>CM055093.1:27833565-28459776 GCA_029204225.1 Diphasiastrum complanatum
GGAACGCTAACCCCTTTACCTTTGAGTTGCTCCAAAATCAGCTTAAGAGTAGCTTCGATTGTATCCACCTTGGAACATACAGCATCTAATCTCTGTGAATTTTGACTGGTGTTGCTTGCGGATGCAATAGCATAAAGATAGGTAGCAGAAACAAAGCAAAACCAAGCTCTCAGCACCTCAAATCACTACATAGATAAGTTGCCCTAAATTCCTAGAAGAACTGAATAGAATAGATCTCCTACAGCCAAGTTCTAACTACACATAGACTCTTCTTCTCCAAAAACCAGCAAACTGGGGTTTCAAACTGACAATTGGCAAAAAACTATGGATGATCACCGAATCAGAAGGCGAAAAGCCTTACCCTACCAGTGACCTACCACAAGAAGCTTATTGCAACTGACAGATCTGAAAAATACTGAGTATTGAAGAAGTTACAAACAGATTTACAAATCCTATGTGGGCTGGGTTTTCACAAAAGCGAAGAGAATAATCAAGCCGCGTAGTAGAAAATGCTCAAAGGCTGCCAGAAGATCAACAATCCACCATAGGGCTTCAATCTGCTATCTTATGGGCTCCAAACCTACCAACACAAGTCTTGAAAGTAACTGCTCTGATACCAAATGTTGCACACAAGCTCACAAACCCTAAGTAAATACACAGAATTACCCAGCAAATCCGTCACTTTATTAATCTCAAGCAAATGTACATAGATCAACAAGCAAACATGAGAGCTCTGCTGCAAGTCTCCTCCCAACCATAGCTGCATAGGAATACCATAATCATAATGAGAAATGCCTGACAAGGCTCAACCTATATCCCCTCAAGCACCCCTTAACCCTGACACATCCTAACGTCGACACATGGCAAACTCCATGCACAGCCGACACTTGCCACTTGGCAGTACCCTGACACATAGGCAAGCTAGTAGGTGGACAGTCTGACACGTGTCACTAGTAGTGTTTCGTCCTTCTTTCTATACCATTGTCTCGCTGATTGTTTCAGACCATAAATGCTTTTATTCATGTGACATCCAAGTGTCCCAATGAGCATATGACACATGTCCTGTTGACCCGTCCATTGACCGTCTGACAAGTGTCACTCATGCACTGGACCAAGTGTCCCAATGAGCATGTGACACGTGTCATGTTGACCAGTCAACCCTTCCTACTTTTTAGGAGGTCAGTCCAGCAGACTCTCATGAGACCCAGTACCCCCTTGGCCATCTCGTATTTAGTCACTATAACAAATATTTACATTGCAATTTACAATTGTCTCCACAGGCCGGTGACTTAGCCGTTTACAATTTAATAATTACAATTTACCATACATCGGGCAAAGGGATTCAAAGTACATGTGACACTTATATAGCTTGTGTGTGTCTTCACACACTAGAGGGATCAAATGGGTCAAATGAGGAAGCTCTTTTGTTGGAGTGGATGGAGGAGACATAGCAGGGATAGGGTGGTACAAAGGCGTGGACATCACTGTAGATGCAACAAGTGTAGTAGGAGTTGCTACAACAGAGGGCATCCCTTCATTAGTAGCAACAGGCATTGTAGCTGTACCTAGCCCTTTCCCTTTGCGTGGAGCCATTCCAATGATGATTCTGTTTGGAATGGATTTAGTTCTGCTATGGAGAAGAACTGATCAGTAAAGCGCCAACAAATACCTGGCCAAAAGCAGCCTCAGCAAGACAACCTCAGCGATGGAGCAAGAGCGGTGAACCCTCAGCGATGGAGCAAGGGCGATGGAGCCGTCTCAGCCAGCCAACAACCTGCGGTGATGGGGAGTCTGAGCGGGCAGCCCAGACAACCAGCCCCCAGCAGCAATGGAGCCTCAACGAGAGAGAGAGAGAGAGAGAGAGAGAGAGAGAGAGAGAGAGAGAGAGAGAGAGAGCTTTATTAACGTCTTTTCCATGCCAAAAGGCGTATAAGACGAGCGAAAAAATCAGATAAAGTGGAACCAAGACGGAGCAATGTCGTCAAACAACATAACTAGAATCAAGCTAACTGAGAAGAGGATAATGTCCAGGATTATATGGTACGAGGACCATTTACAGATTCAATTGGCATCTCTTTAGTGCTCTAACTCTTCCACTAACTCGAACAATCTCAGATATCAACATTAATAGCAACAGGTTTAATATAAAATGAATGATACCATCCGTATAGATCAGTCGCTTTCCATTTGTTAGAGCCTCTTGTTTTGCCTTTTTCCGTTCTTGAACTTGAATGAAAGTAAGGTCTTCATCCAGGTATATTGTGGTGCCCCGCAGTTTAGATCTCTTCCCTAGCACTTCATGACGACCAGTTGCAAATGCCCAGCGTATGACAAGAGTACTTGGGTCTTTCTTAGTCCATGCAGTATCCATATCTTTGTGGTGGTGTTGAAGACTCTCTTCAAGAAACTTTTTAGCTTCACCAACAGCATCCTGGGAGTTCGTAATACCTTTAAGTCGGACATTAAGAGCCTTTTGCTCTCGCAAACGGCTCTTGGTGAACGTAGCTGAGATAAATGAAGGTGGAGGTGGCATATCTGCCCAGGATCGGACAGCGAAATGATGTTGTTCCACTTGACTTTCAAGCTGTTGGATCTTAGCTGAAGTAGTCGAATGAGAGGAAGCTTCAATTTTGATAGCTGTAACTTCTTTCTTGAGGTCATCGATAGACGAATCTAGTTTCTGAAGATGAAATTGCACAGCTTGGATCATAGCTTCAAGAGAAAGAAGTGTTTTTCAATGGTCCTTGAGGTATTCATACGAACGAACTGATCTGCACGAATGACGGAGATCAAGGCTGGAGGCACAAGTGATTCCTCTTCTAGGGTATTTGGTGTCAAAGGGTCGGTTATAATGGATTCACTATTAGCAAGAAGAGGATCTGACGGAGAGATAGGGATTGCAACTGGAATAGAAGGTGAAGGGGAAGGTGGATCGAAGGTAGGTGTGATAGACAGACTTGAAGCAGGTACGATGGTAGGAGCAGGTACAAAAGGCTCAGATGTGATGGACAGACCTGCAATGGAGGCGGATTTTGGGCCAACAGGGTGCGGTTCGGACCCACGATGGAGGCGGCAGCAGGGCGCGGTTCAGACCTGGTTTCCGGGCCAGCAGGGCGCGGTGGAGGGTGGGGGGAGCCTCCCCCCCGTTTGTGTGTAGCCATGCCGTAGATTGGAGGTAGCGCACTGGCAGCAGGCACCCGTCTAGGCAGCCATTGTGGCTAGACAACCATTGCGACCTGTTGGCGAGAGAGAGAGAGAGAGAGAGAGAGAGAGAGAGAGAGAGAGAGAGAGAGAGAGGTGTGGCGTAGGTGGACCAGACATGTAGGTCGTCAAGAAGAGGGGGTGAAGCACGAGGGATAAATGCACGTCAAAAGGCACCTGTAGAGGAACTAGATAGGGAAGCAACAAGGCTTCTCCCCTTTTGTTCTTCATAGGCGCGCTTTTTGCGGCGAAGTGTACGATGATGGAGAGATTGACGAACAATGGTAGAATAAGTGGCTCATGTGTGCATGCATGTGTAACATGGAGGTGTAGTGAACAAGACTCGTCATCAAACCACGGAGACCAAGCAGGGCGAGCTGGCGTGATTGCATGTCGGTGGGGTGTGGATGGAAAGGAAACTGAGGCGGCTGTGTGAAGTGAGGTGGTAAGGAAACGGGCCTGTGACTCCAATGGGCTATCGTGCGGGAAGTGGTATATCTGGGAGCACGATCGATGGAGGAACGAGGTGGGGTTCGTGAACTTGGGACCGAGCCCAAGTGGAAGGATAAAAAGGAGTGATCAGAGAGAGTGGTGGGAATGACCTCGAAGTGAGATATTAGTGGAATGAGAGATGGTGACCCCATGAGATAGTCAACAACATTGTGCCCGCGACTATGAGGATAGCATGTGTAGCTGCCTGAATCAGGCCACTGACTGAAGTCCTGGTAACTCCCATATCATCACAATCAACGGCTCGTATGCGTAGATGGTCATCAGCATCATGGAACTCTACCTGTCGCGCAGCTGTTCTGGCGTTAAAATCACCAGTAATAGAACCTTGATCTGAGAATCTAATAATATCTGTGGAGAGATCAGTGAAGGGAGAGCCAATGCCCTCTACATAAGAGGAGGACTATGGAGGAAAGTAGCATGCAACAATGAAGAGATGGCTAGTCCAATATCACATCCAATGATAACGTGCGTACTCATCATTTCTGATAAACTCTATAATCAGGTGTAGTGACTCTCTGTATAAACATGCGACCCCACTGAACCTCTACCACTCGGGATCTCGCCTCTGCCCTGTATACTGAGTCCCATCTGTAGCTTGAGAATGTAGGTAGCCCTCTGATCTGGCTCTCATGTGTCTCCATAAGGAATAGAATATCCCTATCCGTAATGAAATCCATAAGGTCTCTGGCAATAGATGAAGAATGTATACCATTACAATTCCAAATCCCAATATGCAGGTGGTGTGGACGGGGCCCCGAGATGCTCCCATGCCCGGGGGTTCCAACTTACTCCCTATTGGCGGGAGCCTATGGGTACACTGTCAATGTAATGAACCTGTCCATCCCGATAAATCACACGCCGACCCGACTCTTTGGCTTCTTGGAAGGCTTGACGTCTTTCTTCCACTTGGATGTATGTAGTTCTATTCTCCCTCAATCCTAAGCAATGTCCATTATCCTAAATACTACCTCCATCCTCTCCTCTCATAAATTCAATTGACAACTCTCAAGGCTCATGCTCTTCCTAATTATCTCTTTGCTCCCCACTCTAGTCTCTCTCCTTCCCCTCACTCTTCAACATTCTCTCCTTTCAAAGTTCTCTCGAACTTTGTTACGAAGGAGAATTAAAAGAAAAACCCGAACTGGCGAGATTTATGCAGGTTCGGTTTCTTGTTCCATCAGGCCAATTCAATGGAATCAATCATATCAAAAATATTTCGAATTCTCATTGTATGTAATCAATCGCAGAGATGAACTGGTTACAAGCAATGATTTCTCTCGTTCTTTATATAAAGAGAAGATACTGAGACATCACGCATTGTATCATTTCAACCATAAAATTGTGTGATATCGGATGCTTTTGAAACATCATCCATTGTTAAGTCAAATTACTAATAGCACTTGATCTGTTCGCCCTAGATCTTACCCACTTCTTTGAATTGGATTTTGATGCTAGTTATTGAGACTCTAAAAACCAAAAATGTCTCGAAAATGAGAGATGGGAGACTTAACAGTCATAGCAATCAGTTAGACAGTCCAATGCATCTACCCTACTACAAAATCTTTCAAATGCTTTATATTCCATCTTGGCTAGAGCTTATGGAATCCATAATTGATTAGCAATTGAGATGGTATCTTAAGCTTAATTTCATGCATTTGTTGGTTAGAATCCACGTGTGCATGCCAACTATAATCAGCTATATGAAAAATTAGAGAATAGCCATGTATATGCTCAATATGAGAACTTATTCACGGATAGAAGATTCAATGCAAATAACTCTGAACAAGAATTTGCTATTCATTTTATCATCAGTTAGCTTGAGTTCAAATGGTATACGCCAAAATTCCAAATACTTTACTGTTAGTGGCATGTATATAAATCCATGCCCGTGTACTTAATTATGCTGCATTCAAAGGCATTCCAGACTTTGATTCAAATATCAAAACTGCACTAGTATCAGGAAACAGTTGGAGAGAGAAAATAACTCTACTAAAACAATGTTTTGCAACTCAAAACCTGATAGACTGGTGGTGCAAGGTCAAGCAACTTTGAATGTCGAAAACATAGGATAATCAAAGTCAATGATCTGAAATGAGGAGAGAGAGAGAGAGAGAGAGAGAGAGAGAGAGAGAGAGAGAGAGAGAGAGAGAGAGAGATTTAATGTGACTTTTGCTGATTGATTGCAATTCTGACCAGGATTTTTGCACCGGGAGACAGTGATGATGTTCGAGTAGCTGCCAATTTTGTGACACAATCAAGGTCATGGGCCACACTAATGAGTATAGGTTGGGGTTTTGGAGCAAATATGCTTACAAAGTATCTTGGAGAAGAGGGAGATGCAACACCAGTTGCTGCTGCTGTTTCTATTGATAATCCCTTCGATTTAGAACTGGCAACTAGGCATGTTGAAGATAGATTCAGAAACCACTCAAGGGAACTGACCAAAGGTTATGTGGAGATTCTCAGATCAAATAAGGTAGCATGTCATGTTTACTGTGTGTCACTCATGCGCATAAGTTCTGGTTGATTGATCCTGTGCACTTTCACCACAATACTGTTTCACAATTGGGCATCTGCGATCATTCTGAAGGGGGATTGCTTCTAAATTATCTTATGAGATTGAAACTCTCGACTTGAATAGTTTTTTATAGATTTCTCTGACAATGAGATATGGAATTTTGCTGAAAGATCAGGACGGTTGGAGAGTTTCTGGTAATGATAATGTAATGTTTTTACTTTAAACTATATGGATGACAGTAATATACTGTTGCTTAAAAGATTTCTTGGCTGGACTCTCCAGCTTTTATTTCAGGGGCTGAACAAAAATTTTGATGTATCCAAAGGCTTGGCCTCAACTTCCCTTCAGGAATTTGATTCAGCAATTTCAATGGTAGCCCATGGCTTCGAAATCTTGGAGGACTTTTATTCAAATGCTAGTAGTGTTGCCTTCCTTCAGCGGGTGAAGTCTCCCTTATTGTGTATACAGGTAGGTATCAAAACTAAAGTGTAGCAATTGTTTCTCTAATTTTTGACATAATGTGACTTGTTGTAAAGAGCACAGCAAGTGAAGCTATGAAAACCCACAAGTTGGACTTGACATGTTGATGTAAAGGTCTTCCCCAAGTTGTGATCTTTATTGGCTTATGCTATTAGAGCTCTGATGCTTTTCCTTTTCTTTTTGCCTTCATTATTTATAACATCAGTCATGGTCTTGAAATTACAGTAGAAAGCTACAAGAATTAGCAGTTTTACTTCGCCGTCTGAAGTCAGAGGGTCACAGAGCCTGAATTTTCTAAACACATTTTGGATCAGCATGTTCCGAACCATTTTGGTTGGAACGGGTTTCCATTTTGGTTGGAACGGGTTTCCGAGATACATATGATACTTTTGTTTACTTTCAAAGTGCTTTAACTCTATTTGAATAGTGGTTAAACTAAGATGGTTTGGAATATTTCTAGAAAATAAATATTAAAACTACTAATATGGATTAGCTTGTTAAAACCCTAACCGTAAATAGTCCAAATTTTAAACATAAGAATTTCGGGCCCCAAGACCCCAAAAGAAGTTGTCTTACATAAATATAATCTCAATTTTTTTCTTTTGGGAAGGGATTTTTTTTTTGAAGGAAAAAGGTTAAAAAAAAAAAACTCAATCTCTCTCACGTGCTGTACGTATGGAACAAAACATATCAAACCAAAAGGTTCGAAGTGGGTCTCTATGCTCGGAAGGTTTTCTACTATGCAGTTTCTTTTTGGAAACAGTCGGAATTTCTTTACCAAATGACTTGTAAACCATTTCTACTTGTAAATGTAGATGTGCAATGAGCTATAGTATTTGCAATAGGGGAACTCAATTATGAAGAGCAGCCAACATATACAAAGGTCAAGTTTTAGTTATTGCACATTTTTGGCCTTGCCTAACAGGCAAGCTAAACAGGCAGAGATGTCTTTGAGTCACTCGATGATATCAAAAACCTTGAAAAAAAAGGTTTGGGCCTTTTTTGTTGCTAAGATGCTTGCTCAATGATGTCAAATCATTGATAAAAGTAACTTTGGTATGTTTTGTAACTGACATGGTCATGCATTGAGAATTTAAATGAATTTTTTTTGTTGCTAAATGTATGCAGTAGTAGGATCGTTTCGACCTTATTGTTTGACCTATCAATCCATCCTCACAAATTCACATCATATTTTTCCGACATGGTCTCAATCGGATTAGTGAGAAAGGTATAGAGTAGTGTGGCATATTCAGTCCAACAACGTAGATCTCTCAGCAATGGAGGTGGAGCACGGGCGATAAACTTACGCCAAAAAGCACCAGATGAAGAGCTATAAAGTAGATCCACAAGGCGTTTTCCTTCAGAAGTTTCATATATGCGTTTTTATAGTGACAAGTATAGCTATATAGGCGTCTAAGATGACGAAGATGGGGGACGGTAAGGATTGTGCAGAGTTGACTTGTAAGTGGAGTTGTTTGCATACATCATCATACCAAGGTTTGTCAGGATGACGAAACTTCAGGCACATGGATTTTTTACGATGTTTGGAAGAGATGGCCGTAGAGGCGGCAGTATGAAGCGCTGTAGTGAGGAACGATGCCTAGGAGTGGAGTGGGTTAGCATATGGAAAATCTCGGAGTATGAAGGAGAGAGCCTCTTGATAAAGATGTGTGTAAGCATTATTAACTGTGTAATTAGGGGCACATTCCCTAGGAGAGGGATTAGATGGAGAGAGATCTAGTATTGAGCCCAAATTAATGGAAAGAAAGGAATGGTCAGATAATGTAGTGGGAGAAATTTTTAAGTCAGATAGAAAGGGTATAAGAGATAGTGAGCCCATGAAATAAATCACAACGCTATTTCCACGACTATGAGGGTGGCAAGTATAGTCACCAAAGCTCGGCCAACAAGAAAATTGGCAAGCTCATGGGCCTCACCCAGTAAAAGAAAATGCTCATCATAAGAAGAGACTAGGTCGTCGTCATCAGGAGATATCCTATCAATCCCCATATCCATACTGTCCATGGCATGTATCCTCAAAGAATCATTAGTGATCCTATGAAACTATGTTTTTCTAGAGGAGGTCCTAGCGTTGAAGTCTCCGGCCAGAAGTATATAATCATGCTAAGAGTAAAGAAGAATATCCGAAGAAAGATCAGCGTACAGGGGACTCGTGCTATCAGCAAAAGCCGAAGACTCTAGTGGAAAATAACAGACTGTCAAATACACATCCCTGTCAAGCCCAATACTTAGACCATGAAACCGAAGCCAAAGGTAGCATGTCTACTCATCCTGTCAAACAAGATCAATGATAGGCTGTAATGAGTCCCTGTATAAGCATGCAACCCCACCAGGATCTCTACCCCCCACAGATCTAGTCTCTAAGCAAAAAATTGAAATCCATCTGAAGCCTTGAAACTCCGATAGTCCCCTAAACTGATTCTCATGAGTCTCTGTGAAAAGAAGGATATCCCCCTGTGCGATGAAGTCTACTAATTTTCCTGCAGCTGTTGAAGAATGAATGTCGTTATAGTCCCATAACCCAATACGTAGGTGATGTGGATGGGGTCTTGGGCTGCTCCTACCCCCGAGGGCCCCAACTTCCTAGGCATTAGAGGCAGATGGACCACGATTCAAATATCGAACCTGACCATCCCTATATATGGCAAAATGTCCTGATGCTTTAGCCTCCTGAAAAATGATCCGAAATTTGGATCTAGGCACAATAGAAGATGCACAAAAACAAATGTCAAATTTGTAGACAATTCTACACATAGAATTTCTAGTTTGATCAGGATCAACATAACATAACAAGATAGAATCAAAAGCTATTCAACACATGAAGAGATCTGATCCTAATCTTTGTAAACAGGCTGTACAACAGCAACAAATCATTTATTACCACTCACCAATAGAGATAGAACAAGCATACATAAAGTATTCTAGGCATAAGTAGAAGAGAACAAAAAATAATGAGATAGTCTTGACTCCAAAGCTTCTAAAATATAAATACTTCTTAGGCTCTAAATTCTCCACAACCTACCTGCTATTTATAGCTGAAAGTGATGACTCTCTCTCCTCTCTCTAGAGTCATTTGGCCTAGCTTATTCAAAACTTGACCTAAACTAATCATATTGGTCAAAATTGCCAAGTAAAGCTAAAAATGAAATTTTGCATGACTAAGTGACTAAGTGAACTTGGACCCAACTAAAAAATTTGTCATGTACCCTACTTTTACACATGTGAGAAAACCATGTGAAGCTTATTTTCTATTTGGCCTCATATAGGCTCAAATTGTCAAACTAACTAGAAAGCTCGAAAACTAGTTGACAATTTTCTCACTCCCTCTTCAATTAGTTTTAGCATACATTTAGAACATAATCCAAGATGTGATCTATGCTTTATGAATAAGTCTTTTCCTCTGATTATCTACAAATATGAAATGGAAAGACTTCATAATTGATATAGAGAATAGTGTCCATCATAGTTGCAGCGAATCGCGATTCGCCAACTTCGCGATTCGGGAATCGCGATTTGCTGCGGCGAATCGTGGACAGAATCGTAAGAAAAAAAAAAACCAAAAACCCGATTTTCGACCTCCTCCTCGCACACAGAACCGCGCCAGCAGTGGAGGAGGCAAATTTCTTTTCTGAGAGCCGTGGGCGTCCAATCTTTGCAAGTGAATACTTGGCAGGCATCTACTCGACGATACGGAGTTGGTGTGCACGGTGCCGGGTGGGTCTGAGCTTCGTGGAGAGCGAAACGACCAAATTTTGATATTTGGTAAGTGTAGGCTTGATTTTTTTGCAATTGTTGACATTGAGCTGTAGGCAACCAAATCGAGCGTAGTTTGGCTCTAGACCACCTTTCTTCACGCCCACAGTGATTTTTACAGCATCAGTTTCAGCCGTCACGACACGCCTAGCGAGATTTGAACACCACATTCCAAATGCTCGTGTATTTTGGCCATTTCCACAGAATGGCTTGTTGGAAACCGAGTGAGGTGATGTCTGAGCCTAGAATGCATTTCCACATGCTTGCACAGACTCCTATGACCTGTGTTCCACCCGTCTACGTCCGTATCACAAATTTCAATTTTCATGCCCTGATTCCATACTTTTTAGGGTTTAGGCGTGGACCATCATGCAAACATCTGCTAGGGGCGCGGTTTAGGCCCACACTGCACTCCTTTATGCCTGCACGGACTCCGACGCTAACGTCAGTCGCCTGTTATCCCTCATACAAAAATTATTCTATCCCACGCCCTAATCTCATGTTCTTCTTTGGCACTTGATATAATGTGTGAACTGGAATCGTTCTGATGTATGCTCTGGTATTTTGAGCTCTATTTGAGCTCGGTAATGTTGTTCAATGCAATGTATGTTTTTTTCTACTGAACGTTTGCCTGATTATTTGTTGTTTGCAGGTTTAGGGTCGTGTTGATATAATGCCAGTGCGGGACCGAGGCCTTTGGGCCGAGGTTGAGCTTACCGACGGGGATGTGGGCACACACCATGGCTCAGGCACCCGCAGATGGAGATGCTTGCATTGCGGTGGTCACTTCACGGGATCACTCACCAGGGTTAGGGCTCACTTGCTGCGGGTCAGAGGGCCAGATGGGCGGACATTGGGCATATCTGATTGCCCCAGGATTTCTGATGAGGATCTGCAGAGGTTGTCTACCATGTACGGGCCCGATACTGCATCACAGGGTTCTAGACAGGGACAGGCAGCAGGAGCAGCTACAGGTAGGCATGCAGGAGGGCTCATTGGCAGACAGGCAGGGCCTACCATGGATATTGGGCCCAGTACATCACGGGCAGGGCATGGTATAGCTGCAGGGCGTAGTACATCATGGGTTGGGCATGGTACAGGTGCAGGGCCCAGTACATCACGGGCAGAGCATGGTACAGCTGCAGGGCCCAGTACAGCACGGGCAGAGCATGGTTCAGGTGCAAGGCCCAGTACAGCACCTTCAGTTCCATCTGCAACAGCAGCAGGACTATCAGATGAGCATGTTGGTTCAGTAGCAGCGGGTGCTTCTTGACCCTCCTCCTCGGCAGCAGATGCACCACATGCTTCGACAGATGTTGCCAGAGAGAGTGACACACCCACAGATCAGCCATCCGTTGGGCATGCCAGACCACGAGCACCATATACACAGCAGAGAGGGGTTAGGCCCAGGCAGCAGACCCTTGATCGATGCGGCTGGCAGAGAGAGCAGCAGGCCCGTTGCACTCGACTGTGTGGCCAGTTCTTTTACGAGTGCGGCATTGCCTTTGCTGTTGCTGACACTTGGGTGTTCAGGGAGTTCTGTGCACAGATGGCGGCCGTGGATGCTACATGGACACCTCCCAGGCGAGAGGCACTACGAGGGAGGTTGCTTCATCAGTAGGAGGAGACCATCACGCGGGAGTTGAGTTCCATTCGCTCAGCTTGGCAGCAGTAAGTAACTTGTCTTTGTAATCTCTTTGCATGTGTTTAGGATTTACTAGTGTCGTAATTTTTGCATGTAGCTAATGGGTGTTTTGCGGCAGGTATGGATGCACGATATTGAGCGATGGATGGACCGACATTCGTCGGTGATCCGTCATCAATGTCTTGGTTTCTTGCCCGCTTGGCACAGTATTCCTACGTGGCGTGGATGCCACTCGAGGTGGTGACGCCATCACAGCCGATTTCATATGGGAGGTCATTAGAGATGTTATTGCTGACATCGGAGATGAGCACGTGGTTCAGGTTGTCACCGACAACGCCTCGAACTGCAAGCAGATGGGCGAGATTATGATGAGGGAGCACCCCAGCATTGTGTGGACACCCTATGCTGCACATTGCATAGACTTGCTCATCCATGACCTGTGTGCGCTTCCATGGATCAGAGAGGTATAGTTTGTTCTATTTGCTATGCTTTCTTCCTTCGATGCTGCTAACCACATCTCAACTACTGTCTAAACTTTTTTACTGGGTGTTTGTGTTGCAGATCACTTCTACGGCCATGCGCCTGGTCACTTTTGTCACCAGGAAGAGGCGTGTGTTGGCCCTGTTCCGCACCTTCTCCACCCTAAACCTGAAGAAGCCCGCACCCACACGCTTTGCGTTTCACTTCTTGGTGCTAGAGCGATTGGTGGTGGTGAAGGATGCATTGCGGTGGATGGTTTCCAGCGTCGCCTTCCGGGACTTTACAGACCTCCCCCATTCGGCATTTTTCTAGTCCACTGTGTATGGCGACGAGTTCTGGAGAGCTGCTGAGGAGATTAGTGGGATCCTACTACCCATTTACAGAGTGTTGCGTCTGGTAGACCGTGAGGGGTGCACCTTCGGTCTCATTTACGAGTTCATGGAGCGCATCGGCGAGGGGATTCTGTTGTCAGCCTTGGACGAGCATAGGTATGACTCTTCAGTGTCTAGTTTGTTGTTTCTCACTCGAGTCTGATGCGTTTCTTTTATGCTATGGTTTAGTGATTGTTGTAATTTGTCTGCTGCAGGAGGCGCGAGATCTCACGCATCTGGGAGGCCAGATGGGACTACTTCCACCGACCCATCCACGCCGTAGCCCACATGTTACACCCCTTGTGGCGCTCTACACGAAAGAGGGACGATCCGGAGCTGCACCGGGGATGGGTGGAGTACACGGAGCGCGTATGGCCCGGACCAGATACATGTGAGAAATCATTTGGTAGCAATGTTACTGCAGTATTGTACTCATTGGTAGTGTCTGAATTTGAGGGGTCTTACATGTGCCATGTTTTTCCTTTTGCCAATAGGTCCGATGCTGGCCAACATTGCAAGCCAGCTGCTCGCATTTGAGCACTTACAGTTTCCTTTCGATGGAGAGCAGAGTCAGCGGAGGGAGGATCAGCTGAGGCCCGTTACATGGTGCTGCATCCACGGGCGCAGCACAGGTGACCTGAGGCAATTGGCTGAGAGAGTCCTTGCACAGGACTGTTCTGCAGGAGCTTGTGAGCGGAATTGGAGCACCTGGGCCTTGTATCACACGTAGAAGAGGAACAGGTTGTCCATCGAGCAGTGTAGGCCGTTGGTGTTTGTGAACACCAACGGCTGTATGTTGAGGCGCACACGAGGAGAGGGTCAGATGCTCGAGGTGAGTCACATCATCACCCCTTTTTTCTTGGTATGCTTTGATGAATTGATTTGCTTTCACTTCACACAGCCGCCTCAGTTTTCTTGGGAGAGAGGCAGAGGCAGAGGTAGAGGTAGAGGCAGGGAGAGGGGGGTGGTCCAGAGCCAGGGCACGCAGCAGGGATCCAAAGCACGCAGCAGAGTCTGGGCCACACCACGATATATGGCTCCCTCCAGTTCCGATTCATCTGCGGACCCATGGGATCTGCAGTCCACAGATTCGGATGATTTATCCTACCATGACTCTGACGAGCCTTAGTTATATAGTTTTCATTACGTTCATGGAACATCATTGTACCCCTTTTTGGTGCCATGTGGCCCGATATTATATATTATGATGATCCTATTCACAGCATTGTCGTGATTCAGTATTGTTCTTTGTGGTTTTAGTTTAGTAACTTCGGTTTTATGGTTTATGATTTATGGTTGTAGAGAGAGAGAGAGAGAGAGAGAGAGAGAGAGAGAGAGAGAGAGAGAGAGAGAGAGAGAGAGAGAGAGAGAGAGAGAGAGTATGGTTGTTTTGTCAAAAATTGTTTCATTTAAGGCTAAAGTTCAGAATGATTCAGCTAGGTTTTTGTTCAGCATGGTTTTAGTTCCGTTTGTTGTGAATCGTAATCAGAGAGAGATAGAGAGAGGGAGAATCAGAGAAAGGGAGATTCCTGCTATGTTCACTAGGAATGCCCCAATGTGTTCTCTTTTTTTTATATGGGATGCAGCTTTAGCGTAAAGGGACCATCTTGCACCTGAAACAGTCGGCAAACTACACAATCATACTCCCCTCGATCAGAGCTTTCATCTGATACCCATATTGCACAAAAAAATTTCAAAAAAAAAAAAAAAATTCGATTCTACACGATTCTGGGAAAATCCCGAATCGCGAATTGGGATCGCGATTCTGATCGCGATTCGCGAATCGCGCTGCAACTGTGGTGTCCATATTGGATGCTTCACTATTTCTTACATCAATCTTACATGTCAAGAAGAAAAACCAACATGAGGAAGTACATAGAATCATAATGAATGGGTTTCTCCATGCTTTCACCTTTGATATCTCTTTAAAACAGCAGCAAACATGATTGAAAACAAAGACATGAATGTGTGTTTGCTTGCTTCCTCCATATTCCACCTCATGTGAGGTGTATGTACCAAAAACCACCATGAATGAGCCTTTATTGCCACCTTGCCATAAAGGATCACCAATCCTTGGAAACCTATGAAGTAAGTGCAATAATGATGCTATCTCAGCTCCATTTGCATCAACAAAACCAACAAAGAGTACTAGTCTATCTTTAAGATCCATCTTATACAAAAAGATGTACATAGATTCACCAAAACTTGGCAATTTCCATATATTGACATAACATTGCTCAACATGAAGTAAGATAAGTAAGCTAGGTTAGAACCACACTTCCTTGTTGTTCCTTTGACCTTACTTGAGTCTTCAATAACCTGCAAAAACAGATTCTTAGTGCCTTGACCATTGGATTCCATTTCAATGCCTTTGACAAGCTCCAATTGCCAATTTTCTCTTGGTGTTGATGAAGCTCATTAAGATCAACCTCTTGATCAATAAGACCATCGTAACCCATGCTCAAAAACATTTTTCCAGATCCATTAATGACATCCATCCTTTTGCATTCCATCATCTACACAAGAAGATGATTCAAAACATGTGAGTAAAGCAACTTCTACAACTTGCTTACCCTTCTCATCATAAGTGAGTCTTGATAGCTTTGTCCTTTGCCTTGAGGATCTTCTTAGGACTTGACTTGTAGAAGCTTCTCTATCACCAACATCGAAAGAACCATCACCATCATCAAGAATGTTAGATCCATTATCAACATCAACATAAACCTTTGGAACATTTGCTTCATAAAAAATGACATGTCTACTTATGACCACCTTTCTTGTTGAAGGAATCGAAACTTTTTACGCTTTACTTCACTATATCCAACAAAAATACCCTTCTTTGATGAAGGATCCTCTTTAGTCCTATCATCAAGTGTGATGTTGACATAGCAAGTACATCCAAAGATTTTGAAAAACTTGACACTTGGCCTGTTATGTCCATGTTCAATATGTGGGATTCGGAATAACTAATTGGAAAGGCTTACTAGATCTTGAGGTAGATCTATTGTAAGGTAGCCTATTTGACTTAGATAAACCACAATGTTCACAAACATGATTGATGCTAGTAAGGGATTTAGGGATGACCACTTCCCTTTCGCCATCACCTCCAATGCCTTGAAGTTGAGATGCCCCAACACTTATGCCATACCTCTTGCCTTGTCAATTGCTCCCTAACCACAAATCCAATTTAGGTTAACAACAACACAAGCATCAAGTTTGAACAATCTACCTTGCCTTTTCTCTCTTGCAATCAAGATTCCTTTCTTTTTTATCAAGCAAACATTTCCAACAAACTCCACTTCTAGACCCTTGTCAACTATTTGACTCACACTAAGAAGATTCTTAGTCATAGATGGTATGAACAAAAAATTCTTCAAGTTGACATTCCTATTTGTAGAGAGAGAGAGAGAGAGAGAGAGAGAGAGAGAGAGAGAGAGAGAGAAGAAGAAGAAGAAGAAGAAGAAGAAGAAGAAGATTTCATTAACGTCTTTTCCATACCTTGAGGCATATAAGACAAAAGGAGTACATGTCAAATGAATTTCACCAGGACGGATCAAGGCCGTCATTCTAACACTAAAACTAAAACTACTAATGAAAAGCCTATGAGGAGATAAAATAGATCAGGAAAATAATGATACTACGACCATTTACAAATCAAGTTTAATCAACTTATAAACTCCTCATTTCTCTAACTCTACAACTACAATCTCTACTTTTTCTTTAACTCTGATTTTGACAAAACGTATTATACCATCCCTATCAATGAGATGTTTCCCCAATTCTTTCGCTTTCTGGCGGGCTTGTTTCCGTTCTTGTACTTGTACAAAAGTTAGATCTTCGTCCAAGAAAATACGAGTATCCTTCAGCTTGGCTCGGCGGCGGAGAACATCTGTCCTGTGTGCTACTGATGAGAAGCGGATAACTAATGTCTCCATATCTTTGTGGGTGCGCCAGGCCTTGTCCAGGCCTGCATCGTTGTGATGGAGCGTATCCGTCAAAAAATTTTTGGCTTCTCCAATAGCATCTTGTGTGTCGGGGATTCCACGAACTCGAACGTTGAGAGCATTTTGTTCACGGAGCCGATTCTCGGTGAATGTAGCAGAGATGAAGGAAACAGCCCTTGAGAACGTCAGCGCAGGATTTCGTGTGTTGTTTTTGCTGATGGTCTTCAGCTTTATCTTCCTTTTCGACTTCTTGGATGGACTCTATGAGAGCAGCCTGGTCCTTGGCTTGACATTGAAGATCAGCCAAAATGCGATCCAAATTTTGTATGTGTGGTACCTCAGTGGCGTCTCGATATTGAACAATGCCGATCCTGCTCATCCACTTTCGCTTGTAGCTTTTTGACCTGTTCTTGGAACTGAGCAACCATCGTCTGGAGGGTAGATATCTCCAGCAGGCAACTTAATTTGGATTCCCATCCTGGGGTAGGGGCAGGTGCTGGAGCTGTTACAGCATCAAATGCATTGGGCTGAGGAGAGAGAGAATAGGGACCAAGTGTTGTGGGTACGACAGCTAGAATGGAGCTGGAGTTCTTAGTATCTGTGGCAGGCGTAGTAGGAGCTTCAGAGGGAGAATTGGCAGGTTCAGACCCACGATCTGAAGCGGCATCAGGTTCACTGCGATCCAGGGGGGTGGAGCGTGACCCACACTTAGAGCAGCGAGGCATCTCCAAGCTAGTATGGACAGCGAGGCATCTCCAAGATTCGAGCTACATCCAGGGAGGTAGCACGATCCAGAGAGCCGCGATCAGAGAGAGAGAGAGAGAGAGAGAGAGAGAGAGAGAGAGAGAGAGAGAGAGAGAATTATCAGGATGCTTACAATTTGTTTAAAAGTGAAATTTTTTTTATTTTTGATGCACAACAGGTGGATAAATTACTATCATCCAATCTTTTACCGCATCATCTATTCAAAGACAATGCCCTTCTTACTCTACTATCACCTTCTGTGAGTGAAGCACAAATGGTCCCACAGGAGTTGGCATTCATGACTTCAGCTGCACCAGAGCAGTCCAATGTTGTTTTTGAGGTAAGAATCATGCGATACTTTTGCAAATGCTTTATTATATTCCCTTTTCCTTAAGGGTAGAATAAGTTTCCTCTACTTCCTTTTCCAAATTGTCCTTTTTTGGCTTCTATTTTGTAACCTGATGTAACATAGAACAAGTCTCACAATCCCCTTCCATCCCAATTGCTTCAACAATGTCTATATCGATCATAATTATTGTTTGACATGTTTCTGCAGTGGTTAGGTGCAGTGGAGATGGCCCTTTTGAAGGGACGCCATCCTTTACTAGAAAACTTTGATCTGACTATCAACCCTGCTCAGGAGCAAGGTTTCAAGAATCTAGTGCCTGACTATGGTGGCCCATATAGAACAAAGAACAATTTTCAAATTGAGTCTGAGAAAAGACTTCATGACACTATTACGGGCATTGGATCAGAAAAAACTTCTGAAGTTAGCAAGTCGTCAGTGTATAAGGCATCTGAAGGAAGGATGGCAGTACAGCGACATAAACAGGAGTACTCTGAGTTTGGAGAAATTGAAAACACAGATTTTGGCACGTTTGATGGCATACCCAAAGAACAACCTTCACTTCAGAGGCTTCCAGTGTCAAATGCCAACAATCACTTGGATCACATCCATGAAAGTACCATCATCAATCCAACTCGTGGCATGGAGGAAAATGAAGATACTATCCAAGAAGAGTCCCAGAAGGGCCAAGTGCGACAAGCATTAGAGACTGTGTTGAATGCAGTCAATTTAACAATGCCAGTAGCTCTTTCAGATCAACAGAAGGATCAGGTGAGATCATTCTTGCTGTGAGCCTCCTTTATTCTAGTGAGGAATCATAAATACGAAAGATTGCATGCGTAGAATGGGAAAGAGAAAGACATGAATATTTTCAGTCACACACTTGAAGGTAATTTGAATCTCTTAACTCCTGAGCTTGAAACAGAAAGGGCAAGTGAAATATCTCATGAAAAGTCTTCTTGAGGGTATTGCAGTTCGCAGCAACTTTTACCTGAATAGATAAGAGATTTCATCTCTCATGGCAGAACATAACACTAGAGGTCACAAACAACAAAATTTCAAGTTCTTGCAACATATTCTCGACTACATTGGTTTGAAACTGTGTACCTGTACACACTTCGTAGGCATCCTTACTATCAAACACATATCATTAGTTAACCTTTTTCTACTGCACGAATCCTCTTTAAAAAATAGCTATGAGAATCTGAGTGTTGCATTGGCTGAGCAAAAACCTTTTTAAGATTTCTCGCTGAGGAATTGTAGTGAGAAGCTATATGAAGCATATGTACAATGACAAATTCTCTGCCATCCATTTCTTTGCAGCTTCAGATCCATGGTTATTGTTTTGTTTTTTTCTGATGACTGGTAGTTAGTCTTGCTTCTTGTCATCTAACTTAGTCTCCTTTTACAAACTCATTTAGCAACTTACAAACAAACTCATTTGCTTGGGTGCTTATGAGATCAGAAGTGATGATTGCTGATAAAGATTATAGCTTCTTCTATTTTGGTGCTTTGTTACTAATAATTTGACTTGAATTTAGTGTTATGCATATTTTGATGTAGGCTTTCAAATATTGCATGTGCTAATCTGGACAAAGGGTTCTACAGGGAAACATGCACATGATGCCATTTATAAATGTTTCACCTAGCTCTGAAATTCCTTTGCGGCTCTTTTAGAGACAATCACAAAATGCACCTTCTTTGGCTCTGAGAATGAAAATCTTTGGTTTTTCATTTATAAATGACTGTGTGGGGTAGTTGTGAAAATGTCATAGCACTTTTGAAGAGCATTTCATCATACATTGGTGACAGTAGAAACTTTGAATGATTTTTTTATTCATTGCAGCATGTCACACTTAATCAGCCAAAGAGACCTTCACATACATTTACATACTTCATAGCACCTTTGAATAGCAATTCATCATATATTGGTGACAGTAGAAACATGAATAGTATTTACATTCAGTGTAGCATGTTGCACTAAATCAGTCAAAGAAAACCTTCACATCCATTTACATACTTCATAGCTCAAGGATACTCCAATACGTTCAAAATTAGCAACTATTTGGCCCGGGCGAAAGCTAAGAAACCTAGTAATCGCTGGCTGGAGAAATACTTAATATGTGCATTGAGAGTCAGAATTTAGAAATCTGATCCATAATAGAAGAAAGTAAATGCAAGTTTCCATCAGATATCTCTGGAGTCTAAATTCTCTGGCTACACAAGCAGGAAATAAGATTAAAAAATCTGTCTTCTTTTATCACAAGCTTATTCACATCCCTCAGGAAGACACACTCAGGGGGCAAAATCATTCAGATGACCCTTGATATGAAGACGATTTATTAAATATAGTACATCAAAAGTATCTTATGCACATGTTTCTGACCTTGAACTATTTATAAATCACCTTCATTTGAATTGAAACTTAGCATGCTTGTTTTCCATCCTTTAAGACTTGGCTTCACGAAGGTGGGTCCTTAGTCTGTAATAAGGACTGTCGTCTACCAGAGTGTATAACAGAGACTGATTTCTCTGTAACCAACCTCAGATCCTGCAATTGACTTTGGTAAAGAAATGGAAGATTCATAATTCAAACTCATCAATTGCTTTCCTTTTTACATCAGTTTTGGTCAATTGGTAAACAATTATTGCTTGCAGGTATTGGACAAGAAAACAAAAACTTAGTATGGCATAATGGCTGGAACTTAAATACTGCCAATCCAACTTACTTCCTTGTTTTTGCATCATCGATGACTACAAGTATTGTTTGCTTGCCTTTATTACAACCATATCTTTCAGAATAAAGAATGGTGGTACTTGATGAGGTTACAAGCTTCAGGAAATAGTGGATGGTAGATTGTTGAATAGTATTGTTATTCTATGCAGTATATTGGTGAAGTCACAACACTAGACTATTGGCAACCTGAAAACAGCTGTTCTTCCCCATATGTAGAAGCCCACATGTTCTTGGTAGCAATCAATCTTTTCTCACCTGAGATTTTTATGGATTTCAATTCCAAAGAAATAATTGAGGCCTCTTTCCCGTGCAATCTGTCTTGTTTGTCTTTCTACAGTCTAGTTCTGCAGTACTCTTCTGATTTACAAATCTGTGTTTCCCACAGGTAATTTGTTACGAGCCTGTAACCAGTGCCGAACCCTAGAGAACATAGGAGGTCAGATACCACAGTTAGGGGCGTGTCCAGCAGCGTACGCGTCCAACAGGGCAAGACAGTGTGAGTAGTGTGCCCCAGCACGGTCCATAGCCATGGCGGGCCTAACACAGCATAGGGACACCTTGTCAGCAGGATAGGGCCTCACGTTGGGTCCCAACGTGCAGTCGGCCACGTCAGTGCCACGTGGCCGACACTTGGCAGTATGCATGCTACCAGTCCTCACACTGGGCTAGGAGGGGCTTACTCCATATTAGGGAGTTGGCAAGGTTGGGTGGATCAGTTAGTGTTTACCCTATTGTGGTGTCTAGGTCTCTAACACTGGTATCAGAGCCATCTCCATCTTTTGGGAGTTTTCAGCAAAAGAGAAAGTTATCAGAGTGTAGGAAAAATTCTTCTTGTATCCAGCAAATAGGATTGGAGACCCATCGCTGCAGATTAGGCACTCCATCGCTGTAAATTCAGTACAATTAACTGCTGTCTGAGCGGAATTCAGGTGGAAATAAGACAGCAGACCCATCGCTGTAGATTTCGCTTCACAATTTCCGTTTGTAAGCAGTTTACAGACCCAGATTAGAGGCAAAATCAGCGCTGGACAGGAAGTGTCATAGCTGCAGGTCCATCGCTGTATGGTTAGTGCAAATTATTGCAAACTAAGCGGATTCCAGATCAGAATCAAAGTGCAGGGTCAGTGCTGGACAGGGAGAAAGTTATTTGCAGATCCATCTATTATAGGGGCCATTACTATTTATAGTAAGTCGTATTTTAGGGTCATTACTATTTATAGTAAATTCGTTTTTTAGTCATGCATGTAGGTGGACGCACTACTACTAGAATAGGATTTGCTTTTATCACTTAGAAACTCATCTTGGGTGTTTACCCAATATAGGTAGTAATTATAGCAATTAGCTTTTTGTCTTTTGCTATTTGCTTTTTGCTTTTTACCTTACACATAGTTTAGAGAAAGTATATATGTAGGCTGGCGCCCTACCTCAATTGTAATGGGACATAGTTGGAGTACATCTCTTCATCATTGTTGTTCTCTCTCATGTGTATGCCTATTGTCTAAACAACAATAGGAATCTTGTCTTGGGTTTCAAGTCTGTTTTCTAACATGGTATCAGAGCGTGGTTCAAGATTCGAGAGAACAAGGAGGTACTTCAATGAACGGAATCAATTCATAAGGGATTGATTTGGCCATCATCTTCAAGGAGAAGAGCAGGTGCAGGTGGTGTCCCTAGCCAGCTCTCAAGTTTGATCTTTGTGGGAGAAGATCCAGTGTACAAGGAAAAGAGCTGAGCTACAAAGAGGAGATTATGGAATCTTCCTCAGATCTCAGGTGGTTGTAGGACAACAAAGTGTGGAGATTCAGATCAGATCTCAGTTCCCAGAGATTCAGATTTACAGGGCAGATTGGTGAAGGTGTAGGGGCAAACAACTGGAAAACAGAACGCTGACTGGGATCAAATCGTTGTTACTATTGGATCAATGCATGCTACCTAAATCTGATCTCTGAGTTGAATCAGACCTGCAGATCTGATCGCTACCTATAGTTTGCCTTTAGACCTGAATCTGTTCATTGGATTCTGTTCGTTGCTGATTGATTGCTAGAAGACAGATCGCTGGACGGCTGCCTGTTGTCTGGATTGCTGCTACAGACCTGATCGCAAAGTAAAATCAGATCTATGTGCGGGCTGTCCTCAGATTTGTTCACTGCCTGCTGCTGTCTATTCGTTGGAAGCTGATCGCTGACTTAAAAGACAGGTTGCTAGACAGACTGGCCAAAAATTGCTAGAGGACAGATTGTTGGAAATTCACAAGGAACTGTTCATTGGAGGAGAGCGGTCCAGTAGACGATGTGGCGCGTCATACGCGCCTGCGGGCCGCGTGCGGGATCCCATCCCCACCGCCTAGCCACCCGCCATCATTCCCCTTTGACCCCAAAAGGGTTGGTACCAGGGGACAAGGGTACATTGTCTACAATGAACTTATATGTGGGTTCTGTTATTGTCTTCATTTGCTTATGGGACGAATGCACTCTTTTTGGTGCCTTTTCGGACGCAGCCGCTTTGTGCGCAGCTTGCATCCTCCAGCACCCCCACTCAAGCGAGAGCACAGGGCGAAGGAAACCCCCACTTGCTCATGCAACTCCCGCAAGAAAGCATGTACATGTGTAGATCCTTGGGTCAGTATGAAGATTGAGTTACAGTTGGAGCTTTTTGCATGCAAGTGAAAGTACAACAAGACAATCACATACAAGTGGGAGTTTATCACATCCAAGTTGAGGATGATTACATGCAAGGAAGCATGGACATACACAAATTGGTAGGATGCAATGGTTGTGTCATGTAGTAGGAGATCACTAAGGTTTAAGAAGGGAAAGAACCTTGATGCATGCTTAAGGATAAGGATCGGCAATACGACTAGGAGTTGTTTGCAATCAGTTGCAAGGTGAAGAAGGGATTCACAAGAGTAATCAGAACAAGGTTCCTCACAAAATGGAAGGGTTAACTCACAGGGAAAGGAAAGTCTACATGAAACAAAAGAGATGGTAGGGGAAGACAATCAGCGATCAAGGTGATGCTGAAGCTGCAAAAAGCGGCTACCAACAAGCATACTGAAGGAAGGTCAACTTCAGACGTTCTAAGATTGACAAAGTTTTGTCGAGGTTGGAATCGACAAAGGTGCAAATTCTTAAGAAGAAGTTGCATGAGAAGTATAGACTATGAGTCTATATAGATAAATCGATATTCAAGAGGATGTTTTCACAATTTCTTATCATGGTGGCAAATGATAAGTTCGTTGTTACAAGTGACAGGTGTGGCAAACTGTGTGGTCAACATTCTACGTTGTATCGGTTTGGTTTCTATTCAACTCATAGTAACTTGGTTATGTTGTAGAAACTTTCTTGTCTATCTGAACTAGTATCACTTCAGATTTATGAGTAATCGAAGTGATTGCTTGTTGTGGTTGTCATGTAATTTCTGGATACCATCCAAGTCATAGTTGATTGTTCATGTGGTAGTACTAAGTGAGATCAATTCTATTTTGAGTTGGAGAAAAGTTCTAGAATCTATCCAAGTTCATGTTCTGTCATGTGGTAGATTATTTTATAAGATTGGGAAGCCAAGGTAGTTGATTAGCCGTTGAAAATCAACAGTACAGGTTGTTGTTTAGCTTCAAGAAAAACAACATGGTTAAAGATGGACGTACACCAAGTTTGCATATGACAAAGTGTCTGAATAATAATCATGATGAAATGCTTTCTAGGTTGGAAAGTTGTTTGGTGCAAGTGACTCTGTGTGTGAGATAGAGGTAAGAGATTCCATGGAAAAGATCATGTCAAGTACTTTGTGTGAGAAAGTATTAAAGGACAGTATTAGTTACTTTGTGTGAGAAAGTATTAAAGGACAGTATCAGTTACTTTGTGTGAGGAAGTATTGTATACATTTATCTTTCTATTGGGGATGCTCTTTTACTTGCATATTTGGTTTGGTTCATGGATGATATTCTATTCAATTTGGAGAGAGTGGTTGGAATGCAAACATGAAGTGTACATCCAGGGGGAGTAGTTCAACTAAAGTCCATCAAGTTCATCAGAAGCGGTAACTTATGAGAGTACCATGAGAATTGAAATTGGTTCAATTCAAGGAATTGACACAAGTGGAGCCGTCTACTTAATGAAGTAAAGGTTTCTAGAGTGGGTGTTGATGTATGAGATTTGATGTTGACATTTGTAGATCTATTTCCTACTTATGGTTATCATGACGGTGTTACTGTAAACAAAGAGGATTATTTTTTCTTTATGAATATTGGGGAGATCCTTACATTTGTGGTAGCTTGAAAGATGTTCAAAGAGACCAAGGGAGTCAATCTTCAAGCAAAGTTCTCAAGGTTAAGGCAAAAGTTATCATGTCTACATTATTTGATTCAGGGGGAGTCAAAGTTCTTTGATTCAAAGGAAGTCAAGGAATCGGGTGATATGTTGAACTCATGGTAGTCACACATATACACTAAAGAGACATGAAGACCAAAGCAAGACATTGAGAAGTCATATGAAGCAGGTTCATACGAAAAGGATCGACATTCAAAGGAAATTCTACTTCATCATACGAAGAAAGTTCTACATCGAGTAATGAAGACATTGAGATCAGAGTTGATCATTAATTCTACATCAAAATTGAGGATCTTCATTACATGGGCTTCATGGAAGATACATGCATACTTTTGTTATGCATAGTTCTAGACAATGTAAAACATTAAGGGGGAGTGAGTTAATGTTTACTTTAGTACCCCTAATGTTATCATTTAGGATTAAATAGTGTTAGTTTGGCCATGCCTGTGTGCTATTATAGGGGCCATTACTATTTATAGTAAGTCATATTTTAGGGTCGTTACTATTTATAGTAAATTCGTTTTTTAGTCATGCATGTAGGTGGACACACTACTACTAGAATAGGATTTGCTTTTATCACTTAGAAACTCATCTTGGGTGTTTACCCAATATAGGTAGTAATTATAGCAATTAGCTTTTTGTCTTTTGCTATTTGCTTTTTGCTTTTTACCTTACACGTAGTTTAGAGAAAGTATATATGTAGGCTAGCGCCCTACCTCAATTGTAATGGGACATAGTTGGAGTACATCTCTTCATCATTGTTGTTCTCTCTCATGTGTATGACTATTGTCTAAACAACAATAGGAATCTTGTCTTGGGTTTCAAGTCTGTTTTCTAACAAGGCTTTTGAAGAGGCCTTCCTATGAGAGTTTCTACCTGAAAATGAACTTGATAGAGCCTGGGAAGCCTAGGAGAGAACAGTAATGGACAAATCCTTAGTACAGTATATCTCGCAATATCGAGAGGTCATATTAAAGATAAAAAATATGGATGACTATCAGAAAGTCAGAGGGTTTGTTCGTGGGCTTCGAGATGAATATAAAGTAGAGGTCCAGAGAAACTCGCCTACTACCTTAGAGCAAGCTCTCAGATATGCTCGAATTTATGATGATTCAGTGGGTAGGAAGAAGGCGAAACAACAATCCTTTTCTGAGTAGCCTACTTAGAAGGACTTTCAATTCAAAAAGAAATTTTTAAATAGAAAGAAAGAAGAAAAAGTTAAAAATGAAGCTCTTCAGAAACGTCCATCATTCATACAGCCTTTAAAAGCAGAAGATTTTGAGAAAGCCAAACAAGAACGTTTGTGCTTTGTGTATATGGGCAAGGGTCACATAGTCAGGCAGTGTCCCAAGGGGCCATTTATTAAAAAAGATAAGAAAGATAAAAAACAAGTTCATCTTGTATAGACTGTAAGCTTCCCACGTGACTCGGCAGCTTCCGAGATAAAAGTGTTTCATGAAGATCAGGAACACTGTTGCCAATTAACCTCTGCAATGCTAGTGAGACCCTTTAGTTTTGGGCCACATGACCTAGTACGTATGCATGGTAAGATTGGTAAACAGTCAGTAAGAGTTATGGTTGATGATGGGGCAACCCATAATTTCATCAACTATACCTAGTCAACATAGGTACATAGTTTCTTTAGCCAAGGGTGAAGATAAAAAAATTTGAAAACTATGGTAAGCAGCTTAAATCTTGATATTCAGGGGTATCAAGATGAAATTAACTTTCAAATAATGCACCTGGATCGTATAGACCTTGTTCTTGGGAGAGACTGGCTTTTCAGCTTAGGGCCTTCCCTCCACAAAAATTATCAAGAGAACACCCTCAGCTTTCAGTATAATGGCAGAGAGATCCAGTTGCAGGGGGAGCATGATATTCCCAACAGTCCCACGGTCTGCAGTTTAGAGCTCCGTCAACTAATCGGAGATAGCGACCATCAGGTATTCTTATGTGACCTTCAGTTTATTCCAGAAGTTTCTATTTCCAGGTCTTTACAGCAGCAAGTAAATAAATTAGAAACTTTATTGTCTAAATTTAAAGATGTTTTTCCTGAAGATTTATCGCATGATTTACCACCTAGTAGAGATGTAGATCACGTAATAAACCTAGTACCAGGTACAACACCTGTTTCTCCGTATCGGGTCAGCCGAACAAAGGATCAAGAAATAACTAGGCAGTTAATAGATTATCTTGGGAAAGGCCAAATTCATACCAGTAGTTCACCGTGGGCATCACCAATCCTTTTGGTGAAAAAGAAAGAGGGGTCTTTGCGTAGATTACAGAGCCCTCAATAAGGTCACTATTAAGAATAAGTACCCAATGCCTCGGGCAGACGAGTTGTTTGATCAACTCGATGGGGCTAAGTTTCTCAGTAAAATTGACCTTGGATCAGGATATCATCAGGTCCGTATAAAAGCGGATGATGTCCCAAAAATAGCTTTTAGGACTCGTCATGGTCATTATGAGTTTAAGGTGATGCCATTTGGGCTCACAAATGCTCCAACTACCTTTATGACCTTGATGAACAGTGTCCTCAGACCATACTTAGGTAAGTTTGTGGTCATATTTTTAGATGACATCCTCGTCTACAATAAAATGAGGAAGGAGCATCTTAAACACCTCAGAAAGGTGTTTCGACTGCTTAGAAAGCATAAGCTTTATGCTAAAAAATCTAAGTGTGAATTCTTGTTGAAGAAATAGCTTATTTGGGTCACATTATCTCGGCATATGGGATTAAGATGGACCCCAATAAAGTTAAAGCCATACTCAGTTGGCTGAGACCTCACAATATTTTAGATCTACAAGTTATTCTAGGTTTGGCGGGATATTACAGACGATTTGTCAAGGAATATGCTCAGACAGCAGTTCCTATGACAAATCTTCTTAAGGGGAAGGGAAAGGAGTTCAAATGGGAGTCCACACAGTAGGAGAGCTTTGATGCTCTCAAAACAGCTTTAGCTACTGCACCAGTTTTATAAGTTGTCGACCCCAATCAGCCATTTGTGGTCGAAACAGATGCTATCAACTTTGCGGTTGGTGCTGTACTAACTCAGAATGGATGACCAGTTGCGTTCGAGAGTAAAAAAACTCGAACCAGCACAGACTAGGTATAGTGCCTATGATAAAGAACTCTTCTCCATAGTACATGCCCTTAAGGCTTGGAGGCATTATTTGTATGGTGCCAACTTTGAGGTCAGATATAGACGAGGGAAATTCAATACAGTAGCAGATGCCCCTAGTAGAATGCCTATGATAAACGAGCTGAGTTTCACTCAGATTCGTAGTGAGTTACTCGAGTCCTTGAGAGGGAAGTGTCAGCATGATGCTTACTTCTCTACTATTTGGAGGTTAGCACAGAGCAGACAGTCACAAACTTTAGAACCAGTTTCCGAGGCTGGTGTCAGTTCATCCAAGAATACGGCAGCTTCCGTTGAGGATGATGAGTCCGAGTATACGTCAGATGACGTTGAGGACTCATAGCCTGTTTTACCCAAGCAAACCGCAGTGGTTGAGGGTTAGTTAACTCAAGGATTCAAATGGAAACAATATTCCATTCATGATGAGTACTTGCTCTATAGAGATAGAGTATGTGTCCCCAATTCAGAGGTTTATAGGCAGCAGGTCCTATATGAGTGTCATGACACTCCTAGTGTCATGGCACCCAAGCATTCAAAAGACCTATGAGCTTCTTCGTAGGCAATTCTTCTGGCCTAGTATGAAAAAGGACGTCCAGTAGTATGTACTTAGTTGTTAGAAATGTTAGGTTAATAAAGCGGAGCGTTTAAAGGCAGGAGGGTTGTTACAGCCCTTAGATATACCAACTGGTAAGTGGGACAGTATTTCCATGGATTTTATAGTGAACCTGCCTAAGACCCAAAAGGGTAATGACGCTATATGGGTCACAGTTGACCGTTTGACCAAAATGGCTCACTTTATTCCGACTAAAACAACCGTTAGAGCTCCAAAGTTAGTGAGGTTGTTTATAGATGGGCTATTTAAATTGTACGGTCTCCCTTCCGGCATAGTCAGCGACCGGGACAATAAGTTTAATGGAAATTTTTGGAGGGCAATATTCCATCATCTCCATACTAAACTAAACATGAGTACTACCGAACATCCACAGACGGACGGTCAAACAGAAAGAGTAAATCAGGTGTTGGAGGATATGCTTCGTGCATATGTCAGCAAAAAGCAGACTAATTGGGAGGAATATCTCTCGATATTAGAGTTTGCTTATAACAGTACCAAACATTCAGCTACGGGACATGCTAAGCATAGCATTAGGCAATCCCAGGATCGAGCCAAGCATTCTGCAGATCCACACAGACGGGATGTGCAGTTCTCCGCTGGTGAGAAAGTCTATTTACGAGTCCCAGTTGACTCTAAAACCCTCAAATCAGGAGTGTGTGCTAAATTGTCTCCTAGGTATTGTGGTCCTTTTACCATTAGTAGGAGACTAGGCGAGGTCACATATGAACTAGAACTCCCAGGCAGCAGTAAGGTTTTTCCACTCTTTCATGTAAGCCAGTTACGAAACCAAATCTGAAAATCTGGTAGGGGACAATGTTCTAGTTCTCCCATTAGATTCTCAGCAACTTCCACATGAACCAGAGGAGATCCTTAGTAGTAGAGAGACGTAGACCTGTCATACTCTATACCAAGAATATCTAATCAAGTGGACGGATCAGCCTGTTGAGAATGCCACTTGGGAAAAAGGCAGCGTCCTTCGCAAGTTATTTCCAGACTTTGTCTTAGAGGACCAAGACAGTTCTTAAGGGGGAGGGAGTGTTACGAGCCTGTAACCAGTGCCAAACCCTAGAGAACACAGGAGGTCAGATACCACAGTTAGGGGCGTGTCCGGCGTACACGTCCAACAGGGCAAGACAGTGTGAGTAGTCTGCCCCAGCACGGTCCATAGCCATGGCGGGCCTAACACAGCATAGGGACAAGATGTCTCTTTGGTCATTGATAATAGAGCTACATCATCGGCATATAGCAGTATGGCAATCGGTATCTCCAAGGCTACATCCCAAACCACCACCATGGCTAATAACCTCCTCAAGCTCATCAATATATAACTCAGAGTGGTGAAAGGGAACAACCTTGTTCACCCCAATAGTGCTCCAACATTGGATCTGGAAAATCGAACTCACTCCTGAAACAACCCAAACTCTCTGATATAGTGCCATCACTACCAATACTGTATCTGCGGGAAAGTCTAAGTCTCGCAACCTATGAATAAGCAATGGCCATGAAAGTGAATCAAAGGCTTCTTGAAATCTACAAAATAGCAATAAATTCTCTCTCGTCTGTGCTTGGCCTGCATAATAATGGAACGAAGTGTAATCAAATGATCAAGAGTGGAGTAGTGAGCTTTGAAACCTGCTTGACCCATGGCATACAACCTCTTGGTCTCCGCCTTTGTACTCATTGCAGACTAAAGGATGCTACCATAGATTGAGTTTTGCAATGACATTCCCAATCATAATGGTGTGGCAATTATCGGGTCTCATGGGATCACCGCTCTTATGGATGGGATTAATGATGTTGGTGCACCAAAGAGGGAAACCAGTAATGACTCCATGTTTAAGGAGATTAGCAAGTATGGATGGAAGTGTATTAGGAGCATGGATAAGGAGCTCAGATTCTAGATCCTCAACATCACATGCATGATGCACTCTGGTCTTCTTGATGGCTGTAAGGACCATATCAGGCGTAAAGAGACAGAAATTCTAGGATCATGGGGAAATGAAATGGGAGTGTCAATAGGGATAGTGTACAAGGTGGTGGCATAGTTAATCCAAGTGCGAAGATCCATTCATGGAGGTGGAGAATGAGGAGTGAACTCGCGCCAAAAGGCCCCAATGGATGAACTAAAGCGAAGGTTGATGGAGGTGGCATGAATGGTATTGTGCTTGGACAACTTCTTGGTGGTAATAATGGCACTCAGAGCTATACAAAGGTTGCTTAGTTGATCGAGATGAGGAGATTTTGGGACGGGAACAATGTGATGGGAAAGCTATTGCCGTAGCTGTGTGTAAAGCAATGGTGAGGAAAGCAGCTTGAGATTCTAGAGGTATATCATGGGGAAAATCATGAGTAATGTCATAAGAGATTCTTGGTACAAGGGAATGGAAGTTTGTATCAAATATGTTTTTTGGTGCAAGGTTGAGATTGGAAGAAGGATGTTAAGTAGGTCGTATGGTGTGGCCAAAATGTAAAGAGAAGCATGAATGGGGAATCGGCATCCACAGCAAAAGAAGATGTCATAGCTGAAAAATAGCACATTACTACATATATATACCTATCCAAACCAATACATGTCTACTAAGGCGAATCTAGAGATAGTATGCCTGTATATCATGATTAATGAACTCAATAATTGGCTGTAAAATCTCTCTATACAAACATGCCACCTCACCGGAGCTCTGCCACTCGAAGAATATGTCACTGCCCTATATGTTGAGTACCATTGAAAACCTGTACGATTTTGTTGACCTCTCTCACTACTCTCATGTGTCTCAGTAAACAACAATATATCACCCCATGAAATAAAATTAACTAGATCGCTAGCTGTTGATGATGAATGAATCCTGTTACAATTCCACACTCCAATTCGCAAGTAGTGTGGAAGGGGGCCTCGGGCGCTGTACTTGGGGAACCCAATCACATATTTCTTCTTACTATCAGTATATTTCACTTGTCCATCCCTGTAAATAGCATTCCTAAATCACGAGCAGCCTAAGAACCTCTCTTCAACTTGCATAAATGTAAGGTCATCATCTAAAAAAAGAATTGTTCCCTCTAATTTGGCTTTAAGACATAATATCGATCCTCGTTCTTCTAGTGATGTAAAACGAATAATAAGAGTGATATGGTCTTTTTTTGTTCTCCAGGCACGATCCTTATGATGACCTGATGTGGTATCCAAGAAATGATCAGCTTCCTACAGTGCATGTTGGGTATCAGGAATACCTCTTACTCATACATTGTGCACTTTTTGTTCCCTTAATTTCTCTTTGGAAAGAGTGGCAACAATTAAACTAGTTATAGATGAAATCTTACCATCATATTTTGGGAATAAGAAAGCTCATCTCTCACGCAGGAGAGGAAATAAATGGCCGTAGCTCAAAACATCTCTCACGTAGGAGAAGGAGAAGAATTTGAGATTTTAAGTTCTGCAATTTTAACCAAGACCGGGCGTCCGTCTTGAAAGAGAGTCCGAAAACCATTGATACCCCTTCAGGCAGCCTCTTTTATGCAAAACCTTTTGACGAAGCAAAGAATCGTAGAAACATTGTGGTGGGTTGGAGCTTACCCACCCAAGCAGCAGATCTGACATCCTCTTTGAGTCCAAAGGTGGAATGAATAAAAGCATTTGCCTCAGCCATGAGGTCCTTACCCACAAAAGAAGCTCCCCTAACCCTGACATTGAGGGCCTTGAGATCTCGTTTTTGATGTTCTTGAATAGATTCAGAAATAACCTGCTTAGAACCCTTGAGCACATCAGCCCAAGAACTCTTCGATTGCTGAAGTTGCTGCTCCAAGGAGTGAACCCGTTCTTGCAGCTGCTTTGCCTTGTCTTCTGAATCTGCATTGCCGCTTCCTTCTTCTTCCTCTTCATCTGATTCCAGTTCATTCTTGAGGTAAGTAACATCAACCTCAAGAATGCCAACTTTGCCCTGTAAAGCTAAGACCGTGTTCTCCAGAGTGGAGATTTGGAATGCTTGTTTCTTGATGATCGCAAGCAAGGATGCATTTTCCTCATGAAGAGAATTAATTATATGGGGGAAACCAGATAAAAATTCAGCTGAAAGAGACGGAGACAATGGGGGGGATGAAGATGAAGGGGTGAAAGAGGGAGAGGAGGAAGAAAGAGTAGAGGGGGTAGTGGCAGTAGGAGAAGAGGTGGAGCTTGCGAGAGTGGAGGGTAGGGCGAGGGAGAGGAAGCAAGAGAGGGAGGGGGCAATGTAAAGGGATTTGGAGCTGTAGAAGGGATGGCTGAGAAGGCAAAGGGAGAAGGGGGAGGGGTTTTCTTCCCCTTCTGATTCACAGATTGCCAATCAGCCATAGTACCACCGCTATATACAGGATTAATGAGGGAAAAGGGGTAGAGGAAAGGCAAAAGGACAGGCAAAAGGAAGGGCAGGGACAGGGACAGGTAGTGAGGGGGCAACAGGAGCGGGTCAGGAGGCAAAAGGGAGGGCAGGGACAGGGACAAGTACATGTAGCAAGGAGATGGGCGGATATCGAGGGAGACAGGTAGCGACAGGTAGCGATGGCAGGAGGGAGGGAGAGGGAGATGGGCAGGCAGCAGGACAGGTAGCGAGGGAGACAGGGCAGGAATAGCTAGCGATGATAGGTAGCGATGGCAGATGGGAGGGACAGGTATGGCAGGTCAAGTAGCGATGGCAAGGTAGTGATGGAGAGCCCTGGATCTCTCGGCCTTTATACTGAAAGCTGAGGGTGTTCTCCTGATAGTTTCTGTGGAGGGAAGGTCCTAAACTGTAGAGCCAATCTCTCCCGAGAACAATGTCTGTTCGATCCAGGTGCATTATCTGAAAGTTTATTTGATCTTGGTACCCCTGAATACCAAGATTTAACTTACTTACCATAGTTTCCCATATTTTTTATCTTCACCCTTAGCTAATGAAACTATGTACCTATGCTGACTAGGTACTTCTGGTAGTTTAAGCTTTTTAACCAGGGTGTGGTTGATGAAATTATGGGTTGCCCCATCATCCACCATGACTCTTACTGACTGGTTACCAACTTTCCCATGCATACGTACTAGGTCATGCGGCCCAAAGCTGAAGGGTCTCGCTAGCATTGCAGAGGTCAGCTGGCAACAGTGTTCATGATCTTCATGATACACTTTGATCTCGGAAGCTGCCGAGTCACTGGGGAAACATACAGTCTGAACAAGATGAACTTGTTTTTTATCTTTCTTATCTTTTTTAGTGAAAGGCCCCTTGGGACACTGTCTGACTGTGTGTCCCTTGCCCATACACACAAAGCACAAACGTTCTTGTTTGGCTTTCTCAAAATCATCTGGTTTTAAGGGCTGTATGTGTGAAGGGCGTTTCTGAGGAGCTTCACCTTTAAATTTATCTTCTTTCTTTCTTTTTAAAAATTTCTTTTTAAATTGAAAGTCTTTCTGAGGAAGCTGCTCAAAAAGTGGTTGCTGTCTCGCTCTCTTCCTACCCACTGAATCATCATAGATTTGAGCATATCTGAGAGCTTGCTCAAGGGTAGTAGGCGAGTTTCTCTGGACCTCTACTTTATATTCATCTTTGAGGCCACGGACAAATCCCCTGATTTTTTGATAGTCATCCATATTTTTAATCTTTAAAATTGCCTCTCGATACTGCGAGATATATTGGATGAGGGACTTGTCCATTACTGTTCTTTCCCAGGCTTCCCAGGCTCTATCAAGTTCATTCTCTGGTAGAAATTCTCTTAGGAAAGCTTCTTCAAAAGCTTTCCATGACCGGGGAGTCTGCCCAGTCTCCTGGAGATTTAACCACCACTTATAGGCCATAGGCCCTAAAGAAAGACTGGCCTCAATTGCTTGCAAATGGTCAGGGGTCTGTTTAAGAGCATGAATGTTCTTCCATTTGCTGAGGAAGGTTTGTAGAATATCTGCATTTCTATCCTTCTCTTCCCCATTAAAAGTAGGAGGCTTTAAATCTTTAAAAACACTGGGGTGAGACCGTAAAGTCTCACCCGAAACTGATGGAAGTGGAGAAGGGGATAACTGAGAAGTGGAGGGAAGGCTTCCTTTCGCGGAGCTCAAAATCAAGTTTTTGAGTTCAGCGAACGAGTCGTCCACACTGGACTTGAAATTGGCTAATGCCAGCTTCAGTTCATCCACTTCTGTTACCAATTGGAGAAACTGCTCCTTGGTAACTAGTTCGTCGAGTTCTTCGGCGAACTGTTCCTGTTCTTCTACTTCCATGGGTTCCTTCCCTTTTCTGTAAGCCAAGGCTTCTGTTTCAAGTTCGTCGAAGCCTCTCTCCTGGGGTTGATCAGGTCCCTGAGGAGTGGTCATCTTCGAAACTGAAAGAGAGCTACCTTAACTTCTGAAGGAAAAAAGTCTAAAAGACTAATTTACAACTGTAGAAGGGAAAGGAAAGATGACTTAGCTGTTTCTGAGGACTGTACTTCCAAAGAAAGAATCAAGAAAAGCCCTTTCAGCTCTTCCTCCACTGCTTTCAGATCTGCTGTCCGGAAAAATCAGAGATCAAGGTACCAAGAAAAAGAAACAAACTTCTGATCGTCTTGGCCCCTTCCCTCGCTGTCTGAGGTGTATACTTTTTGCTCCAAAATTCCCGTTTTAGGACCCAAAACAGTTGCAAACTTGTGGTTCCTGCCAAAGACCTTCAGCGCTGGACCTGCACCCACGATTCTGTCTCAGATCCGCTCCAAATTCCAGAAAATTTCACTCCAAATTCGAAGTTTCCACCCAATTTGGCAGCGCTGGACCTGCTCCACGTTTTCTATATAAAATGTGCTCAAAAATCCACAACTGATACATAAAAATCAAGGGTAAATCCCTGATTTTTCAGCGCTGAGCTTCTACAAGGGATTGTGCCTCAAACAACTGTAAATTCCCAGCAAATTTCAAGGATTTGAAAGCTGTTCCTACAGCGATTTTCCTCCTCAATTCTTTCCTGAGAATCTGAGAAATCTTTCCTATCTTCTGATAGCTTTCTCTACTGCTGTCCTGAACTCCCTAGGATGGAGATGGCTCTGATACCAGTGTAATAGATCCTAACACCACAGTAGGGCAAACACTAACTGATCCACCCAACCTTGCCTACTCCCTGATATAGAGTAAGCCCCTCCTAGCCCAGTGTGAGGACTGGTAGCATGCTACTGCCAAGTGTCGGCCACGTGGCACTGACGTGGCCGACTGCACGTCGGGACCCAACTGGGGGCCCTATCCTGCTGACAGGGTCCCTAGGCTGTGTTAGGCCCGCCATGGCTATGGACCGTGCTGGGGCACACTACTCACACTGTCTTGCCCTGTTGGTCATGTACGCTGGACACGACCCTGACTGTGGTATCTGACCTATCTGTGTTCTCTAGGGTTCGGCACTGGTTACGAGCTCGTAACAACTAGCCATTGACATTTTGGGCTTCTAGGGTGTACAAAAGGGGAAACTTTAATGGCCTCCCTAGCCTTTGACAAAAATGGCATCTTGGCTAGTTTTGGAAGGGAGCTTTTACTGCACCACGCCCCCACTCTCTTATGGAGGCCACTAGGTGTACTATCCAATGGGTTGGGGACAAATGGCATAGAAAGAAAGGAAGGAAGCTTTATTAATGTCTTTTCCATGCCAAAAGGCATATAAGACTAAAAAGTACATGTCAAGTGTGTGGTAACCATGGGAGCATATAGAACGTCTCCAATATGAAAAACATCTATTACAAACTAAAATAGACACGTATGCGGTGTGTGTGCATACTGATCATATGTATCTATGTCAAGATGTCAAGACTGCGAAGCCTGTGCTGCTGCTGCTGCTGTACTGATACTATAAAAAGATGTGATGCGAGCCACAACATGAGAAAGCGCTGGAGCCTGCTATCATCGTCTGTGGGCATGAGCGTGTGTAGCAGTGGCATGCCTCTGTGAATGATGTCTGGTGATCCTGGTAGTAACGTGATGGTGGGAAGTACACTGTCTCCGGTCTCTATGAGCATGTGAGCGGCTATCATCCTCGTCGTCGTCGTAATCCTCCTCCGGCACTAGATCACGTGATCTCCGCCTAGTAAAGAATGAAGTGATCAATGGCTGTGAGGTAGAATGTTGTGGTGTCCCGTATAAACCTCTCCGTAGTATGGACATCTCACGTATCATCAGAGCGACACATCGTGGGTCCTCATAGGCCACGAGAGAGCGTAGAGTGGTAGGCATGTCTTGAAACAGGCAGTGATACTGCCCTCTGATCTCATAGTATACAGGGCATCGAAAGATGAAGTGCTCCTCAGACTCCACCTCACCTAGAGAGCATAACTGGCAAATCCGCTCCTCTCTGGGAATACCATGAAATCTCCCAGTCTCAATAGCTAGCTGATGAGAAGACACCCTAAGCTGGCCCAGTGTGAATCTGAGGCAATGTGATAGTTCCGAATCCAAGGAGCGTGGCATAACCGGGGCCCCTGATGTATCCAGCTCCAAGAAATGGGTCTGGTAGAAAGCTGGCTTAACCCCTAACTGATTATGCCAAGTCCGCTCTAGGTATGTGCGATAGAGGAATCGTCTGATATACTGGTGGGTGCCTGAGGGTAGCTCTGTGATGAAGATACCAAATGTATCAAGTAGGAGGTGAGATGCCTGAGAGAACCATGATAACCTGTAGCCCTGATCATGAAGGTGTTGTGAAGAGAGTAGTGCAACCTGTGTGTATCGTCTGTCTATCTCTGGTAACGCCTGTATCCTCTGTATATAAATGATGAGCTGAAGAGCTGTCTCGATTTGTAAAGGTGGAACTGCAAACTCAGCCAAGAGAATCTCATGTGGAACAGAAGGTTTCGCTCGAATCAGCCGGGCTAGCATGGTGGTCTGTAATCGTGAAAGACTGGCCCAATATGAGGGGAGACCTGTACACCATGTCTCTGCCGCATATAGAGTTGTGGGGGTGACAATGGTATCAAAGAGGCGACATTTACTGCGAGCATCCTGAATGGACTTCCGGAAACAAAATTGCTCTAGCTGAACAAGGGAGGCATGCCCCTTCCCCAGTCGAGTGGTGGCGGCCTGTCTCATGCTAAAAATAGGACCTGAGAAAAGGATCCCCAGGTATGTGTAGGAAGGGACCACCTCTAAAACCTGTCCACCCAAAGTAAGCTGCTGTCGCTGCATGAATGCTCATGAAGTGTTGAAGACCATAACCTTGGTCTTCCCAATGTTCACCCCTAGGCCCCATCTGGTTCAAAACTCATGTAGGCAGTCCAACTGTCGCTGGAGACCCTCTCTGGTCGGTGAGACCAATACCACATCATCGGCATAAAGGAGGATAGCAATCAAGATGTCCCCAAGCTGGCAACCAGCACCGCCACACTGTGTAATGACTCGCTCCAACTCATCAATGTATAGGCCAAAGAGGACTGGTGAGAGGGAACAACCCTGCTTCACCCCAATAGTGCTCCAAATGTGATCGGATATGCCACTGCTATGCCGGAAACATCCCAGAACACGCTCATAAAGTGCCATTATAGCAAGAACGATCTCGGTGGAGAAGCCAAGGTCTCGGAGTCTCTGGATGAGCAATGAGCGAGGAACGGAATCAAAGGCTTTCCTGAAGTCCACAAAACAACAGTAAACCCTCTTTCTCTTGTGCCTCCTCAATCAGTGCCCGCAATGTGAAGATGTGGTCTGCAGTAGAGTAGTGGGCTCGAAAACCTGCCTGACCCATGGCATGTAATCTCCTAGCCTCCGCCTCTGTGCTCACAACCGACTGTAGGATAGTACCATATAGTTTCGCCAAGACATGTCCAATCATGATGGTGCGGTAGTTACTCGGAATCATGGGGTCACCATTCTTATGGATGGGGTGGATAATGTTAGTGCACCAGGATGATGGGAAACCGGAAACAACTGTGGAATTAAGAAGGGTGGCTATGGTGGGGGCAAGTAAGTCAGAGGCATGGGAAAGGAGTTCAGATTCAAGGTCTTCAATATCTCTGGCCTCGTGAGACTTCATCTTCTAATGGCTGCAAGTACCATGTCAGAGGTGAAGGAGGAGAACTCGAATGGTTGTGGAGATATAGAGATCGGCGAGTGGGTAGGGACGGTATACAGACTGGTAGCATAATCGGTCCAAATGCGAAGGTCTTCCAGGAGAGGTGGTGGAGAGCGAGGGATGAACTCACGCCAAAAAGCGCCCGAAGAAGAATTGAAAAGAAGGTCAATAAGACGTTACCCTTCAGAATCGTCATAGGAATGCTTCTTACGACGGAGAACACGATGGTAGGAGCGTCTGGAAGATCGAAGCAAATGTGGGGCATGGATACGTGAATAGGTTACTGACTGTTCAAGGGAAACGACACTCGGTATCGTACCATGGAGGGTGCAATGGTCGAGGTGTGTGGCGAGTCTTTTTGGGATGGGGTTTTGTGGGGAGGGTTAGTGATGCAGCCGTGTGGAGAGAGGTGGTGAGGAAAGCAGCCTGGGTGTCGATTGGACTGTCATGAGGAAAGGAATGTAAAAGTGAAGCCAAGAACTGACGGTACAAAGGCATGTAAGTGAGATCAAATATGAATGTGGGTGCGCGGGTAAGCGTGGATGGTGTAGATGAATGAGTGGGTGGAAGGTGGCCAATATCGAAGGAGAGAAATGAGTGATCAGAAAGGGTGGTGGGAGAGACGTGGAAGTCAGAGACTATGGGTATAAAGGATGGTGACCCTATGAGATAGTCAACGACACTATGTCCTCCACTGTGAGGGTGGCATGTATAACTGTCTGACTGTGGCCAGCAAGGTAAGCCATTATAAATGGCTAGCTCGTGTGCCTCTCCAAACTGTAGTAAGTGCTCACCATATGGAGTAGTAGGTCCCAAGCTATCCGCGGAGGTCCTGGTAACTCCAAGCATATCAATGTCAAGGGCACGAACACGCAGCTGGTCAGTGGTGTCGAAGAACTCTGCCTGTCTCGAAGATGTCCGGGCATTAAAATCCCCTGTGAGGAGAATATGCCCCCGCTTTGAGAATCTAATAATATCTGGTGAAAGGTCCTGATATGAAACTATAAATGCATACAAAAAAACTAGAACCAAGGGAAAAGTCTTGGGATAAAGACATATAGACATATGCAGAAAATTTAATACACTGAAACATGATCAAATCTTGCAGAAGTAGTAGTGATCTCATGGAGGATAGAGAAGCTCAGCAGAAGGACCAACATTGTGTGTGTAACCTTCAGTGAAGTTCAGCATTGTCCTCTATGTGTGGATTATAGTCGCATAGAACATTAATATAGAAGTGTACATCTGGAAATTATTGATAGTACTTAGACTGACAAGTATGTTACATCATCATTTTTTCCTATATATGTCGCTGTGTTTATTATCTGAGACTCTTTCTGGAGTGAACATTGTCCATCCAGGTCTTAAATGCAGTTGAAAGAGGAGAGACGATTGTAACTGCACTGCAAGGAGCTGTTCCAGCAGATGTCCGGGGAAAGCTGATTGATGCTGTTTTTGGAGCAGTGAAATCACGAGGCATCAGTTTAGAACTGGTTGGTTTAGGCAAAGGCCTGTCACCCCCAAGCCTTCCAGAAGGGGTGAAAGAGATGATCCAGGAAAAGCTAGCTGCCGTAGCAGGGAAAAAGCACATAGATGATTTGGTGATTGCTAATAAGGATGAAGTAATAAACTCAGATAGGCATGAACCACCAAATCAAGGAGCTCTTGATGCTCAGAAAGCTCTCAGGAACGTGGGAGAGGATGATCACGGAGATGGACAAGGAACAGATCAAAACCAACTGATAGAGGTCACAAGTGCTGATGGACAGTCAGGCTCACAAAATGAAGAAGTCACTAATGGGAATCTGGTGGATTTCAAAACCCCATCTGAAGTTAAATCAGATCAACACAGCCATGAAGAGAATAGTCCTGGGAGCAACAACGAAAGAGAAAGGCATGAAGGTAAGAATATGACTCAGACACTTCTGGAAGAAACAACCGGAAAGGCTGAAAAGGATGCTAAAAGCTTTGAGGAAAGATCAACCACCAAATTTGAAATGAATGGCCCAACCAATGAGCTTAAACATGCACAGAATATTGACTCTGGAGATCCAACCGAGAAACAGAGTATGGCTGAAAGTTTCAAGAATTCGACCTTCCAAATGGAGAATAAAATCTCGGAAGTGAACAATCAAACTGAAGAAAAAGGACGTGACGTGGAGTCTGATAACATAGGAAAAAATCTTGAGGTGGGGAGACTCTCTTTCAGGGGAACCACAACTGATCATTCTGCTACTTCTGGCCCATCTTCATCAACCTTTCCACCCACTATGGATGTGCGACAGGCTTTGGAGGCCCTGACTGGGTTTGAGGACTCCACTCAAGTAGCTGTTACAAATGTTTTTGGAGTTATTGAGAACATGATCGAGCAGCTTGAAAAAGATAAGGAGGACAATGACTCAAGCAAGCAGAATGGGTTGGCTTCCTTGCACGGCAGCACTGAAAGCATTGAGGAAAATTATTATAATAAGGACAGTGAGACAAAAGTTTCTGCAAAGGAATTTGCTGTGTCTAAGTCAGGTGGCAGAGAAGATGTAAATTTTTCTAGCGTAAGTGGTGGTAACAGTGCCATGCTTTCTGAACTACATACCTCACAAGGTCAAAATAGACCAGAAGTTGAACCAAAATGCGTCAGTCTACTAGATAAAGCCAGAAATTCATTTATTGAGGTTCTGAACCCAGAAAAAGAATCAGATCAGCAGAAAGAGGACAACTCAAACGTCAAGGTAGTTGAAAGAAACCTACATGCTGGGGAAATTCACAAGGGCGAAACGTTTCTAAACATGACATCTCTGCCAAACTTGCAGGAAAATTTATCTAGGAAGAGCTTACATAGCAATTGTTGTCCCACAGAAAATGCTGGAGCCACGGAGGAAATCTCTTCAAAGAATATTCCGATAAGACACATTGATGGACTTCATGACCTTAACTCTAGCTATCAGGGCATTGGAGCATTCAGTGCCCCATTTGGAAGTGATTTCCAAAACATTAAAAAGGACTCTTTATACTTTGAGAGCCAGAGAGCTTCTCCTCGAGGTGAGCAGAGTGAAATACATGGTAACCAAATCCAGCAAGAAAATCAACAGCTGGCAGCCATTGAAGTAATGACCTTGGAAGACCGTGAACCAGTTGCTAGTTTCATCTTCAAGAGAAACACACAATCATCACTCTCCAATGATAACAGTGAACTTGGTACATTAGATGTGAGAAAAGAAAGTGCCATTCTTACAAATGAAGATAATCGAAAGGAAGGACAAGGTTGTGAAGAACTTGCAGACCACAGACACTCCTCCAATGTTTCCATCTACAGAAAACGTGAGCTATCAACAAAGCTGTCGAATGAGCTTAAGGGCTGCTTTTCAAGCATTGTGTACAAGCTTGTAATGGATGCACTGAGGTCAGTGATATTGAGGAGATTGGGGTTGTCAGGTGTGAAAGCTTTAGGTGCAGAAGTGCAGGAGGAACTTGTTAACATAACCAATGCGGTTGCACAGGCAGCCCACACGAGCAAGTGGGGACACAAACCTCAAATGCTCGTGAAGGCAAGAGCTAATAAACAGAAATTTAACAAGTTGACGCTCAAAATTGCAGCAACCGATGCCGCTAAGGAACTCCAGGTATTACCAGTAGATGTTGTAGTAAGGGCCATTAGCTATGCATTTGCTGGCACAGTCATACTACAAAGGCTTATACACTTTGGTGTTGTGGTGGGTGTTATCTTATCAGCTCTGGGCTCCGTTTTTCCAATAGTGGAAGTTGAGTGGGAACAGGAGGAGCTAACTGTGAAAAGGAATAATTTTTCAAGAGTGCCTTTAGAATCCCAGGATGAAAGTTCTTTGGGCAACCTTGTAATTCAAGAATCTCTCAAGGATTTGGAAAGAAACTGCAATATGACAGAGAGGGAGGCTAATGTGCTTGATGAGAGTAAAGGTGCAAGCTGCACCACTTTGGATGTGGTAGGAAGCCCCACTGACAGAGATAAGACTGGGACACTCTCACACAATAGCAAAATAATGGGAGCTGTGGCTGCAGCTATGAGTGCATCTGCTGCATATGCAAACAATGGGGTACATAGTAGGAATGTTGATTATCAGGATACAACAACTTCCACTCATGTTCCAAAAGGCCAAAGCCAAGAAAGCATTGAGTGCAAAGAAGTTGAAAGTAATGAATTTGAGGCCAAGGGGAGTTTTGTGAGCACTATTGCAGAAAAGGCTATGTCTGTTGCTGCCCCAGTTGTTCCTACGAGAGAGGATGGGAAAGTGGACCATGACAGGTAGACTTCTATGAATAACATTCTACACGTATCTATAGATGAAGTGGGTCATCAGAATTGCAAGTGTGCATGCTTTTACGACTTCTAGTCTCGAAGGCACCTACCACTGAACAATGCTACTTAGCCCCAATATCCAACCGATCATATGGCATCCTTTAGAATGCTTTATGAGAGTTTGGCTTACACTTCATGTTAGCCAGCTCTTCTTGTTCCTCAGTAGGAACAGCAGGAAGGTACACTACAGCTATGGAAATGACACCTAAATACAGTTATCACTGGTAAATTTAATTAGGGACATGAACTAAGCCGGTGTTCTTCTTCCACTCTTACACATTTGCAAGTCTCTAGTGTAATTTATCAGAATTTACGAAAACAGTGGCCATAATGGTCCTGGTCTTGTGTGGGATTTTCTTGTATTCTTCATTGGGATCATTGTGTTTTTGGTAGATCTATTGTCACAATACCTCAGTCCAGGAAGCTCTGAGTGTCTATGTATACGTGTTCTCTAGGCATGAGAAGTACAAGCTGAGATATTGGGGGCGAATTGCATTTGCAGGCTTGTTGCTCTGTTGGTGGATTTGAGCCAAAAGGGAGGAGCGTTAAGATTCATTGGTAAAGCTGCCCTTTTGTGGGGAGGGCTGCGTGGTGCCATGAGCCTTACAGATAGACTACTGGTATTTTTTCGTATCAGTGACCGTCCTTTGGGAGAAAGGTGAGTTTGATACTGTGCCTGCCTGAGATTTTTATTCTTTCTGCAGTAGTCGTAATGGAAAAATAATTGCTCATTGTAATAAGTCTCTGCTGTATTGCCATTATGTTCTTCTCCATAGTTTTTGGGACAGAGCTTGGAACTAGTTTTTTTTTATAACATGAGCATTGATGATAACTTAGGAAGCTCTCTCCAAAAGCCTTGTTGCCTTTTACATTTGTCAACGTCCTGCTTTGTTTAGTTGCTCAATGGGTTCTGCATGCTTGCTACTTCTGTATTATTTAACAACGTATAGAACCAGGTTAACTTTATCATGCCAGTCTCATATTATGTTTTTGCCATCTAACCTTGTGTGCAGCAATCCTTTGACTGTCATAGCAAGATTCAACAAAGAGTTCTAAAGCGCTTCTGGTTTGTGCATACCAAACCTAGCTAGTGAATTCTACCAAATATTGTGAAGAAGATCCCTTAGATCATAAAGTTGTCTCCATATCAGTTGTTTGATTTCCATGACATGACTTTTGCACAATTTTACTCACCCATTCCTTTATTCAACCGGATCATCTACCCACCTACTGGTTTGCTTGGCTCCTGTATTGTCTCCGCAGATCATTGTAGCTTTTTTTCGATTCCACAAGAAGTATGTTAGTTTAATTCCCGTCTCCCAAGCATCTGTAATGACAACGTGTGTGGGTAAGCAGTACAACCCTCTTCTCACTTTCTATCTTCACCTTGTCCAATTCAGATATGAGCTCTTTATCTTGATCGTATAGATCTATCTGGGTTTTCATAGGATGTATTCAAATAAAGATAAGGTATCCATCCTAGATATTTGTCTCGGTTTTGAGAATAGGGGGTAAAAATCTTAACATAGATCTAATATATACTATATTTATCTGCTTATATAGATTAGCATTTATAACTTAAATTTTATTATGATACTTCAATATTTCAAAATTCAAGCTACTCTATCAAAATCTAATATGTATATACTACATAGATGCTATACGGAAACCATATTTAGATACTTGGGCTTATCAGTTAATATACAATGATAGAGTTAACAAATACTTAAGACGTTCATATAATGAAGTGTTTAAAACCCTACGCTAAATGTATTCTTTAGATCAGGATTACTTCGATGCATGTAGAAACCTTAAATGTTAAATCATTATTATTATAGGTAGAAACCTTAAATCCTAAATTGCAAGGTGAGGCCTTTTGACTATGGTGAGATAAACTGCTGCTAACTGGTCTCCCGAGTTCTTTTGATTATAGTGGAATAATAAGAAATAAACTCACCAGCCTCCATTCTTATTGTGTGTAGCTTATTCTCAAGTATAACAATCTTTTAGCATTTTTAGTCTCGAACATAGATCTTAGAACCCAAGCATGCTTTGGGTATTCAACTTACCTTTTGTGAGGTATGATCTTATCCTTGATCAACATATTGATACACCAAGAGGCTTGCAGGACCCTAGCATCATGATCATTTATCACATCGTTAACATGCCTGGATTCCATCTCCAGTAATCATTGACCAACATCCTTTATTGATGAAGATGTTTTACATTTTGAATTTCCATCCGCTATAGCTTTTTCCATTTTACTTTGTAGACTCCAGGAGAATAAGACCACTACCGCTTGCCATCTTGTTTTATGTATACTCCTATTGCTGAATAGCAAATGTTTCAGAAAAACATCAATGCAATTTATCGTCCACGATATAACTTGAAACTTGAAAGAGATAATATAAAGCCAAATAAAATCTGATATGAACAATTTATAGCCTCAATATAGAGCACTTGTACGAGAATGTATGATAAAATTCTGTCAAGATATTGGATCTCACATAATGTACAAATCTAGGGCTCCTCAAATGTGATACCCTCTAATCTAGGGCTCCTCAAATGTGATACCCTCTAAATAGAAGATTAAGGCCCTCTCAAGAGCTAGCAGAGAATGTTGGCCATAAACAGTAAGCTTATGGTTTTGTACTTATAATCTAACACACAAACCTCGAAGGAAAGAAATAACACTTTTTCTCCACCTCCTTTCTTATGAATGTACGCTTGTACCAGCACCCTATTTTAGCCTAAGGTCAAGCCTTGGGAGAACTCTAGGGGCTTCTAAAGGCCATAAGGCCATAGGAAGGAAGTGACTTGAGGTGAAGGTGGGTTGTGACCCAAGTGACCCTTGGGTGAGGTGGCATAGGGAGGGTGGTGGCCATGTGATCTGGGGGTAAGGTGGTGCCCATAAGGGTTGTCATTTGGCTTTGGGGCCATATGCTTGCTAGGTGTTGGCCAGAAGGCCTTCCACCTAGTAAGGTCAAAAAGGGAAGGAAAGTGGCTCCATTCTCATCATTGAGGAGCTTGTTTTGGCCTAGCTTCCTTGAGTAAGAGCTCTCAAGCTCCCTAAGCCATTTTGTCACCAACCTCTTGCCATTTTTTTCCTTCGACTTGTATAGGCCCTCGATTTTTTGCAAAACCAAATCCTGGAAATGCAATCTAGGCATGCCACGGCCGAGCAAGAGTGGCATTCTTCAACCCACTCGCGACAATCTTGTATTCCATGTTTAACCCAGAATCTCGAAAAGAAGGACTGGCATCCTAATGTGGTGCTTTCTTGGTTGGATCGGTGGAATAGTCACTTTTTCATGCACGATTCGCCTAATAGCACAAAGATCGCTACTGCCCTCATGTTTTGACACGGCAAGGCGTATACATGGTGGTAGGATCTTAAGGATAGGACTGCTACCCCTACCACTTGGGACACCTTCAAGGAAGCCTTTGAAACAGCTTTTCTCCCAGTCCTTGCTGATTTTGAGCATTGGCGGCGTTTCGCCACCGTGCAAATGGGTACTAGGCCGTTAGACGCATACATACAAGAGTTCCAAGAAGCCTTACCCCGATTCGCTTCATGAATCGACCCTGTTTTGATAAAGTTACATTTTATTTTGGGGCGTCTGAAAGAGTTTCAGCTAGAAGTGCGGCGCAACCAACCGCAGACTATCGAAGATGCAATTCGCATTGTGAAAATCTTCGATGACACCCATTTAGGTTCTCGTAAGGAGCAAATTTTGCCCAAGGCTAAGCAGAAGGAAAAGAAATTTTTCAAGAAGAGAGGCAAGGACAAGACGAACATCGGCTGGAAAAAGCACATGAAGCTGGATTGCGCTGACTATGACAAGGCAAGGACCGACGGCTTGTGATTCTCCTATATGGAGAAGAGGCATCTTTCAAAAGACTGCCCAAAGAAACAAAAGAAATCTGGTGGGCATCCTAAAAGTTTTAAGGCGCCAGGTAATGATAATATTTCTTTTGTTTATTTATCCCTTAACGATGGGTCTAGTTGTGAAAATTGTTGTTTTAATACAACTGCTTTTGCCCCCACGACGTTATTCGTATGAACGGGTCAAGCTGTGACTGTTCTTTTTGATGATGGTTCAACCCATAATTTTATTAATTCTAAATTGGTGCAGAAACTCCAAGTGGCCACCACACCAAGTAGCCATCAGTATGTAGTGAAAATGGCGTCGGGGGAAGATCGGCAGGCATGGGACCAGCTCCTCCCACAGTTGCCACTCAACATTCAAGATTATGTTGAAGCTCTTGATTTTCATATGATGAATCTAGATAAGGTAGACATAATCTTAGGAAAGGAGTGGTTCTACTCCAAGAATGAGTCCTTAACGGTGTAACCTTTTTGCATAATGGCTCATTTTTTGAACTTAATGGCCATGCGGATATGCCTTCTCATCCTATTTTAAGAAGTTAAAAAATGTTTGAAAGACGAGTATAAAGTTTATCTTTGTTTTTTAAAAAGATGAAGTCTATGTTGATGAGCATGCTGCACAGAGTCTAAATGTTGATTTATTGCAAATGCTTTTGGATATGCCTATAAATAATCCCTTAAGTGATAATTCACCTGAGGGTAGGGTTTTCAACAGACTTAGGCAAGACTTTAGCAATGTTTTTCTTGAAAAACTACCTGATGGCCTACCTCCCCAAAGGAGTGTCGACCATCAGATAGAGTTACTTCCCGATAGCGCGCATATATTCCTTTTTCATACAAGGTTAGCGCTAAGGAAGAGGATAGGAAATTAATGGGCCACATTCGACCTAGTAAGTCCCCTCGGGGAGCGAGCAGCAGTCCTTTTGGTTAGTAAAAAGGACGGAGGCACACGTTTGTGTCAATTATAAAAAATTAAATAAGTTAACCATCAAGAATAGATATCCCTTACCTAGGATGGGTGATCTAATGGATCGTCTGAATGGAGCTAAGTATTTCTCCAGATAAGGATTAGGGATGAGGATGTTCCTAAGATTGATTTTCGAACCAGGTATGGTCATTATGAGTTTTTAGTTTTACCTTTTGGACTCACAAATGCACTTGCCACATTCCAGCAAATGATGAACGATATTCTTTGTCCATATCTGGGAAAGTTTGTGGTGGAGTATTTGGACAACATATTAATTTAAAGTCGGACCCCCTTGAAGAGCATCTTCATATTGTCTTAGGCCTCCTAAGGCAAGAAAAGCTCTATGCTAAGGAGTCAAAATGATGCTAGCGACTTTGCTGTACGTGCGGTCCTTTACCAGAACGGTAAACCAGTTGCGTTTGAAAGCAAAAAGCTTGATTCTGCTCAGTCTAGGCATTCTACCTATGAGAAGTAGCTTTTTGCAGTCATTCACGCATTGAAAATCTGGTGGCATTATCTTTATGGTGCCAAATTTACGGTGATGACTGACTTTAGATCACCCAAAATTTGATGGGCAGACAGAACGTATCAATCAGACGATGGAAGATATGCTTAGAGCATATGTCTCTCATTGACAATCTGATTGGGAAAAGTATCTCCCAATGGTTGAGTTCGCGCACAATAGTCTCTTCTTCTTCCACCCACCCTCCTCCCTCTTCCGTCTCTTCCTCTTCTTCTTCTTCTTCTCGGATTAATCTGACCACTCCTACTGGCCTCCTTCCTCTTCCTACCTCCCAGGATCTTACAGCTCCTTCATCTACTGCACACATCTTGTATACCCCCTCCAAATCCACTGAGCTCTTTTCTTCTTGGAAAGCCGACCAAATAAAGGCAGATTTCTAGCTCTTGAAACAAGAACTCTCACAGCTGAAAGGGATTGTGACCTCCTTTATCTAGTATATGCTTCAGTTACAATCCAAAGTTGTTTCACTGGAACAAATGATCAACTCTACACAGGTTACAACCTCGGAATCAACTACCAACATGATACGAGAATTAGAAAGCAAAATCGGACAGTACCAAGAAAACAACCTTTCATGGGCAGCAGTGTTGAAGAAAGGCACGCACCCATATCCTCGGTCATCTCAACTACTATCTCGGAAGAGCGGTCAAGAGAACAAAAAGCACATAACATCAGGGTTTGCGGAGTACCAAATACACATGATGCCATGATCGAAGCTACGAGGTTTTTTGAGATCACCCTTGGACATGAGACATATGGGCTAGATACGGCTTGGAGGACCACTAGAGATGCATCTACCCTGATCATCCGCTTCACATCCTTAGCGGCCATAGAGAGGCTTTGCATTGTAGAGCCAAGCTACGCACCACCATATATATCGACGATGACCCAGGTTGAGGAGTGGTGTAAGGCCTTTCAGCAGGCCCGAGCGTCTGGCAGACGGGCTATCTACCGGGATGGACAGGTACGATTTATTGCTGGCACCCCTAGCAGCTCCCAGTGCTAGGGTTTTGGGGTCCCCGGGTTTGGGAGCACCCCGGTGCCCCATCCACACCATCTCCAAATTGGAGTATGGAATTGCGACGACATCCATTCATCCTCCACAGCAGGTGACTTGATTGACTTCATTATTGGACAAGACCTACTACTTTTCATGGAGACTCATGAGAGTCAGGAGCGTGGACTACGCACTTTTCCCGGGTATAGATGGGATTCGGTATACAGATCTGAGACTAGATCAGCTAGTGGCCGAGGTTCTGGTGGGGTGGCTTGTCTCTATAGAGAGTCCCTTCATCAGATGCTTGAGTTTATCAGACATGATGAACATGCACGCTACATCTGGATTCGCAGTAGGGAAAGCGGCTTGGACAGGGACATCTTCATTGCAGCATGCTATTTTCCTCCAGAGTCTTCCTCTTTTGTTGATGGTATCGGATCACCTTACCTGGATCTCTCACTGGATATCATCCGATTTGCAGAGCAGGGGCATATTTTCCTCACAGGGGATTTTAATACCAGAACCGCTTCACGACAGATTGAGTTTCATGACACTACAGACCAGCTTCAAGTTCATGCCCTTGATAGTGACAGTATGGGAGTCCAAGATTTCTGAGGATAGACCAGGACCTATTACAGCATATGGTGAGCACTTATTGTAGTTCAGTGAGGCACATTAGTTAGCCATCTATAATGGCCTATCTTACTGGCCTGATTCTGGCAGCTACACTTGTCACCCTCACAACGGCAGTCATAGTGTTGTTGATTACCTCATGGGATCACCGTCCTGTATTCCCCTCATTCACAGTTATCATATCTCCCCCACTACTCTCTCTGATCATTCGTTCCTTTCCTTTGCTATTGGCCACCTCCCGCCCCCCCCTATACCCCATCCCACTCCACACTACCTCGTGCACCCCGATACACATTCCACTCCCTTTATGCACCATTCTACCAAGAGTCCCTTGCCTCATTACTCCACTCTTTTCCCCATAACAGTTCACTGGAATCTCAAGCTGCCTTCCTCACCAGCTCTCTTCATATTGCTGCCTCCTTGGCCTTCCCATCTAAACCTCACAACATCAAACCACCTCATTCACCTCACCCTTTTCGTCCACCATGGTATGATGTGGAATGCCACTCCCTTCACCAAGCTATCACTCATGCTCGTTTCCATTCGCCCCATCTTCTGTGCTCCTCACGTCAATCATATAACCGTACACTCTGTCGTAAAAAACATGCCTATGATGACTCTGAAGGAAAACGACTTGTGGACCTTCTCCTCAGCTCTTCCTCTGGTGCCTTTTGGCGTGAGGTTATCCCCCGTGCCCCACCCCCTCTCCTGGATGACCTCCATATTTGGACCGACTACGCTGCTAGCCTATATACCATACCCACAGACACACCTATCTCTATCTCTCCATGATCATCTGACTTTACCTTCTTTACTCCTGATTTGGTCCTTGCGGCCATTAGGAAGCTGAAAACTCACCGAACCAGAGACATTGAGGATCTTGAGTCTGAGTTACTGATCCACGCTGCCGACACTCTTGCCTGTAGACTTTTTGACACTCTTGTCACGCCTTTAGCCTTATATGCAACAGAGGTATGGTGTATAGGCCTCTCCTCTTCACATTGGGCCAGCATTTCACGTTTGCAGATCACCATGTTAGCTCGCATGATTCGGGCAAAGCCTTCGGTTCCACACGAGATCATCCTTGCTAAGTTTGCCACTCCTATCCAGATAGATGCAGCCTTCCAGCTTGCCTTCCAGCTTATCACCTACATCCAGAGAGTTCAGGCATATCCAGATACAGAATAGAGATATACACATATTTCACTTGCGTCCTCCCACCATCTTCAGACTCAGGGGTACCAACTGTCATGGTTCTCTCAGGCATCACACTTTCTCATGGATTCATTTGGCATCGCTATCGCAGATCTCCCCTCGGGTACACACCAGTATATCCGGCGGTTTTTATATAGAGCTTACCTCGATTGTACCTGGCGACGTCAGTTGGGGGATAAGCCCGACTACTACCGAGTTCATTTCTTGGAGCAGGACACCACCGGTTTTCCAGTCTTACCTCGATATTTGACCTCAGGATTATCACACAGTCTCCGATTCACATTGGGTCAGCTCAGAGTATCATCACATCAGCTGGCTATCGAGACTGGGAGATTCCAGGGCACCCCGAGGGAGGAGAGATTATTTCAGCTATGTTCCTTGCATGAGGTGGAGTCTGAGGAGCACTTCATCTTCAGTTGCCCTATATATAATGAGATCAGAGGGAGATACCACTGCCTATTCCAAGACATGCCCACTACACTTCGATCACTCATAGCATATGAGGACCCTCGCTGTGTTGCACTTATGATACGCGAGATGTTCTTGCTACGACATAATATGTATCAGTCAGCTCATCATCAGACACATCCCAGCACTCAGGCTCAGATTACCTCCTCCTTCTCTAGGAGACGGCCACGCCGAGATACAGAGTCAGATGATGACGACGATGCACTCCCTCACAGATATCAGAGATATTGCACCACTCATATTCATGCCGCAACTCGCACTACCCGTCCTATCATGAGTGCACACATCTTCCGCCCTCCTAGACGACGTTAGCGATGACCAGTACTATCTCATGTTGCAGCTCGTATCACATCCTTTTTCAGCAGCAGTGCAGGATGATATGTACTACATCATCTTTTCCCCAAATTTCTTAAAATTTGAGCAAGTTTGGTGTTCTCTCTCTCTCTCTCTCTCTCTCTCTCTCTCTCTCTCTCTCTCTCTCTCTCTCTCTCTCTCTCTCTCTCTCTCTCTCTCTCTCTCTCTCTCTCTCTCTCTCTCTCTCTCTCTCTCTCTCTAATACCAATTGTTACACTTTTAGAGCATAAGCTTATCAAATCACCAAAAGCTAGTGTAGAATGAATCTCGTCCATCCTTATGTAACCCTTATAGCTCGTACTTGCTATTCCGATTCTAGGGGATGTAGCTTCCATGCATGGATGATGGTTGGCCAGGCCACCTTGGACCCATAAGTACCCAAACCACTGAACAACACCTACTAGAGTCTATTAATTACCAACCCTATGCACTATTGCGCCCAGTAGTGGAACAATTTCCCACTCCGATTGACTGCCTTGGCACGTATAACCACAAGCGGGCTCTGTCAATGGAACAACGATTATAAACTCGCTATACAATTAGAATTCATTTGACATTATGGGACTTGTGTTAGGATCAGTCATGGATCCAACATATTCCGACATGAGCACAAGACTGATTTAGGAATCATGCGTTTGCATGTGGCTATGTAGCCAACTATGATTTTTTATATTGATGTATGTAAATTCAAGCATGAGGTTTTGTCTCATGTCTTGAGAGAGGTGAGAGGAAGTTGCCATTTGGCCCCGTCATCTTGACTACACAAATAAAGAAAGTATCTTAATTGTTGTTATGTGATGGATGTAAATGATCATAGTGATGTATTGGTTAATCCAGTGATGGTAGATAGGCATGATATTGGTCTATTATTGTTTTATTTTCTTGAGTGCCATGTGGATGCAACATTCCTCTTCTGCCCCCAGCTATTTGTACATATGGTAATGTCTGATTAGTGCGTTTGCGAACGATGCTGTGAGTTTACTCATGTAGTTCCCGTTGGTTTTCAGGGCCTTAGATATGTTGTTCACGTTTCTAATCAGAACACTGAGTGCATGGTTATATGTTTTCCATGTCATAGGATTAAATAGACAGATTATATTCTGGGGAGCCCCTAAAGTAATGTGGAACTAATTTTTGCTGGTATGATATGGAGAAGATTGCACACTAAATTGAACTTTTGCATCTCTGATAAATTTATGGGAAATAGAGAAAAACATGATACTGTCTAATATTGATGTTGTTAGTGTCATAGAACCCACGGTTCTCAGTGGGTGAACCGTACCACGGTTCATGAACCGTGGTATGGTTCCTCTATTTAATTAAATAATTTAATTAACTCACAGATTTCACAGATGATTTCATAGATTTCACAGATGGTACAGATTTGACAGATTTCACATGATGTACAGATGATTTGACAGATGATACAGATGATTTGACAGATGTTAAATCATCTGAAATCATCACTGATTTGACAGGTTTCACAGACTTCACATGATGTACAGATGATACAGATGATTTCACAGATGATACAGATGATTTGAGTCATTTGACAGATGATACAAATGATTTCACGGATGATTGACAGATTCCACAGATGATTTCACAGAATTCACAGATTTCACAGATTTTTTTGCCCCTTTTTTTGCATATTTTTGGGTTATTTTTGGGGGGGAAACTAAAAAAAAATTAATTAATTAATTAATCAATTAATCAGTATGGTTCACCATGGTTCTGGGCAAAAAAATTTAAGAACCGTACGGTTCTCAGAACCGTGATGAACCGATAACGGTTCATTAATTCTATGGTTAGTGGTGTATAACATGCTCATTAAATGTGAGGTCACTTGAGCCCAGATAGTAGAGCAGCCTTATAAAGAGACTTTGTGCTGGGGTTTTTATTGAGTAAAATAAATGACCGAAGCTGAGAAAACATTAAAGATTGCTTCTTAATAAAACCAGGATATGTTTGCTAATGGTGAACATTTTGAACGTTACCATGATTTCCTCTTGTATGTCCTTATTTGTTTGATGGATTGGACTTGAACTCCTGACCTCAATAAGAGGAAAGGAAATTCTCAGCAACTCACTTCTTATTAAAAGATGAGATTACCATTTTTTTTTCTGATGACAATCATTATGCACAATGTGGGATTATTTCCTAACGATTTTCTGTTTCAAAATAATGTACAGGCTTCTGGGATTTGCAGGTATTACAGTACTGCTGTGGTCTCCAATCATGATACCCCTGCTTCCAACACTATTGCAGCAATGGGCCTCAAGGTCTCCTAGCAGTGTTGCAGGTTGTGCATCTGCCATTGGTTTGTATGGAGCTATCATAATTTCGATAACAATTTGGGGGAAAACAATTCGTGGCTATGAAGATCCACTAGAACAGTATGGGCTGCAAATATTTTCCCGGTATAAGGTATATAACTTTGCCATTCTTAAGGCTCATTAAAAGATAGCAAATAAATGAATACAGGCTTAAAGAGGAATGCAAGTGAGATGTTAGGCTTGTTATCCTTATCATTATCAAGGCCAAACTTAGCAAGCTTATCCACTTAGTAAGGAAATTGGCCTCCACTTCACTACTATCTGCAAATAGCTCTCAACTCGAGGTATAGTGACTCACAGTTTGTGCCACTATTACAACTCAATAGTCCTGTTCGATTTTCACCCGTAGCATTTCTGAACAGTTCATTCTAAAGTCATGTAAGACCTAATATTGTGTCTTTTTTTTGTCTGTGTCTTGCAGGTGTAGCATTTTCACCGAATCCATTTTCTGGCACTTGCGTTTTTCTATGCCTATATCTACAGAACTCATCAGACATAAATAAAAATGATTTAAGTCTCCTACAGTAGGAGCTATTTACTAAATTCTGTGTCATGTGAATGGCAGTTAAAACCTTTACTTGCTGGTGCAATAATCGGATCATCACTGGTGATGGTTCTATACTTGGCATATTGGCTCCTTGGCTATATGCAGTTCATGATGGGTGCAGCTTTAAAAATTCGTAATAATCTCCCACGAATGGTAGCCAGATACTGGAGTATGACAAGGCTTATTGGGGAAGCACTTGGAGTTGGGTTTGCGGTTGCTATTGTTGAGGAAGTTCTATTCAGGTCATGGTTACAGGAAGAGATAGCTGCTGATCTTGGCTATCACAAAGCTGTGCTATTATCTGGTCTAGCCTTTGCTATCTTTCATTGGTATGTCCCTGAATCAGTTGCTAGGATTGAATTTACTAATGCTAATGTGAATTTTGTTTTTTGGAGGGAGAGAGAGAATAGAATAGAATAGAATATATTAATGTCTACAGAGTGCCCTTGGGCACATACGACAAAGAAAAAGTACATCAGAAAGGAGCATTGTCTATGCCGGACTTATTTCTATCAGCTAAAACATAGAATAAACAGAAATAGACCGGAAATAAAACCAAAGCTTAACCTCCAGCTTAATGGTGAGGGTACAAAAGCAGTAGCTTAACCACCAGCTACGCAGAGGAATAAAACCTACTAACTGAGAGTGAAAAACTGTGTGATCTGGTGTGAGGCACATGGTGGCCTCTGGTGACGAACTCTAGATATGGATGAGAGAGAGAGAGAGAGAGAGAGAGAGAGAGAGAGAGAGAGAGAGAGAGAGAGAGAACTTTATTAATGTCTTTAAGGTATCAAGAAGGTACATAAGACTGGACAATACATTTAAAGTGTGATAAGCATCTTGGGAGCGTCGTTTTGTACGTCGTTTCAAAACGCGTTTGAAATGGTTGGTTCAGATGCGAAACGGGAAACAAAATTTAGGTTTTTGCTTTTGTTTTTTTTCCTTCTAAAAATGTGTTTTTATGATTTTTCGGGGTTTACACATGTATAGAAAGTCTAGTACCAAGTAGATACATCCAATTTCATGATAATGCTCTAGAGAATGCAATTTCAAGATAAAAACTGTGTATGGTGACTATGGTCACTTTCCTCGGTCAATTATTGATATTGTCATGGATAGGTTATTAGGTTGCGAGAATCTATTCATGCCCATTGCCAGTACAAAGCTTATGGCCCTTGAAGTCACAAGTACATTGAAAAAGTATGCAAAGACACGACCATCTTCATCTTTAGAGTCTTGTAACTTGTATGAGAACAAGAAGTTTAGCTCGTGAGGGTTTGCATGCCCATTGCCACATGGTAGTAGGTACTCAATAACATGTCAACAATCACACTTCTATGCATGCAACACATTACAGTCTCAGACATCCAAGAACTTCCAGAAATTATAAATAGTAAAGTTATGAACTATAAAATGTACTGACCAATGACCACTTCCAAATTACAAATCAAGTGTCAAAAGTTTAAACTTTAGTTTTTAAAGTAAAAGCATAAATAACAGTTTCAAGCGTGGCCTCAGCTCAAGCCTGAGGCCCCATGAGTCATATGTATAACTACTATGCTAGAGCCTAGAGTATGCCACTATCATCTATGCTAAGTATTGAGTGTCCCACCCCTCTAGGCTCTAGCTGCCCACCTTGGAAGCTGTCGTCATGGAGGCATTGGCATGGCCTCAAGCTCAAGGTCATCTTCCCAATCATTAGAATCACCCTCATCCTGATCCTCATCCTCACCCTCAGTGGCGGATTCCTCATCTGAGTTAGAGGGACTCTCAGAGATGTCTGAGATTACTAGATGGCTCAGACCCTCTCCTACGCTCCTGGTCCTACGTGATGTAGCAGCTCGAGTGGTAGGCCCTGTGCAGTGCACACAAGGAAATTGGAATTAGGACTTAGGATCGACAATACTTTTAACTTAAAAATTACAATTTACAATCTAGTATCTAGTATATCTACAAAGTACTAATATAAAGCAGTGAATCGGGGAATCAGGCATGGAAATCAACCTGCAACTGCTAAGGCCTCCCGATGGAGTAAAGCATACACATCCTCCTCTTGTGATCTTGGTGGCAAGTCTGGAACCCTTGCCACATCAATCTCGATTCTTAGTACTGGTAAACGATTTCAAAAGCAAATTTAAACTTGAAGCCTCAAAGTTCTTAGTCCAGACTCTAGACAGATCATGTAGACTCTACAGAATTCAGATTACCTGTATGGGCTCCCCGGTCTCCCTTAGCTTCTTTAGAAGTCGTAGGTTGGCATGCACGTACACCAACCTCTCCAGCTGCGCAATAGAAAATTTGTTCTTCCTCTTCGTATGAATCAGAGAGAACACGCTCCAATTTCTCTCGCATGCAACTATTGCGCAATCTTGTGAGAGGACGCGGATGGCAAGTTTCTGCAACCTGGGAACATCACTCTCCCTCTACTTCACACACACACACACAAACTCAAGTCTCTCTCTCTCTCTCTCTCTCTCTCTCTCTCTCTCTCTCTCTCTCTCTCTCTCTCTCTCTCTCTCTCTCTCTCTCTCTCCATTTATAGAGCTTACCTTGAGTGAGCCTGGCTTGGCCAGTTGGGTGTCAAACCCAACTTTTATCGACTTCATTTTTTGGAGACAGATGTATCAGGGTCCCCACTTCTACCACTTTACCTACGATGTGGATTATCACACGGTCTCAGATTCATATTGGATCAGCTCCGTGTCTCTTCACACCAGCTTGAGATTGAGATTGGTCAGTTTTAGGGTACTCCACGAGAGGACAGGATCTGCCAGTAGTGTTCCCTAGGTGCAGTAGAGACTGAGGACCATTTTATTTTTATTTGCCCGGCTTATTACGAGATTTGTGGGAGATACTATTGCTTGTTCAGGGATACACCGTTAACACTGCGTTCACTTGTTACCTATGAGGATCCACACTATGTTACACTTATGATCCGAGAGATGTTTCTATTACGACAGGATCTACAGCCTCGGCGTCAGATTGCTCCTGACACACAGCTTCAGTTTACCTCCTTTTTCTCCAGACGATGTTCACGACCAGTCCCAGATTCAGATGATGATGACGAGGATGAGGACATGACTTCCCACAGAGATCAGAGACAGCGCACTTCCCAGCATTATCCAGCAGCTAGACCTCTTCGTCCTACCACGAGGAGACGACCCTCGTACATTCAACATCGGCAGCATATCTCAGTCTCACTGCCCACTGCAGCTTGTATTACATCTTTTCTTAGTAGTAGCAGTAGCAGTAGCAGTAGTAGCAGCATCATCTCCAGGACATGATCTGCGGCTTGCTTACATTATACATAGCCATTTCTGGCTTCATACCTGTTGGTTTAGTTAACTTTGGTATCTGTGTTTAGATTTACTATATATGCTCTTCTTTCAGTTTTCATACGCTCCCAGATGGTCCACACACTTGATATGTACTTATTTGTCTTATATGCCTTTTGGCATGGAAAAGACATTAATAAAGCTTTCTCTCTCTCTCTCTCTCTCTCTCTCTCTCTCTCTCTCTCTCTCTCTCTCTCTCTCTCTGAGGAGCGGATCTCCTGAGGAGCGGATCTCCTGGAACGGACCTCACACCTGGAGCTGTCTATCACTATTGACATTCCCCTGGAGCGAATCTCTGAGGAGCGGATCTCCTAGAGCGGATCCCTGTCCTAGAGCGGACCTCTCTCTCTCACACTTGGAGCGGACCTCACACCTGGAGCGGACCTCTGACCTGGAGCTCTCTGTCTCTGACCTGGAGCGGATCTCTGTCCTGGAGCGGACCTCTGCTCTCACCTTTGACCTGGAACGGACCTAGGACCCGGACCTTTGACCTGGAGCGGAGAGTTCTCACTTGAAACGGATAGAGGACCTCAGACCTGAGATCTGGACATTCTGTTTTGGAGCGCGGATCTGACCCCCTATACACTGCTGCCTCCTATCTGGTGTTGGCTCCTGTTGACCACCGGACCTATAGGGTTCCTGCTACAATTTTCAATACTATCCTATGGCTCCATGCAACAAACGAGGGGGAGGTAACTCCCCCCACTCTCCACCATGCCCTACTTTGGAAGGCCCGGAAAACACCCCCCTGTCCCTCACATTTGATTTTTTGGTACCTGCTCCTGCCATCGTACCTGTTTTAAGTTTATCCATCGCATCCACTTCTAATCTGTCCACCGCATCTGCATCTGAATCCAAGACGGATGCCCACTCTGTTGTCGAAACATTTGCGGTGAATCAACTGCCCACAGTTGATTATACCCCTTCCAAATCTACTGAAGGCCTCTTTGCTTATGACATCAGCTTTATTCGACAAGAAATCATCGGACTCAAAAGACAATTACACTTCTTTGAAATTGAGAACGGCAAGCTGATTTTGGATCTCTGTGGGGGTTAAAGAGCGAATGGAGCAGCTTGAACAAGAAAATGTATATCTTAAGCAACGGATTGTGGAACATATCCCTCAAAAGAATGTATTGGAGGAGACGTTGAACAAAATATCCAGCCTTGAGAAACAAGTGGAAGAAACGAAGACATGGGCAGCACGTCTCAAAAACGATGGTAAGGTCGAATCTTCAAGCTCGGTTCAACATGCAGTTGTGAATTCTACACTAGAAGATGTCTTCTCCGAGCAAGAAAGAAGGGCTAAACAAGCCTTTAATATCCGGGTTAGGGGGATTCCCGACGGGGATAAGCCCATTGAAGAGGCAAAAGACCTCCTTTTAACTAAGCTCACACACACCACGGATGGATTTGATACAGCTTGGAGAAGTAAGTTTGACACTAATTTCTTGTTTATCAAGTTTCGCTCTATGAACAGCCGCAACGCAGCTTTACGCCTTCGAGCCAAATTAAAAGGGACTTTTATTTTTATGGATGATGACCTTACACACACACTGGGGGAAGCCAGGAAACAAATTATCCAGGATGCAAATGCAAGAAATCAGCAGGTGGTTTTCATTGAAGGCAAACCAAAAATTTTCGATAAAATTTCTCAATAGGGATTTGGGGCTCTCGGGCAAAGGAGCAGCCCGAGATCCCCTCAGCCTTTACATATTGGTTTTTGGAATTGTAATGGCATACTATCATCTTCTTCAGCAGGTGATTTCCATTCTTTCATGCTAAAATGTGATATCCTTTTGTTAGCAGAGACTCATGAATCCTTATATAGACTGCTCCCATCCATACAGGATTGCACCTGGCACTCAGCGCATCAGCCCTTTGTGAGAGGGAAGACCTTCCGTGGTTCTGGTGGTGTTGCATGTCTCACCAAGGTTGTTTTCAGTTCTCATTTTAAATTGGTCAAAAGTGATCCATTTGCACGCTTTATTTGGTTCATAGTTGCAGCGCGATTCGCGATTCGCGATTCAGAATCGCGATCAGAATCGCGATCCCGATTCGCGATTCGGGATTTTCCCAGAATCGTGTAGAATCTAATTTTTTTTTTTTTTTTTTGAAATTTTTTTGTGCAATATGGGTATCAGATGAAAGCTCTAATCGAGGGGAGTATGATTGTGTAGTTTGCCGACTGTTTCAGGTGCAGGATGGTCCCTTTACGCTAAAGCTGCATCCCATATAAAAAAAAGAGAACACATTGGGGCATTCCTAGTGAACATAGCAGGAATCTCCCTTTCTTTGATTCTCCCTCTCTCTATCTCTCTCTGATCACGATTCACAACAAACGGAACTAAAACCATGCTGAATCATTCTGAACTTTAGCCTTAAATGAAACAATTTTTGACAAAACAACCATACTCTCTCTCTCTCTCTCTCTCTCTCTCTCTCTCTCTCTCTCTCTCTCTCTCTCTCTCTCTCTCTCTCCCTCGCTCTCTCTCTCTCTCTCTCTCTCTCTCTCTCTCTCTCTCTCTCTCTCTCTCTCTCTCTCTCTCTCTGATCAACCCACGAATCTGATCCACTTGCGACACTGATCCACCTACGATCAACCTACGATCCACCTGCGACTATGATTAAGCTTTGATTCACCTGCGACTGAAGGTAAATCGATGAGCTCAAGAAGGTCTCCTCTCTCACCATCGCTGGAGGTCTGAATGGAGGTCTGAACTATTGCTGGAGGTCTGAGCCATCGCTGTTGCAGGTCTGCCATCGCTGTTGCTCTCTCTCCCAACCATCGCATGTAGCCAGCCATCGTTGATGCCTCATGAATCAAGTTCCAGCAAATGAATCAAAAGGTGATAGATGACACTATTTGTTGTTTGAGGGTTGGTATAATCTGAAGATTCTCTCTCTCTCTCTCTCTCTCTCTCTCTCTCTCTCTCTCTCTCTCTCTCTCTCTCTCTCTCTCTCTCTCTCTCTCTCTCTCTCTCTCTCTCTCTCTCTCTCCACAGCATCTCCATCGCTGCCCAATTCCCTCTTCCCTTCCCTCTACCTTCCTTGCTATTCTCTCTCCAACCAGCGATCCGCTACTCTTTGTCCACCATCGCACCTCCACACTGTTCCCTGCCTCTATTTCGCCCTCATATCCTGCCCCTCGCTGGCCTTGAACTCTGCGCCCTGATCTCTTTGCCTCCTCTACCCTCACTCCTGTTTCATTTACCCCCGCTCTCCCTCCTGCCTCGCCCCTTGCTCCCGTGGCCAAATCTGCCTCCCTTCCCTCTCATCGCGCGATCTCTCTCTCTCTCTCTCCTCCATCTGCTTACCGCCTCCTATGGCACCTAAGAAAAAGGAGGGTGTTCTTACACCCCCCTCCCTGTTGGACACCCCCCCATCACCGGTAGTGATGGAGGAGCCGTCTTCGGTGACAGAACTATCAACATGGCTGCCATTGACTACACTCCTTCCAAACCTACCGAAAGTCTTTTTGCTTATGATCTTAGTTTTATCCGGCAAGAAATTCTTGGACTTAAGAAACAACTACACCTCTTTGAAGCTGAAAATAGCAAGTTAGCTAAGGATCTTTTTGGTGTCACGGAACGTGTGGAGCAGCTTGAGCAAGAAAATATATATCTTAAGCAACGAATTGCAGAAAAAAGTGCCTTGGAGGAGACTTCCAACAAGATCAATAGCTTGGAGAAACAAGTCGAGGAGACGAAAACGTGGGCAGCACTCTTCAAACCGGGTGATATGGGCAGCAAACTCTCATCACTCGCAAAACAGGTTGAAGAAACGACATCGATCCTTAAGCAAGGTAATCACTCTCAGATTTCATCTTTTCCGAAGGAAAACGATTTGGAGACAGTTTTGGGTGAACAAGCCAGAAGGGCCAAAAAAGCCTTTAACATTAGAGTAAGAGGCATTGCCAATGGTGGAAAACCGTTGGAAGAAGCTACGGATTTGCTCATTTCCAAGTTATCTCATGTGGCTGACGGTTTTGATACTGCTTGGCGCAGTAAATTTGATGACAATGTTTTGTTTATCAAGTTCCGCTCGCTTTCACAACGCAATGCTGCCCTTCGGCTTAGGGCAAAGCTTAAAGGTACTTTCATTTATATGGATGATGACTTAACAAATACTCAATGGTTGGCAAGAAAAAAGATTATCCTTGAAGCGAAAGAGAAAGGGCAAAGGGTTGTTTTTATTGACGGGAAACCGAGATTTTTCGACCTTCCACAATAGGAACTAGGGGCCCCCGGATATAGAAGCTACCCGAGATCCCCTACCAATTTGAGACTTGGCTTCTGGAATTGTAATGGTTTTTTATCTTCGTCATCAGCCGGAGACTTTGCTGATTTTATTAGAAAATGCGACATTTTGTTGTTGGCTGAAACTCATGAGTCCTTATATCATCCTCTTCCAAATATACAGGAGTACTCTTGGCATTCTGCTTTTCGTCCATTTGTTAGGGGAAAAACTTGTCGAGGATCTGGAGGAGTAGCTTGTTTATACAGAGACACCACAGTTCAGATGGTTAAACAAGATCCATACGCTCGCTATATTTGGTTACACATTATTGGCTCACTATTGGGATTACCTCAGGACATCTATATAGCTGTATGCTATTTTGCTCCACAGACCTCAGTGTTTGCTGAGTTTGGCGGGGACCCTTTTCAGGCTCTCTCAGATGATATTGCTATCTTTTCTCAGCAGGGTTCCATTTTACTAGCAGGTGATTTCAACGCCCGCACAAGCTCTAGACAAACCGAATTTCATGCAGCTACGGATCTTCTCAGGCTTTACCCTTTGGATATGGGGCTAGACCGGGTATCACAGGATGCAGACACTCCAGCTACATCTTTCGGGGAGCAGTTGATCACTCTAGCAGAGACACACGCTCTTGCCATTTTGAATGGCCTCACATAGTGGCCTTCCTCATCAGCATATACATGCTATCCTCATGGTGGAGGACATAGTGTGGTCGACTACTTCATTGGATCACCTGCTTTGATCTCTCACATTTCTGATTTCTCCATCACACCCCCTACCATTTCCGATCACTCACTCTTACACATCTCACTTGGTCACATAACCTCTTCTTTGCAAATTTCTTGCTCTCTTCCCACTCATAAACGTATTCCTTTCACCCAATCTGGATTCACTAATTACACCACAATCTTATCCCAACTACTCGCTAACTTCCCGTTCATGGCACCAATTGACCAGCAAGCCACTTTTCTCTCTACATCCCTCTTAGCTGCTGCTTCCTCATCCTTCCCCACCAAAACGACATCATCTCACAGAAGTGTTCACAACAGATGGTATGATGCAGAATGCCGCTCTCTTCACAATCATGTGACATATGCCAGGTCACACTCCCCTGCCACACTCAAACAATGCCAGAAAGAATATCATAGAACCACCAGAACAAAGAAGATCAAGTACCTACAATCACTCTGCCAAAAAATGATCAACTCTTTAGATTCACCCTCCTCCTCTTTTTTCTGGAAACATTTCACCAAACACTCTTCAACATTGGCCCCCATAGCCATCGAATCCTGGATCGAGTATGCCACGGAGTTATATACCACGGACTCTCCTCCTACCTCACGCTCACCGAGACCTGACCACTGCTCACTTTTCACCCCTGACATGGTTGAAAACGCCATTAAACATGCCAAACTAAATAAAGCCACTGACTATGACTCCTTAAGTGTAGACTTCCTAAAGCCCGTAGCACATCTCATCTCCCCTTACATTGCTCATGTTTTTAACACAGCTGTTACTTCTGGTTTTCCTACGGCTTGGTGTACTAATATCCTTCACCCCATCCTCAAGGCAGGTGATCCCATGAATGTAGGAAACTACCGCACCATTATGATTGGCCACACTCTAGCTAAGATATATGGCTCTATACTACAGACAGTCACTGGATCTTTTGCTGAAACTGAGGGTTTACACGCTATGGGTCAAGCTGGTTTCAGACCGGGATATTCTACTTCAGACCAGATCTTCATTTTGAGATGCATTATTGAGGAGGCTCGACATCGGAAACAGAGAATTTACTGTTGCTTTGTGGATTTTCGCAAAGCTTTTGACTCTGTTCCACGACATCTTCTTTTCCAGAGACTGTCTTCACTTGGCTTTTCAGAGGATACTATTGCTGCGATCATTACTTTATATGAGCGAGTCTTGGCACGTTTCAGAGATGGTAGTGGCTGGTCCTCACAGATACATTCTACCATTGGGGTGAAGCAGGGTTGCCCCTTATCACCCACTCTTTTTGCACTATATATAGATGACCTCGAGCGGATTATTCGCGAGGAAGGTGGAGAGGGCTGTCCCCTAGCAGACATTATTATCCCCATTCTCTTGTACGCTGATGATGTGGTTCTCCTCTCATCCTCTGCAGCTGGTTTACAGAGTCACCTTTCTGCTTTACATCACGTTTGCCAGCGTTGGGGATTGACGGTTAACCTTAAGAAGACTAAGATTATGGTGTTTAACACCAACAGACAGCATATGAGAGATGTGATTTTCTATTATGACGGGCTACCGATTGAGATCGTGACCTCCTACACCTATTTGGGAGTTCTTTTCTCTGGTCCGCTACTCACTTTTCGACCAGCAGCCACCGCCAGGCTCCGCAAGGGGCATACCGCTCTTGTGCATATGGAGAGATTTTGCTCTACTTATTATGTGCAGGATCCTGCTACCAGATGCCTACTATTTTCTGCTACTGTCTCCCCAGTTGTGCTATATTCGGCTGAGACTTGGTGCCCTGATTTATCACGCGATACATGGAGAGATCTTACTCGTATCCAGATTCTCATGCTCAGTAGGATAATTCGGGCTAAGCCCTCAGTACCACATGATATCATACTAGCCGAGTTTGCTTCTCCTCCATTAGTTGTTGGTGCTATGTTTCAGATCATCACCTTTCTTCACAGGGTATCAGATCTAGATACCTCCAGATACATTGTTGCTGCTCTCACTTCATCTTGTACCCTTGCAGATCAGGGAGCCAAGCACTCTTGGTATCGCAGTGTCTCAGCCCTTCTTCAGACTTGGGGTTTATCCGCACTTGATCTTCCGAATGGAACCCATGCTTATATCAGACAGCAGATTTACCGGAGCTACATACGCACTATATGGTCACATCCTGATCCAGATAGGGTCAAGCTACATTATTATGGCACACATCTTTTACGGCTGGACGTTTCGGGCTTGCCTATTCTTCCAGTTTATCTTACACAGACGCTATCTTTTGGTCTGAGATATCGTATAGGACAGCTTCGAGTCTCTTCTCATCAGCTTGCTATCGAGACAGGTAGATACACAGACACTCCCAGATTGCAGCGGATATGTCAGCTTTGTTCTCTTCAGGAGGTGGAAGATGAGTTTCATTTCATCTTTCGCTGCCCAGTATACTATGAGATTAGAGGACGATACCATTGTTTATACCGAGATATTCCCCTCACGTTGAGCTCCTTCCTCGAGTATCCAGATGCTAGATGTGTGGGTCTTCTTTTGAGAGAGATGTATATTTTACGAGCTTCACTTCTACCTACGCTCTCAGATATGGATTCCAGTCAGGCTCACATTACTCAGTTCTTCCAGAAGCGAGACAGAGTGGATATTTCGGTTGCGGATTTTGACGTCCCCGTCCGAAGATCGAAGACACAGAGAGTTTCGGCTCGATCCAGTGCTACTAGATCTTCATACGCCTCCCACCAGCCTACATCACGACCCACTACTACCATCACTCATTACTTTCAGCTTGCTCGTAGCTAGTTTCCTCCGCGGAGCAGGTGGTTAAGCTCTTGCTTTGTACCCTCACCAGCTGGTGGTCAAGCTTGGATACTTTTTCTCTTAGAGACAGAGAGATCGATATTTTAGTTTTAGTTTTACTGTCTTTTCATTGGTAAATAAGTCCTTATGCGGACAATGCTTCTCACATTTTGTACTCTCTTTTGTCTTATGTGCCCCTGGGCACCAAAAGACGTTAATAATAATAATTCTAATTCTAATTCTCTCTCTCTCTCTCTCTCTCTCTCTCTCTCTCTCTCTCTCTCTCTCTCTCTCTCTCTCTCTCTCTCTCTCTCTCTCTCTCTCTCTCTCTCTCTCTCTCTCTCTCTCTCTCTCTCTCTCTCTCTCTCTCTCTCTCTCTCTCTCTCTCTCTCTCTCTCTCTCTCTCTCTCTCTCTCTCTCTCTCTCTCTCTCTCTCTCTCTCTCTCTCTCTCTCTCTCTCTCTCTCTCTCTCTCTCTCTCTCTCTCTCTCTCTCTCTACAACCATAAATCATAAACCATAAAACCGAAGTTACTAAACTAAAACCACAAAGAACAATACTGAATCATGACAATGCTGTGAATAGGATCATCATAATATATAATATCGAGCCACATGGCACCAAAAAGGGGTACAATGATGTTCCATGAACATAATGAAAACTATATAACTAAGGCTCGTCAGAGTCATGGCAGGATAAATCATCCGAATCTGTGGATTGCAGATCCCATGGGTCCGCAGATGAATCGGAACTGGAGGGAGCCATATGTTGTGGTGTGGCCCTGGCTCTGCTGCGTGCTCTGGATCCCTGCTGCGTGCCCTGGCTCTGGACCACCCCCCTCTCCCTGCCTCTACCTCTGCCTCTGCCTCTGCCTCTCTCCCCTCCTCTGGCCCCCATCTGGCTGCCCCCAGCCCTGTGTCTACTCCGTCGTGCCTGTGTGTCAGGTGGCCGTAACCCTACGCCCTGGGATGGCCCTACCCACTGTGAAGATGCCTGGCCGACGACTGCCTGTGATGCTCCACTCCTGTCTACAAAAAGAGTACTCAGACCCCCCTCCTAGAACCTCTAGGTCTCCCCCTAGGCCTACGTGCAGGAATGGCTAGCTCCTCCTCTGTCTCTGCATCAGGGTCCACCAGCAGGTCAGCCAGGTCATCCCCCTGTGCCTCCGCCGACATCTCCTCGTCCTCCTCTGTATCTCCCTCAACCCACTCCTCCTCCTCCACATAGTCTGCCCCGAGCATCTCTCCACCCTCCGAGACCTCGTCATCTCCCTCCTCAGCCCTCTCCCTCTGCCTCTCTGTCCTCCTCTGCCGCCGTAAAGCCCGTGCGTCAGCCTCTGCCTGTCTGTAGAGCTCTCTATGGATCTCATCATCCATCTCCTCCTGTGTGGGTGGTGCCCGAGGAGCAGCAGCTATCGAATCCACCAAGCAAGTGTCGAGGTCCACCTGCAACCAAAAACAATACATTGTTGTTAGGCAGGTATTGTGCAACTCACTGCATATTTTGAAAGCAAATCAATTCATCAAAGCATACCAAGAAAAAAGGGGTGATGATGTGACTCACCTCGAGCATCTGACCCTCTCCTCGTGTGCGCCTCAGCATACGGCCGTTGGTGTTCACAAACACCAACCGCCTACACTGCTCGATGGACAACCTATTCCTCTTCTGCGTGTGATACAAGGCCCAGGTGCTCCAATTCCGCTCACAAGCTCCTGCAGAACAGTCCTGTGCAAGGACTCTCTCAGCCAATCGCCTCAGGTCACCTGTGCTGCGCCCGTGGATGCACCACCATGTAACGGGCCTCAGCTGATCCTCCCTCCGCCGACTCTGCTCTCCATCGAAAGGAAACTGGAAGCGCTCAAATGCGAGCAGCTGGCTTGCAATGTTGGCCAGCATCGGACCTATTGGCAAAAGGAAAAACATGGCACATGTAAGACCCCTCAAATTCAAACACTACCAATGAGTACAATACTGCAGTAACATTGCTACCAAATGATTTCTCACACGTACCTGGTCCGGGCCATACGCGCTCCGTGTACTCCACCCATCCCCGGTGCAGCTCCGGATCATCCCTCTCTCGTGTAGAGCGCCACACGGGGTGTAACATGTGGGCTACGGCGTGGATGGGTCGGTGGAAGTAGTCCCATCTGGCCTCCCAGATGCGTGAGATCTCGCGCCTCCTGCAGCAGACAAATTACAACAATCACTAAACCATAGCATAAAAGAAACGCATCAGACTCGAGTGAGAAACAACAAACTAGACACTGAAGAGTCATACCTATGCTCGTCCAAGGCTGACAACAGAATCCCCTCGCCGATGCGCTCCATGAACTCGTAAATGAGACCGAGGGTGCACCCCTCACGGTCTACCAGACGCAGCACTCTGTAAATGGGTAGTAGGATCCCACTAATCTCCTCAGCAGCTCTCCAGAACTCGTCGCCGTATACAGTGGACTGGAAAAATGCCGAATGGGGGAGGTCTGTAAAGTCCCGGAAGGCCACGCTGGAAACCATCCGCCGCAATGCATCCTTCACCACCACCAATCGCTCTAGCACCAAGAAGTAAAACGCAAAGCGTGTGGGTGCGGGCTTCTTCAGGTTCAGGGTGGAGAAGGTGCGGAACAGGGCCAACACACGCCTCTTCCTGGTGACAAAAGTGACCAGGCGCATGGCCGTAGAAGTGATCTGCAACACAAACACCCAATAAAAAAGTTTAAACAGTAGTTGAGATGTGGTTAGCAGCATCGAAGGAAGAAAGCATAGCAAATAGAACAAACTATACCTCTCTGATCCATGGAAGCGCACACAGGTCATGGATGAGCAAGTCTATGCAATGTGCAGCACAGGGTGTCCACACAATGCTGGGGTGCTCCCTCATCATAATCTCGCCCATCTGCTTGCAGTTCGAGGCATTGTCGGTGACAACCTGAACCACATGCTCATCTCCGATGTCAGCAATAACATCTCTAATGACCTCCCATATGAAATCGGCTGTGATGGCGTCACCACCTCGAGTGGCATCCACGCCACGTAGGAATATTGTGCCAAGCGGGCAAGAAACCAAGACATTGATGACGGATCGCCGACGAATGTCGGTCCATCCATCGCTCAATATCGTGCATCCATACCTGCCGCAAAACACCCATTAGCTACATGCAAAAATTACGGCACCAGTAAATCCTAAACACATGCAAAGAGATTACAAAGACAAGTTACTTACTGCTGCCAAGCTGAGCGAATGGAACTCAACTCCCGCGTGATGGTCTCCTCCTCCTGACGAAGCAACCTCCCTCGTAGTGCCTCTCGCCTTCCGCATATGGAGAATCAATACAATTAGCAAAAGTAGATGTCTCAGGAGGAAAGTAACAAATGGCTATAGAAGTATCCTTGTCCAATCCAAGGCTCTGACCAATGAGGCGAATCCAAAGATAGCGCGCATGCTCATCATGCTGACTGACTAAGGACCGGCTGTAAAGATTCCCGATATAGACATGCAAACCCACCTGAAACTTTGTTGCTCATGGCTCGTGTGTCTCTGCCCTAAATGTTGAGTACCATCTAAATCCAGAAAACTCCAGTAGTCCCCTCAAGGAGCTCTCATGTGCCTCAATGAAAAATAGAATGTCTCCATGTGTATTGAAATCTAAAAGGTCACCAGCTGTCGAAGATGAGTGTATCCCATTACAATTCCAAATACCTATACGCAATGGAGAAGGTGATGGATGGGGGCCTGGGACGCTCCCATGCCCAGGGCCTCCAACTACCTAGTATGACTTGTTGTCGATGTATTTAACCTATCCATTTCTATAGATAGCAATTCTTCCTTGCTCACGAGCTTCTTGGAAGGCTCTTTGACGTTCTTCAACCTGAATAAGGGATGATCATCAGGGGGCAGCTATTTCATATTGGACTTGAGTCTTTGGCATGGACAGGACTTACAGGTGGGATTTGTGATGGAATCAGGAAGCTCCAAACGCAAATGCGCAAAGCGTGAAGCTTTGGGAGCCAGCTCTATGTTGGAGAGCTGATGGAGGTCGCACGGGGTGTGATCGGAGGGCAAGTACCATGATGGGTGTTTTGCTAGCGATATACTGGAGGGGACACTGATGGCAAGGACTTCATGGTGTGCTCATTTGGGAGTACAGGTTGGCATTACAGCAGGGGGCCAGTCATTGGCATTGGCATCGATGGGGAGGCATCTACCATCACGGGCGTGGATAAGCTATCTGTAGCTTTCATGCATTTGGTTGTATTTGCAGGAGTATGGGCTTGGCACAGGTGTTGGAATTTCCATGGTGCAGATTCTCAGGTGGTGAGATCATGGGGAAGCCTAAAGGGAGTACCCTTGAGTATGGATTTCAGACGGAGTACTCATCTACGCTCTTCCAACGATGTGAAACGAATGACAAGCGGGGCATTATCTTTCTTTGGACGTCAAACTTTATCGATTCCATTGCTATGATGGGACAACGTGTTCAAGAAATTACTTGTTTCTTGTAATGCATTTGGGTGAGGAAAATGCCATGGACTCTAACATTATGTGATTTTTGTTTTCTCAGCTTTTCTTCCGATAGAGTGGCAGCAATGAAACTTGACATGTGGTTACCTTCATTTTCATTTTTGAGGAGTGATGCCCAAGTTTTGGTAGATTCCTTGTGTTGGTGTAATTCCTGGATCTTTGTTGCAGCCCCACCATTAAACGGAGGAATGGCATTGTATTCTGTAAATGCTGTCCACAACCGATTGTTTTCCTCCTGTAAGTGAGTAACTTCCGATCTCAATGATTGGACCTCAGCTTTGAGTAATTTCAGTTCACAGGCAAGAAAGTTTTCGAAGGCTTTGGTGCTAGAATAGTCCATCGTAGAAAGAAAGGGAGTAAGAGGGGCGGATGGGGTATGAGGATCAGTGATGTCTGAGGAAGGGTAGACAATAGGATTAGGAACTGAGGATGGAGAGTGACCAGGGATAGGAGCGGGCACGGGCCCCTGGTGCGCAGCAGCAGGGAACACTTGTTGTGCAACAGTAGGCACATCCTGCTGCTGCACAGCAGGAAGAGGGGGGTGGTGGCGGGAAAGGAAGGAGGGGTGGAGGGGGGGGGGGAGGAGGTGGTAGGGAGAGAAGAAAGGTGGGGGGAGCGTGGGCTCCCTGTTACCTTCTTTGCCATGGAGGAAGGGGAAGGGGAAAGGGAAGGGGAAGGGAGGGAGGCGAGAGAGTGGAGATCACGCCATAGCTAGAGGAGGGCGCGCGCGCGCACGAGAGAGAGAGAGAGGGAGAGGGGGGGGGGATTTTTTTAATACAACCATCGAATTTTGTGGTTTCTCTGACGAACCTCAAACATTCGAGAAAGCTGTTGATGGACCAGAGAGAGAGAGAGAGAGAGAGAGAGAGAGAGAGAGAGAGAGAGAGAGAGAGAGAGAGAGAGAGAGAGAGAGAGAGAGAATCAGAATTAGAAAGAATTATATTAATGTCTGTCAAGTACCCGAGGGCACATAAGACAAGTAGAAAGTACATCAAAAAAGAAGGAGCATTGTCCATGTAGGACTTATTCCTAAAAGCTAAACCAGCACTAGAAAACAGAGAGAAAAACAAAGCTTAACCTCCAGCTCTGTCGAGGGTACAATATCAGTAGCTTAACCACCAGCTACACAGAGGGAAAGAGAAAACTGAAATAAGTTAGCTAACTAGCTAAGTGGATATAAAAAACTGCGTGATATGGTGAGAAGCAGGTGTTGGCCTCCGGTGAAGAGCCCTGGGCCTGGAGGAGCGAAGAGGATGCTGGAGCTTCGGTCGTCGTACTGGAATGTCTATCTCACTGTCAGAAGTCTCATCTCTATCCCTCTTCTGGAAAAAGTGCGTAATGTGGGACTGGCTATGATCCACATCAGAAACATCCAATAAAAAGGAAGATCTCAGAGTAAACATCTCTCGCAATAATAAACCAACACATCTCACATCTGAGAAGGCAAGAAAAGAAGCAAGTGTAAGTGGAGTATCTCCGTATAAGCAATGGTATATGCCTCTGATCTCATAGTAGGCTGGACATCGGAAAATGAAATGGAACTCATCCTCAATCTCCTGTAAAGAGCAGCACTGACAAATCCGTAGCGGTCGAGGTGTGTCTGTGTATCTGCCTGTCTCAATAGCAAGCTGGTGAGAAGAGACCCTAAATTGACCAAGATGGTAACGCAGGCCAAAAGATAACCGCTGAGACAAATAACCCGGCCGAATGGGAAGCCCGGAAACTTGAAGCTGAAGAAGATGAGTGTGATAAAAATGAAGCTTGACCCGTGCTAGATCTGGGTGAGACCACACTGCGCTAATGTAAGCTCTGTAAATCTGCTAGCGGATATATGCGTGCGTCCCATTCGGGAGATCAGATATAGATAAACCCCACCTACTCAAAAGGTCAGAAACACACTGAAACCATGAGGACTTAGCCTGCTGACTAGCTAGAGTGTGAGAGGATGTGAAAGCTGCAGCAACATATCTGGATGAATCAAGCTCTGAGACTCTATGAATGAATGTGATAATCCGAAATATAGCCTCGACAATCAGTGGTGGTAAGGCAAACTCTGCCAGTATGATATCATGGGGAACTGACTGCTTCGCATGAATCATCCGGCTAAGCATAAGGATCTGCAAACGTGAAATATCACTCCAAGTATCTCTGGACAAGCCAGGACACCATGTCTCTGTTGAATATAGAGCCACCGGAGAGACAGTGGCAGAAAAAAGGTGACAGCGCGTATCAGGATCATGTACATAGTAAATAGAGGAAAACCTCTCCATTTGGACAAGAGCAGAGTGCCCCTTGCGGAGCCTAGATAGTGCAGCTGGTCTAAAAGTGAGAAATGGACCAGTGAAAAGCACACCTAAGTATGTATAAGAGGCTACTATCTCCAGTGGAAGCCCATCATAGTAGAACACTGTATCTCTCATATGCTGTTGATTGGTGTTGAGCACCATGACCTTAGTCTCACCAATGTTCACCATCAAACCCCATGTCTGGCAGAAAGTATATAAAGCATCAAGGTGTTGCTAAAGCCCAGATGCGGATCTCGATAGAAGTATCATGTCATCCGCATATAGTAGAATAGGGATAATCATATCTGCTAACAGACAGCCATCTCCACCCTCCTCCCTAATAATCCGCTCAAGATCATCAATATATAGAGCAAAGAGAGTAGGGGACAAAGGACATCCCTGCTTAACTCCCACTGTACTATGAATGTAAGAGGACCTCCATCATCATCTCGAAAACGGGCCAGCACTCTCTCATACAATGTGATGATAGCAGCAATGATCTCCTGAGAAAAGACACGCAATGCTAAGTGCTGGATTAAAGGTGTCTCAGAACAGAATCAAAGGCTTTGCGGAAATCCACAAAGCAACAATAAACCCTCTGCTTCCTGAACTTAGCCTCCTCAATAATGCATCTCAAGATGAATATCTGGTCAGCCGTGGAGTAGCCAGCGCAAAAACTTGCCTGTCCCATAGCATGTAACCCCTCTGTCTCTGCCCGTGAGACTGTAAAACGGATCCATATAGCTTGGCCATCGTATGACTGATCATAATAGTGCGGTAGTTGTCGACAATCAAAGGATCCCCGGCTTTGAGGATAGGGTGTAAAAGGTTGGTGCACCACGATGTGGGGAGACCGAAGATGACAGATTTGTTAAAGATATGGGAAATGTATGGGGCAATAATGTGAGCAACTGGTTTTAGGAAGTCCATACTTAGGAGGTCAACATCAGTGGCTTTTTGGGTTTGACCATTTTAGATGGCGTTTTCAACCATGGACGGGGTAAAGAGGGTGAATTCTGAAGGGCGTGGGGAAAGAGAAACGGAAAGAGAGTCAACTTTATAAAGCTTAGTAGCATTATTTATCCATGACTCAATAGCAATAGGAGCGGGTTTATAAGGGTTTTTAGAGAACATCCGCCAAAAGAAATGGGAGGATGGGGAGGCAATAGCATCAACAAGTTTTTGTCCCAAGGACTGAAGATAAGCTGTCTTTTTTTTCAGATTCACTTTGTGATATTCTTTTTGTTTCAAGGCTAGGGTGTGAGGAGAGTGGTATCTAGCGTATACAACTTGTTTATGCAATGAGAAGCACTCTGTATCATACCATTTGTTTTGAGTGCGTTTATGCGAAGGGAAGGTTTTCGAAGGATAGGCAGTATGGGCAAATTGCAAAATCTGCCTCCGAGTCCACCACCACTATGATAAAAGCGTTGGAACAAAATATTGAGCAACAAAAGAAAGAAGCCCTTTCTTGGGCATCGGTAATAAAGCAAGGTACTAAATCTAGCGCTCCCATCACATCAGTCATTTCAGCCACAGTCCAGGAAAAGAAATCTCGGGAGCAAAAGGCTCTCAACATTAGGGTTAGAGGGATTCCAGGCACACAGGATGCTGTAGCAGAGGCCAAGCGCTTCTTGGATACCACATTGGGACATCGGACAAATGGTTTGGGGACTACTAGAGATACGGCCACATTGATCATCCGCTTCACCTCTTTGGCGACTAGACGAGACGCTCCACGATGCGGAGCGAAGCTCCGGGGCTCCACTATTTTTATGGATGATGATCTTACTTACATACAGGTGGAGGAGAGGTGTAAGGCCTTTCAGGAAGCCAGGGAGTCAGGCATACGAGTTGTATATAGGTTTTCCTTCTTCTTGGTGCACTAATATCATCCACCCCATCCATAAGAGTGGGGATCCCATGAAACCTGATAACTACCGTACTATCATGATCAGACATGTTATCGCTAAGCTTTATGGCAGCATTCTACAGTCGGCAGTGAGTACAGAGGTAGAGACTCGGAGACTTCATGCTTTGGGACAGGCTATTTTCCAAACACACTTTTCTACTATAGACCACATCCTTACACTCTGATCTATCATTGAGCAGGCCAAACGACATACTTATTGCTATACTATTATATGCTAATGATGTGGCTTTAGTCTCACCAACTAGAGAGGGACTCCAGAGATATTTGAACAGTTTACATACTTTTTGTACCCGATGGGGATTGAGGGTCAATATATTGAAGACCAAAGTGATGGTCTTCAACACTTCCATAGCTTTCATGCAGCATCAGGAGATTTTCCTCGATGGTCAGCCTTTGGAGATTGTTTCATCTTATACTTACCTAGGTGTTCTATTCAGTGGTCCTATTTTCAGTATGCGGCAAGCAACAAGTGTCGTCTCTTCGACACCATGGTCACTCCTACAGCATTGTATGCGGCAGGTATTGGTCTCGTATGTCTCGGCTCTAGACCACCATGTTAGCTCGGATGATTAGGGCTAAGCCCTCAGCTCCACACGAGATTATCACTGCTGAGTTTGTTGTTCCTCCCATCTAAGTGGATGCCCTTTTTAGGCTCATTATATATATCTAGAGAGTAATGACAATCCCTTCTAACAGATATTCCTCGAGATTATTATATGATCGTGGAGTTCATTTATCATGGTATTCTCATGCGACACGCCTCTTGAGTACATTTGGTATTTCAGTTTCTGATCTCCCAGTAGGCACTCATGAGTACATTAGACGGTTTATTTATTGGGTCTATATCCAGTGCATACTTGGCAGGGACAGTTGAGTGTTTTGCCAGATTTTTATCAGACACATTTTCTGGAATTTTATGGAGCAGGTTTTCCTATACGTGCACACTACGTTGACTATGGACTCTCACACTATTTACGGTTTACTCTTGGACAGCTCCGGGTTTCTCCCCACCAACTTGCTATTGAGATTGGTTGTTATCAGGGTACTCCACGTGAGGATAGACTACGACAAACGTGTTCCTTGGGAGAGATTGAGTCAAAGGAGAATTTCCCTGTTCAGATGTTTGGCCTATTATGAGATCCGAGGGCATTATCATTGCCTTTTCAAAGATGCACCCACTTCACGTTCTCTCATCACTTATGCGGATCCTGTCGTTATGATATATGAGATGTCTTTGCTGCGGAGAGCTCAGGCTCCAGTGGATAGTGATACCCAGCCTCAGATTACGGACTTTTTCACTAGTCGCCGTCCCCGAGCAGATTTGGATTCAGATGATGACATTGATATTGACCTAGCTCATCGTGATCAGAGACAGTGCTTGACCTCAGTTATTACCATAGCCCGGGCACCTACGGTTACAAGGAGAGTTTACCTTCAGAGGTCTCACACTAGTCAGAGTCAGTGTCCACAGAGACAACACAGACGACATCAACGTCTACCTTCTACTGCAGTATCATCTTCTGGACCTCGTATCATAGAATTTTTCAGTAGTCTCAGTTGATATCACATACAACTCTATCTCTTAGACATATTTTTTGTTGGTTGTAGTTTCTTAATGATAGACATTACGTATTTCAGATTATATTTCTTTAGCTATTTTGCGGAGTTACTATGCTCTATGGTTACTACACACTTGAGATGTGCTACTCTGTCTGTCATCAGAAGACATTAATAAAGCTCTCTCTCTCTCTCTCTCTCTCTCTCTCTCTCTCTCTCTCTCTCTCTCTCTCTCTCTCTCTCTCTCTCTCTCACGCCAAAAGGTGTGAAGTCTCTCGGGACCACACAGTATTTGCAAAAAAAATTACATCTTTTCCCAATCATTTCGAACGACTGAAATGGCATTTATAAACTAGGTCGTTCATGGGGGTCGTTTCAAACGCGTTTCAGCATTCGACACGTGTTTCGATGAAACATTGTTGGGAGCATATAAACTTCTCCAATTAAACAAGTAACTAAACAAAACAACTTAAAATAGTATGACTAAAGAGATATAAAGGTCTAAGTAGAAAGGATCTCTCTTAATTGTATAAATTGTCTGTATTAGAGTGTCTACATGTGGTGAGACTATAATATAGGGGCCCCTGCGGTTGAAGGAGGTGATGCCCGTATGTCTACTGGATGAGGTGTATAACTAAGTGGATCTGGGAGGCCCATTTTTAGATCTGAAATGCATCTATTCCACTGGTACATGGTCTGAGCATACCATCATATGTTTGTGTTGTCTTTATGTCGCAATGGGCTTTCGTTAGGGCAAACATCTCTCGCATCATAAGAACCACACATCTCTGGGCCACATATGAGGTAAGAGAGCATATAGACAAAGGCTGCTCAGGTGGCAATAAAAACTGCCCCGGATCTCATAATAGATTGGACACTAAAATATAAATGCTCATGTGTCTCTGATACATCCATAGAGCACAACTAACATATCTTGTCCTCAAACAAAATCTCCTGAAAGCAACCGGTTTCGATGTGTAGCCGGTGGGAAGAAACCCTCAGCTGACCTAGAGATATTCGTAGCTATGAGAAACCCCTGATGCCAAGTATTGTGGGCAGATGGGAAAGCCAAACATGTCCAATTCCAAGAAAATGTGTCTTGTAACAATCGAGGGCCAGACGAAGTCACTGAGCGTACTCCTTGTATATGAATCATCAGATGTAGTCATGCATACCCTTCAGGAGATGAGATATTGTTTATCCATTGAGGCAAGTAGTCAGGAAGACTGAGCCTACCAAGAGAGCTATATCCCCAACTAGTGTCCTAGATGACGAAAGTGCATGTGGTGGATATCTAATAGTATTGTTTTCTACTGAGCTCATCAAAGAGACCCTTTAAATAAAAGTGATTAGTTTGAAAAGGGGAGGTGGATGTGCTCGAGGGAGGAACTCAGGCCAAAAAGTACCATAGGAAGAACTAAAAAGTAACTCTAAGAGTAGCTTATTTTTGGCCTCAATATAGGCTTTCATCTTATGGTGGAAAAGTGAATGGTATTGTCTGGTGACCATAGTTCCTAGGAACGGTTCGAAACGGTTCCTAGGAACCGTTCTGTACCTTTCCTAAGGTACCTTAGGAATCATTCCTATAAAATAATAATAATAAATTTCTTTCTAAAATAACTTTGAAGTGGGAAAATTTGTCTAAAAAAATGATTAGAAAGGTTTTTGCGCATAAAAAAAGGGTTTAGTTCTTGTTCCTATTTGTGTTCCTAAGTTGAAACCTAAGCTAAAGATGCTCTTAGAACCAAGAATAGGACAAAAATAGGAACGAAACTTAGGAACATAGTTGCAGCGAATCGCGATTCGCTGGACTCGCAATTCGCGATTCGCGATTCGCTGCAAAGAATCGTTGAAAGAATCGATCTTAAAGAAGTGAAAAAAGAAGATTCGGGTTACAACCAAGCCAAGAAAGGAAGAAACGGAAACTTGTTGGAGGGTATAAGTGGTCTGGGATCACAGGAGAGAGCTCAGAATGCTAACACCAATGTTCTTAATGTAATCCATGTAATATGCGAAGGTGAAAAATTAATCGCTATCAAGGGCAAGAAGGCTCTAGATGCCAGAAGGGAGCAAGTAGTTGGAATTCACCTTGAATCACCTTGGTGATCAAAGGAAGAAGAGGAACTTAAGAGCTAGAAGTCCTAGCAACTTAGGTTCAATGGAACTCTGAATACTCTTTTTTTACGCATGAACTTGGGAACTATTAGGACCGAGAACAAGATTAGAAACTTAGGAACAGGCTCTTGTACCTTCATAAGTCATACTACATAGGTATAAAAACGTTCCTTTTTTTTTGTTCCTGGTAGAAAACCGTTCTGTTTCGAAATAGGAACGGATCCGTACCTTAGAAATGGTACCTTACATTAGGAACGGTACAATTAAAAAATCCACTCCTAAGGAAGAGAACGGCCATTCCTTAGGAACGGTACCATAGTCGTTCTTATTAAAAAATGGTAGGAATAAGGGGTGTTAGAGCAGGCATGGACAATGTGATAGTGTAATTGTTTGCATTCCTCATAATGCCAGGTATTTCGAGGGACTGTAAAGTGAGAAGTTGGTATATAAAGCTTAGCAAGGAAGGCTCTATAGGCAACAATGTGGAGCAAATATGAGAAAAAGGATGCCTTGTGCTTCAAAGTTGTATCACAAGGCATGTGTGAAAGGAGAGAGGCAAGGGCAGCTTGGTAGGTGGCATGAAAAGTGGGCTCAATAGTGTAACAGGATTTGTGATTCATATGCGATGGACACGATAATTGTATAAGCATATGAGCCAAAGTGGAGAGAGAGAGAGAGAGAGAGAGAGAGAGAGAGAGAGAGAGAGAGAGAGAGAGAGAGAGAATAGAATATATTGTAGGAAAGCAAGAGTCAAGTCACCAAGATCTAGTTATCAATCAATCTCCACAAAAAACAAGAGAGAAGAGGCTGGGCGCCCAACTCTAAGAGAGAGAGAGAGAGAGAAAACAGCAACAAGAGCAATGGAGAGCAACGCTTAGCCAAACTGTCCAAAATGGAATACACAATGAGCATCTAAGTACTCTACCTAGATGTGGCCAAATGCCACCAAACCCTAAGGTTAACCACTTACTAAATGTAGGGCACCCCCAAAAGTCAAGATAGGGCCCCTAAACAAAATTAGACCCCTAAGGACCCACGAGTCAGTACATGACCAAAATTGGGTCCAACTAAACTTATGACAAACTTAAGATGGCGTAAATAACTAAATACCCATGTTTACACAAATCTCGACCTTTTGGGTCAAAGTAACCTATGGATTAACTTCAGCATAGTCATTTATTTCTAACACCCTCCTTAAATGACAATGCAAAAACTGAAATCTTCACTATGTAACAAAACCAACACGTGGTATCAAATTTAAAGCTTTGCATAAAGCTTCAAATCTTACTCTAGGCAACGCTTTAGTGTAGAGGTCCGCAATATTATCCTACGTAGGACAATATTCAAGTAAAATGTCGCCATCATGAAGTCTCTCCCGAACAAAGTGATAATGGATCTCGATGTGCTTCGTCCTCGCATGAAAAACAAGATTCCGTGCAATGGCAATAGCACTTTGACTATTACTCAAGATAAGAGTGGCTGAGGGCTCGCCAAACTTCATGTCAACAAGTAGTCTTGTCAGCCATAAACACTCTGTTGTGGCTGAAAATATTGCTCTATATTCTGCCTCACTAGAAGAAGTAGCAACAGTGGGCTACTTTTTACTTGACCACGAAATTGCAGAATTTCCATAGAAAAAGCAATGTCCACTTGTAGAGCGTCTAGTGTGTTTTGATCTCCACCCCAATCCGAGTCACTAAAACCAACCAAAAACATGCATCATCACAAGCAGGAAAAACCAGTCCATGACTTCTTGTTCCTTGAAGATATCGAAAGATCCTCTTCAATGCTTTCCAATGTGATGTCATCGGGGCATGCATGAATTGACTCATGAGTGAGACACTATAAGAAATGTCCAATCTTGAATTACATAGGTAAATGAGACAGCCAATAGCTTTACTGAGTCCCATCTATATCCGGGGATTGAAGGAAGTCCTCGCTCTGGACTCTCATGTGTCTCCATAAAGAATAATATATCTCGGCCAGTGATAAAATCAATCAGGTCCCCTAAAGTAGAACATGTGTGTAGAGAGATCTGTGATTGGATAGTCATGTCGCTGCCAATCGTCACTTGTTCAAGGTGGCATATGTCTTTTATTATGAAAGTTACACATCAAGGATCAAAAAATAACCAGATGCACTCAAAATAGGTGGTGAAATCTTCCCTCGATCTCAAAGTGTACTGGCATCAGAAAATGAAGTGCTCCTCAGGACATACTTTTAGGAAAAGTTGCTTTCCCATGCTTAAATCTAGCAATTTGGCAAACGTTCGTCACAATATGTTGTGCTAATTGTCGTTTCCTTTATGTCAACTCTCAGTTCTCGTGTCACATTTTCCTGGAGATTGGATGTGTTTTCTGGGTGGGAAATGTTTCCTAAAACTATGCCTCAAGAACAACCTCCCTCAAAGCACATATGTAGAAAATTTCTCCAACAATCCCCTAAGGTGTGATGAGACTCGAACAATGTTTCAATGTATATCGCAGGCTATATGACAATCGGATATGTAGATGTTGCAGAAGTAACAACTCACATTTGTTTCTCGTCTAGAAGGAATTTGTCCTGTCAAAATTTGGTTTGACCTATAATTTACAGAAGGCCCTGTAAATTTTCGGATGAAACCTAACACATGACAATTGCACAAAATTCAAATGTACCTTGGATAAATTGGCCCTGTAAGTGCTCCATGCACTTGGGAAAGTTTGATGTGAATGTAAATGGAAACATGTATGACAACTGTGTGATTATATCTGTGGTAGCTCTGTGGGTGAAGTTTAATCATTATGGAATCTGGATCAGTCCGAGGATTGTTTCAGGAATGAAGCTGTCCACAATTTGTAGGTGAGGAACATATTTGGGATGATAACCGTGAACGACAATGAGTGAGTCGAGAACCACGTTGATATATAAGTTAAAGCACCAAAAACCAAAAATAAAAGAAGAATAAATTTGCAACTTTAAAAACTGATGCTCAAGCAAACACGTTTCTATCTACTCCATTTGGTTAGAGAAACACAGAGCTTATAGCTATGACATGATAACCAAAATCAGTTGGAATTAAGCATAAAAGGCTGAAGGCTGATCTGAGAGATGACATAATAAATCTATTCTGCTAGTCCTTGGGCTATGTGACACTTCATATTCTGCACATGAAACCCTTGAACCTTAGGTCATTTTGAGATTGGACAACAATCAGCATCCTCCACAGAAACTGCTGGTGCAAATGCTTTGCTGTCCTATGTTTTGCCGAAAAAATATTATATCAATTATTTTCTTTCTGTTTGGTGCTAGTACATTCTATCTTTGGTACTCGAATGACTTGAATGAGGAGTTATTAGGTGTCCGTACAAATATGGTAAAACATGAGGTTTCAGGATTGACACGTTTTTTGCAGGTCTTTACCAGCCATACCAGGCCTCTGGTTGCTGTCTATTGCTTTGGCTGGAGCTCGGGCAAAGACAAATGGAGAACTTGCATTTCCAATTGGCCTCCACTCCGGCCTAATTGCAGTAAACTTTATGCTGAATGTTGGGGGTTTTGTCAAGTATGTTTCCAGTGCACCAACTTGGGTTACAGGAACACATGCGGGGAATCCCTTAGCCGGAGTGTTGGGCATGACCATGGTTGCATTGCTAGCCTTATTTCTTTACCCTTGGAAACATCATGACAAATATGCGAAGTGTTCAGAAACTCAATCTGTACAAAAAGCTGAAGATATGGAACCTACTCATGCTTAATCAGCAAGGAACAACTTTTGGTCTCTTAAACTCTCATAAAGAGCTGTATTTAAGCAAAAAGGCTGATATTCTGGAGTAGAAAATTTTTCAAGTTTCTTTGAAGGGTGAAGGAACAAGAAGCTCCAGATTAATTGTATACTTGTCAGAGAAAGATGGCGTTACAACAACAGCGGTTTGTACGTAATATATCGTCATGTGTATGTGCGCAGATGGCTTGTCAGAAAAGATCTAATTTATAAGAGTTGTCCCCTGCCTTGGTACACAGCCGTGAACCAGGCAAGAGCGGCTTATGGAGAAAATTTTCCATTCTTTAAGGATGTACAGAATAATTTATCCTAGGTTGAAGTTGCTGTAAGCTAGAAATTTCTATCTTTTTATCGGATATATTAGCAGCTCCATTATAAAAGTTCCTCTTCTTTGATCTGAGCTGTGATTAAGCATTGCGCATGAAAATTTGTCTTTCCAGCTGAGGAATGATTAAACATGGGCGCTCTGTATCATTTGTTTGCAAATTGTGCATCTCTATGGCATTCTAGATAGGAAAGGGGAATATTATAGCTATCATATTCAATTGGATGCAGACTAACCGTCGAGAGCGAACCTTTGTAACTGGATCCCAAGGTGGTCATTTATGAAATATACCAAACCTTTGTACTGACTACATCCATTTTGTGATGCCTTATAGAAAATTCAGCAGTAGGATTCCGAAAACTAGAGAATCTTTCCTGATATTTGTGAAGATGATTGAAACACAAACAAGAAAATAAAACTAGAAATCAAGGAACTCTGTTAATAAGAATGTACACACCAACACTGATAACAGGTACTTTCACCAGGGCTCTTTTCTTGTATAATTCTATGCCAACATTAGAAAAAAAGATTCTACTTTCTTAGAATTTATCTTTACCAGCTGCTGCATTTTAGCAACATGGAGAACGAAGATGTTTGTTGGTGGTGTAGAGCATCCAGTTTGTGATTTGCTTCCCTTATCATTGGCAGCAGAAGATTGCTTATTGACCATAATCTTCACGTAAAAGGCTTTCAAAAACCTCCTAGAGGTAATGGGATATTTAAGATGTCGTGTACTTTTAGTACATTAGTGCTTAGAAATATATTAGGAATTATTAGCCTTAAGAATAAGGGTGATTCCCTTTTTAGACCCCTCAAAGTACCTAAATAAGGATAATAGGCCAAGAAGGACCCAAGTACATTTAATAAGGCTTAACAAAGGTTAGCTATCAGTTAGGGCATTATCTATAAGAGGCAAGAGGCATTACTTTTGGAATTTTTTTAACTCATTTGCAATTGAGAAAACTCGGAGCTCCTTCTCCTCTTCCTCCTTTGTGAATGTGAGCATTGGGATCTTGATCTTGCTAGGTCTCATGTGCCTCACCACATGCATCCATGTACTCATCACTCTCCATTATGGAATCCATCTCCTTTTCAGCTTCATTTTGATATGAGCTTTGTGGTAGCTTGTGGTTATTGCTCATCTTTGGTTCTCTTCAACATAGGTGTGGTGGTTGTCTCCCTTTTCTAGCTTCCTTGGTTTGGATTTTTTTTTTTGAGCACCTGATATCGGTTTCAAGCGCAAATAGGGTAGATGAACCTTTTAAAGAATCCACTCGCGCTTGTCTGAACCGAGCTTGCCTTTATCCCACCTCTCTTCTACAATATTCCATGAGATATTAAAAAAAATAAAATCAAACCTTGCCCTCTCAACATAACCTTGCTTAGGACTTTGATCTTCCTACCTGTCTGATTTTCGACCAATGTTTTGAAGCTCTTGAAGTTGTCAAATGCATCTGATTTCTTCTTTAAGAAGTAGATCCACGTCTTATGTGACATATCATCAATAAAGGTCATGAAATAAAAGGCTTTACCTAAGGACATGGTCCTCATAGGCCCGCATAAATCTGTGTGGATTAAATCCAGGATGTTCTTTGCTCTTGCAACACCCCCTTTATTGCAAAAAAAAAAACACTTTTCGTTTCCAATATGGATTTTGAGCGCATTTGCTTCAGTGCACTTGTTCCAATAGTCTATTTGTGCTTGAATTCGATATCAAGTATACGGAACTCATAAATTCTCTATATTCACTTTTCATTTTTATTTGACCTAAAAGCAAATTTTTTGTGTGTGGTGATATACAAGTTGAGCACATTTATCATATCCAAGAACTGAGAGGAATCATAAATAACTTCCAACCAAATTCCTAAAATTCACACCTTTCATTTATATCAACATACTCGTTTTTCAAGGACTTCGAATTTTGAAAAGGTGGAGAAGAGCATTTCGACAAGTCATTGTATTCCATTGGTGATCCACAATTTTTATATAAGCTTCAAATTAATATTCTCTTTCAATTCACAAAATGGATTTTGATTCTGATTATGAGCAGGGATTTGATAGTCAATCTAAATGTGAGGTTAATCATATTGCGACTAGGGAGATTAGCATGAGCATAGTGATTTAGATCAATATGAGCAACACGACTAATATGAAGACCGTTTAAAAGGCTTTGAAAGCCATTCTAATCAGGGGTTGTACCAAGCTAATCAAGCTAACACAACTGGTGGTTTTTATAGCAATGATAGTGATGATGAGCCAGATTCACAACAATCAAATATCATCACAACAAACTAAATAAATCTCATTATGGAAGAGCCAAACAAGCACCTTGCTCTTGAGTAGAGAGAGAAACCAACCAAGCTCTCGAGTACAGAGATAGTAGACCAACAACAGTACAATGAGACTCCACATCCATATAGTGGTAGCTCGAGTTTCTACTCAATAAGGCATGTAGTCACCTCTAAACATGATTGAATCCATGATTTGCACCTCATATTTTGATTGGACCCCAAAAGTCAAAGTGATATTGATGTTGACCTATGGTGCACTACTTTTGTACTTCTACATTTTATGACATGTGTCAACCTCTTAGAACTTGAAATGAATGTCTATTTGCCTATCCGATCATGCATTTTGATTTGTACAAGTCATGAGGAGATTGAGGCCCAACCTCATGATGACACTTGGCATGATTCTACTTGACTAGCTTTTGCCTACTTTCACATTGCTTTGTAAAACAAGCTATTCTAAGGCATGAATTGGCTAATACTAATAGGCCTACTACTCGCCCGTTGGAACACACTCCACACCGTGTGATTTACATATGTACATCAAAATTTAAAATGATCAAGCTAAATTTTGCAGATTTTTCACATTTAGTGTTTGATTCGATTTTGACCTATTAATCTTTGTTTCTAGTGTGATTTCTTGTTTTAGATCAGTAGCACTTTCTCCTAGCTTTTGGTAGGTACTAATTTTTTTATTTATTTGGAGTTGTAATGACCAAGTTATTGCCATTCTAGTAAAACCATTTAGCTAAGATTTTTGCTATCTATCTTTTTCTATTTTTGGTTCTACTTAAGGCCATATTTTTTCTTTATTAATCTATGGACCTGTAGATCTCTGTCTTAGTTTTAATCTGAGTCAATTTTCAGTCAATTTAGTGAAAATCTAAAAAGTTATGTAAATTTTTGTGATGGAGATTTTTTTTCGAACTTGCTTGGATTTTTTAGAGAGAAGCATTTTAGCTTTTCATTTTTTAAGGTTTATTCCTTTGCCAAAAAAAAATTTGTGTCCTTCAAATTGAGATTTTAGTGTTTTTTTTTTTTAAATAACAAAATAAATAATTACTCGCACTAGGCCACAACTTATATATATATATATATATATATATATATATATATATATATATATATATATATATATCATAGAATCCGGTTCACAGAATCGTGGGTCCTGAGAACCGTGAGGTGAACCGTACCACGGTTCATGAGCCGTGGTATGGTTCCTATATTTAATTAATTAATTATCAAATTCCTCCCAAAACCCCTCCCAAGACATTTTTGGTCCTCATTTCACAGATTTCACAAATGGTCCTCAGATTTCACAAATGATTTCACAACTTTTGGTCATCATTTCACAGATTCCTCATTTTTGGTCCTCATTTCACAAATGCTATGGTCCTCCCCAAAAAATTTATTTAAACTCCCTAACAATTCTGGTTTTTTTTTTGGTCTTTTTTTTTGTATATTTCTGGGGTGTTTTTGGGGGTGGGAACAACAATAAAATCAATTAATTAGTACGGTTCACCCTTAAATTTTTTGTGAACCGTACGGTTCTGAGAACCGTGGTGAACCATACACAGTTCTCAGATTCTATGATATATATATATATATATATATATATATATATATATATATATATATATATATATATATATATACATCCACACACACACACACATATACTAGTTGTGAGTGCCCGTTGTTGACGGGCAATGGCGGCCGATCTAGGTGACGGCCGATGATTTGGAAATTCAGTATGTTGTTAACAGGCGATGATTTTTCGATCTAGGTGGCGGTCGACCGAATGTGTAAAAATGGTTTTCAAGGCATTTGGAAATAGGAAAAACCCCGAAGGTTAGCCGAAAATATTTTCTAAGACATTTTTTACACTGTCGCATTTTCTAAGTGTTTTTGACTTAGTGCTGTATGTTTCTCATAACCAAAAATTGTGAACTGTGCGACGAAACTTCACATTATCCCCATTGTCGCCTTCTACGGGAGGGGGAATGTCACATCTTTGGGGAGGGCAGACCTTTGCAATTTTAAGGGAATACCCAAAGGTTAGTCAAAAATATTTTCTAAGGCATTTTTGACACAATGTCACATTTATCTGAAGGGCCCAAAAAAACGGTTGTCTATGTTTAAGGGAGGTGGTGTGTTTAAAAAATCAAAAATCTTTTAGAGAATACAATTCAAATATTTAAATATTGTTTAGAATCTTAAGTTGATAATTGTTTTAATTTTTTTTGTATATATAGATTATATAATAATCAAATGGATTTTCTCATTAGCTTTGCCGTAATTCTTAATGAAATAGAACTTCAATTTACAGCGACAACATATTTGTGTACAACATTTTGAGTATTGGCAATTTTCATCAAAGAATTTAACAAAAAAAGAGGTCTCTAGGTCAATATATCTTAAAAAGACTTGAGATAATTTTTACTTTCTACAATTCCTAGTAATGTATTAGACGGAGGACTTTATATTGGTATTAGAGCAAGTCTAAGCAGGATTTACCACGAAAGTGCTGAGTGGAAATCTCGACGTTTTCTCGAGAATTCGACGGAGTAAGCAACAAAACGGTGGAATTGTGGAATTTTCTTCCCATTCGAAATAATTTTCAAATTGCAATCGATTGTGTGGTAAGTGCACTACCAGGCTCACAATTGGTTGGTTTTTGTGCTTTTCGCGTTGGTTTCTTGGAAGGAATTCTGTGTCAATTATGTTGTTGTCGATTACTGTGGTTAGCATCTTTGTGAGAGCAACAAATTACTTTATTGGTTGCTAGATTTATCCTTACAGTCTCTTATTCTTTTTACAAATAATTACTGTATTTTCAATGTTGTCTATTGCTTGTTTGGAAGCCGGTTTGGTTTTAAAACGGTGGGAATAGGCTGGAATAGAAGCAAAAATACTCTAATCTGTTGGCTGTTGAGTGTTGATGATGTTTGACAGGTTTGCATGGCTGCTTACTGTGGAATCATAGGCTTATGCTTCATTTTCTGGCAAACTAACAGTTGTTTGCAGAGCTGGGAGCCTGTACAGCCATTCTGGAGGATGGTTGGGTTCAGAATTGATGACTATTTGCTACAGTAGTTGTCATAACCTACAAATCTAGGTTTTCTGGAAAATTTTGGCAACATAACGGTTGTTTTTCAAGCACAGTGATAGCAAAAACCTTGTAAATCTTGCCTCAAATCATTGCTTATGCTGGAAACTAGTAAAGGAAAGCTATAGCAACTGTAAATCGCTGATAGAACAGTGGTAATCTACAAAAAACAGCAGAAGGGTTATGTTCTTTGCTTCTTTGCAAGTTATAGGTTGAAGAACTACGCAAAAAAACTCAGAAATCATGATGAGATCCACCTGTTTCCTTCCTCCTGGTCACCCTGTTGGTTACTCCAAGACAGATCAGTATTTGATGAGGGAGGGCGCCTCTTCTTTCCGCTTGATAGCGCTTTCTAAAGCGCGATCTCTCTCTCTCTCTCTCTCTCTCTCTCTCTCTCTCTCTCTCTCTCTCTCTCTCTCTCTCTCTCTCTCTCTCTCTCTCTCTCTCTCTCTCTCTCTCTCTCTCTCTCTCTCTCTCTCTCTCTCTCTCTCTCTCTCGCGGGCTGATCTTCTGGAATGGGTGATGAAGCCCGAGAGGGACGCGATGGGGAGGCCCGAGTGGCCGTGTGCTGTCGCCCAAGGGTAGGAGAGGATCGAGGGGGGGGGGGTAGGTGGCATATGAACTCCAAGTTTTATTTTTAAAATTTGATGTTATGCCATACTTAATTGAAGTTGGTGGGGAGGGGGTGGGAGGCTGACCATCATAGTTATTTTTTGAGTTTTTTGAAGACTTGTGGTTTTTTTTTCTCAAAGTGGGTTTTTCAGTCTTTTGGAACTGATATTTTAATTTTTGCAATATCGTCTTAGTTAACAAGTTGATAACAGATTTATGTTGCATTGACGGTTAATTCCAATTTTATTGCGTAAACGATCCATTTGCTGATTCATTGGTATAATTGGTAAATAAAAGCACATATGGTCTATAAATTGGTTTTTTGAAGACATTGCTTAGTTTAGCAACTATTATACCCATAATGAATAAATAAACTAAACGAAATTTTTTTATTTTCAGTTGGCAAGCAAATGGATGGGAGTCCAAATTTGGCATAATGTCGTGTGCCAGGCACCTTCCATAATATTGTGTACCCGGCGCATTCAGTAATACTTAAAGGCAATAACTCAAAAGATTATCATTGACTCTAAAGGAAAAAAAAAAATAGTCCCTTCATGTATATTCTCACTGCTCAAAAGAAACAGTACCTGGGTGAAATTTTCTAACTAGTATACTTGTTATGGTTGGATGATTACATAATGAATACCAACAACTTTACTTAAGCCATAGACTGGTTTTATTTTGATAGAATAATTGTTATGGGCATGTGCACTCTTACTGTAAACTATGTGTGTGTGTACTGATGGTCAAAAGATAGGACCTATAATAGCCAATGTTTTTTATGAGTGGAAGTAAGGTCCTTGTTTGTTGAAGGCATTTAAAACACTGACTACATTATGAACAAAAAAAATGGATGGAAGTCAATATATGATGTAAACACCTCATATAATCAATGACACTATTAATCTTAGATGTCATGATCATTCTCAAAAAAAACAGCTTGGACATAGTATAGCAGCTATGGTTGAATTGCCCAATGACATGGATAACAACTGAGGGTATGTAGAGATACCTGCAGTTCCCACTAAAATACCTTGTTCGAACTCGGTTTTTTTTGTGGATGGATGCAGGTTAGTGTTCCCTCTTCTGGGGTATTCTCCATATTGGTCTGCTGCTATTTGGTTAAAAAAAAATTATTTTTTGCCATACCAATATGACAAAGTTACTTATTGTATTATTTGTATGTCATATTTTATAAAAAGTTGTTTTTTTTTGTTTTTGGTGTAATGCTTTGTTTTTGTAGCACACACACACCCTGAGTTATGGAAGAGGATGCCCTTCAGTTTACGTCACTCTTATCGTACTTTATAATCATTACTCACATAACACATTTTTTGGTGATTGTTGTGTTTTTAGACTTACACTTGGCATTCGGATCTGATCAAAATTGGTTATGATACCCCTTTGATTGCTCCATCCCCTGCTTCACAAGCATTCATGTCTAGTATAGCTTCTCATGACTTTCATTATAAAGTTCAAGAATTAGACGTTGAAACTATTAGATCTGATCCTGATTCCTCCTTGTTACTATTATCTTTACTAGATGTGTCTGACTGGTGTAAGCTGTGGCAGTTGTCTTGTAAAGATTGCTGCCATTGATAAAATTTCTAAAATTCATAAATCTTTGGAATTACTAGAAGAAAGTGATGCCAAATTGATGGATGAATCTGAAAGATGCTCACCAAATATTTTGAATAAACTTGTTAAGTTACATGGTTTGGGACCTAATACTCTATATAAAACTCCCAGAAATTGTTCCTTTGATTTTACTTCCCCCTTCTCTAATGGAAAGCATAGTCTTATCTCATTAGATGGCTTTTCCCATGAAGAGATATTGAATATTACTCAATCACATTTTCTTTCACCTCATGCTAAACTATCCCCTTTTAAACCCAGTGAGGCACCGTTTACTAGCCCTTTTATGCCTGAAAGGGCCTTTGAAGACATTCTTGCTTTGGTCAATAACAAACCATGGCTACTGGGTAAATATGCCATGCTTGCTCCTATTCCAATAGATATGTGGATTATTATGGGAGACCTTGGTGATGATGTAAAAACAATAAAAGAAGATGCTAGAAATGCTGCAATTAATGAGCAGTATTGCATTGAAACTCACACTAGAGTTCCTACCTTTTTTACTATGAACCAGTTTGAAGCTTCTAGATGTCCCTCTCCCCATGGTATTTTCACTCGTATAAAATTGTGGCAAGGTGAACATGGAGAAAAAACTAAGAAATTTCTTGATGAGACATGGAATTTTCTTAGACCATACATTAAGTGTGATTGTGGCAAGAATAATGTGAAATGCAATGGTCAAATTTTATGGTTTGACCATGCAATATGGTCTATTCTCAACCACTTAGATTTGATGTTACCAGGTGACTCATTGAAAAGCAAATTGTTAACATGCTTAACTTGGATGTCCAATGTGGTGAAGCCCATTATAAGAGCTTCAATTACTTTTATCGTTTTTCGTGAATTCATTTTGCAAGGAGTCAAAAAATTCACCGAAAACCAAAATGCAACTCTATTTCCTGGATTGTATGGTAAAGGTCTAACTTTCATTGAAAGAGCTATAAAACCTTATGGTTTGGTGAAAAACTTCGAGGATAACCCACATAAAAGATCCAAGGTTATTGCTACTAGAGGGAGAACGAGGAAATTATAGAGGTAGAGGTGGAAGAAATAGTAGAGGAATGATTTATAGAGGATTTAATACTATTGATCAGTCTTTTCCTCATATTACTAGTGTTTGTTCCCCTCCCAAAAGCTCAGCTGTGAATTCTACTAGGGGACATGCGAGATCTGTTGTTTTCTTAGCCAGCTCATCGTTTACAACAAATTGTGACTTACCAATTCGATGTTTGTTGTATGATGAATGATACAGGTGCAAGCTGTTATTGATGAGGTACGATCTACCTATACTTTATCTCATGGAAGGATGCGTCTTTGCAGAAACAAGAGAAAGTTGGAGTTTATGTTTCATGTGCTTTTTGTGAAAAAAAAAAATTCCTTTTCTGTTAAGGATTTTTTTAAGGAAGTTACTATATTACTTAATGGTCAGATTGAGCAGAATACATGGGATAATATTTTGTTTGGCTGGAAATTTACTTATAACATAAGAAAATTCCTCTACAAACCTAATGAGATGTTCTGCAAATTTAAACTGGACTGTTTTGATGCATGTCATTGTGATAGTGATATTCAGTTGTTACCTTTTATATCTTACAAATGGGGGCATGTAGTATCACCTAATACTGGTATTGTAAGGATAAGAGAAGTGAAATCTAAAATTGACAAATGTTTGAATCAATTCTTGTTAAAAAAGCATATTTTCAACAGGTGGTAAATGAACTTGAAAAAGTATGGATGTCCTTTGCTACCATCTTTAATCCTGGCCTCCTAGAAAAATCTGCTATTTTACAGTTCAGAGAGACAGACATACTAAAATGCAGTAATGGTATTGGTAGGGCATAGAAATGCAATGTTGTACCATTCTTGTTGTTGTCTTATGAATGTAATAGATTGACGAAAAACTTGTATATTTCAAGAATTGATAAAGCACCCAATAATCTAGCCTTTATGTTATGTCCATGACCAGTAAGTAGGACTCAATATACTCCTAAAGATACACGGTACTCCAGTAAATCAAGTTGTTAGTTATGCCACGTCATACTGGATGTGACCCGAAAGTAACTAATATCCTTGTGAGGCCCAGAACACACTAAATGGATTTTAGACAAGGTATGAGATAGTGTATGAATGTGTAGAGTTATCAATAGCAATTCTATGAATAGGTGGTCCATGTTTAGGAATCTATTCTAAGTGAATCTATGTATAGGAAACTTAGGGCTATGCATGGCTATGTGCCCAGGTTGCTTTTGGCTCTATATATTGAGGCCAAACTCACCCTACTCCTCATTGTGATCATTGATTCATTGTCAGGGTTTCACTCTACATTCATGCTTCTTATTCCTTGGCTTAGGGGTGAAGCTTCTAGAGTTGATTGGTTGCTTCTACTTGGTTGGGTGGTTGCTCCATAGTGTATTTTCCATTGTGTATTATCTTGAAAGCATGATCTTAGGGAGCTTCCCTTATAGTGGTGTCAGAGCAAGGCTTACGAAGATTGGAGAATATGGAGAAGGGCTACCTTTTGTCGAAATTTTGGATTCGATCAATGGGAATTCTCTTCCAAGGTGGATAGCAAGTGTGAAAGTGGGTGTACTATCCCAGTTTCAATTTGCATGTTGCTAAGATCCATTACTCTTGGGATTGCTTGTGGTTTTATGGAGAATTGTCCTTGAAGGCCAATTTGTGATGCTTTTTTGGAGCTTTTTCTTATGTAGATCAAATCTTTGGTGGATCTGAATTTTCCAGCAAGTGTACTTTCATTTTAGGGTTTATAATGATGAAATTAATGATGCATGCCGGTTCTCTCCAATGATTGTGATTCTAGGCTATGTTTTGGTCAAAAGTGCTTGGTTTTTCATGCTTTTTGGCACAAAATAGATAGTAAGAACTAAAATCCAGCAAGATCAGATCAATTAGATGGTTGTAATTCTGTAAAAGGGTTTGCATTTGTTAGAGAAAGAGTTGTATGTCATGAATTTCCACTTTATGGTGATGAAAAAATCGGAAAATAGCCAAAAATCATCATTTTTGTTTGTTTTTTCATAAAGTTGGATAGTAGGTGGCTGTAAAACACCATGTAGAGCTTGTAAAGAGGTGACCAAAGTCTTTTGAAGCTTTTCATGAAGTTAGAACCAAGAATTCCAGAAATTGAACTTGTAGGAAGTCAAAAAAGTTCAAAAAATGACTATTTTTGGTGATTTTTGGGGGATGGATCTCTCCAAATCCATAAGGAGATCATTCTAGAGCTAATTACAGCATGATTAGCATTTCTTTTTACCTTCCCAGCAAGCTATTAGATTTGTGAATTGATGGCCGGTGGCTTATGCACCATCTCCATCAAGTTTGAAGCTATTTTGACTTCTACAAATCAAGAAATCTTCGTTCTCAGCCTATACTGCATCTTAGGATCAGTTTGAATGCTTTATGGAAGTCTAATTGGCTGTTTTAGACTGTTGGTAGCATCAATTTTGGGCTAGGATGGGTGTTTGCATGTTTTTACATAATTTCTTCTTGTGGAAGTGCACCTTACTACTGATTTTATGACACTTTGATCTCGCACGTGTGAAGCCTAGGTGTAAGGATCACCAAATGAAGATCTGACTAGATCCTGTTGCAAAACAACCAAAAGGACACTTGTGGAGCAAAACCACCCATCCAAACCTAGATCCCTTCTGGAGTTTCCTCCTGGACCTAGCCCCCAAGCCTAAGAGAGACGAGGAGAAGCAGGCTCAAGAAACTGAATTTCCAATTGGTAGATGGGCAAGTTTCCACTAGACTTATTCTCCTCAAGAGAGAGAGAGAGAGAGAGAGAGAGAGAGAGAGAGAGAGAGAGAGAGAGAGAGATATAGAGAGAGAGAGAGAGAGAGAATATTCTCTTTAGGATCCCCATGCAATCCATATTGAGCTATTGACCTCCTATTCTTGCATGAAAGCATTCATTCACTATGCATGTGCTCCTATGTCCAATTATAGGTCTGGGCTCTCATATGATTATTAATTACTTTATAAGCCAAGCCCGAAATGACGAGGCATAACTAATAACCATATACACCTGGAGTGACCGGCTTCTATATCAAGAATCTTCTATATTCTATGCACAGTTGTCATAAATGAATCCAAATGACTCACTAATCATGTGACTTATAAGCAATATAGATCAAAATAAATAGTTCCCAGTGAATTCTCTTCACGCTGCTTATTTATCCAATTAACTTCTAATCAGGAGTAATCCAATTACTCAAGTTAATTGTAAATGATTCAAAAATCTTAAATGTCTAGGTGCAGATCTCAATTATACATGTATAACACCACATTAAGATCTTCTTCCAAATCATAAAATAAGTTAATGAATTATCCTTTCCACAGAAAGAGACATTAACCTGCAAGTAACTGTTCCACACATTACTTGTTCATATGTCTATGCATTCTGACTAGTTTAAGTATACAATATAAACTCAGTACATAGGAAACACATAGTAGATCCACAAGATTAAGATGTACATAAGCAACTTATCCAACTATGTTCCTATACATAAACATAGGCTATAAACTGACAGATATCCACAATCTGCAAATGTTACTCACATAATTCACTGAGAATCTTGCAATTCAGCTACCAAAGAACCTTATTTCTCATGAGTAAATAACATATCTGGGAAATCTTTGAAGTGAATAACTCCACATCACAAGTTTTCCAGCCATCTACCTCTTATTAACAAAATTTCTTCTACAAATCAGCCTACAACAGATCTTAGCATACAAACCAAGACTAGGCTAACTCATACAGACATCTTTGGACATAGAGTTAAGATTAAAACTTTATTCCACTGATCCAATCCATATCAAAATGGTACTTGGTTACAATCAGTGAATCTTAATTTAATCTTTATCAATACTTTCCATATTAATGAATATCTCACAGCTCAATAATCCCAAAACTCCTCTAGTTCCAGATTACTCAAAATAATCACTTAGAGAGTTTGTCTATTTTAAACTGGATAGTTCTACCATTGCACACATACAAGATTTTTTTTCAAAATCAATGCAACTGGCTGATTCCTCGAAAGACTTATCCCTATCTTTTCTTCCCCCCTTTTAAAAAAGAGATTCCATAATTTCGATTTAAAAGTTCCCAGGAGACAACGTATAAGATATCAAAGATTCGAAAAAGTCAGTAATAAGTATCCAATACTATTACAAACAGGACTTTTTCCTCAGAATCGTAGAATATCTTATCCCAAATGATAGAAATATTAACTCTCGATAATCAACTATCAAATAGAGACTAACGTTAGGGTTCAGGAAACCTAAGTTCCGAGCCATATTCAAAAACCTTATATGGAAGTACAATTTCATATAATCTAACAATCCTTCATAACAGAGTTCTACATTGGAAGGAATTATATGAATCTCAATCCAATTATCATGTAATAAGAAATTTCTAAAAAGTAGAGATCTAATAAAATAGAGAAATAGATTTAAGGGCTTCCATATTTTGTAATTAATGAGATACCATTAAGGAATCAATCTATATCTCATAATTCCCAAAATACCCTTAACCAAAACCAATGGACTCTGTTAGTATTACTATTACAGCAATCCCTAACCATCTGTCTACAGATCGTTCTACCCAAGAAATCTCCTTTAGAATCACTGATGTCCTATACCACCAGCTTTTCCTCCAAGAATCCTCTGCATCCAGATCTGTTTTGCCCAAAAAGTCAAAAAAGACGATTTGGCATTCCTATACCCAGATATAGGATCAAATTCACAACCAATTCCAGGAGATAATCCTAACAATTGAAATCTCTCATGCTTTGTTAGTGTTACTCAAAGAATACCATTTCATATTGTACCCAACATGGACAAACAGAATGTATCATCCAAATACAATAGAATTTATCCTACCCCAAAAGAACCATAGATTTCAACAAAAACCGAATCTCATATTGTCCTAGATATCCAATATCTATTCCAGAATCGATAAAAAGAACTTAATTCTTTTAACAAGTTAGAACTCTCTTGGTTGTTACTGTCATTACAAAGAAATACCCTATAACTAAGCACTTGTAGATTTTTGGTCTGCTTTTTTTCTGAGTCAGAATAGCCAATTATAGAAAGATCTTCTCTTTTATAAAATAAACTATAATCAAAAGTTGAAGATATGTATCTAAGCACTCTCTTGGCCATTTTCCAATGATGAATAGTAGGATTTTGCATAGCTTGGCTCAACTTATGAACACCAAAACTTATGTCAGGTCTAGTTATTGTGAGCCAAATTAAGGAGCCTATAAGACTCCTAAAAAGGGTGATGTCCACGAAGGATCTTTCATCACCTTTGTTAGGGTCTTTTACATTTTGCTCCGTAGAAGTTTCTTACAATCTAACATATTGAACTTTTTTAACATTGAAAGAGCATACTTGGATTGACATACAAAAGCTTTATTTTTAAGAAAATCTCTAATCCTAATATGTAGTGAATTTTTCAACATAAGCTTTGAAGATTAGGAAGTGGTCAAATACCAAAGCTTTTAAAGTCATCAATAAAGGTGACAAAATATGTTGCACCACCAATACTTTTAGAAGAAGAAAAATGAACATCCAAGTGTATAAGCTCCAAAGAATGAGTAGTCTTGATAAAAGACTTCTGATATAGCTTTCTATGTGAATTTGCAATAGCACAAGTCTGACAAGGCTTGAAATCTTTGGAAAGTGATTTTGGAAGGCCAATAGCCTTCTCTTTCTTGATCATAGAAGATGTAGATTTAAAGTTAGGATGCCCCAACCTTAGTATGCCACTCCTCCTCCTTAGATAAAAGAGAAACTTCACAAAAGTTTGCATTCTCACATGAATTCAACTTGAAAATTCCACCATATCTAGATCCATCAGCTAGGACCTCATCATTTTTCTTAATAAAGCAAGTATTGGTATTGAACTTTACATCACAACCACTATCAAGCAACTTTCCCACACTAATCAAGTTATTTGTAAGTTTTGGAATGAAAAGAACATTAGAAAGTGCAAGAACTTTAGAAGAAGCAAGTTTCAATGGAATGTTTCCAATTCCTTCTATAGAGCACTCATGATCATTTGCAGTGTAAATAGATCTCTTAAGTCCTTTATAAGGTACAATTGAGTCAAAAGACTTCTTTGAACAGCACATATGTGAAGAAGCTCCACTATCTATGTACCAAGTATAAGGGAAGCTCCTTAAATCCTGCTTACAAATCCTAAACACAAAAGGATACCACACTGTGGAGAAACCACCCAACCAAGTAGAAGCATCCAATCAATCTCTAGAAGCCTCACCCCCAAGCCAAGGAACAAGAAGCATGAATGTAGAGAAACCCTAAACCATGATGAGGAGTAGGGCGAGTTTGGACCTCTTATATAGAGCCTAATGCATCCTGGGCACATAGCCATGCATAGCCCTATGTTCCCTATACATAGATTCACCTAGAATAGAGTCCTTTGCATGGACCAACTATTCATAGAATTGTTATTGATAACTCTACACTTGCATACACTGTCTCATACCTTGTCTAAACTCCACTTAGTGTGTTCTGGGCCTCACAAGGATAATAGTTACTTTCGGGTCACGTCCAGTATGACGTGGCATAACTAACAGCTTGTTTCACTAGAGTACCATGTATCCAAGACTAGGAGTATATTGTATTCTATGTACTGGTCATGGACATAACACCAAGCTCCATCTTTCTTGAAAGGTGATGAAGAAAAACTTGACACCATGAGTGATTCTTCTCCATCACTTGCAACAAAATTTTTCTCAATCTCTTTGGAGAGATTTGCTTGCTTGAGTTGGTTTTTCTTTTTGAAGCAATTGGAGGCATAGTGCTCCTTCTTGCCACAAAAGAAACACTTGACTTTCTTCTTCTTGGTCTTTGAAGTAGAAGGATGAGATGAATCATCTTCTTCACCATTTTTGTCTCAATCCTTGGCTTTTTCTTTGTTGTATGCTTGAGAAAACTGGTTCTTGCTCCTTCCTTTATGCTTGTCTTTGACAAAGAGGGCTTTGTCACTTCCAATATGCTCGAGTTTGTTCATCCTAGAAAGTTTATAACTTTGCCTAGCTTCTTCAAAGATGAGAATTCCTTGGAGAGTTTCTAAATTAGGCAACTCCTCCTTAATGGCAAAGGATTGAACAAGATTATCATAGTCATCTTTCAATCCATTTAGAATGACTTGTACTAACTCATCTTGGTTAATTTTAACACCAACACAAGAAAGTTCTCTATGAAGATATTTTACTCTCAGAACATAGTTTGATGCACTCTCCTCACTTCTTTGAGAACTTTGAAAAATCTGATTCCTAAGAGTGAGTATTCTAGAAGTATTCTTTGCTTCATAGATGGACTTAAGTGCATCCCAAGCATCTTTAGTTGTGGTGCAAGATCCTATCTCTTTCAGAATTTCATTAGATACATTCATCTTAATGAAATGTAGAGTCATTCTAGCTCTCTTCTTGTACTTTGGTATTTCAAGTTGTGCTTGAGGCTCCTCCTCAATACCAAGCACTATGTCCATAACATCCTGGAGTATCAAATAGACTCCATTCTAACCTTCCAAATTGAGTAATTAGAGGTACTTAGTCTTTCACCTGCTTCTAGGAGATATCCTCCCACAGATGCCATTATGTGAAGACTTCTTAGTTATTGGACAATAATATGTTTGGGCTTGTTCCAATCAGACTTACTGTTGTTTCTCTCTTTCACTATAGGTATTTTCAAGGATGTACTACCTTCCCATGTGAAAAACTTGCAGCTATATTTGAGATGGATCTCAAATATTCCACAAAACAAGATTTTCTAGATCAGACACTCAAAATGGATTGAGACACTTAGACAAGTTTGAATCCTGCTTTTGGCACGTGTGAGATGCTTCAAAAGAAAACACTAATGATACTCAAAAGGCTCAAAGGTTTCCAATTAACATCAAATTTAGTCTTGATCTTCAGTTTCTTGTGTAGGATGCTCAAAACAATGGATTCAGAACAAAGCTGGATTGAATCAAATCAAAAAGTGGTCACTCGGATTTTGGACCTCTCCCTACCTTCTTTAAGAGCTTATAACTCTTGATAGACACATCAGATTGATTTGATATCAACTTCTATGGAAAGTACACTTCATAAGATTTCCATCAAGCTATTAAACCACTATCTTTGGATCAATTAGCAAGGAAATAGAAGGGACTGAAAATCTCTTTTTCACACGTGTGGAATTCCAGAATTCCATATGTATCACTATTCAAACCTGAAAATTCAGTTTCAATCCAATTTGATCCAAACACTTTTTAGAGAAAGGTAAAGAAAAGTGAATAACTATTTTTTTGCTTGAATTAGCTCTCAAATTCTTGTACAATCAAAGATGTTAGCATGCAAAGCTTAATCTGGCTCTGATATTATAATAAAATTTCCAAAATTCACATGTGTGGGAATGATCCACAAGTATGATTGATCTTATTAAGCTTTATGATTAGCACAATAATCTGATTCTAGATTGAATAGCAAGATCTAGTACAGAACTTATGGCTTAACCACAATCTAGCATGTTAAGAATCAGATAATGATGGCTTTGAATTACAAATGAACAAAAGTACAAGAATTTAGTGTATAAGCATTAGCCTCAACATGAGTTAGAGAGAGAAAGATAGAAATATTCAAGCAAAAATGGTGTAGATCCAAAATGGCATGGAATAGCTACAAAGCTTTGGTTCTTCATAAAAAATTATGAGAATAGCTACACATATTTATGGAGTTTGAGGTAGCTCGAGGTAGAACCACATCCATCCACCTTTCAATGACATCTAAAGTGAAAACTAGAGTCTAACTGACATTTGTCACATCTCATGCATGTATCTCTACCTACTTTTACCAAGTGTCCTATTTCTAACTAGAATTGTACAAATCATCATGCATGTGTCCATTTCACTTTGTTCATGCCTTGCATGTCACTATGGACCACTTACAATAAATGCATGTGATATGCCACGAGTTTCTACAAGCATATTATTGCTATTTCTAAGTCTACAATCTATATGCAAGTTGTAATCAACCAACTAGATATGATAAATCCATATAGCTCGAGTTTCATCTCGGCTAAATTTGGCATTTACATTTATGAATCAACATACTTGCATAGTAAAATGTCTATAGCAAGCCTAAAGTCAAGATAGATGATTTTTCAATTTCAACACAAACTAGCTACATTGTCTTGCAATATCTTATTGTTGGAGTTGTACTAGAATTCTTGGGTGATTTTGCTGATGGAAATGAAGCTAATTGAGGTTCATTATGTCACTCATTCATGGCCAAGTCATCAAGTGTTGATGATATCTTGTGGCAAGATGGAGATGGAGGCTCATTCATGGAGTTATATGGTGGAGACATATCAAGAAAGGACAAAGTTGGAGGAAACAAGCAAGCAAATGGCCATCACTCACATTTATTGTTTGGTTGCTGTAATTTTCTAAAGAGTTCAAAGCTTGAAACATGGAAGAACACATTCTATTTGGTTTTTCATGTTCTAGTTATATCTTGATGTGTAAAATTGATGTAAGAAATAGTGAAGCATCCAATTTGGACACTCTTCTCTATATCAATTATGGAAACTACTTTAGAACCTTATAAAGGAGATCTATAATTAGGATGGAGATCATTCTAAAGTTGGATCAAAGTATTATGGTTAAAACTATGCCAAAACTAGTTGAAGAGGGAGTGTGAAAGATTTCAACAAGTTTAGTCATATTTTGGTAAATTGTCAATTGAGGCCAAAACTCATTTTAGACTTAGAGATAAACTTTTTGAAGTTATGTTAGTTCAAAATACATTCAATAAACACTTTTTGAAAGTGTGGAAAAGTTGGTAGTCGAGTTTGAGAGAGATTCAAATTTGAACTTTGGGTACATTGAATCTAGTCCCAAAATAGCAAGGTTTTTCATATTGGAGGGAAAGCCAAGTGGCAAAGTAGGGTTTGGACCTATTATATATTGTTGTTACTCGTGGAGAAAGGGACCTTCTCTCTTCTCTCTCTCTCTCTCTCATTTCATCATTATACATGGTTCTCTTTGGGTTCTACTACTCATTGGTGCACTCTCATGATGTTATCTTGCAATTCTATGTGTATAATGATCATTTATTGATATTTTTGGTTCCACACGTGTGAAATAGAGTAGGGTATTGTAATATCAACTATATTTTATGGTTTGGTTCATGTTTGATCAATATCTCTTAGAGTCTGCATCTCATTTTGTATGTAGATGCTGATTTTTCTACATTGGCATGATTGTTGGTTTGTTCCTTTTTTAACCAAAGATCAAGGACATGGATTTGGATCTTGAATGATATGAAATCCTTCACATTGAGCACATGGCATCTTGTCAATGCCTTCCTTTGCATCTCCCATCTCGATACAAGACAATTGATCAGCCACGAAATGTACTCTGCTCGGTCGGATTCGAACATCAAAATCAAACTCCTAAAACAATATCAACCAATGTGTTATCCTTCCAGCAATTGCTAGTTCATGAATCAAATAACATAGTGGCTGATGATCCATGTACACGACAAATCTATTATCCAGCAAAAAATAGAAGTAGGTGGATAAACATGCATGCAAAGTGATATGTGTCACTATTTTGAAAGGTTACACTTTTAGATATGGAGAAAAGAAGTTGCATGCTAGTACTACCACTAGCTAGTATCATTTCCTATATATGTAAGTGAGAATCCTCACTATTTTTTATTATGAATCAAGCATTGTAGCAAATTCATGTCAATTTGGATTTTGGACTTGTAAGCTTGTATTGTGATTCTCTCTCTAACTCGAAGAGAGACTTTTTCTCATGTAATGAAGTTTCATTGTACTTTTCCACATGTGTGGAATCTAATTGATTTTGATTATTTGAATTATAGATTGCGAGCTAGCCTTGGATTGAATGATCAGTTGCATCATCATAGAGTACCCTTCAAGACGACTGAACCGAAAGCGTCACAAACAAAACTGCTCATGAATATTGTATCTAGTAAGATGAATATTTTATTGGGAGAGTTCCTGAAGTTGGTGCCAAAAGCAAAAGAAGTCAATGCAAAAATTAGCTCAAGTAGAACCAGAAGTCCATCAGGAGTTACTTTTTTGTGCTGGATTTAAAGAATCTAATGAAGTACTCCATGTCGGAGCCGCTTGGGAAAGTGAACTCTGCCAATACAGCATAGACAATTTCCTAAGGAAGCAGTTGTGATAGATGGCGGTCCAGTTTTTACTTGATTTCTACAAAGCTATGTGCAAAATGGGGTGTTGCAAAGATCAAGCCTGCAGCTTTTGCCATTAAGCTAGCTGATCGAACGACAGTTCATCCGCGAGGAATGGTTGAAGATATACCTGTCAGAATTGCGGGAGTACAGTTTGTCATTACTTTCGTAGTAATGGACTTACCAAAAGCGCCAAATGTTTACCGAGTCCTATTGGGATGTCCATGGTTACGAGTTGCGCAAGTAATCCATAACTAGGATACTTGATAAATCACTTTTGAAAATCATGAACGTGCAGTCAAAGTTGATCCTACAACTTGGACTATCAAACCAGTGGTTCAAAAAGAGGATGATGATTCATCAACAATGGATCATACTTGTGACCGACGAGAGAAAAAATTGGGAGTTCATTACGATTCTCAAATGGATACTGTCAACTAGAATGAAGCTCTTGCAATGATTGATTGTACAGCTGGATATATCTGTCAACAAGATAATCAGTCATATTTGAACAAGATTTTCTAATTGGATCTTGGATACACCGATCACGTTTCCATTGAATGTCTTGAATGTAGCCTGGATATCAACGGAACCTATACCAAATTCAATTGAAGATGACCTCATTCCTGTGAGTCATGCCTTGACTTATGATGACAATGCAGAACTTATGGATGAGCAGATTCTCAATCATATGGATCCGACCAGATTTGGAGTGCGTAATGTTCCTGATGAACCAACAATAAAACCGTCCAAAGCAGTTATATTGAAGGAAGACAAGATCACAGAATCGATGACGAAGAAACAAGCCAAATAATATTTTAATACGGGTCTGAAATGGGAAAATCCTCCTCAAAAGATTGATTCAGAGATTGTGCCACCCTTACTGGATAAAGGCAAAGGAAAAGTCAAGGATGATTCTACAAGTCAAAATGCTAACAAGACATCATCATCTCGAAAGTCATCTCCTCCACGATCAATTCCTGCTAAGAAGGCTAAGCGAAGATCCAAGACAAGTCCTTTCGAAAAGTAACAAGCAGATGTAGTCCAGCATGATATGCCCGAGCATTTTAAACGTTATACATTGGATGATGTGGTTATCATGTTACCTAAAGCGCATCGTGAACCCGAAGAACACGTGCCAAAATCGAAAGATGTTTATGATGGCCCAGCTAGGACACATCCAATGAATCTTGCTGAACTAGGAGAATCGAAAAAGATTGTACAAGTTGGATCACAACTTAATCCTGAACAACATCAAGCACTCCACATGTTACTTATTAAGTATCAAGATTGCTTTGCATGGACTTATCAAGATCTTAGGGTATTCCGACGTCAGTTATTGAACATACCATACCTTTAGTACCTTATGCAGTTCCAAGGGTTACAAAATTCTATCGTTGTAATTTTAATGTTGCGAATCTGATAAAGAAAGAACTTCAGAGACTGTTTGACGTCGATTTCATTTATGAGATCGAGCATACCGAATGGATCTCACCGATTGTCATTGTTCCTAAGAAGAATGGGAAATTGAGAATTTGTGTGAATCTCAAGGCGTTGAACAAAGTGACGTGGAAGGATCACTTTCTGTTATCTTTTACTGAAAGCATTTTAGATCGCCTTGCTGGAGCGGAAGCTTATAGTTTCCTGGATGGATTTAGTGGTTACAATCAGGTTAAGATAGCACATGCCGATTGCCACAAAACCACTTTTGCAACAGAATGGGCCACCTTATAAAGTAATGTCATTTGGATGTAATGCACCAAGTTCATTCCAAAGAGTAATGCAATTTGCTTTTAAAGATTATCTGCAGAAATTTCTTGAAATTTACTTGGATGACCTGGGAGTCCATAGTACAAAAAAGTATTTGAAAGATGTCGCAAATATCAAATTTTTCTAAATCCAGAAAATGCCAGATATGGGTTTCCCATGGAGTTGTGCTTGGACATGTGATATCAAGACATGGTATTGCCACAGATTATTCTAATATCAACATTATTGTGGAATTGCCACCGCCAACAACAATTCGTGGAGTTTATATGTTTATGGGTCATGCAAACTACTATCGAATTTTTATTATCTTCTGTGCGGATTTAGCACGACCTATATACAAACTGACTATTGTTCCTATTGGACAGTAGAGGCATTAGAAGCCTTTGAAAAGTTTAAAAAAAAAACATTAACTTTAGTATCAATACTGCGTTCTCCAAATTGGACGATTGAATTTCATGTTCATACGGATGCCTCGAAATATCCATTGGATCTGTTTTGACGTAGCCAGGTGATTATAAAAAGGATTATCCTATACGATTTGCAAGCAGACAGCTTACAGATCCGAGAAGAATTATCCAACAACAGAACGTGAGGCGTTAGCCATGATTTTTTCTGTTCAAAAATTTCGTCACTATTCATGCAAACGCACTTTGCATTTTATACGGATCACCAGCCATTACTTTACTTGATAAACACGACATGCAATACTGGACGTATTGCAAGATGGTTATTATTATTGACTGAATTTGACTTTCAAATTGTGGTTCAAAAGGGGAAGCAACATTAAAATTAGGTTGGTCATAGCCTCAGATCTTGAAAAAATATATTTATGACAGTACCTGGGCGAAGGACCCTCTTGGGCGAAGGTTGATCCTTCGCCAACCCTGGAAAACATTCGCCTGATAGGTTCAGATCTCCAGAAACTTTCGCCGAGATTTTTATAGCCTATTTTCACAGTATTGTATATGTCTGCAAATTTTTGTTCAGAACTGATTAGCCAAACTAGTATTCAGTGTAATGGACCCCCCAAATTCACCTATAAGTTGGCTGAATTCAATTCATTCCTCACTTGTGCTAGCGAAGCTCTTGATAATTTTTTCCACGACCAAAGCCTCCCAAACTTCCTGAACTACTTTCTGATATACTTTCGCGCATCTTAGTTTTCATTTCTGATCATCATGTCTTCCACAGATACTTCCCAGTGACTCTAGATAGAGTGAGTTGCTGTTGGGTCGAAATGGCCATGACCCAAGTTTCATAGGCATCAGGGGTAGTGTCTGCATCAGACATCCTCAATGTGAAGAACTTCTTCCTCAGATGAAGTTTAGATGTGACATCTCTAATGTCATAAAGTGTTGCTAGGATGTCCCAGACACCCTTGGTCATCTAAGCAGGTCGAATATGACTGATCTGGGAGTCTTTGATGTCAAATGCCTTGCCATCTTGTTGCCTGCATCTGGTGATGCTGGCCGCATCTCCCTCTGGTTTGATTTCAGTGCCATCAACTATGTCCCATAGTTCCTTGGCTAGTAACACAACTCTCATCTTGAACTTCTAGAGATGGTAGTTCTCCCCATCGAGCTTGTCAATCAGAGAAGAGCTAGAACTCGAATCCATTCTGGTGATATTGTTGATAGAAACAACAATAGCGTGAGGTTGTTGGCTGCGCACTTGCTGAGATGAAGTCTTGGTAGAAACAAGACTGAATCCGCACTGAAAATGCAGATTACTGAGCCACCTACTCTGAAACCATGTGGAAATTCGATATCTTGTCGCGAAAGTGGTGAGCCGATGGAATGTGGATCGGAAGTGCGTCAGTTACCAGCTAGCATTCAAGATGAAAGTCATACACCATGCGCAATGGAACAACGATACAATGGACAAAATTGCACTCTAATTATGAATCAAAAATGAGTACAAGAAGCTTGAAGCTGGGCGCGAGACTAAGGGCGCAAAAACGCTTCAGTTGATAACTAGTTGATGACTTGCACTAGGACTCGAAAAACGAACTTAACTATATTCCTAACAAAACACCTGTAGGATCACGTCCTGATCAGAGTGCTGACTCCAGTAGATCTTCCTTGATGATTGGAAGTCAGATGATCAGTACATTGAAAGCTGACATTAATCTACTTAATTAACTACATTTGTCCTGCAATAGGTAGCCATCGCTTTGCCAGAAGCTATGTACAGAAGTAGGCGACCTGCCAGCGTTGGAGTCCTGACAGTATCGAATTTTAAAAGGTCTGAAAAAATATAAAAGGACTCGAAAATATACACTGACTCAAAAAATTACGGATTTTCCGAGTCGATACCATATCGAAAAATTTTGGTTTTTGGGTATCGAAAAAATCTCGGATTTTTCGAGTCGATACAGTATCGAAAAATTCTAACTTTTAGATATCGAAAAGTCTCGGATTTTTTGAGTCGATACAATATCGAAAAATTCGCGGAAAAATGCGAGTCGAGTTTCTACTATAGTAATTTTTCGAGTCTTCCTTCTTTTTGTGGATTTTTCAAAGATAAGTATAAACAGGGTGTTTTTCAAAATGCTCATTAGCTAATGAAATTGGGCTTGAGCATGAATTCCAACATGTACGCTAGGCGAAGGGCAATTGGAATGCGAAAATAAAGATCAAGATTGTGCCCAAGAAGAGCTCTTTGTAAGTCTAGGTGAAGGGCAATTGGAATGTGGACATAAAGATCAAGACTGTGAGCCCAAGCCCACCAACTCGAGTGAGGAGATAAAAGAGGAGCATGATGTGGGATGTGGTGTTGCTTAAAGAAAAGTTTTTTGTTAAAAGGTATTTGTTACATGCATTGAACACTCCAAATCAGCTTTTGCATTCCAACTTCCAAAGACTGAAATATTTAAAAGCCAAAAAAAATTGCATTCCAGTGTCCAGTTCCTAATTTAAAGAAAGCAAATTGGTCGTGGACCGTGAGGGCAGGCCTGTCCCTGCTGCGCCGCCCTAGAGGTCGCTGTTATAAATATTCACTGCTACTGCTTATCATTACCATTAATGACCCAAATACGTCTCTCTACATTATTGCCGTTGCCCCTCTCTCGTGCCTGCCTGTCTCTCCTGCCTTGCGCTTGCGCTTGCTCGAGCAAAGGGAAAAAAATGCTATCGAAATCAGCTCAGCTGATGCAGGGCGAAGAAGATTTGCCGCGCTTTGCATTGTTGTTAGTAGAAAAGAAGGGATAAGATTAGGCGAGCGAGGAGACTAGCTGTCTGATGCCTCTTCTCAAATCCCCACATTGCCACATGCACGTAGAATAAACTCATCTCTTCTTAGATATGGTCAATGTATAGACTGCAAGCTGAGCTACGTGCTATGATCTGACATTTAGTTTCCGGAATTGATGAGCTGCTAGAAATGCGAGTTTAGTGTTTTTGGTTTGGGACGGTGAGTTTGATCTTGGGATTGAACTGACAAACAGATTATACAATGCTGCAGCCTAATGTTAAGTTCTTGAGTGGGCATAAACAGCTAGGTATACCTACGTGCTATTTCTGAGATTCGGATACATTATAGTTTGAAATGGGGGTAGTGTATTTACTATTGAAGTGATTAGCTGCTAGAAATGCGAGTTATTAAGTCTTTTTTGCTTTGGTGAGTTTGGTCCACGTTTGGATTGAACTGAGAAACAGTTCATACGATGTTGTAGCCAATCTTAACATCTTGAATGGGTATAACCAGCTATAGCTATAGCTAACATCCGGATCAGCTGTAACAAGCATTCAGCAGGCTAGTTAGAGGAGCTAAATACGCCTACAGACTTTCATTTTGGCTCAACAAAACATCACTTCATCCCACAAGCTATCAGGCATCAACTCAAAGCCCACGTACAGAGAGAGATAGTGCTGCAGTTTCTTTCTTCATATCGTATTTAATCTGTTTATTCTGCAGTGTGTAATGGCGGACAATTCAGGCTGCTTGAAGAGTTGTGCGTGTTTGGGATGCACTCACAGCTGCAGCAAGCGTGCAAGACTCAATGCTGGCCTCTCGTTCTACAAAATCATGTCTGACACTACGCTGAACTGCAGCAACTGGATGGTAACCACCACTCAAGCGTCTGATGCTGGTTGTTTACGCCTGAAACGTGCACAGCAAATGTTCTTGGTCTATTTCAAGATAATTGACGTTTGAGAGTAAATCTAATCTGTTCTGAGCTTATGTTAACGCCACCAACACCATCTTCAGCTATTTGGAAATGTTTACATCTATCGATGATCAGTTTCAGTTGCATTTAGCATCGCTTTTAGCACTTTAGTAGGCGTCAAGCAAAACGACTTTGTGTTTGATAACGTCAGCAGTATGCCTCGTCAGCATCAATCTTTCTTAATTTTCTTGCAGCGCGTCTGTGTTCTCTCTCTTTGTTATAGCCTTTCTTGCTTAATTGATTATGTAAATATGTATCTTATCAGCTCTGCTTGCATCAAGTGTGCTGGTCTCTGCAGATTTCTCTGCATTTTGTTGATAGAAGTATTTGGGTGGAGCTAAATGCCTTCTGTATCTGAGAACAGAGTTTGCAGGCCTCATCTCCTGGACCTTCACACTCCATATAAAAGTGGATCAGCGTATTAAGCACCACCAGTGCAGTTACGTGGTTTCTTCACACACGCCCATCTAAGGGTAAACATATGTTATAGTACTATCTCTTAATATTCTATGATATGTTCTTCACCCTTAGATGTTGTGAGCCCACCACTGTCATTACATTATCCCATAGGAGTGTCACTACACTATCCCATAAGAGTCAGCATGAGGGTTCTCCCTTGTATTATTCTTTATTATTGTAATTTTGGAGGCTTGCATCATGCCCGAGGTTTTCGATGACGTCAGCAGTCTGCTCCATCTGCAGCAATCTGGGTCATCCACTTCTAAGTTCTTGGCATTACCTTGCCTGGGTTTGGCTTTAAAGACAACCTGTTCATGGAGGGCCAAACACAGAAATTTCAAGGGAAGGATATTTTGAACCATCACAGTAGTGAGAGTCGTGGGCTCACAAAGATTCTAAGGGTGATAATGTATGATTCCATCTTTGAGAGATGCTGGTATCATCCACCTTCACTGTACAATAAGATAACTGACTGAACCACTACTGACTTGCTAGTCATGATGCGGTGTACGCTCATCTGACATCGCACTAATTCTTGTGTATCCTCAACAATCTCATTCAGCCTGTATAAATCAATCCCAGGACCACCAGATTTTATCCATCTTTTGTGCTCCATTTGTAGCAAGCTCTTACTGGCAAGCAGCTCTTTTACCATTTTTCTTTACATTCAAGTAATATATGTATCACAGGATGACACTCGTTCAAGAAGAGAAAATAAGAACTGATTATCTGCCATTTTATTTTTTATGGGCTTTGATCCATTTGACTTCTATCTAAACATGAAGACATGCTTATTGCTTTCTGCTCTATGCAGCATAACAAATCAGCATTGGTTGTAAGAGGAAATGTTCAACTTAACTGTTTACTCAGCCATTACCCGATTCTAGGATGTCTTTTTACAAATTCAAAAACTTATTGAAGCGGATGGAGTTCATGGTTTTCTATGCATAGACTGTAGCTACCGTGACTTGAAAGGGCAAGTGCTGTTCTCAGCTTTGCAGCAGCAACCACATTATACAACCATACTTCATTAGATAGCTGAAAAGACCAAATTTAGTTGCGCACAAAAGAACTCCAACAATGTGTTGGTATAGAGTAATCACACCATTAAACAAACATAGGTGAATTGGGAATCCACGTGAAAAGTTTTATTTTTCTGAGGTGCCAATCCTAAACTGGCCTTTCTTGACACAGCCAGGTTCCTAGGAGGGCTTCGGGTAGGCTTCCATTGCACCCTAAACAACGATTGTTTTTTCCTCTTCATGCAGCCATAAGTTTTTTTGACTTGATGCACCTTAGATGTAATCAGTTGTAGTTCTGTAGTTCTATTATGTAGCAACTACATTCTTGGTGTCTCATCAATCCCAATTTATATGAATACAGTAATTTTTCTTGACCTTCACTAATTTTTGTTGTTTTCTTGGAATGTCTTTTTTCTGTATTTTTCTGATTATGTTACAAAGCATTACCTTTCCAACAAAGGCTATGGGCCCATGAATGCGGCCCACGCTGCACCAAGAAGCAATTCATTTGAACAAGTGGTTTTGAAGTGCATCACAGTGGAAAACTGGGATGGTTAAAGAAGAATCTACATTTGCAGGAAGAAAAGTCAGCCTGCTGCCAAAAACATAAAGGCAATGGATTTTCAACAATACCTACACAAAGCGTCCGTTTTTGAGGCACCTGACAAACATGAAGCATATTTTCATATCAAGCGTGAAAGAATCTTCATCAAGAACAAGAGCAAAGAAAGAGCTAAGTGCAATTATTGCACCAAGACTGGTCATTTTGCAAGAGAATGTTGGAGAAAAACTTGTGATAAAAAGAAACATGAATTCACTCAGAGCATCAGCTTTGATTAGGGCTTCAAACTTTAATGATTCTAGATCTTCTATAGCTTTTATAGTAGGGTAAAAACTCTTTCTAATGTTAGTTCTGTGTACTTTTGCTATGCAGCAACTACATTCTTGATGTATCATCAGTCCCTTCTTTGAATACAATAGTTTTCCTTTTTGAATACAATAGTTTTTCTTGATCTTCACTAGGTTTTCTTGTTTTCTTGGAATATGTCTCTTCTCTGTGTCTTTCTAGTTATCTTACAGAGCACTACTTTTCCAGCACAATGAAGTGAATCAGCAAGTGGCATGCTTGTGCATAATTTTAGCTTAAGTGCTTCTAAGAGCCCAGTTCTTTGAGGTTAGACTGAAGAAAATGTGGGTTCAGTTAGATTGATGCCATTTGGTTGCAAAAACTCTGCTTCATTTTGGGGGAACAATGTGGACCTGCAATGTCTCCTTCTGTGTTCACCTCAAGGTTCCTGTCTACAATCTGACTACATGCTGGTAGCAACAAGGTTATCAACATCATCTTATCATACTGTATTGCTTGTGTATTTTAAATATGCTATCCACAGCTGCAGCCTTTCCATTGATGAGCTGCCTTTTTTAGCAATCTTGTTGGATTCCTTCCTGTGATTTCATTCTGAAAGTTCGGTCTCATCTAAATAAAGGAGTGTTAATTGCCCTTGAAGTATTGGTGTGTGTGTAGGCTTCTCTCAGAAAAATTCAGTGTTGTTAAGAGCTACGTGGCAACAACATACCTTGAAACACAAATGAGGATATTGCACCAAACTGGAATACTTGTGCTGGTTTATAGAAAAGCCTCTTTTCGGTTGGGACATAGTTTTAATGCTTGAACCTGATTCACTTCACACTTTTGTCCTATTCAATTTTTACTTCGATTTATTGGTCCAGTGATCTATGTCTTGCTGAATGTTACATATTGTGCAATCCCTCGCTGATTTGATGTGCTGATCAATGTATTTAAGTGCACTGAATTCTGAAAACTGTAGTTTGTTTGCTACCATATTTATTTGACTTTCAATGAAGTTTTGTTCACGATTGGCATATTCTATATAAAACAGGGTATCCGAACATCTGAACACACTTTCCTTTTCTTTCTTTCCTCAGAAACTTCCAGTTTCTTTCGTACGGAGACTTGGTGGTAGTAGCAGAGGATCTGTAATCTTGGAAGGCCCAAACGGTCAGGAGTGGAAAGTGGACATGTCAGGGGTTAGAGATGATGATGTTGGCTTCAGCAGGGGCTGGAAGGAATTCTCAACTGACCATAATCTCAAAACAGGGGATCTTCTTGTTTTTTCAATGATTGCAGAGTCACGTTTCCTGGTCCAACACTTTGATGAAACTGGCTGTGAGAAGACTGCAAAATTTCGCACTGAAAGCTTCATGAGCACTTTTACAGGTGATGATGTTCTACGCAACAAGCGCACCAGAATGCAGGCTCTATTGACTAAAGAATTTACAGCATCCAAGAGGATTTTCCATCAGCTACCTGAAGCGGAGACAGGTGAAATGTGCCTTAAACATGTCAAAACTGAAGATCTGAATCCAGAAAGCAAGGAAGGTCAAAAGTGGTGCCAAGATCAGTTAAAGCTTAGAGTGAAACAGGAGGTGGAAACAGAAGCTCCCACACCAGAAAGCAAGGAAGGCAAAACGTGTTGCCAAGATCAGTTCAAGTATAGAGTGAAAAAGGAGGTGGAGACAGAAGCTCTTACACCAAAAGGCAAGGAAGGCAAGAAGGGCTGCCAAGATCAGCTCAAGTTTAAAGTGAAACAGGAGGTGGAAACAGAAGCTTCTCCACCAGAACGCGAGGAAGGCCAAAAGTGCAGTCCAGATCACTTGAATTTCAGAGTGAAACAAGAGGTCGGTCCCACACCAGATAGCAAGGAAGGCAACAAGAGCAGCCAAGATCAATTGAAATTTGTAGTGAAACATGAGGTAGTTGTTGAAGAGGCTGGGAATACATCAAAACAACAAACATCTGCCTTTACAAGGCCAAAAAGTGAAAAGCTTATAGATGATGACACTATGCCATCAAATAGTAACAAAGTTTCTGCTGTGGTACCGGTATTAAACACAGAACATGAAGAGACAGAGAACATAGAAGGTCAGAGGCAGCATCAAAAGCAAAAAAGTAAATTGCCAAGGATAAATAGACAGAAGTACATTTCTGCATGCTACATATCACAAAGACGACCAGTTACAAAATTGGAGAGAGAGAGAACATTACAAGCAGCACAAAGTTTCAAATCAACTAACCCTTTCGTTGTCCTTGTTATCAAACCATCACATGTATATCGGGGTTTTTGGCTTGTAAGTCATTATTTCTAGCACCTACTTATTCTACAGCCTTCTTTATGACAAAAACAGTTTTTGTTTTGTTATGTGATATTAGAAAGTATTATAAACTGACGTTGCAAAATGAAGAATCTCAATATCATCAGTCTCAGTTTTTTTGTAAAGGCAAAGTAAGAGTTTTTAAGTGGCACATTGGCAGGAAAAAACTTTCATTTTGGCATTCTTGTTACCAGAATCTGCTTGCAATCAGCAAAGTACAAAGAGAGGGTTGTGATGATTTTAATCATATTTTAGCTTATACTTTGTCTGATATAGCTTCAGAAAATTGTGCTGCTATAGAGGAACCCGTCTTTCTTGCTGGACTGTGCGCACACAAACAGCCACTTTGTTTTGCTTTTAGTGATTGCATGCAACTCCCAGAAATCTAGTGTAAGTGTGTGTTACTAATGTGATGCTTTCAAGCTTCTTTCATGCATATTATGATGCTCTTGTTGTATTGCTCTCTAGATGCACTCACTTTCTGTATGGCATAGATTCACAGTAATAACCTCATTCTTGCTGTGTTTCAGATTTCAAAATCCAATAGATCACTCTTAGTTATAAGTTGATAATCTCAGAAGAGACTGGCTTGTCCTCATGAAAACTTAAGAATGTAAATACATAAAACTGCTTTAAGCAAAGTGCTGAAGATGGAGCAATTCGTAAGTTACCTCCGATGGAGAAAAGCATTGAGTTAGGATAATGTCATCTCACTACAATACCTGATAAGCTTGGTCGTGTTAGACTTTTACTTCTGCAAGCTGAACCACTTTGTTCATTCAGATTTCTGTTTGCTGGTTTAACGTTTCCAGGGCTACAACTATTGCTATTTTCAATTTAAAGACTTGCAACATTCATTGCTTAATTGCAGGCTCTACCAGTAAAGTTTTGCCGAAAGTGGTTGCCACCTGCCAATGCAAGTATCACCCTTACAGATCCGGATGGGCTAAATTGGCAAGCCAATTGGCTAGGAAATCCAAATCGCTGCGGTGCAGGTATTAGTGGAGGATGGCGACGCTTTGCTCTTGATCATGGTCTTGAAGAAGGTGATGTGTGCATTTTTGAGCTCACGAATAGAGAGCAAATTGTTTTGAAGGTGCACATATTTCGGATAGTAGAACCCATAAATGGGCCAAATGGTTTGCACGGCGAGGAAGAACACCCCGCCCAAGCTTCAAAGGCTTCAAACAAAAGTTGCAACAAAGGCAATAGGAAATTCATATCAATGGAGAAAGCCACAACTCAGAAACCACGATCCATATCCGAGGTTGTAAACAATCCTCCAAGGTCTGCACCTGACTTGGAAGTGAAATCTTACAAAGTGGAGCGGCTTTTTGGCCGAAGAAATTTGAAAACTTCAAAAGAAACTGAATATTTGGTGTCACTGGAAAATACAAATGAAATTCAGGAAATAAAAAATTTTGAGAGAGAAAGAGAGGGTGTTTGGTGGGTACGGCTTTCCCATTTCACAGAAGACTTTCTGACATGCCATTCTTAAACAAATTCAAACAGTCTATTACATTGGGTTTTTTCTCAGAGAGAGAGGCATTGGAGATTATCTGTGTTTTTTCTTAGTTGGTAAAATGATATTCTTCTACATGCTCCAGATTGTTCAGCTCTCAGGATTCATGCAGTATTATGTGTGCTCCCACTAGGTTGGCTAATGCTTTAATGCACATTTTCCTTGAATGGACTGCAGAATGAGCTTAAAGTCACCATTGAGTCTTATTATAGCTGAATCTTCCCACACATGGTGAGTTGGTGTATTATGTAATTTGCTGTGATCCCATGGGTTGATAATACTGAAAAGTATTATTATAGGTGTATCATACCTTTTGTATTTACATTTGTTCTATCACTTCCAGCTACAAATCCATTCCATGTTTAGACAAATTGACTATCCGGAACTCCCATTGCCCACGTGGGCTGTTGTGTAGTAAGCTTGGATTGAACTTTTCCCACCCAGGTTAAATTTGTTGCCCACACATGGCTGATGCCAAGCGGTCCAAAAGGCCTGCTGTATAAGATTAAAAATTGGCATGCAGAATTCCTAGTCCCTGAGTAAATATTGCAACAATTGTGAAAGTTCATTCTGTCCCATTAGAAGCTACTCATATGAAAGAAGAAGTGATCTCCCCACCAATTCAAGAGAACGGGATAAATTGTTGACCTAATTTTTGGCATTGATTTTGGAAATATTCAAATGGTTTTTACAAGTCCTTACTTTTTGAAATGTAAATTTTTTTACTTTACCTATTGCAAAAACAATCTCCATTTGATACAGTGGCATGATGTGGCATGTCACACGTGCCAAATAGCCTAGGATCCCATTCATAGTGATGTTCTCAAATTCATGCAAGTGACAGCACCTTTGGAATGAGTTCAAATTATGTTTAGATCCAAGAGAAAAAATGAGCTATTTTTGGTAATTTGTACATTGATAAATCTCCATAATTCTAACCTTAACTTGGTAGGGATGCAAGATCCACTTAAAATAGCATTAGGGATAGGGTTAGGTTTTTTCAGATCTGAGATGAATCACGTATATATAGGTAATGATCTCTCACTCAAATCAATCAAGCAATTATGTGATTTTCCTCTCATATTGCTGTAATTGCTCTTTATGTTTGTAGTTTTTTAAATGCTTGTGATTTCTAATCATTATTGGAGTGCGTGTGGGTCTGGTGTATTGTGCTCAGACTGGGAGGCCATACACTCACACGTGTGAAGCCATTCACAAGGATTTGGTCCATTTAGTGAGATTTAAGCATAGACTTTGGTAGATTTTGATGGTGCAAATTGCGCTAATCTTATAGAATCATAATCTATTGCTTCTCTCATCATTTTAAGTGATTGAGAATCATTTTTTGCTGTTATTTTTACATGATATCAAAGCATAAATGATGAAATGAGTTAAACCCTTGCTTCTCATTCCAATTTGATCACATTTTTTGATCTAAATTTAGTGTAGATTGGATCTTAGCATCTAACCTTGATTCTAGAACTCAAAGTGAGTCAATTCCATTGGAGATTGTTGTGTGACTTCATTTGCAAGTGTTTAGGTGTCTAAAACTAGAGGCAAAGTCAAATTCAATTCACATGTGTGATCTTAACATCCTTGTTTCTTATTCCAATTTGATTACATTTTTTTATCTAAAGCTAGTTTAGATTGGATCTTAGCATCTAACCTTGAACTCAAAGTGAGTCAATTCCATTGGAGATTGGTGTTGTGTGACTTCATTTGCAAGTGTTTGGCTAAAGGCACTAAGCTTGGCAAACTTTACAAATTGGATGCATTTGTAGATGCTAATATTGTCATGTTGGCCAAGAAGAGCAAGATGTCTACCTTCACTTTATGGCACAAAAGACTTGGGCATGTCAACTCAGGTTCCATGGAGACTATGATCAAGGAGGAGTATGCTTTAGGCCTACCAAGGTATATTGAGAAGGAAGACAAGGTTTGTGAAGCATGTGCTTTATCCGAAGAAGGTGTTCTCTAAACTTAACCTTTATGGTTCAGAGGTTGCACCGTGATGCAACTTAACCTTTCTGGTTTAGAGGTTGCACCAAAATCATGGAGCCTTTTGCCCCTTCCGTGAGCCGTGTTCCGAGACCTCGTCCCCAGACGGTTAGCCGTCCACGAATCCAAGTGCTCCCCCTTACCCGCAAAGGGGCTGGTACCAGGGGACATTAAACACTTAGACATTTATCACTTATATTCACTTTGAACAAAGTCTCACTTCTACTTATGGGATTTCTTTGAGCGTGGGTTGTGGCTCTACTCAAAAGGCATCCTTACCCATGAAAAACCTCCACACGTCATTAGATGTGTGACTGGGTTCTCAAAAAGTTATTAATTACATTTTTGGCCTAATCCAGAATAACGAGGTAATAATCTTGAGTACTGGAGTACTGTGTATCCAAGTCTAGGATTATGTTGAATCCTATATTTAGGATGTGGACGTAACATTCTTCCTCCCTTGAACTACTTTTATCCTTAGAAGTGAAACTTTGGAAAATTCTTCTTTTGGCTTTCAACTCTCTCCCATAAATCATCAACCTTAATCCAACCCTTCCACCAAATCAAGCACTCAGAGATAGAACAATTTTTTAATCGTTTATCTTTAAGTTTTGAGTACTTTATCAGGTTCCAAAGGTACACAAAGTGATAAATCTTTAAAAAAAGATAAATCCTCATCAGATTCAATTGTAACTTAAATGAAATATTGGGTGTGTGCATTAGATTTTCCCTAAAGATCTAGTTCGTAAGCTAAAGAACCAATTTTTTTATACAATCTGAAATGGTCCACAATATTTGGTAGATAGTTTATAATGCTTGCATGTACGTAATGTCCTAGAATCTTCTGGAATTCTAAGATATACAAATCATCAATTTTAAAATCTCTGGCAGCTCTTTTAAGATCGGCATAGTGTTTAGCTATGTTTGAGTACTACGGATAATATCATGTGCCACTTGCAACACTTCTTGCATATCATGCAGGAAATCCACAACCTTATGGATCTTAACAAATTTAACTTCCACATTCACTGGAGATCTAGGTTAAAAACCATATATCAATATAAACAAATTGTACCCTTTAGCCGAATGCTTTTCACTATTATATGCAAACTCAATAAAAGGAATGTAATCTTTCCAATGATATTGCCTATGAAAAACATATGTTCTCAGCATATCTTCTATAGTCTGATTATTTCTTTCCGTCTAGCCACCTGATTTAGGATGATCAGAAGAACTACAACTAAGGAAAGTTTCCAGTTTATTTCCGGAAGTGACCTGTGAACTTAGGATCTCTATTACTAACAATGTCTAACAACCCATAAAACCGAAATAATTTCAACAAAGATCTAGATTAATTCAAAAGCATTGGCAGTCGACTTAACTGATATAAATGTAGCTAACTTATTTTATCTATCCACTACAACCCAAATGGAATCATTTTTATGTTGGGTCTTTGGAAATCCAACTACAAGTTCCATCGATATACTCTCTCATTTCTTATTAGCAATATCCAATGGATGCAACAAACCACTAGCTTTGAGACACTTAGCCTTAGCTAGTTGACAAAGTTTGAAATTAATCACATGTGACCTAACATATGGCTTGAGTTTCGGCCAATAAAACTCTCTTCTAATCAAGTCTAGAGTCTTGTGTATACTTGGATGTCCTGCACAGGGTATGTCATGCCATTTAAACAAAATCTTACATTTGAGCTCATTGTTATCTAGTACACAAAATAGCAATCCATCTCGAATGGTAAAATGTTCAACAATTTTTTTTTCTTAACTAGTTGAACCACTATCCAATAAAATACTAATTTCTTGATCATTAATTGTGCCTTTTAAACTAAATAGTTAATTTTGTGAGCTCATACGTGGCTCACACATGCAACATGTCATTCTAGGTGACACATGTGAATGTCATGTGTTGCCAAGTGTGAATGTCATGTGTTGCCGAGTGTGAATGTCGTGTCATTCACTCCATCATTGTAATTTTTTTACAATTTATCACCACCATTTGTAACTTTTTTTCTCCCTATTGTATTAGCTCACTACTCTTTGCTTCTCCCCACATCTTGCCATGACATGACCCATTGCATCTTATGTCTCTAATAGCCAGTTCTTGCATCACTATGATATCACATACTCATTTTGCCACCACGCATGATATTGTTTATGCAAAACATTGCTACAACGATCTCAGGTCGATGTCCTTGTTGTTTATGGCTTGGACCAAGCAAACAACAAGGTTGTCTAGCTTCATGACTCCACCTCATCTTCTTCCTAAACAAGAGTGAGAGGTAGAAGTAGAAGTGAGCAACCTAGACATCCATGGCTCAAGGATATCAAAAGATTATAGTGGGTGGTCAACAAATCTTCTGATTCCTCGAACACCATTCTACAACTCCATGAAAGATGTCACAAGTCACTCTCTCACAATGTGAGGTGGAATGTAATAGCATTGGAAGGCCTCCAATTAGTTTATGAGGACTTCCAAGTAAATTTTCTGAGAATTTGTTCTTGGCAATGTGCAGGGCGAGAGTAATGTTGAAAGATATGCAGCTAGTTAATACGAGGCTATGACACGCATACGACCATAATTTCAAGACTGGTCTCGCAACCGTACTTGGCACCTATGGAAAGGGGTATTGTTTCTCCCAAATGCAAGGAAAAGCAACCTCAACCAAAGAGGGTAAGAAAAATGTATATCTATTAGAGATCCTCACCCGCACTGCCTCCAATTAATTGGGATGTTGCAAGATCCTCTAGGACTGCAAAGATCAAGAGTCCCCTTCACCCCTTGATAGCAAAGCTCGAGTCCTCAAAATTCCTAGAATCTCAATGTTTGTGGTGGATAAAATTATATTTGAAGGGGATACAACTTCATATATCGAAACATTTTACAAAAAGTTATTTTTGGATTCTGATAGATACATTGCATTTGATCAATATATAGCTAAGAAAGCAGATGGTCTTGAAGGGAAATTTTCAGTTTTATCTAAATGAGATCAATTATGTAAATTTTATAAATACTAGTCTTTGTAAAGAGTTAGAAAGTAAACTTGAAATTTTTCAGACCCAATCATCGGAGCTAGTGTGATGTATTTCATACAAAATATAAGAATGAACACCAAAGTTGTTGAATGTTAAATAATTAGATATACTCTGTATTAGTCTAGGTATCTCAACAAGACAATGCATTTAGTTGCGGTTGGTTTGCATCCATAATGTCCAGCTTTTTCTGCAGTGGTACATCATGCAATAACCAACTCCTGATATATGTGAGATAGATCTATCATAATTTAGTATCCTGACGTTGAATATAAAAGAGGTTTCTTGCCTAATATATACAGCTCAGCATATCAGTTGTATTAGACAAACTAGCACATTTTTTTCAGGAATATACCACAAAATTGATTATACCCAAAATAAAATAAAAATTGATATCATCTCTCACACACTCATCGCAGCTTTTCAAATTAAAACATCGATCCCTGACCAAACCGTGATCACAATGCACCGAGGGACTGTTCAACAAATCCGATAAATTTGTAGTCCTGAAAATGTCCTACATTTGTGTTTGGGTTCAATTATTTTTTTGGGTCGTTTGTGTTCTTACATTTATTGCCTGATTCAAATTAGCCTGTTTGTTAGCTCAGAGTCTATCACTAAATTTCGGAGATTTCTGGTCAACAGTGTTCCCAACAACAAATTCAGCAGACTTTAGCTTTCATAAGTCAGCAGGGATCTTCATTTTCCAACAATTACTTAAGCTAGACTAAAGCTTTTATAGGTCAGGAACATTTGCAAAATAAATTTTCATCTTGTTTTGTGACTGGTTTATCTCCATAACACATTCTCTCACGATGGACTCTCAGGTCAGAACAGCATTGGCTTTGTTCTTGCTAGGCTTGTATAGTAAACCAACACATTGGAGTACAGATCATTATAGAAACACTGAAAGCTGATATACAACCTCGTCTCCAGTCAAAATCCGAGCCTGGAGAGAAACAAAAATTCATTCTAATTCTCTCTGTAGAATGAATCGAATAAATACAAGTGACTCATGAAATAGAGCCCAAAATTTTGTAGTTGCAGCTTCCTTACACTGCAACTTTTGTTCAGTCATATTCACAGCAAAAAGTTTCAGAATAATAGCAATTTGAAAGATATGGACATTGGAAATGTAGACCGCCTACAGCCTAAATGTTTCCAAGGTTGGTTATGTTAGCGATGCTAAGAGATCAGGAGATTCATTCTGTGGAAGGATAAGAGCTAGTTGAATTACACGATCACGGCAGAGTCTTGCGGGATCTAGAAGCTGCAGAAGCCTCGCAGATGAAGATTCAGAATTTCCCAAAAACACACGAAAAATGGTGAAGCGTGGTCCTTTCTGTCTTGCAAATTCCCATTCGCGAACAGAAATCTCAAACCAATCCTTGTCAAGCGATCTTGTTGTCTTGACTTCCACAAATTCCTGTTGTGCGGTACCCTCGTCGATGATTATATCAAAGGGTGCACCACTTTCAGTGTCTTGATTCAACCACTTGACACGAGATATTCCATGCTTTGAAACCAAATGCTGGAACACAATTGCCTCACCGGAGTGGCCAATCAACTCCAGTTGTTGGTCAGTCATTTCTGAACTTAAGTTCATACGATCTCTCTGAGAAAATTTAGCTCCGGACGACACTTTCTTATCATCGTTGACTTCTAGAATGCCCAGAGGCTTCAACGATTCTAGTTCAAGACAGCTCAAATTAACAGCAGTCTCTATACTCGAGCTTGATTTTGAAACATATCCAGAGTGTGTGGAATCTATTTGCTTCTCTTCAAAAGTTGACACAGGTTCACTTGAAAAGTCACCTTTATCAAGAAAGGAGGGTAGAGATTCATCAGATCCAGTAGTAGATTTCAAGGTACCAGAATATTTAGCTGACACTAACGTGGTATTTTTGAGCCCAGGTTCTAAATCCTCAAGAACTTCCATAAACATTTGTCTGCTGTCATCCCAAAAATCATCCTCTTTACGCTTCTTTGTTTCAGCGGGTGTCAGAGAAGAGTGTGGAGGCCATACATTACTTGAAAATTTTAAATTAGGAGTTTTACGATGGGCTTCTTGAAGAACGCGATATCTTTCCAGATAGGCACTTGCATTTGTGCATCCTCTATCGGGCGTGCGAATTTCAGAGTTGGGATCCCTAGCCCAAGAGACTTCCACATCAGAAAGCGGTAGAATACCCTGACCACTGCAAACAAAAGTCTCAATGCTGCTTTCAGAAGATCCAGCCTCTGCCATAAGGGTAATAAGGTGAAGAAAGTTTGCCAAAGGAGAGTTGGCTTGCTTGGAGAAGAAAAGGCGTGAAAGCTCTAAGTAAAGTGCAGAATAATTCTGCGCATTTGAGAGGGACACATACAAAGTATCAGCCTGCAATCAAAATCATAGAACAGTTACAATCACCCTTTTTCTTTCAACTGATTACGACATGAATTGTGACTAGAAACCATTAACTGACACCATTAACTAGAAACAAGCCAATAGTGAGATAGAGGAAATTCCCAACATTTCCTGGCACCCTCAATTTTCCCTAGATGATATGAGGCTGGGAAACTTCCCTGGAGATGAAAATGCATGATGCACAAACCTTCCAGCAAGCTCAAAATATTTGAAGATCTCACTCTTGCATGAATATATACAACACAGCCTAAATCTAGAATTGAACATTACTCAAGACTCGGGAAAGTATTGGAAGAACCCAAACGTCCAAATATGATCAAAACAATATCAAGGTGTCAGATTGCAAAAATACACTACAATTGAAAAGAAGCTCATCACAAATTAGAAAACACCTATGCGGAAGCTCGTCACCTTTCTTATAGCCAAGCTACAATGGAGACGTAGCATCAACATTCAAATATCGCAAGAACAGACTAATCAATCAAAAGAGTTTTGAAATAAATTAAAATAAGGCATTGTTATGAACCCACTATTTGATTCGTTGATAAATATCATATGAAAGATCACACAAAAAACAAGTTATATTTTATCATCTGCTCTAGCCTCATGGAAAGGATATGGAAAACCTGAAGCAAACAACTTTGGCTCCTTCTTTGGCTTGACCATGCCAACCCACGGCGCAGGCGATAACGGATGAAGAGTTGGTCCACAACCATGACTTCAAGTTTCCTCAAACAATCTTCTATTTTGGTCTTTGTGAGCATCTCATACAGATCAGGATGGAGCTGCTTTATATAACGTTGAGCATATGGGAAACTCCACAAGAGTAGCTTTTTTGATTGCTCATTGTTGTGCGTACCATATGCAATGACTTCAGGCTCAACAAGCTGGAAAGAAAATTATCAAATCCAAATAACACAGAGTCAACAACTTCTCACGCTAAAGAGAAACAATTTCTGCCAGCACTAGTGAAACTGATGTGCTTTGCAATGTCTCAAAGAAATCTCATTAGGATCTAGTAATCAACACACTATACAAGCGGGAGTGTTAACATCATAAAACTGATGCATCTTCCAGTCTCCAGATTGCTATACTTATCTATCATCTATGTCGTCAGATCTAAAATCTGCAACCTTTTATTTGAAATTTGAAATGTATGCAGGGTGATAGTGCAGGGACACCTTCAGTCACACAGGTAAGGTCATGTAGAAACAAAAATAAAAAACCCAATATTTTGTTGCGTCTTTGGCATGCATGAGATTTGTAGGGGTTAAAAAAGGACAGCTTCTGATGTGAAAGCATGTGAAAAAAAAAAAAAAAGCTCATACATTGAGTGGTGCTCGTAGTTTTGAGAATGTCCTACTCAACACTTAAAGCTCACGAAACTAAATGGCCAGCAACTTTGAATCAATTCTCATGATAGTCTTTCTTGTCAATAATTGTGCCATCCAATATGGTATTCAATATGGTAACCATAATAAGAACCTGAACATCGCTTTTGGATAGCTTCATATATGTTTGCAGCACCTGGAGCTATCAGTTCTATAATGCAATGCTAGAGAAGGTCATAGTGCGCCCCAGAACAGATTTGCTTCTAGATTTCATTCAAAAACCATGATTTCTGGGAGGCACAACTTCTGAAGTACAAATATGGATCAAAGAAAGTACAGCTCAATCTAAGTTAATCTAGCTAGGGACTCAATTTCTTACAGAAAAAAATTTCTGCTACTAAAGTCAGCAGCTGTGAGCTTCATCTCAATGATACCTCTAGATGCCTCGTGTGCGTGTGCGTGCGCGCGCGCGCGTGCGTGCGTGCGTGCGTGCGTGTGTGTGTGTGTGTGTGTGTGTGTGTGTGTGAGAGAGAGAGAGAGAGAGTATTGATGTCTTTAAGATACCATAAGGTACGTAAGAGTAAATTTTAAGTGCTCGTGAAAACTGCAGGAGTGTAAACATATGAGGTAACTAAAGCTAAACTACTGATTATTGTAAAATAAAAACTTTTTATAACGTATTTCCAAGTCATTAAAGTCGTGCAGTGTAAATACCACTACTAATACTTAAAAATACCACATACAAGGTCAATCATTCTGACTGTCTGATGTCTCATATAGGTAGTTATGTAGAGAAACAAAATATGATGTGATAGACGATGTGGCTGTGACTGTGGGAGCTGATTATAGTATTTCTGATGACGTGCGGCTGGTACAGTATGAAGCCTGTCAACAAATTTGAGGCTAGGGTGGAACTCTCTGGCATCAATCCTGATGCCTAAGAGGAAAGAGAGAATTGCCATCTGAATCTGGCTTTCTATTTTTCCATCAGGATGTAATTTATCTCTATAATGTACTAAGAGCCTGACATGTATCATCTCTGAAGTGAGAGATCTCTCAGATCAAACCAGGGCATAGTTAATGAAGTGTAGTTAGATTCTCAAGATAACCAATGTGATTGTGCCATCTTGAGAGACCTGGTAATCAGTCATAACAATGATTTGGTCAGCACACAATTAAAACATAGTTCGATGCTATATCTTTCACATTACTTCACTGCATTCACTATTCTACGAAAATCAATAACAGTTGAATACAAAAGTTGCGCCGAATCTTAGGAAACCTAAGAAATCACCGCAAGTCTCCCAGAATGTCATTGATCTACCTTAACAATCTTAGTTTACATTGGGATGTGTCTAGATCAAAATCTTGGAGAGACCTTGTTTTAGAATGGTTCAATCATCGTAGTGCCCCTCCACATGTCACACTCAAGTTGCTCTAAATTCTAATCACTGGGGCAAAATTTGTAAAAGGAGAAACTAGCTAGCTCAAATTAATCTATAAAAGGATCTCCCATCGGCTGATTATCTTATATTACCCAGAATTTGGTTGTGCAAGTGTTTTTTGGTCCTAGTGCAAGGGTTTGTAAAGGCTCGTAGGCTGGCTTTTCAAGTATTTGACCTTAATTAAAACATTCACCATCAAGCCAGTAGCCTAGTCACACCATGTAGAGAAAAATTTCTGAAGGTGCGAATGTTCCTAAAATGCTCGCATTCACATGTGTGAGTGTAAGTGTTCCTTGCAATAGGGAAAAGAATTAGATCTTCTTCATGAAAATGTTCATAGCCATATAGTAGCCAGTTGTTCCCAAAATCAGCAGTAATATTGACCTCTGATCTCATAATCAAATAGATAGCAAATGAAATTCTCGTCCATTTCCACCTCTCCCATGGGACATAACTAACACACGTCCTTCTCATGACGAGTCCTATATCGGCCCATCTCAATTTGAGAATACTCACCTATCAATATGAATCACATATTATGCAATATCTCACGAGGCGTGGAGCCAGAATCAAACCCCAAATGTGGTTATTTGTAAACGGTATGTCTTGTAAAACTCTGATTTGTCCCCCGAACCAAACTCACTAGGCATAGGGCCTATGTATGAACTGTTGGATATACAAATGTGTACCTTCGGGAACGTGTGATATAGAGATGTCATAGAAATCCAGGAGTTGTAGCCTTCGAGTGCCATGAAGACAGATGCCCCTGCTTATGAGACCTCCAAGAGGACCTGACCAATGTTTCATGAATCGCTGATTCGCATGACCAACCGCGGTTCAAATCGGGCCAGTTTGAAACCGGCCAAAAGCATTAGGCCTGAGGCCCAATTAGGGCCATTTCATTGCTTGAAGCGTGCATGCGAGAGAACTAAATGAAAAATAGTGCCATCAACTTCACAATACCATGTCCAATCATGAGAGTTTGATAATTACCAAGATTCATGGGATCACCAGTTTTCTGTATGGAATGAATGATGTATGGGCACCAACAAGACGAATACCCGATCGAGTAAGGTGGCTAAGAGGGGTGACAGCAAATCAACTGCCTGGATCAATAACCCATATTCAAGATAATCATATCTCTGGCTTTATAGGTGTTCAAGGTGAACTCAAAAGGTCTAGGGAAGACGGAAATGGATGTTTTGGTATGGATGGTATATACGGCAGCAAAGTCAATCCATATGCGCAAGTCGTCAAGGAGTGGAGGTGGAGCATGGGGAATGAACTCATGCCAAAAGGCGCCTGTGCAAGAACTGTAGAGAAGACCAATAAGTTATCTCCCTTCCAACTCTTCATAGGCCTACTTCTTACAGCAAAGTAAGTAGCTATACAGACGGCAAGTGGAGTGCATGAGATGGGGGGGTTGTACATCAAGCGAGTGGTCAAAGGTGTATTTGGGTGCACGGTCAAGCGATGGGAGTGAAAATCGTTGAGGGGCAAGATTAAAAGAAAGGAAGGAGTGGTCAGAGAGAGTGGTAGGATATATATGAAAGTCACTTATGAGTGAGATGGAGGATGGTTATCCCATGAGATAATCAACAACACTATGTCCACCATTGTGGGGACGACAAGTATACCCACCAGAATCAGGCCAACAAGCTGGACCATTAAGAATAGCTAGTTCATGAGCTTCTCCCAACTGCGATAGGTACTCCCCAACTGGTAGTAGGACCCAAAGTATCCTTTGAAGTCCTGGTAACTCAAATTCATCTCCATCAAGGGCGTACTAAAAGCTGGTCGGTAGTATCATAGAAGTCTATCTGTCTGCAAGTTGTCAGGCCATTGATGTCACTAGTGAGAAAGACGTAACCTCACTTTGCATATCCAATAAAATCCGTAAAGAGGTCAATGTAAGGTGAGCTTGCTATTAACCTTTTTGAGAGAGAGGACAATTCAATTTTAACCATATGTAGTTCTGGCTTCATCACATGGAAGTCCTGCAATAATAGATCTTTCTATATATATAAAAGTGAATCAAGTATAGCCTGTGATCCATGCCGAATGGGAATGACACTATGGAATATGGAGGGATGGAGGTGGAGATGAGGGTTGTGCAGGTGTACAGGTGTACAGGTGATAAGAGCAGCTCATAAGGTAACAAAGGTACATAAGACTAACAGAGTACATTCCAAGTATGGTCTAATTTAGACCATACTTATGAGGGCTGTGCAGGTGTACAGGTGATAAGAGCAGCTCATAAGGTAACAAAGGTACATAAGACTAACAGAGTACATTCCAAGTATGGTCTAATTTAGAAAGTGTAATACGTCTCTGAGGAAAATCTGAAACATCTAAGAGTAAGCTAAGAATGAAACATACACGGATACAAAGATGATGAACTGAATAAAGAGCTATAAGAGAACTCCTAACAAGAATTCCCATGAACCAGAAATCTACAATAGATGGGGGGCCATATCATGAGATGAGCAGCTAAAAAAGACTGTCATAGGTTACGGAAGGCATGTGCGAGTCCGCCGTCAAGCCGGTCCCAGAGCTCTCAACGCCATAGGTCTCAATATCTCACGATGCTATCTTTTATCCAGGTGTTTGAAATAATAGCCACCTCATCTTCTAAATCTTCTAAGATGTCAATGAGCAGAGCGTGGTAGGCTGGTTAAGAAAGAGGCAGTGGTGCCTCCCACTGATCTCATAATATAGAGGACAGCTGAACATAGAATGCTCCTCTGTCTCAACCTCACCTAAAGTACACAAATGATGAATCCTAAAACACTGGAAAAGGTCAATTACAAGATGTAGCCAATGAGAACAAATCCAAACGTATCCCTAAGTGAACTTGGGGCTATGTGATAGTCTCGAGTGTAAATGCTGAGGTAAGTTGACAATCTCAACTGCATCTCTCTCCATAAAGTGAGTCAGAGAGAAAGAGAGAGAGTCAAGCAACTATGAAGTAGAAACGGAAAGGAAAAACTTCCTTGGTCAACATGGAGAGATTATGCTTCTCTAGGCATATCCAAGATGTAGAGAGTGTCACCAATCCTGGTTACTCCGACTACAATATATCTTGCAGAGACTCGGCGTAGTGGGATTACTCAGTGCAATTGTGCCATCCTCTCACACATCCAAATCACTAGGCACTATGTTGTCCTGTTTGAGACAAATCAAACCCTTGCTTTCCCATCAGATTGTGCTAGCTAAGTTTGCTATGCCTCTTCTTTAGGCCAATAAGAAATTTTGAGGTATCCTATATCTTTAGAGAGTTCAAGAGTTTGGAGTCTCAGATATGGGCAATAGATACCCCTAGCTACCAGTTACATCATCTCAGAGGATTCATGAGCAGGGTGTCATCACCTATCTTGGTATTTTTGGGCTACACCCCTCTTGATTTCCTGCGGTATCTCTAAAGTCTATTTCCCATCTTCCTGAGGGTACACACTCATAAATCAGGGAGATTATAAATTGATCATATGTTCAGAGTCTGGGCAATTGGGGGGCAATTGGAATTGTACAGATCATAGTTCTTGGAGATGAGTGCATATGAAGGTTTGACACGTGCACCACATTCAGACCTTGAGATATCACATAGCTTACGAAATTCATCGAGTCAGTTGAGGGTGTCATCACACCACCTTCAGGTTGAAACTGGCAAGTTTTGTGGGATTCCTCATGAATATCTGCTCTATGAATGAGTTAGAGATGGAACAATGTATGTTTCGATGCCCGTTGTAGTATGTAGTATGCGAACAGAGGCCGGTACTACTGCCTATTTCAAGACCAGGCTGATACACTGTGCTCAATGATCTCATACAAGGATTAGAGACGTGTTGCCTTACTGTTGCCTGAGATGTTTCGTCTCAGAGAGGATACATGGAGGGATCTGACCGCTTCACATATGCATATCACATCCTTTTCCTCTAAACATCATAACTAAGATTCAAATTCAGAGCCTTGTTCCTTCACACACCAAGATCAGCAGCAGAAAGACTTTACATAGTCTGTACTTCGGAGCATTACATTGATTCTTTCGAGTCTCACACGTTTCCCTCTTGTTTATTTAGACTTGACTATTTTTCGAAGTGTCCCCCACATCAATGTAACCTATTCAACTGGTATACAAGAATAGAAGGTCTTAATCAAAGTTAATCATACAAAGTTCAATAGAGTCTCAGAATGCAAATAAAAAGTGTCATGGGGAAATTGACAGCGGGTACTATTAAAAAAGTACCCACAATAGCAGGAATATGATAATGTTCTGTGTGCCTCTTGCAACAACGAAAACCATTAGTACGAGACGCTACGCTAGTATCATGAGAAAAGTTGAGGTCCGTACAGGCCATGATTTGTCAATGCTCATCTCCCATGTTTCAACATAAAGTTGTCTGTCTTTTATACACAGACCGAGCTAACAAGGAACATAACTTGAAAACTTTCAAAAAAACGTCTCAAAAACAGATGTCTTAAACAATGAGAATCACGTCACTTAGACTTTTGCAACTTCAACTTGTGTTAGTCGTCCAATGAGTGGCATCTTGGTTAAGTCCTCCTTTCCACTCCTTGAGGCCAGGAGATCAACACCAATCTAACAGAGTTAAGAGAGCATACAAGAAAAGTCAAATCTATGCTCATTGAAAATCCTGAAAAATTATCTTACCTCAGAAAATCGTGGAATATCCAAACTTGAAATGAGTGAGATATTTGAAGAATAACCATTGCCTGCTTCAGGATTTTTCATTTGCTGCCCATTACTAATAACTATGAAATCTATGTACTTTTCCAGATCACTGAAGTCTTTCAAAAGGTCCAGGTCATCACACCAGCATATTGATTTATTTTTTTCATTGAGAGATATCCATGTATCCTGTATGGTTGGAAATATTCTAGCACCTGTCGACAGCAACTTGCTCTTCCATTGTGCCTGATCTTCAGTATTTACTCTGCCTGACTCAATTTCAGCTGACAATGCCGAGAATATACCTAATACCTGCCCCTCAAACCGGAAACCATTTGAAAATTCAAAAAGTGAAATGGCAATTTAATCTTATGACAGCTGTAACTGAAGCTGCTCATGTCAAACTACATTCAAAAATGTAGGAAGAGTAAATAGTGACAATTATCCTACCCTTGAAATTTGAAAGCACATCTGCTTGAGAGAAACTGAAAAAAATGAAAGGTTTTTAGCATAAGTTTTGAGTGCCAGATTATGAACACGTCCACCAAATATCATGCACCACAGAACGACCAAACAACAAACAAGGATTTTTGCCACACTAAGTAGTTCTACAAAGTATCTTGCAAATATTATTCACAAAACTTTCAATGACCACAGGACAAGGCTATACTAGCCTCCTCAAGTTTGTACACCCTACTGTAGAAAGTTTTAGATCTCCTTCCCGAAAAATTATGAGAACCTTCTCAATACAAAGTCTTTACAGGGACTTCTAGAGCTCACGTAGAGCCATGAAAGCTAGGATAATATCTGTAGAGAAACCTAGGTCTCGGAGTCTCTGGATAAGTAAGGAGCGTGGGACAGAATCAAAGGCTTTCCTGAAGTCCACAACACAACAGTAAACCTTTTCTCTCCTGTGTCTAGCTTTCTCAATGAGGGCTCGAAGTGTGAATATGTGATATGTAGAGGAATAATGAGTGCAGAACCCTGCCTGACCCAAAGCATGTAATCTCCTCGACTCTACCTCTGAGCTAACTGCAGACTTGAGGATGGTGCCATATAGCTTCATGATAACATGTCCAATCATAATAGTGCGGTAATTACCAAGTACCATGGGGTCACCATTTTTTTCGATAGGATGTATGATGTTGGTGCACCAAGAGGGCAGTTGTGAAAATTCATGTTTCAAAAACTGGAAATCCGCTTTCATTTGGTCATCTTCCCAAGAGGAAAATAGTTCAGTCGATTTGGAGGGAGTGCATGGGATAGGTACTGTAGATGGGGGAACTGTGGATTCGTGGGAAATAGGAATAGAAAGGAGGCCGGTAGGAATGGCCAGATTGATAGGATTGGAGATCAATGAAGATGCAGAAGAGGTGGAAGAAGAAGATGATGAGAGAGGGGAAGGAGGAGCAGAGGCAGGGGGGGGGGGGGGGGTGGGGGGTGCTGCATCAATGGGCACGTCACCATCGGTTAGCAGCAGATCAACAAGTAGCTGTGGGGAGCAGACAGCGAGGGCATGGGGTGGGTAGGCAGCGAGTGCAAGGGGGGGTGGACAGGCAACAAAGGCAGGTGGACAAGCAGGGGGTGGGCGGACATCGAGGGGGGGTGGGTTCCAGCGAGGGCAGGGGGTGGGCAGGTAGCGAACACCGGGGGGGGGACATGCAGCGAGGACAGGGTCTGGACCAACCGTGAGGGCAGGGGGTGGGCGGACAGCTAGGGGGGGTGGTTCCAGCAAGGACAGTGGGTGGGCGGACAGCGAGGGGGGGGTTTGATTCCAGCGAGGAGGAGATGGCAGCCGTAGAGAGAGAGAGAAGGAGAGAGAGAGAGAAGGAGAAGGCGTTATTAATGTCTTAAAGGCGTATAAGACTAGTAAATGTACAAGTCAAGTATGTGGTAACAATGGGAGCGTATGAAAAGTCTCTGAAACAGTAACGAAAGAAACAAAAAATCTAAGTACTATGAACTAAAATAAATGAGATGAGATATATATGAGCATAAGTGCTACTAAATGTCAGAAATGAGGTATGTCACTGTCATCAGTCCAGCTGCTGCTATAGAATGATGTGATGAGAGAGAGAGAGAGAGAGAGAACTTTATTAATGTCTTTAAGGTATCAAAAAGGTACATAGGACTGGAGAGTACATTTAAAGGGTGATAAGCATCTTGGGAGCAATAAATGTCTCCCATTAAACAAGGAAATAAACAAAACAAGTTAAAGTATAAAGAGAGATAAAATGTCTAAGTAGAAAGGATCTCTCTCAATTATATAAATTGTCTGTATAAGAGTGTCTCCATGTGGTGAGACTATAATATAGGGGCCCCTGTGGTTGAAGGAGGTGATGTCCATATGTCTAGTGGCTGAAATGTATAACTTGGTGGATCCGGGAGGCCCATTTTTAGATCTGAAATGCATCTATCTTATTGGTACATGTCTAAGTATACCATCATATGTTTGCATTGCCTCTGGGACTGGTGTCCAGAAGGAATAATTGCCTCATCTTTTGAGTCACTGCCGGATATCTTGTTGTATCTTTGTGCAGTGTGAAAAGAAGAATATCCCCCTGTGCGATGAAGTCTGCTAAATCTCCTACTGCTGATGAAGAATGAATGCATTACAGTTCCATAACTCAATACGTAGGTGAGGTGGATGTAGGTGATGTGGGTGATATGGATGGGGTCTCGGGCTGCTCCTACGCTTGAGAGCTCCAACTTCCTAGGCACTAGAGGTAGATGGACCTCGATCCAAATTTCGATCCTGACCATCGTGATAAACGGCACAACGTCCTGATGCTTTAGCCTCCTGAAAATCTTCTTGCGTTCCTGAACTTGGATATAAGTAAGATCCTCAACCAAGAAAATCTGTGCGCTCTTCAGTTTAGGCTTGAGTCTCAATATTTTGGTTCTTTCTTGTTTTAATTTGACACGAAGAATAAGAGTGAATTGTCTTTTTTGGTTCGCCGTGCCTTACCCAATCCGTCGGTATTGAAACTCAACTTAGTAGCTAAAAAGGATTTTGGCTCTTTCTCAGCATCTTGAGTGTCGAGAACACCTCAAACTCGGACATTGAGAGCTTTGAAGTCATGTAATTTTTCTTCAGAGATGGTAGCTGAGATAACAATAGACATACGAGCAGCATTACCTTCCTCTTTTTGGAGTTTTTGTAGCCTCCTTATGTTCGTTCAAATGTCATTCCAGCTGATTGATTTTATTTGTCCCTCCATGGTCTGGATTCTCTGCTTGAGAACCCTGTTATCCTGAAGTAACGTCGTCATTGCCATCTCTAAGTTGCTGTACTTCCGAGTCTTAAGGCATCCAGCTCTGCTTTTAGATATCCCTCAAATGCCTTTCTTGGTGTGTAGATATCATCTTTAGAATTATTGACGGATGAGGAAGAGAAAAAATAGGCACGTGTGTGAGAGTGTGTGCGCGCATAATAATCACATGTATCCATGTCAACATGTCAAGACTGTGCTGTTGTTGTTGTGTTGATGCTGTAAAAAGATGTAATGTGAGCCACAACATGAGAAGGCATTGGAGCCTACTGGCGTCGTCTGTGAGCGTGAGCATGTGTAGTAGTACGTCTCTGCGTAGGATGTCTGGTGATCCTTGGTAGTAACGTGATGGTGGGAAGTACACTATCTCTGATATCTATGAGCATGTGAGCGGCTGTCATACTCGTCGTTGTCATAATCCTCCTCCTCAGGCACTAAATCTCGCGATCTCCGCCTAGTAAAGAATGAAGTAATCAATGGCTGTGAGGTCCCGTATAAATCTCTCCGTACTATGGACATCTCGCATACCATCAGAGCGACACACCGTGGGTCCTCATAGGCTATGAGAGAGCGTAGAGTGGTAGGCATGTCTCGAAACAGGCAATGATATCACCCTCTGATCTCATAGTATACATGGCACCTAAAGATAAAGTGCTCTTTAAACTCCACCTCGCCTAAAGAGCATAATTGGCAAATCCGCTCCTCTCTAGGAATACCATGGAACCTCGCAGTCTCAATAGCTAGCTTATGAGAAGACAACCTGAGCTGTCCCAGTGTAAATCTGAGGCAATGTGATAGTCCCGAATCCAAGTAGCAGGGCATGACCGGGGTCCCTAATGTATCTAGCTCCAAAATATGGGTCTGGTAGAAAGCTGGCTTAACCCCTAGCTGGTTACGCCAAGTCTGCCCTAGATATGCGCGATAAAGAAATCGTCTGATATACTGAGAGAGAGAGAGAGAGAGAGAGAGGTTCAATATGATTTTACTAGAAAAATTTGCAGCAAAATGCTACTGTTGAAGAGAATAACAGAAAGATGCATATACAGATTCAATTGAATACCCTGGCTTATAGATGGAAGAGTTTATCAGCCTCCTTAAAAAGAAGCAAGGGGGAGATGACATAACCATCGGTCCCAACTCAATGGCCCAAGAATGGAGAGCATTGGTCTTGAAAATCTTGGCAAACTAGATAAATGAACTGCTCTCAAAAACACCTTTCATTTAATACCCATTTTGGCACCAAATTTTTTTTTTTTGAAATTGCATTCAAGAAACCCTAATGGGAAATCCCAGATCACGTTCCGGCCGAACGTGGCCTGCATATGTACCATAGTTGCACAGAAACGCGTTTCCGGAAAAAAAACGTTTCTTGAAACGTGTTTTTGGAAAACTCGTTTCTGGATTCAGAATCTCTGTTAAAAAAAAGCAAATATTAAAAAATCAATAGAGATTGACAGAATCCAGTAGGAATTGATACACCTAAACTGGACCACACTGTACTCGAAACCTACATAAATGTACTGCCCTTAATTAATGATTTAATTTGATACCCATATTGCCCACAAAATTTATTTTTAAAAAAAAAAGTGTTTCTGAGAAAATCTGCCCCAAACCAGAAACCCGATTCAGAAACTCCTTTCTGGACGTGTTTCTGGACGCGTTTCTAGAAACGCAGTGCAACTATGATATTTACATCATAACCTGAACATAAATCTTTGCAAAATAATTGAGCGAATACATGAACTACATCAAATGAATCTTTCTGCAAGATTGCAACTTAATACGTTCCTAGACTTGATTCAGCATTGAATGTTTAAAATATAAGTGGATAGAACATCTGAGCTAACTTCTCACTAAGACTCTTACAATACAGATACACATGGCACAGACATCAAGTGTGTAAGCATGGACAGCTGACGCACATACATTCTGCCAAATAGTGTTGTGAATCTACACATCACATCAATCATCAATCAGAGGCAAAATAATAAAGGCACACACTTTCTGACATTTACTCGATATAACAGAAAGGAAACAAAATATCCAATTCACTATGCTGGACCGGCGTGATAGCTATTCGTAACCAACCAAGCGAGGGGTTTGTGAAATTATAGATTTACCTGCTCCATTGCTTCATGTGGGGAGAAAAAAGCTGAAATCTGTTGCAAAATTGAGAGATAGCCATCAAAGTCAGGTTGCTCTTGGACACACAATATTCCCACGAAAAAGGCACGAAGACTTGGGTAGACTTTGCTTAAAGGTTTCAGACTGAAGGTGCACCCTGGAGCTTTCTCACGTGCCATCTCACTTGCTTGTAAATGGGCATCCAGTATATCTAGGGAACCAGTAGCATCACTCCAGCTAACATCAGCCAAGTGATAAAACTCCCCTCGAGAAATTGTTTCAGAGTTTGTATGCAGCATTTCAGGAACAAAAATGCATGGAAACGAATCCAGCAGTTTCAAAACAGCTTCTTGTTGAGCACCGATCTCAGTCCACAAGAATGAATAAATTCGTACCATCTGAGCAACACTGTTAAACCAACAAGTGAGGTGAACTAAGACTCTGATATTTACCGAGCACCAACTATAAAAATTGTAGGCAAATGTAGATATTAAAGAAAATACTAAACAGGCATGCAAGGTTCATATACAGCATAGTTGAAGCCTGCTTTCTAATGATTGATCACAAGGACGCAATGAATATCACTACTTATTATGCTAATCCTTCAAAAATGTAGCAAAACCTCAATGTCAACAAAATCTCACTACACTTTCTTGCTCTCATTTTTGCAAACTTAGTTGCATAAAAAACTCAGACTATTATCGATACAGTTTTATGGACCGACCTTAATTCAAGTTAGCCACAAATTTTAAAGGACTTGTAAATTGCTGCCCTCTCAAATGTATATCCAAAGTTCCAAGTGCCGTACCACGGCACCTGGTACGGCACGGGTTCCGAAGGTGCCGTACAGGTGCCGTGGAACCCACGGAACCTGTTTTTTTTTTTTTAAGTCATTTTTTGGTTTAAAAACTAAAAAAAAAAATCAGGCGCCGTACCACGGCACGTGTGCCGTGGTACGGCACTTGTCACGGCACTCAGACCCCACGGCACCTGTGCCGTGGGGAACTTTGTGTATATCATTTCACACATCTGTGGTTCACACACAGGGTCACTTGCCTATGCCAGACTTATTAAACCATACAGACTAAACCATTCCTTTTGATATGGAATGTATCGCTTAAACAACTTGATATTATTAAGAGTTTTTGTCATGGCATGCCAAGCCATTGTTCCATTTATAGGGCTTTTCTCATAAGCTTGAACCACACATTTTCTCAGCGTGAGCAAAAGGTGAGCTATCATTTTCCTGCAATTTCCAGCTACGGATTTTGTGAGCCATCATTCCCAGCTGCAGGCATAGTTGTTTCCAGCTAAAAAAATTTCCTAACCACAGCCATCAATTTTCCTAGTTACATGCACATCTCCAGGGCGGCTACAAATTTCCAAGGTAAATTTTTTGCTTTGTAGTCATCATTTTCCAGGCCAAGAATTTGCAGCTACAGGCACATTTTTAGGGTTTACAGGCCACATACAATTTATTCAGGGCATTTCTAAAAGAAATTCAGAAAAGAATAAAGAAATCATATCCAGCATATTGTTTTTAGTTTTGTAAATTTGTACAGAAGCATTCCATACATGCCCGTCATACACCCTGGGAACTTGCATCAAACGTCTTTCAGTTTATGAGGTTAGCAATAACCTTAGAAGCCCATTCTGACCAAAAATAGTCGGAATGTACTGGGTCGGAACGTAGAGCCTAAATGCAGTAATAGAATGTTCAACTACAGGTAGAGAGTGGTCACCAGTACAAATTATTGTGTAGATTTTGTTCAAGAAATCTACAAAGATTAAAAAGGTCCTATTGTAAGTTAGAATACCTGGTTATACTGCTATCAACTGTGAGGTAATTATTAAGCTGCTGGTATGATGTGCTCAATCCATGATGAGCTAATGTAAGAACAGAATTACATCCACAGAATCAATAAACCTTTGAAAATGTATAGCTTATAGAAACAAATGATATTCAGTCAAGCTAGGTCTCCTCGAGAAATCACTACTACCACGTGAGCATAGCCCAATCAGAAAGTTAAACTTTATCCAATAAATCCCATGAACATAATCGTCATCATATATAGGGGATGGTTGTACTTTGCACTTAAAGCTATGTGCTTTCTCCATCTTGGCATTTAACTTCTACACAGTAACTTATATGAGTGGAATGTCTTTGAGCAATACCTGGTTATTCTCATTATATGGTGCTTATGCTTGTCTGTAATGTTTCATGGTTTTTAGACAATTTTACGGTTGTATTGATACTTTAATGGTTTTATTAATTTGTGTTTGATTAATCTTATGGTGGCTCATTACTAGTACTTTATGGCTTTCCCAGACTGCATAATTTAACCCCCCCAAAACAGTGCATAAAACCTTAAAACCCCCAAATTTATAATCCCCACACCCAAACCGAAAATAAAATCAGATTTTAATGTTTTCTTTTCCTTGGTTGATTAAGTACATATTTATTTATTTTTAAATTTGGTCACATTCCGGAACGGGCAACTATGGTAGTTGTTAGGGACCTAACTCCCTTGGGCTAAATTGAGACTAAAGGATGACCGGCCAGTTGACTTGACCAGTGACTCGTGAATCTGCATGGTTGCCACATGCTGTAATCTAGGACGTGCACATGGCTTGGAGTCTCCCACCTTGGAGGTATACAAGGGAAGGAGGACTCGTTTGCTATCCATTCTATCTACCTAGGAGAAGGTGGATGGAGAGCGGTGTGCACGGCCAGGAGAGTGCTAGCTTGAGGCAGGGGATGGCTGAGAGCCTAGGCAGTGGTATGGGACACTGTTTGGGATGAAAGTCGGATCTTGCTTGTTAACGGTCACAGGCTAGGGCACGGAGGGTGGACCTGGATTGGGTCCTATGGCGGGGTGGAACATGAATCGTTTGGTCTCTTGTGATAAACCGGCACCTGGAGGTATGCGGGAAGAGAGAGTCTAACATATGGTATCAGAGCCACTGTATGCCGAAAGCAGGTGTGTCGATCCAAAAGGGTTATCGTGTAAAGTTATGATCTTTTTGAAATTCATAATTAGGTGGGAAATGTGTTTTATTCACATTTAGTTTCCTTCTAACATCTATTTTAATGTTTTTTTGAGTTTAAAAAAAAAGAAAACAGATTCTGACCACTCTGCGCGCTGCCACGTGGTACTGTCCTGCAGCGGACAGGTGGCAGGGATCTGCGGACAGAGGTTCCACTCGGATCTGAGGGTCGCGGACAGGAATCCGTGCAGTTCTGTGGGCGGAAAACAGTAGCGAGGAACAGCAACTGTCCGCGGCAGGTAGAGGGGCAGACCAGCGGGGGGGGGTGGTGTCCTGGGCGCCAGCTGGCAAGAAACCTGGCAGGTGGTCCAGGTCACCCATTTGGAGTCTTAGGTGGCAAAGTAAAGCCACTTGACAGATTTTGATCAAGCATGTAAAGGGAGGCATGCCTCTCCTATGTGAGCATTGTTGTTTCAATACGGCTGTTTTTGATCCTCACGACCTCATTCAGATGAAGGGGGTTGTGGGTGGCCAAGCCATAATAATTTTATTTTGATGATGGATCCACACATAATTTTATTAGCTCTAAGTTGTTGCAGAGGCTAAAGGTGGAAACAAAGCAAAGTGACCATCGTTATATAGTGAAGCTGGCAACAAGAGCGGAAAGCCAAGTTTGGGACCGGATAGTCCCACATCTGCCGATTCAAATACAAGCCTATAATGATAAATTAGACTTTCATATATGAATCTAGATAAGGTAGATGTAATACTTGGTAAGGAGTGGTTCTATGAGAGGAACGAGACGTTGAAGAAAAACTATGTTAACACACAGTTTGTCGTTCTTACATAACGGCTCACTCATAGAATCAAATGGAATTGTTGATATTTCTTCTCCGTATATGCTTTCTGCTCTAGAAATTGTTAAATGTATGGATATTGTGGATTGTAATTCTTATTTATGTTGGTTGAAGGATTTCTCTTATCATGAAGAATGTAGTTTGCAATTTTACAATTTCCAAATGGAATTAATGTCTAACAACCTAAAGCAAGAAAATTCAGGTGAAACCTTCAGGAAACTTAGGCAAGAATTTAACGATGTGTTTCTGAGCAGCTTCCTGAAGGTCTTCCCCCCTCTAGGGAGTCGACCATGGTATTAAACTTGTTCCTGGTAGTTCTCCTGTATCTTTGTATCCTTACTGGATGAGTACTAATGAAGAGGATGAAGTTTATAGACAACTGCAAAATTACAGGCCATGTTAGGCCTAGTAAGTCCCCTTGGGGGGGCCTAGTTATCTTAGTTGATAAAAAAGACAGAGGTACTCGTCTTTGTGTGGACTTTAAAAAATTAAATAAATTAACGATTAAAAACTGTTATTCTTTGCCACAAATGATGAACTGGTTGATCGATTACATGGTGCAAAGTACTTCGCCAAAATCGATTTGAGATCAGGGTGGAGGATGTTGAAAAAACCGGGTTTAGAACCAGGTATGGCCATTATGAGTTTCTGGTTTTACCGTTTGGATTGACAAATGCTCCAGCGACTTTCCAGCAGATGATGAATGATCTTCTTCGTCCATAACTAGGAAAGTTCGTCATAGTTTACTTACATGATATTTATTCTCATCTATAGTAAGACTTTGGAGGAGCATGAGCCATGAGGAGCATCTCAGGACTGTCTTAAAGTTACTTAGACAGGAGAAGCTTTTTGCCAAAGAATCCAAATGTGTTTTCTTCTAGAAGAGATTGTTTTATCTCGGTCGCGTTACGGACCATGGGTTGGAAATTGACCCAAACAAAGTCCGACAAGTTCGTGAATGGCCAATTCCTAAAACCATCCGGGAGATTAAGTCCTTTTTGGGCTTTACGGGGTTTTCTCATAGATTTATCATGGGTTATGCAATAATTGCATTGTCTTTGACAAATGTCCTTAAAAGGGCTAAAAGAATGAGCCGACACAGTAAATTCAGTCCTCCGGTTACTTGGACTGAAGAGTTGAATCATAGTTTTGAGAACCTCAAATACTGTGTAACTACAGCACCTATTTTACACATAGAGGATCCTAACAAGCAGCATGTACTTGAGACGGATGCCAGTGACTATGCTATAGGTGCAATCCTATATCAAGATGGTAGACCGGTTGCTTTTCAAAGCAAGAAGCTAGATCCTACTCAAAAGCGGTATTCCACCTACGACAAGGAGCTTTTTGCTGTTAATCATGCCCTAAAAGTGTGGAGACATTATTTGTATGGCTCCCACTTTACCATGGTAACTAACCATCAACCATTAAAGTATATTAACGATGCGGTTGAGCTTAGAGGTCGTAAGGCCAAACAGTCATAAATGCTCCAAGAATTTCATTATGACATTGAGTACCGGAAGGGTACTTCAAATAGTGTCACAGATCCCTTAAGCCGGATTGGAGAAGTTAATCAGTTAAGCTTGTTAAGAATTAATGCTTACTTAATTAATTGTAGAAGCCAGCCTGCATGCTAGAAGGCCTATTTCTATTTTTAGTATAGGTACTATCTATTTTTAGGTACCTAAGTTAGTACCAATTTTGCTAGAATAGTATGAAATACTATTTTATATTTATGCTATCATAGATTGCTATTTCTGAGATTTAGTAATTAGCATAATTGCTTTTGCCAAACGGTATTGTTGGCAAATAGCTTTTGCCTTTGAGTTAGTCCAGCCTCTACAAGAGCAGATGAGCGCCCTCCTTCATTATCAATTCAATACAGATCAGTTCTGTTAATTGCTCTTGTGATTCATCTTCTTCCTCTTGTGTTTGGTGTTTTGTGAGTACTAATAAGATTAGTCTACTCCTAGTTTCAAAATCACTCAGATTCTATCATAATATCAGAGCAGGGTTCCTAAGATCGGGATCTACGGAAGAAGATTTGGTGCAGGTCACATCTGGTGCATGGCTCATCTGGTGCAGGTCACAACTGGAGCAGGTTTTACCTGAGGACGGCAGTACCTGAGAAGGCTTTACCTAAGGGCGGCAGATTTGTTGCAGGTGGCTTCTGAGGACACGCAGATCTGTTGCAGGTGGCTTCTGAGGGCGGCAGTACCTGAACAAGTAATTCTGAGGACGGTTGTATCTGAACAGGTGGTTTCCAAGACAACAGTATTCGAGCAGATAATATCCTGGACAGGTAGTACCTGAGCAGATAATATCCTGGACAGGCAGTATCTGAGGCAGCAGCAACCAGACAGGCAGTACCTGAGGCAGCAGCAAACAGGACAGGTGTTCCTGAGGGCGGCAGCAGCTGGGGAAGGCAGTATTTGAGGCAGCAGAGACCAGAACAGGTCTGATTCAGGGCAAGTGCTATTTGGACAGGCAGTGATCAGATTTCTGCATGCAGGCAGAACTGAGGAAGGCAGTACTTGGGACAAGCAGAAACCAGATAGACAAGATCTGGACAGGTACTATCTGACTTAAAAAAAAAAATTGTTGCATGCAAGATCTGGACAAGTGATACCCAGGGAAGGCAACAATTGGACAGGTATTATCTGAGAAAGATATCCTCAAATATTGTTGCATGCAAGTATATTCATAGTAAAAAGCCCATCATTTCTGTACGACAACGATGGGTAGCCTTCATGAATCCGTTCTTCCAGAATCAAGCAAGTTAGTAGATGGCTCTAACTACAGTCTGTGGAAATTCAAATTGAAGAATATACTTATGGACAGGGATTATTGGTTTAAGTTCTTTACTCAGTTCAAATCACTTGTTGAGAAGCAGACTAGAAAGCAAATCAAGATTCTACGTTCAGATAAGGGAGGTGAGTTCATACTACAGAGTTCCAGGAATTCTGCAAAGAACATGGAATCAAGAGACAATTTGCTTTGACAGATACACCACAGCATAATGGAGTAGTTGAGAGAAAGAACAGGTCTATTGTGGAGAGTGCTCGCAGCATGCTACGAGGTAAGAACCTCAAGAATCATTTGTGGGGCAAAGCAGTTAATACAGCAGTTTACTTACTTAACAGAAATCCCACAAAAACTGTTCTAAATCGAACTCCGGAAGAAGCTTTCACAGGTATAAAACGTAAAGTGGATCATCTACGAGTTTTTGGTTGTATTGCATATGCTCATATTCCTAAAGACGCATTATGCATTTATGGCTTCAGTGTTGGATTCAGAGGATCCTTTATTTTATGAAGATGCTGCAAAGGAGCAAGTTTGGAAGACTGCTATGGATGAGGAGTACTGATCTATTATGAAAAACGAGACATGGAATCTTGTTGTACTTCCAGCAGGTTGCAAGTGGATTTATAGAACAAAGTTTAAGTCTGATGGTTCTATAGATAAGTATAGAGTTGGTTGATCTACTGCAACACCAATGATCAAGTTGCAGATATCTTCACAAAAGAACTTGGTCATGAAAATCAGGACACTCCTAGGTCTTATTTTCCGTATTGTAAGGAAACTCAATCGGAATGCCTATCAACTAGAAGTCCCTCAAGGTGTTAAGGTTCTGTTGGATTTCGATGCTCAGCCAATCCATTCAATAATGAGCATCCTGAAAATCTGTCGAAGTTCGACTTCATCGACTTCGAAGTCGTCGAAGATATCGAAGTCATCGACTTCATCGACTTCGACTTCTCTCATGTAGATATATACATATGTTCAAACTCAAAATCGACGTACTCGACGTCAACGTACTCGACTTGCTCGACATCAACATTTTTCTAACTCCATCAAATCCGACTTTGTCGACTTACCCGACTTTTCACCAACCATCTACTAACCGACTGTTATCGACTTTTTCCCATCAGGGAAAAATCGATCCAAATAAATTGTCAGAAGACTTTATGGCAGTTCACCAAGTATTGTACATACATTTATTGTTACAAGGCGGTTGTAATAAATAGCAGATAGCATTTAATGCTAAAAGATATTTTAAACAGGCAGATATCTAGCAAGTAGATATTTATAATATAGAATCAACTGAGAACGCACTTAGGATCTAATCAATCCTCTCAAAACAATTCATGTTGCCAGTGTTACTACACTCAATGAACATGCTGAAGTTATTACGTCAAGCAATTGTACGCATTGTTGATATTAATCAGAGTGCAATTTCTGTCTCACTACTGTATCGTTCTATTGAGCATTTGTGTGAATCATTTATCTTGATTATTTTGCTGCTAACTGACGTGCTTCCGATCCTAAACCATCCTCGCTCAAGCTTCCGCTACGAGACGTTTACATGCGCTCCCATGGTTTTCACATACTTGACGTGTACTCCTTTTGGTCTTATATGCCTTTTGGCATGGAAAAGACATTAATAAAGCTTTCTTTCTTTCTTTCTCTCAGCTAGCTAACAAAAAGAAAAATGTAGAGAATAATTTGTTAATAGAAAAATGGTAAAGCCTATACACGGTCATAAAAACGTGATAGATACAACAACACATCTGCACAATCACTAGAGAATTTTTTCCACCTAGCTTCATAGCTTCTTCCAGAACTATTCCATCTTCCAAACAATTCATAGACATCGTTGATTGAGACAGAAGTACGCAAACCCAGTGCTTTAACAAGTCCCATGCTTTGAACCTGGATCAACAAAACATTTGTCAAGAACTTTGTTGAATTCAAATAGACAATAACAATCCAATATTATCAACCACCATTAAGGGGATTCAACGTCAACAATGTCCTATTGTCTATAATGGCCCTGCAGTAGCATACGTAACAGCTCCAAGTTTTCTTTTCTTTTCATATCCATTGATTTTTAACCTGTTACCTGTGGCATAGCATAAGGTCCTTGGCTTCCTAGCAAGCTCTCGACGGCATCACAACGGTGAAAAAGCTCTGCTGGTTGATGAAGTTTTTTATCTTGACCTGATTTTATCCATGAGAATTGCCTCATGGTTAGAACAAATGTTGACTCTGTGACTTTCTTTTCCTGACTGATACCAACCATTGATCTATATGTACTTCCCGAAAATTGACAATACTGATCTTTCCAAAGCATATCCAGCACTGAAAGAAGCTTTGCACACTGATCATGTTTCTCTGGAAATTGACACAGTGCTTCCAAAATATCAGATACCTCTGAACATTCCCAGTCTTCAACAATCCATCCTTTTGAATTGCATTCAATTTCCCAGCTCGAATCCTTCCAGATACTCAAACTTTTATCGTATACCGTTTTCTCAACAGGCACAACCTGTAGGAAATCTGTGACACCTAATCCCTCAAAAAAGGATCGGCAATGATTGCTCCAGTGGGAAGGAAGAAATTGAAGATAAATAGGATCAATTTCGGGCCAAAAGATTTTCACATCATTAAAAATTTCCTTCATGTTAATTTTATTCCCCAGTTCAACAGGGAAATGGATGAAACTTTTGCCTAATCTTATTAGACCTGTACTTGTTAAAATCATAGAATCCTTTTGCAATTTTTTCACAATAGAATTTTTATCTACAGTGCACTTCCTACAGTCAGAGCAGAAATGAAGCATTACAAAAGCCAGATACTGCACCACTTGCACTTCATCTTTTTCTGTAAAATCATGTTCCAAAAATTTCGGAAGAATGTGGACCTTGATAACTTCATGTGCTGAAAGTTGAGATACACCTAATTTTACTAGAACGCTTTTGACATTTACGGCATTTTCAGCTGGCGTAGGGGACAAGGTGCTTCTTGGCCCTTTTGAATGAGTATCACTACAGTTGGCCCCACATTGGAGTATTTCAGGATGTACAGTCCTCAAATCTGAATAAAGGAGTGAAAACATCTTCATATGAGGGCTTGCTTCCTCATCTGCAATGGAGTCTGTAAACCACAAAGGACCTTCCATGGACGACGTAAAAGTACCATTTGACAAAGCAATGAATGGCAAGGACTGAAGAGCTTTAAGCATGTCCATTTCTGTGTCCTCCTGCACAAATTTGTGAAGCCCTTGCTGACTAGATGAAGCACATCTATGCCACTCCAGAAGCCAGCAATGAATCCAGTTAAACCCAAGGGACTGCAGACAACCTTTTCGAGTACAAACAGATTTCATTATATTCAACAATGTGCCCAGGCCATAAACTTGCACACCCAAACTTGAGGCCAGAGCATCGGAAAGTGCTACACCCTTATCTAAGTAACGCATTCCAAGGTGCTCTAGCAACAAATAATCTGGTATTAAACTTCGAGCTGCTTCATCCCATCCTTTCAAGAGCACACAGGGAAGAGCACATGCGCCTTCTCCATCTTGGATTGGCAAACAAGGAACAGCACGCAGGCCTGATAAGATCATACGAGGCAAAGAAGAGAAAAAACCGACAACCTCACCCTCCATGGGCACAAACTTCATGTACGATGTGATTGCTGTCCCTAAAGCCTTCACTGCTACTCGCATTCTGAAGGAATCAGCTGCTTCTAAAAATAGACCTGGAATCTCAGAAAGTAACCACTGGTTCCAGGCACTGTTATGATCAACTGCTTCACGTGAAGAAGGAAGAATAAAGTCTCCCTGTATAATAAAGCGCAAACCATATGTCCGCAATGGCAGAAATGCAAAAACCTTTTGTTGCTCCATATAAGCATCATAAGATCCATCTGGAAGTTCACTCAAGGGAAAAGCCAAAGCAAGCTCTGTAGAAGTGATCCCAGCACGAGAAATTGAAGCCTCGAGCTTTTTCCAGACTACAAACCAAGTACTGGTACTTGCACCATAAGTTAACTTGACGAGATTATTTCCAATATCTAGCCGTTCCATATGGCACACTGAGTGTGTTACATCATTTCTCACAATAATCCTACGCAACTTGTGAAGAAAGAGGAGCAATGTAGGATGCAAATCATTAAACATTGCTGTTACATCTTTCATGCCCACCCCTTGTAGCATTGGCGGCTTCAATGGAAGATCAATACGTGTATTCCAGCTTGCTTGTGATTTACTGATAGTTGTGCTTGATATAATTTCAGAGAAATAGCTTTTCAGAAAACAATCATCAGAAGGAGCTGGCACAATTGTTGGCAGTATGAACCCAATATCGCCTTGTGAACTATCAAATTTCACATGAAAACCATTTGAGTGTATCTGTGGAGAATCTGTAACCTGCAGGAAATAATGAGAATCAAAAAATTATCTAGTCCAGCGTAGCAGTGGGGTGGTGATCTATTAAAGATGAGGCTGATATTTGTAATCCTAAAACCTCAGCATATACTACTTTTTTTGCTGAGAAAATTGAAAAGTTGTCCAGAACAAGATTTTCCGACATACTGATAAATTTACAAGACAGTCAATAGCAAGCATCATTATGGTTTCATGATGGAATCAAGCTGGAGCAATATTTGAGCAATGCAGCAAAGAGGATTAACATTAGGAAAGATCCAGATCTGCCTTATTATGGTTTTTTTGAGCAAGCCGACGGCAATTAATTAGGACTGTTGAACATTACAGATGCAAGTAAGTACCAATTTACTACCAAAACTCGTAATTACACATATAACATTTAGTAGTTGAAGATGCTTTGTTATTTATCGATACAAAGGTCTCATTAAGGGGTTTCAACTAAGCATTATATTATCTAATAGCATTGAGATAAAGAGTGGTTGTTGCAATGGCTACCAGACTTATTTTACAGCAGCAACTACATAAGTTCAAAGCTGCTCCATAGAAATCAACAAATTCTCCAATTTGTTAGTCGTCATAAAAGGTAAGGGAGTTTCAATAAAGGTAAGGTGATCCAAGGCCCAATAGGAGATTTTTTTTTTTAATGATAAAATTGTTGATGTCAGCTATTCATTTAAAAGGATCCAATTTTGTGTGTTAGCTTGTAGAAGCCTATTGGCCATCAAATTTGGAATTTATTTCAGCATTCTCAATTAGTAATCCAACTAGTGCGAGAAGCACTTAGTTGACGACTTTCTATTTGTCAATTATTCCTTCAGCTAGTCACACGATATTAATTTCCACACAATTTAGTGTTAACGACATGCGAGGTCAAAAAAGTAGTGGATTAATAGAATCTCAAACAAGCAAAATATTGAGAGAACATAACTAAACTCAGTGGGCATTTGGAGTTATTCCCAATTTGCTCAATTATAGTGATTCTGCTCAAAAATCCTACATAAGTTGGACTTAACTTATTCATCCCCTTTGTCATTGTTAGGCTTTCTTATGGCAACTCCTACTCCTACACAAGATAACATCGGCATGTCAAATTCTCATGGAATCGAATCTAGCCCACAAGATGCCCTCCTCATACAAGTACTATCTCAGCTTGCACGGTTGCAAGCCACCGTGCAATAGGGCCAAATCTATTGTAATCAATTTATGAGTCGCCCTCCTAAGAGGAAGTTTATCTGGAAAAGAAAAAGGAAAAGTAGCAGACTATGTTCGTTCATGGTTAAAGCGATGGTCAGCACACTTCATTATTACCAATTACCCTAAGACCATTGTATCACTAAAGTTGAGACATCTTTGTGGGGTAAGGGGCATACATGGTGACAAGATCCACTAGGCCCAATGTTCCTGAGAAATGGGATGATTTTCAGATTGCTTATACTTGACGCTATTTCCTGGGAGTTAGATGAGTACGAGCATGAGAGAGAGAGAGAGAGAGAGAGCATGGTTGAAAAACGATTCTATATGGTTGAAAAATGTTTCACTTAAGGTTCAGTATGGTTCAGTATGATTCAGCAGGGTTTTTGTTCAGTTTGTTGTGATCTGAGAGAGAGAGAGAGAGAGAGAGAGAGAGAGAGAGAGAGAGAGAGGAGAATCCTATTATGAACACATTGGGGCATTCTCTTTAATTTGTTAATTTTTTATATTGAATGCAGCTATAGCGTAAACCTGGGAGTTAATGCACCTAAATTGGACCGTCCTGCACCCAAAACAGTCGACAAACTACACAGTAATAATGCTCTTAAGCAGAGCTTTCATCTGATACCCATATTGCCCACAAAAAAAATTATAAATAAATAAACGATTTTGTACGATTCTGGTCTTTTCCGAATCGCGATTCTGAATCATGATTCTGAACCGCGATTCAGAATTTTAGTGCAACTATGGTTTTAACTACATGACTTACCCAAATGCAGGGTGAAGTCATGGGTCGTCCTGTGCATGTGCTATTTCAAAATGGATCCACTGACCACTTCATGAATGCTCGGTTTGTTCAAAAGCTATAGGACGCACAAGTGCACGGTAATAAGGCCAATGGAACACTTATGTCCCTAACCTGAATCTTAAAATTCAAAATCAATGAAATTTTGACGTTTCATGTAATAAACGCAACTCCAATGGACTAATATTAAACTAGGTAAGGAATGGTTTTATGTTAAAAATGAAAACTCTCAAGAAAGATTATTTTAACGATAGTCTCTCTTTCATTCACGAGGATACATTCACGAAGCTTATGGGCAAGGCAAATGTACAACCCAATATTTCTTGTTCTATCAAAACAACTAAATGAGATGCTTGGTGATTCTTCAAATAATATCTGTATTATGATAGATTTTGTTTATGATGATGTTAAATTGAATAGCACTTTTGATCATCATAATGATGGTGTCAATCGATGCAAATTGTTGAAAAATTAGTCCCCCCACCTGTTAAAACAACAACGACAAATGCTTGCAAATTAGCATCCTCTACGACTTTTGGTATTCAAAGCGTGAAAGAAAATAGAACTTATGCCTGACAGTAAATCAATATTCAAGATACCATATGGGACAAGTTGGAAAGAAGTTGCAAGTCAACTTCAAAAATAATTTTGGAGGTATATTTGACCTTGTGAGTGTGCAAAATCATGTAAATGCCAACTTTAGCAAACAGGTCAAATTGGCTAGACCCAAAATTTGGCCCTCTCTCTCACTTGATAAGGCTTCTAGAAGGATCCCAAATTTTGGTAATGCACAAGGTTTCATTGTGCAAACTTTTAAATTAGATCTAAACCATATATTTTGCCCTTTGGCTAATATTAGTGGAGCGAGATGATGGTTCAAAGGTGGTCTAGATTCATTGAACCTTGGTGACCTTACTCAAAACTCCACAACCTCTAGTGATTCATTCCATTCCTTAGTATGCTCTAGGGATACTCTTTTGTTCAAAAGGATCAAAGGTGGTTTGTACCTTGATCTCTTTTCATATCTTTGCATGTAGTGAACTAGTGTTGAGATAAAGTGGATTTCTCCATAGAACTCTTAATCAAAGTTGATGTACTTCATATTTGGTAGAATCTTGATGTTCTTTACACATCTTAAATCTATCTTCTTTGGACCTAACTTCATCTTGACTGTTCATGTTGTGATTGTTTCCTTCACTATCATAATCATGGATTTCTAGCTTTCTATGTTTGGATGTATGCGATCTATCAATCATATCAATAGCCAATCTTGGGTAGATCTTTCACAGTAAGTCCCCTTGGGGAGCACCAGCAATTCTCATGAAAAAGAAAGAGGGAACTCAGCAACTCCTTATTGAATACAAAGGGTTGAACAAACCCATAACAAAGAATAAGAATCCTTTGCCAAGATGGATGAGCTAACAGATCAATTACAGGGTGCAAATTATTTCAACACGATTTGATTTGACATCAACAAGACTAACTCTTTGCTGAGGAGACTAAGTGTGCATTAATTGAAGATAGATTTTTATATCAAGCCAATATAATATTCATTCAAGGACTAGAGATTGACACTTATAAGATCTGTAAGGTTCTTCAATGACCAAATTGAAGACTAGCACTTAAGTGAGATTCTTTTTGGATTTGATAGTTTCTTTCATCAATTCACAAAGAATTTTGCTAAATTGGCATTGCTCTTGAGAAATCTTCTTAAAGGCAAATATAAGCCAGTACAGTGGACAGAGGATTGGGACAAGTGTCTCCTTAGTGTCAATGTCTCAAATTGAAGATCCAAACAAACCATATGTGGTCAAAATGGATGCAAGTGACTTTGCAGCTGGTGGAGTTCTGTCGGCCTATGACATTTGAAAGCAAGAAGCTTACAGATGCGCAATCTAGATACCCTATGTACGGTCAATCATTGGAGTACAAGATAATCAAGAAGATTAAATTGATTGGTACTAGGCTAGAACTAGAGTTCACCATGTCTTTCATATCAGTAGATTGAAAGAAAAGTTGGGTGAAGGGGACGACATATGCATGACCTTCACGGCAAAGATCTGCTTGCACAACATATGACTAGCAATTTCATAAATTCAATAAGCCACTAAAAAATGCATCACCAAAATCAACTCGTGAACTATGATACCCGAAAAACTGATTTGAAGCCAATGCCCTTGTGCCCAATGTAGCCTGCGTTAGATCCAGATTTCGTGGAGTTCCCCACATCACAAAGGGCACGCATGTTTGCTGCAGTAAACCCAATTTCATTATTCAGCACCACCACATGACCGTGTTGCACAATAAAAACCAGAGTTGCTTCGACTCCTTCTGCATATCTGTTATCATCAGCATTTTGAACCTGCAACAACCACTATCAAAACATTACAAATGGAATCCTACTAGAAAAAATCACATTAAGCACCATATACCAAGAAAATTCAGATCTGAAAACAGCATCTTGGTCCGTAGAATTGGACTGAATCTATTTTTACTGATGTTGAATGGAAAGCCATGGTCTGTTGAGGATGCAACTTCTCTTATCCCAGTGATTCACCTTGTGAAAATCAGCATTAACAATTTTGTATCAATGTTATGTCTAGTATAATACCCAAAGCAATCTTTGACCCTATAGAGTCCAACCACAAATTCTTAAATCGGCTTCATCATGCATAGCATAGAACAAATGTTACATCTCTACTCACTTAGTAGGCGCAGGTCACATGCACAAACATCCATTCACATTAACTTTCATGTTTTTGTACAACAACATATGTAATGAGTTTCTATCACTTCTCCAGAAGTGAACAGCACACACAGTCACGATGAAGACTAGTTCAAACATAGCACTCTCCAACATGAAACAAAAACGAAGAACTGATTTCAGATCACAGGTGAATAATCTATCAGAAGACAATTTTACTAGATTACTGGATCTTATATCATGAAACCCTGGGTTCAATTTTGAGTTCTAAGTTTAAAAAGCTTCATATGTCTCTGTCTTAGACCATAGATGCAGAAAATTGCTACATCTGCATTCCGAACGCTCGTTCTAAAATGCTAGCGATCAAGAAACTGTGGGTTCAATTTTAAGTCCGAAGTTTAACAAGCTTCCTACTTCTACGCATCAAACTTTAGCTAGACCATAGATGCAGCAATTCGCTGCATCTGCATTCCAGAACGCTAGCAATCGGGACAGCAAAACACTGTTCGGATCAGTAAAAACATTTGCTGTTTTTTTCACAAATTGTTTCTACTTTTTTGAATCTGTTTGAATTGCAATTAATGAAACTATCGTGTGCAGTACTATGTCATAGAAATAATCTTTTATGTATGAATGGCATTTTTTATGTCTACATAAACTATTTCAACCCACACACCCATTTTTCAAAAAAAAAAAAAATCTAATACGATCCGGGACAAAATCCTGGACGCATGTCACGCATTCTAGAACAAGTTCCAGGTCACCGGCTGCAACTATGAGCTAGACAAATGATTCATACATGCTAGCAGATTTGAGTACATTGTCTAAGGTTTTTATCAAATATACCAGCTCAAGAACAAAATGGCAATCTTCAGAGTAAAGATTGTGAGAAAGACAGTGTAAAGCACGCCCCATCCGAGCATGTTGTCGTGCAAGTAGGCTATCCTCACTGATTTGTCCTTCTTGTTCAATACCAAACTCATCACGGCGTATGGACTTTATGACTTTTTTTGCCTCAATTTCCAGACTGCTCACCTCACCAGAAGTTTCAAAATCATTCATAACCACCCCTTCAGCTTCCAATTCAGATCTTTCTTTCATCCTATCTATATCAGAAGTTTCTAGCTCTAATTTACATTTTTCACCCACATCAAGACTGTTAACAGCTACTAAATTATTTGTGCCCAACTTACTCTCTAGAGTATTCCCTTCAGAAACTTCCTCTCTTTTCCCTAGCATCTTGTGGCATTTGATAAAAAGTTTGCAACCTTGTTCACGTACATTATTGCATTGCTCCACATTTTCATCCCCACTAATGACATAGGATTCATAATCAATGACCCACTCAAGAATGCCCATGTCTAAACCAATGCCATGAAGCATAAGGCGATGTTCAACAGTTCTGCAAGCATTGAAGATGGTTACAGCAGCTACTGACATCGAACAGGAGAAAGCAGGAAGGAGGATCTCCCCTCCAAAGACACGAAACTCGGAAGGCAAAGCAAAAAGGCAGTCTAGAATACAGTTCGCTGCAACTTTTGAGGAAACATCATCTCCACTAACGTCTACACTATTCCTAATAGAATTTGCTTCAGCAGTCAAATCTGCAGTGAGAAAATCAGCGGATTTTTCCTCAAGATTATCAACAGGTGAGTAACTGGCATGCCTAGTTTTTTTGGGGGATGCTACATCTTCTTGGAGTGACCCCGGTTGCTTCCTTTTTAAACTTTCGTTAGTGATCTCCTGACTAATTGAATCCGTTGTGAATCTCCCATCCAGACCCTTCAGAGGACTTTCAGTTTCAGCTGGATTGTTACTTGAAGTTGAGCAGGAAAGGCCAATACGTATATCAAGTGCCTTCTTTGCATAAGATTTTAAGAGTGACATTGGAACATTAGCCACGCCTCCATAGACAGCCACAAGGGATAACAACTTTTCCGCAATCTGCTCTCCACTTCCTCTTGCAGTTACCATCAAAAAGTCCTCTGCCGTTGCCACTCCTTCAATTCGTAAAACTGCTCCACTGCAGGTCATCAAAACACGTAAGCAACCCATGCTTTCCTCATTTTCAAACCAGTCTAGAAAGGGCCCAAGTGAAGGAGCAAAAACAATATCCCACTTAGACCAGTCCTTAAGATCACATAACATAGGTGCCCTTGATAAGCACATCCAGGCATCTGAACTGCTCTTGCTCCCTAAATATCCAACATTAACTTGACGAGTAACTTTAGTATCTCTATCCAATCCTCTAACAATCGGAGAGCTTTTATCCATTTTCATAGAATCAATATTGCTGCTTTTTGTTACTAATGCTCCAGCAAATAAAAGTGACTCAAAAGGAGCAGAAAGTTGGTCTTCTACGGCTTTTTTTAAGATGGACTCTAAGGATTCCTTTCCCATCTCTTCTACACATTGCACTCCAAACTGCTTGGAAATCTGCAATGAAACTTGGTCAGTTGAGACTCCAGTGCCAGTGCCCAAGGCATGAACAGCTTGGGTGACAAAATTCACAAGCCGTTGTTGAGGAACAATGGCCTTGTGATCTAGCCAGGTGCTGCTATGTAACTTAAGGGGCTTCATCATTCTGCTAGGTAAAACATCCGTGTGGTGCTCCAAAAATTCCACAAGACCCTCGAAGCCCAGATCAGAAAAAACTTCATCTGAGAACAAATTGGCAATATGTTTCTCGTACTCCACAACCCACCTCAGCATTCCCCAAATTGATTTGCCATCTGCTTGTTCGTTACAAGTAAGTAGAAATTGATCGAAATGCGCCACCAAAGCTGATAGAATCTGGTCTGAGCTCACAGCTGCAAAACAACAAGACCATCTCCCAAAGGTGACACATTCTTCTGATTGATGAAACTAACTACAAGAAATATAGAATTGAGAGTTGAAGAACTGAGTCTTTTGTGCCCTTCTAATGAAATTTGTGTTGTACTATGTAGAAAAGAAGCACATTAATGTGAAAATTCCACTTCGCACAAGAATTTCATTGACGTGTGGCATCACAAGAGGGATGGGTAAATAGTCAATATGCATGTGATATAAATCTGTTACAACATCAACTCTTTGAACACCTTGATTTGATAAGAGCACATCAGATAATTACATAAATACAACTACTTGATATGCATTGTTTCACCAGCTTTTTTCATGACAGCCCAAGCGAGGTCAAATAATGTTACCAGTACTTTTTTGAAGTTGACTTCCTGACAATCTTGGTTTATAGTCTACTTCAATTGCCCCTGAAACTTGAGCAGTTTGAGCTTCTTTTTCTGTCCACATATCCCCAACTCCCTCTTGAAAGTGGTCATACATACTGTCCCAGTATCCTGCTTTCATTGATAATACCTGCCACAATTTTTTTAATCAACACAAGATAATACAACCACCTTCCCAAGAAAAGAGTCAAAATCATTAAGCAACCTTTGGAGAAAGCCTGTAACTATTATCTTCTTGATTTCTCACCAGTGATGACATGATGCCATCAAAAAGCTAAACAAAGCAAGAATATTCAAGAAAAAGATCCTCTTATCAAACCAGCCACTTTGGCTCCTCAGAAAATAAAGCTTTATGATATATATGTCCGCTCAGTTTTAATAGACCAAGTAATCTTTAATCTAGCAGATGCCTGGTAAATTCAGTCAATACAATGCAGCAACTACAATTCAAACAAATAGTGCGACAAGATAGTAACGGAATAAGTTTTCAAGGGATCAAGCATTGAATCATAGGAACAAAGAGAAAAAAACTAAGTTGAAGTACGTTTTGAGGACCTTCAAAAAGCCTTGTCTAAGAGCGAGATAGAATGTCCCAAAGAGGGACAAGGGTCCTAAAAATAAATTCCTCAGAAATCCTTGAAGGAGTTTTGCAACAAAAGCAATAATATATATGTCCCTATGAAACTATCACCTACCTATTTCTGGAGCCTCTACCACTACATAAAGAAGACTTACAATACAGGTCTATAAAAGAACAGTATGTAATTATATGCATTATAATTCATTACTTACAAGCTCGATGAGCCTTGCTTGCATTTACACAAGAACTGTGTTCTTGAACTTCATGTATGCCCACAGACATGCATTGAACTGAAAAACCTTGACAAAGTATAGCTGAAAACACTTACTGCAATGTTCAATACACCAACTGCAGGGTATGACTTGAACAGCTTAGCTTGCTTAATAGCCTTCTTCTTATTCTGCTTTTCCATCTTTTCCCCATTGAACTTAGACTTCGGAGCTGTTTGTAGCATCATCTCTAACACCTGCAAGAACTAGAATCAGGAAACCCCAAAGGAAACTACTTTCACATAAAGATCAAGAGCGTATTGCATAATCCTCAGACTCGTCTAGCCCCCTAAACACATGTGAATCTTACATTTATAGCTACGATAAGACTAACCTGGTTACTCACAAACCAATCACAGAACCTCAAAGTGAACAAAAATCTACTACAATGATTAAGTGACTGCCTTTCAATTCTTCTAAGTCTTTTGCCTAATTAAATCAAACTGTTGCAGCACAATAATTCCAGATAATATGGTACCTGCCAATCTGAAATTTGGAACGAATGGGAATGCCATATCATTGTTTCAAATAAAATGATGTCAAAATAAGACTCACACCTTCAGATGATCAATGTTCCCATTATTGCCTTGAAAAAGCTTTGCAAACCTAGGAGATAAGGAATGCAGCATTCCAGACAATAAGGCCAAAAGCTCCAAACAAGGGAATAACCTGACCTTATCCAGTTGCTACTTCCTCCTCTTATCTCCAGGAATGCCCTCTTCTTCCTACATGCTCAGGCCTTCACATCTTGCTCTCTATGAGCATCCACTATATTTTACATCATTGCTCCATCTTACCTACTGCTGGGAAACTACTACCAAATCTTGTCTGCCAGCCGATCCAGGGAGCAGCCTTTCTCCAGCCAATGCGATCTACATTTCAGACCTTACATGGCCTATTTGCACGATGGTATAATCTATTAAGATAATGCTCACAGTTGTGATTCTTTTCATGGTCTTTTACTGGATCCATAATAGGGACCGCCGTCAGGAAAATCGTTCTCAAATAGCATTAGAAATCTTTCATCACTGCTAAATTGCTTACAGGATCATGTTTTGCATTCCAGAAAACCTTTCACTAACAAAATTGGAAAATCAAAAACAATTCAGAAACATTCAAATCACGACAGTCCAAAAAGCAATCATATTCTATAATGTCTGTTACAGAATGTAGCAATATGGATCATAACACAACTACTACTGAGAGTCTGGATGGAGTTCCGAAGAAACTAGAACTACATTTTCCAGAGTTGTCAGACAGCAAGCAGCATTTTATAAACAATGAGAATAAGTTACTTTTTTAGTTAGATCACAGGTATTAAAAGTTTCAATGTGGTCAGTTTCGGACATGGACTTACACTTTTCTCTGAATCCTTATTTCATTTAGATTTCCATTGTGAGGTAAAAAACATGGAACAGATATGGAGACTGAAGAAAACTGATTCTTTAACAGCATTATTGAACATACAGATTCCTAAGCGATACTACAGCTAACTAAGCCAACCAATAATTACCTCAGAAATAGAGGAATTGTGGCATGCCCCCTTCCAAGATGCAACAAACTCCGCGAGCTTCGTCTCTGACATGATGTAAGGATCTTGAGAATTTGAGTCACGATACATTCTTGTTCGAAGACGCTCTTCTGCTTCTGAAGGATACGGACAACTACTAAAATTCAATTTCTGTCCTGCCTTTGCCTTTATATGGCTTTCCACAACAGCATTATCATTGTCAGTTGAATCTGATTGGTTTTGTGAAGCTTCAGTTTCTTTGCGGACAGAGGAAAAAAAACGATGTACGCGCTCTGCAAGGCTTACACCCTTGAGCTTTGAAGATTGCTTCCCCTTGCGAAAGCCTTTGCAATTTATAGCTGGCTTCTCCTGAAGCATTTTCAACTCTTCATTTCTTGCTTTCACAATCAAACCAATATACAACCTAAAACCAGATTCCAACAACTTATGTTAGCTCTCTCTCGCTCGCGCTCGCTCGCTCTCTCTCTCTCTCTCTCTCTCTCTCTCTCACAGCCGCAATGGCTGCCTAACCGCCTGCTGCCTCCTATCCGCCTGCTGCCAGCACGCTCCCCAGCACTCCATCTTTCCCATATGGCTACACGCAAGCGGGGGGGAGGTAACTCCCCCCACTCTCCACCGTGCCCTGCTGGCCCAAAAACCACCATTTCCATCGCATCTGATCCGCACCCTGCTGGCCCGGAATCCATCTCCATCGAGGGTCTGTCCATTTTTGGTCCAAGGCCTAGTTATGGAGTATCATAACAACACAGTGTTGGAGGGTTTGCGGATCCCAAGGCAACCCTAACCCTAGTTAATAAGTGAGAGGGATTTGGCACCCTGCGTGTGTAAGTCCAACCCAATGATCACATAGTTATTTGATTAATTAGAATGTTAATAAAAGGACTTTAGGCCTTTTTGCGGGACTTTTAATGTCGCAGGGCCTAAATGTCAAGTTAGTGAATAAAGTTGGGTTTCCCTCCAATTTTGATGGTTCCCACACTTTTTTAAATTTGAATAAAAACAGAGGCAAGATTGGACCAATAGGATTCAGAGGCCAGGGTCCTCCTCTCTACTATAAAAAGGGACCAATTCGAGTTGTTCCTCATGTTCATTTCCTCATTTCAATAAAGCAGATTGGTTCTCTTTAGAAATGGATTGATGAATGTCCTTGCTCTTCCTCTCTTTTCCTCCATTTCTCATGCTTTCTTTGGATTTTGCTAATTGTTGGATCTGATCATTATTGGGATTGCTATTTCTTATGCTTTTGTGAAAGAGAAAAGGAGAGAGAGAAGAGTAAGTTTCTATCATTGTTGTGGATTTAGGGTTAATGGATGTAGTGTTAATGCTTAGTGTTAATGGATGTTAGTGTTAGATCCTCCATTCATGTTAAAATCTGAACTATACTATCGCTCTCATGGGAACGAACCTCCGCGTGACAACTAACTCCGTCTCTTTGATGCTAGATTGACTAGATCTTGGATTCCGGTTAGGCAAGGAAAGAAACCCACTACAATTTTGGCGCCGTTGCCGGGGAGCTACGCCAATTTTTCAGTTTGCAGCATGTTTGGTTGATGGTTAGCTTGCATTAGGCATCTTGTCGTGGCATGCTAGGGTTAGCTTTGCATTATGGATGTGATTTGTGAGAGTTATGTCTAAAAACGTTCAAAAAATGAGTGGTGACTGTATTTTTTGTTTTTTAATTTTTTGCCTTTTTTTATTCAATTTCCGCCCTATTTTCTGTTTCCTATAATTCAATCTGAATAGGTAGGATTGTAGAGCATTGAAAGGGCTTTCTTTTCATCTAATTTTTTTTTAATTCCGTTTAGTATTGAGCAAGTTACAAATTTTTGAAATTGGCAACAAAATTCTGTAAACTTGTCAAAAACCAGAAACTTCCAGGTTCGTGTTTTTTTCTGCCCTGTTTGATTCATTTTTTGCCCTACTTTCTATTCTCTGTAATTCGATCTGAATAGGTAGAGTTGTAGAGCATTAGAAGGGCTTTCTATCCATATAGATTTTTTTTGGATTCCGTTCATTATTGAGCAAGTTACAAATTTTTGAAGTTGGCAACAAAATTCTGTAAACTTGTCAAAAACCAGAAACTTCCAGATTCGTTTTTTTTCTGCCCTGTTTGATTCATTTTTCGCCCAACCTTCTATTCTCTATAATTCCATCTGAATAGCTAGAGTTGTAGAGCATTGAAAAGGCTTTCTGGAGATATAATTTTTTTCTCATTTCGTTACATTTTGAGGAAGTTACAAATTTTTGAAAATGTCAAAAAAAAGAAATTCTGCAGTTACCTTGTCGTTAGCTTCAACAATGTCATTGCTAGCAGGTGCACCTATCTACAAGGATCAACATCAACAAGCATTATCTTGGGATCTTTTTTTGGATGGTGTCGACTACCCATTTGTCAATGCACTTGGTTATCATGAATGGCCACCGGACCCATATGGCTATTCAAGCGTCGAGGTTGGTGTCGTGGGACCGCCACCAATTTTGGTGGGGGATACTGTTAGAGGGTTTGCGGATCCCAAGGTAACCCTAACCCTAGTTAATAAGTGAGAGGGATTTGGCACCCTGCGTGTGTAAGTCCAACCCAATGATCACATAGTTATTTAATTAATTAGATTGTTAATAAAAGGACTTTAGGCCTTTTTGCGGGACTTTTAATGTCGCAGGGCCTAAATGTCAAGTTAGTGAATAAAAATTGGGTTTTTTCCCTCCAATTTTGATGGTTTCCAAACTTTTTTAAATTTGAATAAAAGGAGAGACAAGACTGGACCAATAGGATTTAGAGGCCAGGGTCCTCCTCTCTACTATAAAAAGGGACCAACTCGAGTTGTTCTTCATGTTCATTTCCTCATTTCAATAAAGCAGATTGGTTCTCTTTAGAAGTAGATTGATGAATGTCCTTGCTCTTCCTCTCTTTTCCTCCATTTCTCGTGGTTTCTTTGGATTTTGCTAATTGTTGGATTTGATCATTATTGGGATTGCTATTTCTTATGCTTTTTGTGAGAAAGAAAATGAGAGAGAGAAGAGTAAGTTTCTATCATTGTTGTGGATTTAGGGTTAATGGAAGTAGGGTTAATGGATGTAGTGTTCATGCTTAGTGTTACTGGATGTTAGTGTTAGATCCTCCATTCATGTTGAAATCTGAACTATACTATCGCTCTCATGGGAACGAACCTCCGCGTGACAACTAACTCCGTCTCTTTGATGCTAGATTGACTAGATCTTGGATTCAAGTTAGGAGGACTTCACAGCTCACACAACTTGAATGATTATTCAAAGAGTAGTAGGGCGTGGAAACCCCTCCAAACTAAGGGCTACTTTTAGCATGTAATGTATAGAGGTGGTGGTGTTTTGCTAATTCTAGCTCTAGAACCCATATGGGTCCTCAACCTACTTGTTATTAGTTGCTTAATTAGCACAAGTGGGGTGTACTATGTACATAAATGTTTTACCTCCATATCTTATGCAAACTTACAAGTTACAAGTATACAAGCCTTAAGGGGCAAAATAGGCATTTATTTCAACACCCCCCCTCGATGGCTATTTTGTTCATACCAACACCTAGCATGCTACGAAAATTTTCAAATTTTTCTTTGATAAGTGCCTTAGTAAAGATATTTGTTGCTTGATCGTTGGTATCAGAGTACTCGAGCTGAATTTCTCCGCTTTGTATCTTCTCTCGTAAGAAGTGCTAGTCCACCTCAATATGCTTTGTACGAGCATGGTACACAGGATTTTTGGCAAGCTGGATGCAACTATGGCTATCACAATAAAGAATAGCAGGACCATCATGTGGGATCTGCACCTCCCCAAGAAGTCTCCTAGGCCATATCGCCTCGCAGGTAGCTTTCACCGCTGCTCTGTACTCAGCCTCTGTCGATGATAAGGTAACGGTGGGCTATTTCTTGCTGCACCAAGAAATGGCCCCAGAACCAAGGTTGAAAGTGTAACTTGTACTCGACTTCCGATCATCCCTATCATATGCCCAATCTGAATCGGTAAAGCCTCCAAACTGAAGCTTCCCGTCATCTGTGTACTCAATCCCATAGCAGGTTGTCCCTTTGACATACCTCAAAACCCTCTTAGCTGCTTTCCGATGGGCTTCAGTTGGAGAACTCATGAACTGGCTTGCTACACCAACCGCATAGGAAATGTCTGGTCTCGTAGTGCTGAGATAAATCAGGCTACCCACAAGCTGCCTATAAAGAGTCTCGTCCACAAAAGGAGTGCCATCATCTCCGCTTACTGCTAGTATCAATCGGCATGGATACGGGTTTGCAATCCTGCATGTTGAACCTGTTCACATGCATAGTTAGCTTGGGAAATAAACACACGGTTTTGCTTTTTCGAAACCCAACTGTCCATTGAGAAAAGCACTCTTCACGTCCATTTGATGGACCTCCCAACCAAAAAATGCAGCCAATGCTAAAACGAACCTGATAGACGTCATCTTAGGTATAGGTGCAAACATCTCATCATAGTCCAAGCCCTCCCGCTGCGGATGGCCTTTAGCAACCAGCCTTGCCTTATGCTTTTTGATGCTCCCATCCGATTTGTATTTGGTCTTGTAGACCCATTTACACCCAATAGGATGCTTCCGTTTTAGTAGCTTCACCAAATCCCATGTATCATTCTTGAGGATGGAGTCGTAATCCTCTTGCATAGCATGTTGCCATACCTTTTCATCTTCTGCCTCAACGATTGTATGAGGATCTTGTGAATCCAAAATAGTAGTCATAAGTGCATAGTTTGTCTCCTGGTGTCCATGTTGTTGGGCTTGCCTTTGAGACCTCCTAGCCCCTAGATTGCTGCTCTCTCCCTCATCCAACAGTTGGTGATGAAGACGGTGAATAGGACTCAACAGCTTTGCCCCTTTCCTTCCACTTCCTAGCCTCTTCGGACTCTTCCTCTTGATCACTCATATGATCATCCTGAGGCTCCCCAATATATGGATGTGGATCATCAAGTATTGGCACAAATTCACTTGTACCATCCATCTCATGTTCCTCCATAGGAGGCGTTTGATCTTCAAAGATCACATCTCGACTTATGATCCTCTTCTTGCTAGTAAGATCGTAAAGTCGGTAAGCTTTGCTTTCTTCACTGTATCCCAAGAAAATACACTTTGCGGATTTTACATCCAGCTTCTTCCTGTTATCCTTGGGAATATGGGCATAGGAAGTACAACCAAACACTCGCAAAGCGCCCACCTTGGGCTTAATGCTGCTAAATGTCTCTTCTGGGCCTTCCACAGCTTCAGTTGGACTTCTATTCAACAAAAACACCGATGTGTGCATTGCCTCGCCCCAGTTGGCCCCCACAGATCTGAATGCACCAGATCAAGTATACCTGCTGCCCTAGTGGTGCTCTCCTTGGGCAACTATTGTCTTTGTTGTTTTCCCATAGCGCAAGCCTCGCAAATTGAAGAGCTTGGCTTAATGACTAGAAGCCCCTCCACCATATGATGTTGGTTCAATACCTGCATGCTTTGGTAGCCAAGATGTCCATACCTTGTAGGAAATCAAAATGCCAAGATACTTCTAACATTCAATCTTCATATACAAGAAGAAGAAGAAGAATAAGAAGAAAAAGAAGAAGAAGAAGAGGGAGAGGGTTAGGCGCCCTCAAGGATAGAGAAAGTAGTAGCAATGCTTGAAAGGGAATGAATTACAAATGAACAATGAGTACATATAAATAGGCCTTCCAAGGGCCTAGACTCTTCCAAACCCTAAGTTCTAGAACCTACTAATTATAGGGCACCCCCCAAAGTCAAGATAGGGCCCCTTAACATAATTAGACTTTACTTGGACCCACGAGTTATTACTAGACCAAAATTGGGTCCAACTTAGCTAAAACTAACTTAACATGGTCTAAATAATAAACTTAACCCATGGTTACACAAGTCTCGACTTCTTGGGTCAAAGTAACCTATGGGAAACTAACATTATCATTTATTATTTCTAACATACCTCTCATGCCACAACCTATCCATATCACTTCCTTTTGCTGTATAAGCATGCTGACTAGGATAGAAGTGTACAATCTGTATAGATTATCTTCCAGCAATCCTTTGGCCACAACCTTCATATTATCACTCAAGTCCAACACAAGACAAGAAGTAGCATAAAATTCTACTTTCATATTTTGTTGAGTGATAGCTCCTACTGAAAGAAGATTTTTAGCAAGTTCTGGTACATATAAGACATTCTTAATGACTTTGACTTCTCCTGATGGAAGCTTTATAGGTAATGTGCCCTTTCCCTTGACCTTGTGTGTTGAGTTTTCACCTAGGCACACCTCTTGTCCATCACAAATCCCCACAAAGGTATCAAACCAATCCCTATGAGGGGTATGTGCTTTGAAGCACCTGAGTCAATGTACCAACCACCTGTTGTAGCTTGTGAGACCAATGCAACAGAAAATAACTCAGCTTGCCTTATGTTTGTCAGAATAGACTCTCCAAGCACAGAAAGTTGATATCTAAGATCCTGAATCTTAGTAAGATGATCAGTAACTGTCTCCATTCTGAGAGTATACTTGTTCTTCAAGTAGAGAAACCTAGTTGTACTTGCTGTCTCATACAATGCACAAAGAATGTGCCATGCATCTACAGGCCCTTTGGCTGACCTAATTAGAGGAATCACATTATCCCTCACTGACATGTTGATGATCATGTGTGCCTTTTCCCCTCTCTTGATATAGTCCTTGAGTTCAAGTTCTGACGTTGGAACAGGCTCCTCACCTGTCACAAGCTTCCAACATTCTTTGTCTTCAAGAATGTTCTTGATCTTGAATTTCCAAATGCTAAAGTTAGTGCCATCAAGCCGGCTGGCTTCACTCAGCATGCTCTCTGCAAGACTAGACATAGCTGGATAGAAATAAAACACAAAAGGTAAACTGGGGTTTTCACCCAACTAGGGTATGCAACCACTTGCTCAATAACCCTCAACTTCTGGATTTGAAACTATCCCCCTATATGGCTGTCTTGGCCCTTGTCCAAGATCCACTCAGAACTTTCACAGAAGTCCCCACTATAGAAAGCACCCTCCTACAGTCTTGGTTGTCAAAAAAGACTCAAAAACTTTTCTCCCAAATTAAAAAGTTTTTGGATCAGAGTACTCCCCTTGCCAATAGTACTCCAACCATGCAAATAGCATAGAGATCAGATGCCCCTACAGAAAGTGCGCCCTCCTTAAAAATATGCTGCTCTCCAAGAATGGCAGGAATTTGATCAAAACAGGTCCAAGCTTTCACCACACCACAGGCAACATAACCTGCTCTGATACCATGACAAAATCCAAGGCCTAGCTATGGAGTATCATAACAACACAGTAAGCACACTATGAAAGCTTGAAAAAACCAGCTATGGAGTAGAAGACAAAAGCGAGAGAGAGAGGAATTCAAAGCTCACATAACTTGAATGATTATTCAAAGAGTAGTAGGGCGTGGAAACCCCTCCAAACTAAGGGCTAATTCTAGCTCTAGAACCCACATGGGTCCTCAACCTACTTGTTATTACTTGCCTAATTAGCACAAGTGGGGTGTACTATGTACATAAATGTTTTACCCCCATGTCTTATGCACAACTTACAAGTTACAAGTATACAAGCCTTAAGGGAAGAGAGGAAGATGTGTGTCTCCACAAGTTACATCCTTTTATAGCAGGTCCAAATCCTATTTGGCCACTTGGCTTTCCCTCCAAAATGTAAAACCCTACTACTTTTGGGTCTAGATTCAATGTACCCAAAGTTCAAATTTGAATCTCTCTCAAACTCGACTACCAACTTTCCCACACTTTCAAAGAGTCTTTATTGAATGTTTTTTAAACTAATATAACTTCAAAAAGTTTATCTCTAAGTCTTGGCCTCAATTGACAATTTACCAAATATGACTAAACTTGTCACTTTATGCCACCTTGTATTGTAAGACTTTATACAACTTTGTTATAACTTGTTATGCTATAGAATAAAAGGATTCAAAGGGTTTGGTCTTGACTTGTCAAGAGGGACTATGTGAAATGTTTCTCTCTCTCTCTCTCTCTCTCTCTCTCTCTCTCTCTCTCTCTCTCTCTCTCTCTCTCTCTCCCAGTGACGGCTTCTGCATCGCACTAGTTTGTTGGCCTCCATAGGAGACTTTAACAAATGGAAAACGGATGATCTACAAGGATGGTATTATTCCATTTGTAGATCGTAAACCCATTGCTATTAAGGAAAGTTTGATTGAGATATCTGAGGTTGTTCAAAGTTAGAGTCAGAGTTAGAGAACTAAAGAGATGTCTAGTTGAACTTGTAAATGGTCTACGTACCATAAAATCTTGACCATTATTCTTGTCTTAGTTAGATCTTTTTTTCAGCTTTGTTAGTTGATGGAATCAATCCATCTAGTTTCCATCCCTTTCATGTACTGATCAGTCTTATATGCCTTAAAATCAAACGTTGTGGCCTTAAAAGAAAATTATGAGTTAGCACTCCAGCAGAATGAGGTGAAAATCTCTCTCTCTCTCTCTCTCTCTCTCTCTCTCTCTCTCTCTCTCTCTCTCTCTCTCTCTCTCTCTCTCTCTCTCAGCAAAGACATGGTGTACCGGTCTCCATCACACTGGGCCAGCATTTCACGATTACAGACCACCATGTTAGCTCATATGATTCGGGTGAAGCCCTCAGTTCCACACGAGATCCTTCTTGCAGAGTTTGCAGTTCCACCCATTCAGATTGATGCCGCTTTCCAGCTTATCGCATATATTCAGAGAGTCTAGGCTTTGCCAGATGCAGATGCAGACGTGAGATATACACAGACATCACTTGTTTCTTCACACTCCCTTCATGACCAGGGCTATCGACGGTCGTGGTTCTCCCAGGCATCCCACTTCCTCCGTGAGTCATTTCGTATCTCCATTACAGAGCTCCCATCAGGTACTCATCAGTATATCAAGCGCGTCTTATATCAGGCATATCTCGATCGCACTTGGAGGCGACAACTCATGGTTAAACCCGACTATTACTGGACTCATTTTATTGAGCTTGACATAGCAGGGTTCCCCGTTTTGCCACACTATTTGGACTCGGGATTATCACATTGCCTCAGATTTACATTGGGACAGCTCTGCGTATCATCACATCAGTTGGCTATTGAGACTGGGAGATTTCAGGGTACCCCAAGAGAGGAGCAGATTTGTCAGTTATGCTCCCTAGATGAGGTGGAGTCAAAGGAGCACTTTATCTTTAGGTGCCTGGTGTATTACGAGATCAGAGGGAGATACCACTGTTTGTTCCGAGAGATACCTGTCACCCTACGATCCCTCCTAGCCTATGAGGACTCCCGATGCGTTGCACTCATGATACTGCGACGGGACTTGTGTCAGACTGCCCAGCAGAGTCATGTTTCTCAGCCTCAGATCACTTCTTTTTCTCCAGAAGGAGAGGACGAGACATAGTATTTGATGATGATGATGATGATGATGACTTACATGCCCACAGAGATCAGACACAATGTCCCACACATACTCATGTACTACTCGACTTATCACGAGGAGACTTCCTCATCCTCCTAGACGACGTCAACGACCACCGCCAGCGGCCCTTCATGCTGCGGCCCGTATTACATCCTTGTATAGCATCAGCAGGACTGGGTTGGACGATAGTGTCATACCCCACTCATGACTTTTAGCAGTATACATGCTCCCACATGGTTCATATATCATCAAATCTATTTTAGTTCATAGCTTTAGATTTGCTATTTCTATTACTGTTTTGGAGACGTTTCATACGCTCCCACTGTTACCACATACTTGACATGTACATTTACTAGTCTTATATGCCTTTTGGCATGGAAAAGACATTAATAAAGCTTTCTTTCTCTCTCTCTCTCTCTCTCTCTCTCTCTCTCTCTCTCTCTCTCTCTCTCTCTCTGCACTCTTTGGTTTATATATAGATGAGCTTGAGCAGATTATACAGAGATATGGAGGAGAGGGATGGGGTCAAGCAGGGCTGTCCACTCTCTCCTACACTTTTTGGTCTTTACATTGACGAGCTGGAGCATGTTATACGGAGTGATAGGGGGGAGGGTTGTACATTGGGCGACCTCATTATTGTTATCCTCTTGTATGCCGATGATGTGGTTTTGCTTTCACGGACGAGAGACGGTTTGCAGCGACACTTAGATGCTCTTCTTTCTTTTTGCACACGATGGGCTTTGTCAGTGAATGTGGCCAAGACTAAGGTTATGGTTTTCAACACCTCTAGGTCCATACAATTGGCAAGTATACTACCTATTTGAATTTATTAACTACTGTGGCGCACACATTTTTGCAACTTATTCTTCAACATATAACATTAACGGTGTGGCTTTTCTTTTGCAGCATCAGAACTTTATTTTTCAAAATCAATGCTTTTATTAGGTACCTTCAGCATTTTCGTTATATTGGCACTGAGTAGAATGTATTTTTGAGGAGAGAGAGTAACGTCATGTATAGGGAAGCTTATATGGGACACAGATTCTACTTGAATAATTGTCATGTGACCGTATAATTTTGGGACTTAGCTCATCATTTGATAGTTAACATTCGATTAGGAGAGTTATTGATCAATTAGAATTATTGGGCCCTAGAACAGGGCGTGGATGACCAAGGCCGCTGGCAACTACAAATTGGCATGTGAGCTTCATTATTGGGGGTTGACTGTTAAGAGATCGGTCTACAAAAGCCTGAGATCAACTTAGCAGCAGTTCAGCATAACCATAGCTTAAATTCAGCCTGCACCTGTCAACATATTCAGGAAGATTGTCATTTTTAAGTTGTTCATTTCTTGATCAATAAATTTCCAATATACTCTCTATTCTCTACATTTTGGGGATATTTTAGTTAAAACATACGTACTTTCCAACGTTCGTATCAGTTGTCATTATACAATACCATGTTAATCTAAGCCACATATGTATACATACACTTGGAATCAATAAAAGAACTTCATACACATTGGAAAACGAAGTGGCAATAGTGGCACTGCACATAAAAATGGTGCACTGAGCTGTACATTTCTAGTAGTAATTAGTCGAGAATACATCATGGAGACAAAGTAAGATCCTTCAAGTGCAACCTTTCACATATTTTTTAAGCACATTTGCACATCAACAGACCTATGAAACTCAGTATGCACCTCAGCGCACATCTCTCTTTCTGGCCAAATATCTATATTACAAATCTTTCCAAAGGATTAAGTGATATGCATACCCCAAACTTTGAATTCGCAAGCAGAGATGTTGCACAGTGGAGATGCCTAGTGCTTTTGCAACAAACGTCAAAAATTCCTCGACTTTAACTTGAGCTCGGTCACCATTCTTGCGTTTTTGTAGAAACTTGGCCAAATGTAGCACGACTTCCATAGTTGTGATTTTACAGTATTCCGCTGTTTCAGGTGGACAAAAGTACTCAATGACAAGGGGATGGGAAAGGGGTGGACCCAAACCCAACTCCTCAAATTCTTTAACACCTTCATCTTTACAAATTTCACAAATCATATCGTGCAAAGTTGAAATCTTTCTTCCCGCCACATACGCTTGAATTGATGCATTTACCTGTCAAAATTTAGCTTTCATTCGATCTGGAAAAAATTCACATACTAAGAAAATACATACAGTTCTATATGGTTCTGTCACTTTTAAGTAAGCCATGCAACTCAATTAGGTGAAAAGTGCAAAAGACCTTCAAACAAGTGCACTACACACCCCAAAAATAAACATACGATGCATACTTAGAGACAAGTGGTCTCACAATAGCAGCTTTTAGAGAGTGCTTTCTCAATAAGGAGTTCAATAACACAAAAACAATGTTAGCTAAACAAACATATAGCACAGCCTCAACTATCTCACAAACTCATCAAAATAACTGCAACACATTAGGATTTACACCTTAAGAAAACGAAATTTTAACATGCTGCAATGAGTCTTCGGACAATGTCTACCAACAAATGTGCCATCATCCTTGATATCTGGTGTCAAAAACTAGCCTTTCTGGACAAATGCATGCACCAGCCATGCACAAACCTCTAAGCCTCTAGAAAAACCAACTTTTTACATCCCTTTCATATAAAGGACAAGTAGAACTAACTTGGTTTTTCGTTACAAACAAAAACTTATAATAGACAGAACTCTTCTGAAGAAGGCTCTGTCAGTACAGAAACATTGTCCACTTTCAGCTTGCTCTTCAATGGATTAAAAATCTTCATGTCGCCACCGAACATTCAAAACTTCATATTGAAAGACTTCTTGTCCTTCAATGTAGAAGGGAGTGCTCACAAGTGACAAAAGGAATTAGCCTCAAAACTATCTACTATCTAGCAAAGGAGCTACAAAGAAACCCTAGTCATGAAATAAGTTGTCGAGCTAATTATCCTTTGCATGAGGGAAATCTTGAGAAAAGTCACCTTGCAGTTCAAATGCAACTTCAAACTAATAACACAACACTGTACACTTACTCTCACTTGGTGTTCCATGGTACTATGTACTATATGAGGGCACTATACGGAATCGGGATGTACGATAGCATTGGTGATGCAAGTGTTTGGATACGGGATTACACGAGTCATGATTATGAAGTCACCATTGTAATTTGTTACTATCATAGTTTCTAATGTGCAGAATCCAGACTCCAAGCTCTAGCCGATGTTCAAACATGTCACATGCTGAAACATTTCACTTACCTAGCCCGATGTTGGCAATATACTTCAATTATGGATGATCTGAAGCACCTTGTTGCCAACATATCCATCAAAAAACTGACCTTATGGACTATGGACAGTTAAACTAAAGTCTAGAGAGGTTGCTTAAAATTTCAAACTCTTTCTTCTTCAAGTTTCATCCAATTTTTCATGCAATTTAAATGGTGCCTACATGATGGGGCAATGTTGTACATAGTCTTGTGGAGTTGGAGGAGGTCAATCTAGGATAACGGGCAAGATGAAGTAATAGAAGAAAGGGAACGTCACTTGAGGAATCAGGTGATTCAATGATACTTGGTATCATGGAAGCACTGGCCTTTAGAATACACGACTTGAGAGACAATGGATTGTTTGAAAAACAAAATCTTGATTTCCTCATGGAGGACAAGAAGTCTTAGGGGAGAAGGCCACGTTACACCCTTTGGGGTTAACAACCCAAAATGACCAAATTGGGCCATTGGTTAAGGCTCGTTCAAAAATAGGTGCACAACGTTATATCTAGTAAAGGGAGGGAACAGCTTCTAGGTTTCTATCTTTTACAAACTTAGCAGAGGCAAGTAAGGTTAGAGGCCTTGGCACACCTATATTGTATTGTTCCATTCCATCACAAAAGGGACATTGGTGTTCTAGCACTCTATTGATCACTCTACGAATCACGATGTTTCTTGCAATAGGATCACTTTAACCTATTTGAGGTCAATAATCTAATGCAACTTTTTAGGTTAGATTCTATGAAAGTTATGCTGAAAAATAATAATCATTGCACAAATGAGTGCAATTTGTACTATGATTTGGTTCTCAAAGTTCCAACCAAGAGTAGATCAATTCCTAAAAATCCAACCCTCATGTACCCTAAGAATACCATGTGATGACTAAATCACATCAAGCATAAAAGACCATTAAGAATTAAGTAAATAGCAATCTCCAACTAAGACTATTGAAAGAACATCAAATGTAGCCAAATCCTAAAACTCGTACAAGGAAGAGCAATGAGTTTTTGACAAAGAACTCAAAAAGAAACCAGATCATAAGCTACCGAATGAATATCTCTACTTCCTATTTATATTATACTAGCTTTGAGTTAAATACCTATTTTGAAAAGGAAGAGCAATGATTTTTGTGAGTTCCTGATTCATATATACCAATTTACGTAGGAACTTGTCATTAGGCTATACACTACAACAATATATATATTGGAGTATAGCTTATAAAAGGTGTTGACCAGGACAAATGAACTGCAAGGCTTTCTCACAAATTTGTAAAATCCACATGCAAAACTTTGGCATGACCTGAAATGAAGAAGTTTGCTAAATCCTGAACTGAGAAAATGAACTTGCTAATAAAAGAGCAAAAAATAGCAGAATTGCAAGCTTTAAGACAGCTGAATTCATATTTGCCATAACATAATGTATAGTTCATACCTTTGCTTCAATTGATGAAAGCTGACGGAGGCAAGGGACGTCCTGAACCCGAATTCCGATTGATTCTAGGGAAGCTGATCCGATAGCAGCCAGCATACCTTGCATCACTTTCTTCAGAGTAACCCCCGTTCGATCATTCAATAGTTTGTCATAAACCTTGATCGCTATTTTATCCACCTTTGAAATGGTTTCTTTTCCTTTTGAAAACTCTTTCGGCTTCATTCTACTTCCTGCGGTACCAAATTTGGGAGTGGAGCTGGATGCCTGAGCTCCTACACCCTCACTTGAAAACCTCTCATTGTTAGATGAAGGACCTGAGCTACTTTGTTGGGCACCTTGATACAAATACTGTACACCTTGACACCACTGACCTAGATTTGCTTCCTCGTTCCAGGCACCTGGAAACCCATGACCTGCCATTTCTGTAACAGGTCGAGTAGAGTGAAAATTGAAGCTTTCTCGCAGGTTTACAAGATCTGAGGGGTTTCCAGGAATCTGTGCCTGGCTGTATCGGGCATTCTGCGGAGAGAACATTAACGGTTGGGCATTTGGCGGAGACAACATGAACTGTTGATGCCCACTGTCCCAAGGAAGTCGAAAAGATGGGGGATATCTGGAGCCTAATGCAAATCCAGGCTGAATTGGGCTTCCTTGTACAATAGGCTGAGATAGATTGCCCTGTAAATAAGGCTCAACTGGACTTCTTTGAATTCTAGCAACGGATTGAGTGTGAGAAGAATTTCTAGGAGGCCCATCAACGCTCCTCGTATGTCTATTTCGGCCCGCCATAAAGGATTGTCACGGCGAGGATATCAGCGAGAGAGCGAGGTTGGATCTGATACAACAATGTTGGCAGATTGTGAGGACTGTTTCTGGACGTTGGCAAAGCTGCATCACCCTAAAATTTGGGTGACCAGCGGGTGCCAGTTGGGCTGGTTACATATAGCCGGCTGCAGATAAAGCATTGAGGATTAAGATAATACAGGTGCTCAGAAGGCAGAATTAGGGTTCCTGAGCAGAATTATGGTTCCTGAGTTCCCATTAAATTAACAGGCAACTGAGGAAAATCTGGTCCGCAATGATGGTTTACTAATCATCAAGAATTTTTTTTGGGCATAAAGGTATGTTCTTTCAGGTGAATGGATTTTGGGAGGGGGGGGGTTTATCTGCAGCAGTTTGATTCCTTGTCGTCAGCATCTGAGCTGCATCAGCAAAATCGACTCAAGACATCGGCACTGGAGCCTATCAGTGTGATCCTGCATAATCAAAGACTCTTAAGACAAAGAACGTAAATCGCATCACTCGAAAGTGCTTATAGACCTAAACCCACGATCTGAATTCTCAACAAGAAAAAAGAAGTGCGAAGCCTGTGAATATGTAAACCACACAATCATTGAAAGAAGAAGAAAGCTTCACCAATAACGTGCCTAATATACAATAACTATCAGTGAAACAAAGACAAATTTACTAGAATAATAATGAAAAGGAAATGTTAAAATGAGAACACAAAGCTAAGCTGCAGCTTTCAAGAAGGATCAGCACTTACCTGTATTCAGAGGAGGTCATGCCAAGAAAGAAGATCGATCGACTGACTCCGCAGAAGCACCAGCACCACAGCAGCAGCAGCAGCAGAAATCAGAAATAGGTCAGAAAGCTGGGGTTTAAGAGCACAAAAGCAGTTGGAGCCTGAAGATGGAGCTTTCCAGATTTTGCCACGTTTGCATCGCCAACTACTTCCAGCTGGGATTTCAACACGTGGCAGCATCCAAGTGGTCGAATGTAAATGCATCGGCCGTTGGACGGCTTAACTTCGCCCGCGCAGCGAAAGGATGGGACTCATTTTACTTTTTAGGGCTCGTAGCACGGAGTGAGTGTGCATGCATGAATTAATCTTTTTTTGCAAATCAATGTGGGCCTTGGGGTCTCTTTTAAATTAGCAAAGATGAGCTCCCCCATTGTCTTCTCGGCCATTAACCTAGCCTATTCCTAGCAAATCCGATGCAGCACTCTATGGAGGAGAATATTCTGCACTACCACTATTGTCATGGCAGTGTTGGGGCCCTTCCATCCAACGATGGAAGGGCAAGGAGAGATGGGAGACGTGGTGGAGCACACTCCACCACCCTTTGATGGTGTCTCCACCATCACTAATATGCCAATGATGGTGTGGAAGAGGCTACTCACCGCTCTATGGGAATCTATTCTACCTAGCAGTAGCCAAAAGAAATCTTTCTTTGTCAAATCTTTCCAACGGCATCCTCCTTTCAATACTCTACGCTTCAATGTCTTCAAGAAACTTATAAGGTCTCCTTTTCCCCCATATAAAAAGTAGTTGTCTTTGCCGCCATGCATAATTTATTGTGATGATTTGCTAAATGTTGATGCTGATGTGTCACTCTTAGATGAATTTGAGCAATAAAATTTTTTTTTTTATAAATGCAATCTCTGGTTTTTTATTAGCTTTATGACGATTTGCTAAGAGCTGAGTTGTCACTCTTAGGTGACTTTGAGCATTAAAACTAGTTTTTATCATTTTTTTAAAATGACAATCATTGTTTTTTACGCATGATATATAAATCACCTTGTTTCTTTTTTGAATCTAAGGACCGTTTCAAACTAGGGGCAAGTCTCTTCCTCTAGCCCTTCCACTTGTCTTCCAATTTTAAACCTTGGCAACTAAGTTAACAGAGGACCCCTTTCAAACTTGGCTAATAAGTGCTAAGTGGAGGATTACATCTAATTGGCCAGCTTGAATCCCTACCACACCATTGGTCCATTTTTCTTAAACTGCCCGTTGCAACTTAGCATAATAGACAATGTTCCTAGTGTGAAAATTTGTCAACTAGTTAAGTTGTCTAATTTGGCAATTTGGAGGTCAAAGTGAATTTTCAACTTAGAGATACATTTCTTTATGGCAATAAGGACTAGAAATAGAGTCTTTACTATTTTAAGCAAGTATATAGGTGGATTAGGTCAGATTTGGTCCTACTCTAATTGGCTAGTAGAGATACATTGAATCTAGTCATGTTATATCTAGATTTTTGGCAAGTACCTAGCAACTTCCATAAGTTGATAAGCTTGGGCAAGATGATCTAAATAGGTCAAGAGGCTGTTATAAATAGGCATACAAGTGTGGGAGAAATTCATCTCTCTCATTCATTCTTCTACATCAACCTCTTGCATCTTGGTGATGATATAGTGAATTTTTGTGTGTAGAATGTTGTTTTTCTTATGTATATGAGTTCACATGTGTAAGTACTAATATTGTATGGTTGTTGTACAGACATGGACAGTAGAATATCATGTCTAAGTCTTTATGACAAGTTCTTATGGAGTTTTCATCTTCTACATGTAGTTGATGCATGATTTCTACATTGGTAATGCAATGAAGCTAGACGTGCACTCCAAATTAGCTACAGATCAAAGGGCATAATTAGGTCTTTGTGATCTAATTTTTTCACACCTAGGTCCAAGAAGTGGGCTTGAGTTGCCCCTGATAGCAAGGGTCCCATGCCACCTCATTATAGCACATGGTGGCAACTCAATGTAAGTGTGGAAGAGGGGAATGAAGAAACAAAATGTTTCTATTACCAAAGCTTTGCTAGCTTTCAACCCTCACTCTGACGAAAATGTTCACGAACACGAAAGTCAAAAGACACGAAGCAAAAATGTTCACAAACACCCTAACGAAAAAGACACGAAGCGAGAAATTTGCAAAAGAGAATTTTTCGCGGTACAGGAGGAGAAAGTCAGACGACGCGAAAGTCAAAAGACACGAAGCAACTTGAAAATCATCACAACGCCTTTCTCAACCCTCACGTTCCAAAAAGGATCAACAAGATCATGCAAGTACCAAGAAATGCATATATCTAATCTGATATCATGACATCAGCAGATGCACTCTAGGTCGTGGCTAATCTGCCACTCTTGTAATTCGTGATTAGTTGTAGATGTTTAATCACTCTAATCTAGAAGTTACACGACGCGACTATATACCTTCTGGTTGATGCATGATATAAAAAAGTCTAATGCTAGTAAGCAAGATAGACAAATAGAATACAGAATAGAAGTCCGCCTACGAGCGAGACAAGTTTTGTAAACAGGATCCAAAGAGATCTAAGAAGTCCGCTAGTAAGCAAGACATTACTCGTTGGAGAACGCCGCTTCTCTCACGCCAACGCACTGTGTGGGCCTGTCATACAACGCACGAAAAACGGGAAGATCAATAGATGATATTGTAGCCATTACGCACATATCACTCTTATCTTGTCTGATCTTGAATGGATTGTTGTTCGCCATCATTTGTGTATTTCATTCACTCATTTTATCAATTTCGCATACTGGTTGAATTTTGTTGAATGTTGTGTTAATCAAAACTAAAACGTAGATTAGCAATGCCTGTCTACATTCTGGAGAACTGTATGAATAATACAGCTGGCAGTGACCAGCCATCATATTTGAAATCCATCCGAATTGTTTTGCGTTCGCGACTGTTCGTGTCGCGCGTTTCGCATCAGGGAAGACTCATTTTTCCTCCCTAAACTAATTGAAGAAATCCATTTTGAATTTGGGACTCGTCAAAAAATGTAGTCTAAAACCACCCCAAATGTGGATGCGAAAACTCTTTATGGAGGAAGTCCTTGTGTAAAGACCGGGATCCCAAGGGCACACTCCTAACCCTAGTAAAAGCCCAAGGGCCTTGTCCCTCCCACTGTGTAATGCCCACATATGAGTTTTTTGTTCACATTAATTTCTATTCATAACTTGTTAGAAAATCAAACCTTTCAGTACGTGCATATCAATGACAAAGTGCCACTTCCATTGTGTAATGCTCAATTGTGAAAAAAAAATTTGTGGTTATTTTGTTTCCATGAAATTTTAAGAAGATTAAATCTTTCGGTATAATATTTCGTGTGGCAGCCAATAACAAATTGCCACATAACCTGTGGAGTTACCAATGTTGGAAGGTCCACATCAAAATTATAGATAAAGGGTTAGTGCTAGATGTCATGCGCACCAAAAGTATTGGTGCGCAAGTTTCAATGGCGTTATTGAGGTGGCTACAAAATACCAAGGGAAAAATGAGCACTTGACATTAAAAGATAGCATGAACTCAGGTGTTGTTATGTACAACATTTAAAAGGCGGCACAACCAGGTTGAAACAAACTTCATGTCACACCACAATGAGCATTTGAGCTTAAGAAACGAGTTTTGAGGTACATCATTGGAACCGAGATTTTGGCATATTGTATGAGGGATCATCATCTAACTTGTTTCAAAACACTCCCTATGGCATATTTAGGAGCGTCTGTATGGACGTGGAATTCTATGGTCCAAATAGGGATCGAAGGATTGGTGCGGTTACTAAGGCTTTCTTGAGTTTGTGAAAAGCCTCAGTGGCTTCAGTTGTCCATTCGAGTTGGATGGTCATTTGGTATATCAAATAGGCCAGCTTTAGGACAAACCTTCGATGATAGTTGCATTGCCACCATCACAAGAAATCTCCTAGAAAATGCTAAGTGATATTGGGCATGGTTAAAATGAATCAAGCCTCATATCAAATGTGCTCAAGAGCATTATGTCGACAAGAACAAAACTTCTAGATATTGAATATGGTAACTTAATGCAAAAAATCCAAAACTTGGAGTAGGGGGGGTTTGTTTCACTCATATTGTCTGTCATGACTTCATTCAAGTAGTATACGCTCCCATGGGATACTTACCATCAATCTTAAAATCAAGCATTCAAAGAAACCACACCAAGAGTACTTCTAGCACTATTTCTGATTATTTAACACTAATCACACATTCTTAACACTATAATATTAACACTAGCATCAATTTAACACTACTTGCAATAGTAATTAACACTATGGAAGCATCAAAACCACATTAACACTACTCACTGTTGAGGGTAATTACTGTAAATAAATAAATTAGGTATGAGGGCCGTGCTAGGAGAAGGGTGGAATCTCCTCGGTGCATGCACTACATCGATTGCAATGGATTACGCAGGCGAACACAATAGAATTTATTTATTTGCGCTGCGGAAGCGGGAGAGCAGACGGTCAGACAAAGCAGTATGAGAGTTAGACAGAAAACGAAATAGTAAAAGCATGCAACACTGACAAAAATCTAAACGCAATAACAAGACAATAGTTGATTCAAATTAATGTATGAAAATACAAGTCAGATGGATGTTGTGAGCACAAGACAATTGCGGGCAAAATCATGTGCTCAAGAAGCTAACTCCACTTTGTAAAAGCTATGAGCTTATTTCTGACTATCAGTCTAAAAGCGAGAAGCTAACGCGTAAAAGCATCTATAGTGTCTGTCTCTAATGTAGCATGTTTCTTGTTGTGTTATCATATGTTACAATGATCATCATCTATATACATTTTACATTAGTGCAGATGTATGTACAAAAAGAAATAGGGTCGTTGCGCCATCTTGGATAGATCGTGGCGACTGGCTGTCATTCTCCAAGTGGTTGCAAAGTATAGGAAGTGGGCGTGACGAGTCTTCGTGTAAGAACCACCAAGTGAAGATCTTCAAGATTCCAATCACACGCAAACCAAAAGGACACTTATGGAGCATGAACCACCCAACCACAATATGGAGAGGCTAGTCATTACCCTAACCAATCCACCCCCGAGCCACAATGAAGAACACAAGAGAGGAGAGGAGAAACTGGCTCAAGAATCACAATTCACAATAGGAGGATAGGCGAGTTTCCACTAGACTTATTCTCCTCAAGAGAGAGAGAGAGAGTATTCTCATTAAGATTCCCATGCAACCTAAATTGAGCTATTGACCTCCTATTCTTGCATTAAAGCAGTCTTCACCATGCATGTGCTCCTATGTCCAATTATAGGTTTGGTCCCTCATATGATTATTAACTATTTAATACGACCATGTCTAAAATGACGTAGCATAACTAATAACCACATACAACTGGAGTGACCGGCTATCCACATCAGGAATTATTCCGATTCCCTTGTACAGGACATGGACATAACCTTCTCCCCCCCTTTATCCATTTCTATCTCTAGAATGAAAACCAGGGAAATTCTTCTTTATGCTTTCGACCCTCTCCCATTAATCATCATCCTCGGTCCGTCCCTTCCACATGATGAAGCACTCAGATATAGAACGATTCCTCAATTGTTATCTCTAGTTCTAAGTACCTTTTCAAGTTTCAAGGAACACTAAGCGATGAGTCCTCCAAATGGGTAAGATCTTCCTTTGAACCAACTACGTCACCTTCATGTAAACTTAATTTTAAACGGCTTACATGAAACACGAGGTGAGCTATAGTCTTGTTCTGAATATCTAGTTCGTAAGCTAAAGAACCAATTTTCTTTATAATCTGAAACAGTCCACAATATCTCGTAGACAATTTATAATGCTTCCATGTACTCATAGTCTTAGAATCCTTAGGTATTCTAAGATATACCCAGTCATCGACTTTAAAATCTCCGGTCGTCGTGATTGGAATACTTCTTCTGATTGAGTCACTTTGGATTGCCCATCTGTCCTCTTAACCTTGTCGTTTTCATATTTGACTTGTGACCTTGGTTGTCGATCTTGCTGACGTTGTTGCTGACAGCGTAACTGCTCCAGTGGATCCAAGCATATCCACTCACTCTCTCTCCCCCCCCCCAAAAAAAAAAAAAAAATCTGTTGGTTGGGATGTTGTTGATGGTAACTGTTCATGCTCAAGATTTGATCGGCGTGTGGAACGCGTAGTTGAAAACATGTTGAACATGTGAATGGACTAAAGATTGAACAGATTTTACCTAAATTTGTTTCAATCTTGTTGTAGTTGACTCGAAGATGAATTTGACAACGAGATGCAAGAACTAACTCTAACGTGATCTGTACTTCGCAGATTTGGAATATGCTCAAAAATCCGAAACTTTGTATAAGGTGATTTGAAGATTGTTAGAGGAATGACAAGTTATTCTTGAGATACGCTACATGATGTCTCTTGTTCAATGGCTATCCTTGATGAACTAAAAACAAATTTAGAAAAAGATATGTAATTAGAAGAAATTACCAGATCACAAAATTATGAAAAATAAACAAGGAAGATACCAATGCTACAGAGAGTGAAAGCCGTAGAGCACTCGTCAGACAAAAAGTCATTCATCAACATGTATAATTCACCTTGACAATTGCAATATGCCATTGGTTTTGTAGAGTAGTGAGACTTATTCTGACATGCCCTTGTCAAAACAAGACAGGGTTGGTGACACTAAAATCTACCATCATTGATAGCAGAAGTTGTAAGATATAGTGTGAGATGCAGGTATGGGTGAGGAACTATGTCTTGAGTACCTCTCTAAGCAAGAGATTCATAATCGAATCTCTATCTGGATTTTTGAATCTTAGATTTATTGTATATTGGCACATTGGAAATCTTATTAGCATGGGAAAAGACAAATAGATTTGAGGTTTTAGAAGGGGAGAAAAACTGTCAATTCGCTATGGAGGTTTCTCTTGGTTGGACATTGTAGCAGATGACGGAATATCAGTTTTGCTTTCCTCCTACAAGTACTCATGTCATATCAATGTCTTTTGCGTTATGGAGCTAGTGAATTGCATGGTAATATAGAAGTTTGCAAGAAACTTCTCGAGTGAGCAGCAGGTTTAACTGTTGGGTGTTATGGTGCTCATGTTGTGTTGTCGTGAGGATCCTATTGGGAGTCATAACTGACATGTTGGGCAGGTAGGATCTTGTTGGGTTGTTTTGGACAGTCTTGAAAACTGTGTTTTTTGACACAGTCGGGACTCTCGGCATGGTACTTGGTCTTGACTGGGCAATCACCCATGAAATGGCCGATTTCACCACAGATGAAACATCTGTTGTTCAATGGCCCTTGTATAACTGCATAGCCATCTTGTATGGCAAATGGTTATGGACTTTCTGGTGAGTATTCATGATAAGTCAAGGAATGTCCAGATGGTGATGGTTGTTCTTCATATCGTTGGACTATATGTGCATGAATAGGTTGATATGAAGGACAAGCATCAGCAGGATGCGTAGCTCGGCAGTGTGGGCACCATATTGGTTTTCATCTATAAGGTACCTTTGCAGGGTTTGGTTGACCAGACATACTACTTTGGATAGACTTCAGGATAGTTTGAAACTCATTGGTGAGTTTCTCCATTTGTAGTTGATGTTGCCTATTAAGCAACTCCAACTGGGATTTTCAAAGCTGATCTTGGGTATCCTCGATCGACTTTGACTCATGGACTGGAGCACGTGGTGTTCTCTTTTCTCTGGATTCGTCAACATCTGATCCCTTGTCTTCTTCTTTGATGGCATTAGACATAGCTAATTTTAGGCTCATATATTCATCATTGGATTTAAACTCGCGTCTAATCCATCTTGGAAGGCTGACTAAAAACCAGATGTTGAGCATCTATTCGGAGGGCTGTTTTTGTACTTGACTTTTGACGCATTCGAAATGCTTGATATAGTCTTGTACACGTTCATTTTTTGCCATCTTGATATTACTCAATTTGACAAAAGGGCTCTCTATCAAGCGAAAGGGCTTAAAGCGCTTGATAAAGGACTCTTCAGAATTGACTAGTCTGTCTTATCTTAACGATCGAGGTTAAAAAACCAGTCACGTGCTTTAGAGATCATGGTCATCGAAAACAATTGGACCATAGCAGGGGGAGATGTTTCACCATACACAGCACATGCATTCTCAAAGATTCCCAAAAATCTTTGAGGGTCTGAAGTACCATCAAACTTTGGTAGATCTAGCTTGGGTGTACGTCTCTTAAGATGAGCTCCGTGAGTGGCAAAAGTACCATTAAGGCTGGTTCTGACCTGGGAGGATTCAACACCATAAAAATGGGGTCGTGCTCATGAAGACTCGGCTCTACCAGGTTCTTGTCCGTCGAATGGGTTTGTGGATGGCTGGTGTATTTGGGCCCGCATTCGGTAGAACCTATGACGTCTGATTTGTTCAGCTACAGGGGACCTGATCTTGTATGGATAATCTTATGGGATTTTTAAATCTGTATGTTGGTCCATTGGGTACTGTTGTGTCTTTTTTGTGTTGGGTATGTGCTTTTGGTGTTTTTGGATTTTTTAGGGTTTTTGGTGTTTTTGGATTTTTAGGGTCTATAAGGAAGTGAAGAAGAATATCAATATGAAAAGGACTTTCTAATGGTTTGGTCAAAATGGCAATCAGAGGTCTTGTTTGAAAGTTATGTGCTCTGGCATGTATGTGGTCCGGTTGAGATGGTGAGGAACCCATTCAATCGAGATTGGACCCAGAACCCGTCATTTGAGATTGGATCGAAACCCGTCGGTCGAGATTTGATCGAAAACCCGTCGGTCGAGATTCCAGAGAAAACACGTCGGTCGAGATTCCAGAGAAAACCCGTCGGTCAATATTCCAGCGAAAGCCCATCTGTCAAGACTTCAGCGAAAACCCGTCGGTCGAGATTTAAGGAAAACCCGTCGATCGAGATTTGATCGAAATCCGTCGGTCGAGATTTGATCAAAATTTGTCGGTCAATATTTGATAGAAACCCGTCGTTCGATATTTGATCGAAATCCGTCGGTCGAGATTTGATCAAAATCCGTCGGTCGATATTTCAGAAAACACACCTCCGGTTGAGATTTGACGATGGGCTTCAGTTGAGATGAGAGTTAGTGCATCGGTCGAGATGGGAGCATGGGGCTCTGATAAGTCTGGAGCATGAAGGTAAGGGGCATTGAGAACTTGGTTGAATATTACATGTCTAAGGTCAAGTGGCAATGGTGCCAAATGTTGATAGATTCTTTGCCCTTAGAATTTGTTTACTAATGTTCTTTTGCTTGCTTCTTCTTCTGCCTATCAGCAGAAACGGTGGGCTCTTGCTTACAAATGTTCTTTCTTGTTTAAAGCCCAAAACCAGGCAGAAGGGACAGATTATCTCTGTAGTATTGTGTTCAGCCTGTTAGAGGACATCCGGATGGGTCTCTCTTGAACTGAATGCACATGCATAATCAACCAAAATGCAAGCCAATGCGTTTCACAAATGATCTACGTTACTACTTGGTTGAACAACGATGGATTCATACTTCTACTTTGCTACAAAATGAACTGAATCAGATCCTAAGCACTACTATACTTGTATAAATTGACAAAACAAGAACTAATCTACAACATTTTAGAGGTCCAAGAATCAAGAAACCAGCCAGTCTTTTGATTCTTGGACATCCCAAGAACATCAAGAACTAGAATGTTGGAGGATATGCAAGATTTATACCACATTTCTAGCCTATTTAGTTTACTTGATTGTTGATTCCTACATAAATCCACAAACAAGAAAATAAGACTAATCCACTCTAAGAAAGCAACAAATCTAATCCACTCTACAATCCACAACCACACACAAAGGAGGGAAGGGCAAGATCATGAATGCATCACTCAAGAAACAAGCATGATCAAGGAGCTCAATGGATGCACCAAACTCGTGAAGGCTCTTCTTGTTTCAGCATGGAGTAGATACAATACACAAAAAGCTCCTCTACACAAAAGAGGGAGTTTCTTAAATAAGCAAGAGAGCTCCTTAGTGACATCCTAGTGGAATTTTCACATTTCACAAACTACAAGTGGAATAATGCTCTCCATTAGAGGTCACCATCAAAAGGTGGCTCACTCTACTTTCTTTAAGAGGGGTCTACTTGCATTTATTACATTTGCCTAGAAATACTAGTTCCTACATGGCCATTCCATCTTTCATGATTCACCACGAGGCTTACACAGTTCTTGCTTGTCATTACTACTAGTATTCCTTGGCTCTCATACTCGGATCTCAGCTTTTGTTCGTCTCGTCTGAGAGGTGCTCTTGGGTAGCTCTATCCGAGCATCTTGGGGATTCGTCAAAATCAGCCAACATTAGCATAGAACAGAAAAGTTGTCTATGTTGGGCCATAATCTAGGGTAAATTCAAAGTTTTGCCATTCGGGTCAGTAGAATTGTACATAGGTTCTACATGCATGTATGCTTTAGGGTACCTAACCAAAAAGGAGTACCAATTTTTGAAGCATAGCGATATGAATCAAAAATTTTGGAGGCGACATGCAGAATTCAACTTGTACATACCAGAAGGCCGTGCGAATATGGACGAATTCAACGATGCAGGTCTTCTGCTGAATATTAATATGGCATACCCAGAGCTGTATGACATATGTATTGACTGGGAGCAACAAATTTCTCACTACTTTGCTGAAATCAAGCACAATCTACAGGACAGAGGTAAATATTGCGAATATAAAGCCAACTATACTTATATCTATTAGCACTTTGGAACTTTTGCAGCTAAGACATTATTTTTTGTCCATAACTTATTTGTAAAGTGTAAATTTGTACAATTTTCATCCCTTTTGTTCGAACAAATTACATTGCGCAAGGATTCTAAGGGAGACTTTCAGTTAGTACATGAATTATTTGATGGCACTTTGTTGCATGTAAGATTGTCATGATACGACAATTTACCTATCAGCAAATACTCAACAACAAAAGAAGGTTTATTATTGCTCGAGTGCCAAAAAGACTTGAAAATTGCTCAAAAAATGCATGAAGATATGAATACATGAAATATTTGTTTAAAGTCTTCTTGTATATGTTGCTGATGATGTGATGCTAAGCTCTCACATGTGAATGATATTCAAAGCCAATTCAATGATGTTTGCTAAAATTTATTTTGAATCAACCCACTCAACATTTGATTCTGAAATAAGAAATGACGGTCATATATTCAACAACGGAAGAAATATCTTTGCATTTGACTTAACGAATATTCAAAAGGAGAATTATTCAACAATATGAAAGTATTCTTTTCTAATGAATGAACAATTCTTGAGATGAAGATTATATGTTCGCGAGGACGTTTCAAATTTGAGAAGGGGGATATGTGATGCCATGTATTTGCTAAATAATTTATATCTACTCAAATATGGCAATATAAACTCGAATATAGAGATATGCACTGGACAATTATATATTATGAAAAGGTCTATGTCATTTTTTGGGATATGATTTCTAAAGACTTGTCTTGTATTAAAGGACAAGACCTCCAGAATTGAAAGGATGCCTAGAACAGCCTTAATCCAATCACCTACATGAATCGACTAGATTCAAATTGCCATTTTAAACTAGAGTAGTTTAAACTCGTAGTAAAATGTAGCTTTAATAGTATAGTTTACATGTATTTGTAACTCATCTATTAACTAGAGTTAGTCAATGGAGCGACGCACCTGTAATCTCTAGAGGTGTGTTTGCTTGCTCTGTAGGTAATGGTCACATAGGTCCTGATGGTCGCAGGATCCCATTCAAATAGTTGTTGGCGCCACTCAAGTTGTGGTTGGAGGGTAGGGAGTGCTTGCAGCACGTTGCCTTTTATGGGGAAAAATGATAGTTGCCAGCCGCCTCTTGAGGAGTCATGGAGATACTTGGCTAGGAACTCGTTGATTTTCTCCTCCACAAATTTTGGACGTCGAAAAGCATGGCTGGCATGGATCTCGAGCCGCGAGATCTGGAGGCTTGGACCTCCCCTTGGCTTTGGCTCGGACCCATGTCCTAGCTCTGATCTTGACCTTGATTGTCCATTCCTGTATCAAGGGGGCCTTGATCTTGTGCACCCGATCTTTGATCTGGACTAGTTGCCTCTGCTGCTTGTTTTCCCTTGTCCTAGTTGGAGCTTGTCTATGCAGCATCGAAGATGAGTGGCGTTGGAATTACCACCGGGGCTAGTTGAGATTTTTGCTCCATAAAACGTTGGCAGGCCTTGAGGGCTTGCTTTGCCTGAGTGAGCTTTTGGTTGGCGCTTGTCCTATATTTATCAAACTTCGCTTGGTAGCTATTGAAGGTTTGGCTATATACTTGCACCTGATGCTGGAATAGATTCATTTATGCTTGGGATAGTGGTCTTGTATCAGGTGCGGATTGAGCTAACTAGGCGAGATTTTCACTTTGTAGCGCTTGCACCTTCGCTCCTAAACATGTATTTTCGGCTTTGTATATCTAGAGTTGCGCCTGGAGGGGGGCAAGCCTTTGGGATGCTTCAGATTGAAGCTCTTGTACCTTTGCTGAAGCATCCATACGCGCTTTGAAGAAGCTTTGGATGTACGATTGAGGTCGTCTTCCTTTTGTTGCAACTTTGTGATCTTCCGGTGCCCATCGAGCTCGTGTTGTTGAGAGCTATCCTCAACTCTTGCTGCAGCTTCGTGATTTTCGCTCACAACTGGGTGTTGTTGGTTACCAATTGTAGTACCCGGCTGTCCAATGAGGTTCTGGCTACTACCGCGTCCTAGATATAAGTCTCCAAGGCTTGGTAGGCTTACATGAGATTCGTGGAAACAGCCGGTATGCCAGTGCTAGCAGGGTTGTTGTGTGGAGGCCCTGATGATCTGTACTGTGTCGTCGTCATCTTCAACAAATTTCTCCGAAGATTTCCTGCCATCAGGTGCGGTTAAATTCGCATGATCTGGCGATGGTATAAATATTGTCTTTACAAATGCGTCATTGGGCAACGGTTTGTTGCCCTCTTTACAAATGCATCATTGGGCAACGGTTTGTTGCCCTCGGCAACCCTTATTGGAGAGGTGGGAGGTGTGAAAAAAGCAGTAGCGGCAACGGGGGTAAGGACAGATTGTCCAAACTGAAGAATGGGAGGAACATAGGGGAACTAGAGGGTGGTTTGGAGGATGGAAGGAGAGGAAGGGGGAGATGAACCTTGGCATGGGGGTGAAAGATGGATGAGCTTCATTTTGCTAGGGTGTCGAGAGAGATCTGGGAAATTGGGTCAATCTGAATAGGAATGGATGTAGAGATTGGAGATATGGAAGAAGCGATAGTGATGGATGGGGTGAAAGAGGAAGAAACAACTATAGACACAGTTTGTATAGATGAAAGAGGAACGGAAGCAGAAGCAGCAGTGGAGGGCTGAACAGAAGAAGAAGTGACGGTGGTAGAAATAGAAGTGGTGGAGGTGGTGCGATGTCTGGTAGCAGGTGGAGTAGATGAAGAGGGGGCAATGCCACACATTCTCTTGTTCGCCGCCATGTCAATGACTATAGGTTGGGTGGAGGTGGATGCATACGATGAAAGATAAAGGTTAATATGTGGAATGGTGGCAAATAGAATGTTGGATTGGTGGAACCCGCGTACCCTCACCTCGAGTAGTGCACATGCAAAGTTACACAACATGGGTCTTGCTGCGATACGGTCACTTGTGTTAGATCTTATGGAAATGATTAGTTCATGTAGAAGGACAATATGTCAATCATATGGCATTACTGTGGGGCCAGAAAATCCTAGGAAGGACTGAGCAGCTTGGATTGGATATGGTCCTTGCAAACAACCAGAAAGTTGTTCATCAAATGTGCAGCTGCTTGGATTACTGGGTTCGTGATAGCCTCTATCAAGTACCCGTTGTTAGTCTAGATTGGGATTTCAGAGGCAATCTATGTTACAAAGGGCTTGATCATGCTCTTAGCCTAGCGGTGGGAGATAGGTTGGCGATCACTGGACATTATGCCTATGATGACGATGGAGTCTGCGTTAATCCATACCTTGTATGTGGTACCTTGGTACAAGAAGTAGAAACGCGACTTCTGCACATCCCAAGAAGCATAAGCATGAAGGACAAGTTCCATGTTAATGTCAGAACAGAAAGCGCTGGGTAAAAATCCATTGCTTCAAGAAGAGGACCAGTAGTTTGAAGCCAAGATTTTATCAAGACGTCAGAAGGCAAAGCCCAAATCTGAGTGGCGGATGGCACTTTGCGCTGGATCACCTTCTTGGTGCCAGAGTCATCAAAAGAGTAAGAGGAGGCCATATTAGTGGTGTAAAATTAAGTCTGTTAATAGATAAAAGTTGAAAAAAGTGATAAAAATATTAGAAACAATAAAAAGGTTAAAAAGTGAAAAACTGTGAAAATCGGAAGATGGATGGTGGCAATGACGGATCTGAGTGCAGATCTGAGATCGGTGAGTGTAGATGATGGCCAGTAGGAAGTTTGGTAGCAAAAGGAGAACTTGGAAATTATGCTTGAAATTTTGGTAGAGCTTCGCTAGGTAAAGTGACAAATGACTCAAATTCTACCCTTATATAGCGAAAATTCGAGTGCGTATTAGGTCAAATTCACTTTCCCCAGTTCAGTTCCAACCAAATTTTTGCAGGGACCTTCTTCACAATATTCTAAGACCTCAAAGAAGTCTACGACGGTTCAGAAGGTGATTTGATTGCTCTGCGAGGGTTCATGCTGTTTGCAAGGGTTCAACTCTTGCAGGAGGTGATCTCTCGCACAACTTGCTCTAGATGTTGGATTTTCAAGATCAGACCCTGTAGGCAGGCTAATTTCACTACTTTGATTTCATTTATGCCCCTTGTGAAGGTCGGTTTGTTGAGCTTGATGCTCTGTGAAGGTTCTGAAGACTCTGCCCTTATGAACTCTTGCAAACACTCAAATTTGATGATTTTTCCATCAATAACTCTTGCAGAGATTTTCATAGATGCATTTGAGTCAGATCTGGTGATTGTTTAATTTTCAAGTGTTAACTCCTAGGAGATTTCAAAAAATCATGAAAAAGTGCTCTTTTTGAGTGTTTTTTGACGAGATCTCGAGATTCTCTGATCCTTAACTCCTGTAAACTGGCGTTTTATTGCATCTAGGTTGGATCTAACTATAGGTAGTTCTCTGGAAGTTCTAATAGAATAGTGGTAGCTGATTCATAAGTTTTAGTGAATTTTGTCCTTATTTTGCCATGTTTTCCTGAGATTGAGGTCTCTAATTTGCAAAATGCAGGCTGATTGGTACAACTTGATGTTCAGCTTCCCTGATGATCCTATTTGGATCTGAATCCTCCTTGGATCTTCCTGGTTGTTGTTGGATCTCATTTGATCTTGTCAGATTTTGATGGATTTGGTCCGATCTGAATTGATCTCTCCAAGATTGGGCTGTGATGGCTTTGCAGAAGAACATTTTGTGACATGCCATTACCATCCTTGATCTGTTTCACTGAGGTGGCCAATACTTGTGTAACCGGCTACCATTGATGGGCATGTCAAAAGGTGTTCCATCTAACTTCTCGAGATTCAAGGCTCCATGGCTGAGGATTTTCTTTACTTGGAACGGACTGAAAAAACGAAATGTTTCTAATTACAAAGCCTTGCTAGCTTTCAGCCCTCAGCCTGACGAAGATGTTTGCGAACACGAAAGTCAGGAGACACGAAGCATAAAAAGTTTTGCGAACTCGAAAGTCAAAGGAAACAAAAATGAACGGTTCGCAAACTCGAAAGTCAAAGGAAACGAAGATGAACGGTTCGCGAACTTGAAAGTTGAAGCAAATGAAGACGAATGGTTCGCAAACTCAAAAAGGTTCACAAATGAGAATCTTTTGCGGTCTAGCACAAGAATCTTTTGCAGTCCAATACGAGAGAAGGCAAATAACCAAAACAAAACCTTCTCCTACCCTCCACGCTCTAGAGAGTACCAGCGAGATCATGCAAGTACCCAGAAGTACATATATCTGATCTGATGGCATGACTAATCTGTCACTCTTGTATTCTCCTGATTAGTTGTAGATGCTCAATCACTCTAATCTTAGATCTACATAGAGCGACTATACTTATTGGATGTTACTTGACATATAGAAAAATAGAGTACACATACAGTGTAATGTAGTAGTCTAATGCAAGCAAGCAATCAAGACGAAATATAGAATACATGTCCGCCTGCATGCGAAGACAATTTTGTCTAGGATTTGTAGATCCAACTGTCCGCTAGTAAAACGAGAAGATTGCTTGTGAGAGAACTGTGTTTCTCCTACGCCAACGCACTGCTTGGATTTGCATGCAGTGCTTGAAGAAATCAGAGAAAGATCAATATAGATGATTTTTCTTGTTGCGTCTGATCTCGAATACAAATGCATCTACTGTTTATTCATGTGTCTAAGTTTTCTTATTCATTTAAATTCCGCACCTTGGTTGAAACTATGTTGAATGCTGCACTAATTTTATAAACGTAGATCAACAGTGCCTGACTACACTCTACAAGACTGTAGGAGTGATTCAACTAGCAGTGTCCAGTGATCGCATCTGAACTCCATCCGAGGGCAAGAGAGTCGTGGTTCCTTTGCGAAAGCTTCGTGACTGCGATCCTGATTCACACTCTTTCAGTGGCATGCAAAACATATCACACCTCACACATTATCAACAGTGGTATCAGAGCCGGTCATTGTTACATACCTATGTAACTAGCAGTACTTCAGACCCCTAATAGTCCATTTAGTGTTGGGGGCTAAATGGCAAGAAGCCCTTAGGATTAAGGATACGTGCCCTTGGAAGGGAATGGTAGTGTAACTTTGTGCATAAAACAAGTTTTGAAATTTTGTTTTTTGTCATTTTGAAGTTCTGATTTTCAGACCTGTAAATCTGAAAATCAGATCTGCAAATTGAAGTTTTCATAAAGCTTCATTAGTTATCCATTTCTAGACACTAGTTTTTTGGTTTTGGAAATCTAGAATAGTGAGAAATGTGAAAACTTTGGTTGCTTTTGAAATGACAAATGGAATTGAAATGGGAATGGGAACTTTATGTAAATATTAGCTTGGATTAGTTAATTGAAGTTTACATAAAGATTTGGTTTTCATTTTTGCTTTTGATTAAGGAAAATGTAGCTTGTTGTTGTTTTCCTCTTAAGCTTGGATTAAGCTTGCAAATAGTAGGCTTGGATTGAGCTTACAAACGATAAGATTGAATGAATAGAAGTAAATGCTTTTTATTTGCATTGGATGTAACAATTGAAACATTTCTATCATTCTAATTTGAGCACTTGTTGTTGTATTTGCATAATAGGAAAAGACACAAGCAACCCCAATGGATCAAACCAATGAAATCCCAACATTTGATCTATCAAACCCATCCAATGTGGCACAAGCTCTTGAACTTTTATACCAACAAATTCAAGCCACTAATAAGTAGTTTCTTGAACTAATCAAAGAAACCAAGACTTAGAGTCTAGGTTAGCCAATCAGAAGAAGCATGTAGTTCCACCTCCTGTAAAAGTGTCTAAGGGGGAGAAGAAAGATAGGAACTTACAAGTGGTAAGTTCTTGGCTAAATGTTTAGAACAAATACTTTGCCATGAACCAATTCCCTGAATCTGAGAAGTTATCCACTGTCACCATGTTCCTTGAAGGAAGAGCCTTCGTTTGGTGGGATGACTTAGTTACGAAAGGCAATCAACCTTGTACATGGGATGATTTTCGCAAGCTTTTTAGAGATTATTTTCTACCACTTTTAGATGACTATGAACACTTTCAAAAGTTGAGTCATTTATCAATGAATAAAGGTTTGGAACAATTTATTCAAGATTTTCATGAGTACCTGAATCCACTTTATAGTGACATTCCGCCTAAGGTACAAATGTTAATGTTTATTGATGGGTTACCAAAAGATTATCAAGTGGATGTTCGTAGGAACCATTCAAAAACCCTAGAAGATGCTATTAGGGCTACAAAATACTTTGATGACACACCTCAACCACCTAGGGATCAGCAGCCTAATGAGCAGAAAAAAGGTTTTCAACTTAAGAGGGGGGATAGGGAAGCTATTAGTGAAACGCATCCCAACTCCAACAATCTTAAGAAAACCAAGAAAAACTTTTAAAACCATCAAGGTGACATTGATAAAGCTGAAGCTCGTAAGAAGAACCTGTGCTTCAAATGCAATGGCGATGGTCACCTTGCACGAGATTGAGTCAAATAACCAGCTTCTACCTCAAGTAATCTATCTCGAAGTAATGAGATGGATGTATTTTGTCCTTAGTTCTTTAGTCTTTGGACCTAATGACCTTAAGTGCATTAAAAGTAAAGAAATTGAACAAGGTAACCATTAAGAATAGATATCCATTGCCACGGATGGATGACCTAATAGATTATCTTGGTGGTGCTGGGTACTTTACCAAGATAGATATAAGGTCGGGATTCCATCAGATTCGCATTAAGGTAGAAGATATACCAAAAACTAGGTTTTGAACTCGCTTTGGTTACTACGAATTTTTGGTGTTGCCTTTTGGTTTGACCAATGCACCGGCAACTTTCCAATAGATGATGAACAATTTGTTCAGGCCATATTTGGAGAGATTCATAGTGGTATTCTTAGATGATATCCTAGTGTTCAGTAAGACTTTGGCGAAACATAAAGAGTATCTTAGGATTGTCTGGGACATCCTAAGAAGGGAAAAGCTCTTTGCCAAAGAGCAAAGAGTCTATGTATGACTTTTTTTTGTGAAGGAATTGTCCTACTTGGGGAATAAGATTTCCGAACGGGGAGTGGAGATTGAGGCCGATCGTATCCAGAGGATTATTGATTGGCCTATTCTCACCACAGTTCGGGAAATCAAGTCTTTATTGGGGTTTGTGGGATTTTTCCGTCGGCATGATCCCCAATTTGCTCGATTGGCATTTCCCCTTACCCAAGCCTTGAAAGGCTATAAGAAGCTAAGCCGAAGGGCTAAGAGTCCACTAATGGTGTGGACGGAGGATATGAATAATTGTTTTGAGTTGCTTAAGAAAAGTGTCACTTCGGCACCAATACTAATCATTGGCGATCCTAATAAGACTTTTGTGGTTAGGACCGATGCCAGTGATTATGCTATTGGAGCTATTTTGATGTAGGATGGACATCTTCTGGCTTATGAAAGCAAGAAACTCAATCCTGCTTAGTCTAGGTATTGTTCCTACGCAAAACTGTTTGCAATTGTTCATTCCTTGGTGTCATGATAGTCCATGTGCAGGACATCCGGGTATACAAAGAACACTTGACTTAGTTCGAAGACAATTTTGGTGGCCTAAGATGAAAAGTCAGGTAGAGGCCTATGTACTTAGATGTACTAAGTGCCAGTTAAATAAAGCAGAGAGGCTAAAAGCTAGTGGCCTATTACGTCCTTCAGATATTCCTACCGGAAAGTGAGAAAGTATATCTATGGATTTTGTGGTCGGGCTTCCACGTAAAAGGAAGGGCCACGATTCGGTTTGGGTCATTGTTGACAGACTTACAAAGTTTGCTCAATTTATCCCAACGAAAACTACTGTTAAAGCTTCAGAACTAGCTCAACTGTTTGTTGAGAAGCTTTTTCGACTATATGGGATGCCTTGCGATATTGTCAGTGACCGTGACCCAAAATTCACTGGGAATTTTTGGCAAGCAGGATTTGAAAAGTTGGAAACAACCTTAAGTTTGAGTTCTACAGATCATCCGAAATCAGATGGTCAAAGGGAAAGGACCAATCAGACGATGGAGGATATGCTTCGAGCATATATGGGCCATCAGTAGTCTGATTGGGAACAGTACCTTCCACTGGTGGAATTTGCATATAACAGTGCAAAACATTCAGCGACCGGATTCAGCCCTTTCATGCTTATGTATGGTTTTCAACCTCGATCACCAATTAGTGTTGGCATGAAAAACCTACGGGTGCAAGTCGCAGCTAATTTCCTTGCGGATATGCAAGAAATGTTACAACTAGCTAAAGATAGCATAAGAAGTGCCCAAGACAGGGCATGGCACTATGCCGATCTATCTCGAAAGCACAAGGTATTCATGATAACCGATTGGGTGTTTTTGAGAGTCCCTAATCACTCTAGGGGCTTGAAAACTATTCAGTGTGCAAAGTTGGCACCTAGGTATTGCGGTCCTTTTAAGGTTATCCAAGTGATAAACAAGGTCGCATACAAACTAGACCTTCCAGCTAACATTGGAATTCATCTTGTTTTCCACGTTAGTAAGTTGAAACCCTCGTTGGGGGTTGGAGAGACCCTAGTCCCTGTGGAAGATCTAGTGGAACTTCTTTGTGGTGAGTCCGTGAGTGGACCACCTTAAGCGATTGTTAATAGCCAGCAGAGAACTCTACGGAGTAGAGTGCTTCGGAAATTTTTAGTCAGGTGGAGGGGCAAATCAGAAGAGGAGGATACCTAGGAAAAGGAGGTTGATCTCCAGAAGAATTTTCCAAGGGAAAATTTAAGTTTAGGGGGAAGGAATATTACATACCTATGTAACTAGCAGTACTTCAGACCCCTAATAGTCCATTTAGTGTTGGGGGCTAAATGGCAAGGTACCCTTAGGATTAAGGGTATGTGCCCTTGGATAAGAGCAGACAAGTGACTATACCTTAGTCAGAGGTATGGAGTCGCGTGACTCTTGGATAAGAGATACCCTTAGTATTAAGGATAGGTGTCTTAGATTAAGGTACTAGTGTCCTTGGTTAAGGACATGTAGGTGTCTATGCTTTGGATGGAGGTATGGGACCTAGAGAGGTGTTAGAAAATCATTGGATGACTATGTTTCTAAACCTTGGGCCTCAACCTTGAACCATATCACTTTATTGGTCTAGGACCAAAGTATACCTGCACAACTTGGGCAATGGGATTTAGTAGGAGGATGCCCTTCTAAAGTGTCCATTGAGTTCTCAACTCCCACAAGAAACGCATTCAAAGAGTCATAGGTTATGGAAGGAGTCTCTTGACATTCCATAAGCCTATGGAGACTCTTGGAGATTCTTTAACTCTCCTAGGCTTCTCTCTCTCTCATTGGATGTGCATGGAACTCCATAGTGCATTGGCGGGGTCCATGGGCCATCTATATGAGGGTAGTAGGGCGCCCATTGGGAGGGAGAGATCTCTCTTGTTTGCTTTGCTTATGCTATAGTGTTGTTACTAGTGTGTAGAGTGCTTTCTTGTGGTAGTATGCTTGAGGTTTGGATCTTGCTTATGGTATGGGACATAAGTAGGGTTTGGATCTTGAGAATGCTATGGAGTGTTGTGGTATGCTTGTGATTTGTTTATGGTTAGCAAGGGAGTGCTAGATAGGTATGGCTTGGAGCTTGGATCTAGCTATGGTTGGGTGGTGAATACTTGAGGCCAGCTTGTTATCTATCTTTGTGTTTAAAGAGTAGGGACACAGGTGGAGGAGAGATCCTTGGAGGCTTGCAGATCCTTACTTGTAGTTGGAGGCATCTTAGCTTGGAGTTGGGGAGCATCTTGAAGCCAGGTTGCTTGAAAGACATTTGAGGCTCTACCTTAGATTTGGAGGACTTCCTCACCTCTACTTGTACAAGTCATCCTGTCATATTCTGACATACCCAAGAAGCTAGCAGATCCAGGAGGCCAAGCATTCAAACAAACAACCATCAACAAGGGAACAGACTCCAAGAAGGAATGGCTTCCATCAGCAGTATGCAGAGCAAGATCTGCACAATACTTGATTCTTCAGGATCTAACTTTATAGCCTAGAAAGTTAAGACATCACTGATACTCAAGGGCGAAGGACTATTCCCCTTGGTGGATGGCACATAAGAAATGCCTACGACAACAAGCAAGGAGCTACGAATGGAGGGAGAAAAATGACAAGGCAGTAGCCTTGCTATCATCTTCCATCGAAGATAGTCTCACACTTGACCTGGCTATACTCTCCAAAGCTAAGGAGATGTGGGATGCATTACTCACCAGATTTTAGACGAAATCAAGAAGTCAAATCATGATGCTGGAAGATTAGCTGACGAATTTGCAGTGGGATGGAAAAGACCTTACTTTTTTCGTAAGAAAGGTGAAGGATCTATTTCTGTCACTAGATAACTATGGAGCAGAGAACGTTATGTCAGCTAAAAAACAGCTGACACAATGTTCTCTAAGAAACAGCAGGACAATGGCCAATGATGAGCTTGTCAGCTACAGAGTTATGGAGAGACAACACTATGACCTGCCGCCAATGACAAAGGGAGCAGAGGATGAACACAAAAACGAAGATTTTTGAGTCGTCTCCCATTCGAGCGACGAATCTGATGAAGAAAGATTCGAGAGACAACCTGCCACCGTAGTTCCTGTAAACCAAGATGAATCCGGACCAAGCAAAGCAGACAAAGGCAAAGGTATAGCTGTCCCAGGAGGATCTCCGAGAAGGTCGACAAGACCACAAAGAGCGCCAACAAGATATGTGCCAGGTAGCTCAGCTTCCACATCAGAAGAGTTCTGTGGATTCAGTGGCAAACCACAGACTTTCGAGGAAGCGATTGACAGTCCAAAGAAGGACATGGATCCAAGCCATGAACAAAGAGATGGAGTCCATGAGGAAGAACCAGGTATGGATGTTGAAGCCATTACCACATAAGCGCAAGACTATCAAATGCATATGGATTTTCAAGTTCGAATATGGGCCAGATGGGAACGTCACGAAATACAAGACAAGACTGGTAGCGAAAGGTTTATCTCAGAGATATGGTATTGACTACTCTAAAACCTTCTCTCCTGTCATCAAACATTCGTCCCTACGTCTATTATTTGCACATGCAGCAGCTTATGACCTCAGGATCCACATTGTGGACGAGAAGACAGCCTTCTTGCATGACGAATTAGACGAAGAGGTCTATATGGATCAACCCCAAGGATACGTCTCGAATTCACTTCCTGACTATGCATGCAGAATGCACAAAAGTATCTACGGTCTGAAACAATAAGTCCGACAATGGTACAAGAAGAAAGATCAAGCCCTGAAATCATTAGGATTCAAGCCTCTGTTGGATGATTCTTATATATATATGTCAGAGTTACAGATGGGCAGATCATCATAGTGACTATATATGTGGATGACAATCTGATACTTTGTAGGAGTGAGCAGCTAATTGCTGAAGTAAAGGCAGCTCAAAACATTTCGAGATAGTGGATCTGGGAGAAGCCAGGTGTTACCTAGTCTTACAAATTGAAAGAGACTAGGAGGGAGGTAAGTTATACCTTCACCACTCCAGATACACCCAGGAGATTCTAGAGGACTTTGGGATGCTGAATTGCAAAGGAGCGAACACTCCAATGCTTGTAGAGACGGTGCTGACAAGCGACAACTGTCCACGGACTGAGAAAGAGAGAGAACAAATGCAGCTCACACCTTATAAGAAGCTAATAGGATCATTGATGTACCTTGCAGACAACACACGTCCTGATATTGCTTATGCAGTGTTCAAGATGAGCCAATTCTGCACGAATCTAGGCTCAACACATTGGAAGATTGCAAAATACATTTTGCAATATGTTTAATTAACGAGGGATTATGGCTTGTGTTATTGTCATGATGCATGTTTCAGGATATTTTCCTATAGTGATGCTAACTGGGCATCTCTCAAGGATGACTGTAAAAGCGTCTCAGGAGGATGCGCCATCGCATCAGGAGCATCAGTTCTCTGGGTCAGCAAGAAGTAGACCGTTGTAGCCCAGTCATCTTGCGAAGCGGAATATGTTGCAGCAGCAAAGATGGCCAATGAAATAATCTAGCTAAGGCAGTTCCTGGACGAATTGGGCAAAACAAGGAACGAGCCCCTGGTCTTGCAGATGGACAACACCTCTGCAATACACCTGACGAAAGATCTTGTGTTCCATTTTGGAACGAAGCACATTGCGATCAAGTACCACTTGATTAGGGATCTAATTGAAAAGAAGATGTTGCAGACCACTTTCATCGAAACAAAAGACATGGTTGCTAACATCTTCACTAAAGCCCTGGACAAAGGACGCTTTGAGAGACAGAGGAGCAGTCTCGGGATCGTAAGGCTATCATGCTTTGAGAGAGAGCTGAAGAAACGAAATGTTTCTAACTACAAAGCCTTGCTAGCTTTTAGCCCTCAACTTGACAAAGATGTTTCGCGAACACAAAAGTCAGGAGACACGAAGCACGAAATGGTTCGCGAACTCAAAAGTCAATGGAAATGAAGGCGACGGTTTGCGAACTCGAAAGTCGAAGCAGACAAAGACAAACGATTTGTAAACTCAAAAAGATTCACGAATGAGAATCTTTTGTGATCCAGTACGAGAGAAGACAAACGACCAAAACGAAATCTTCTCCTGCCCTCCACGCTCCAGAGAGTACCAGCGAGATCATGCAAGTACCCAAAAGTACAGATATCTGATCTGATGACATGACATCAGCAAATACATTTTAGGTCGTGGCTAATCTGCCACTCTTGTATTTTCCTGATTAGTTGTAGATGCTTAATCACTCTAATCTTAGATTTACATAGAGCGACTATACTTACTGGAATACATGTCCGCCTACGTGTGAAGACAATTATGTCTAGGATCTGTAGATCCAACTGTCCGCTAGTAAAGCGAGACGATTGCTCGTGAGAGAACTGTGTTTCTCCCACACCAACGCACTGCGTGGATTTGCATGCAGTGCTTGAAGAAATTAGAGAAAGATCAATATAGATGATTTTTCTTGCTGTGTCTGATCTCGAATGCAAATGCGTCTGCTATTTATTCGTTGTCTAAGTTTTCTTGTTCATTTGAATTTTGCACCTTGGCTGAAACTATGTTGAATGCTACACTAATTTTATAAACGTAGATCAGCAGTGCCTGACTACATTCTGGAGGACTGTAGGAGTGATTCAGCTGGCAGTGTCCAGCGATCGCATCTGAACTCAATCCGAGGGCAAGAGAGTCATGGTTCCTTTGCAAAAGCTTCATGACTGCGATCCTGATTCACACTCTTTCAGTGGCATGCAAAGCATATCACACCTCACACATTATCAACACGGGCCTTCGCCAGTGAACTTCAACTTTCTTTTGATCGCCTTGGTCTTATACATGAGGACAAGATCTCCAGATCAAAGACCTTTCTTGTGCAACTGGCGAGCCTTGCGTCATTCTTTCTTACCTGCCAATGCATGTACAGTTAGTAAGCACGTATCACAGAGTTTATGTAGCGCTTCATGGCATAATTGTAGAGATTTGGATTCATCAAGGCGTTGCGTTGTGGCAATTCTTAATGATGGTACCAAAAATTCTACTGGCATTACTGCATCTTAGACCAACTGAAATGGTGTTCGATCAGAGCTTCTTTTGTAAGCTGTCCTGAATGACCACAGAGCAGCATGTAACTTGTGTTCCCAACCAGATCTGCTAGCTTCAACTGTTTTCGTGAGTATGCTACACATGATCTTATTTGGATAATTCGGCCTGTCCATTACTGCGCGAGGATAATGAGGCATGTTGAATCTATGGATCACGAAGAATTCCTCCAATAGGACCTTAATGGTCTAATGGACAAAATGGCTTTTGCAATTGCTGACTATTTCCATCAGGCATCCAAGTGCACAATGGTATTCTCATACAGGAACTCGGTAGTTGTCCTAGCGTCAGCTATTCGTACTTCCTTTGCTTCGGCCTTGGCTTCGACCCACTTGGTGAGGTATTCCGTGGCCATGATAATATATTAGGCTTGTGTACTTCTTGAAGTAGGGTAAATTGGACCGATATAATCCAATCCTCACTTCACGAATGGTGCTTGAGCTAGGACTGGATGTAAAAGATCATCTGTTAAAAAAAGTTTGGCAAAGTTTAACCCTCATGAGGCATTTTTTTTAGCAAGATTTCTATCTCTTTTATAAATAACTACATATTCAACTTGTGGTATATATGATAATGTTCAGAATAGGTTATATATTATTGGTGTGGTGTTCGTGGTTTTTACAAATTATTAGGACAAATTCGTGCCATTCTAATCCTTTTGTAAGAACCTTTTAACTTACGCATATTCGTGATGTCTAAGATAATTTTAATGAACAACCTTTCCAATGGATATAATTTAAGTCATTATTATCAGAGTGTTAAATTGGTTACGAAATGGTAGATGGCAGGGGGTAGGAAGAGACATGTTTAAGCAACTAATGTCTTCTTTCTAACCATAGAGAAAAATATACGTAGAACCAAAAACCTCTTTCCTTTGAGCATAAGTTGCTTATGCACACAACCTAAATTTTGTTGCGAGAAATCATACTTGGATGATAACAGATGTGTTATCTTGTGAGGATGCCATATTAATCCTTCAAGTGCTCTTGCTTTCTTTAAATTATAATCATTAGAAATGTTATCGCCAAATAAAGTCTTTTCATTCTTATTTAACCGCAGAGATCAAAATTTTAAAAACTAATCCTCAGTTGCTATATTAATTAGGAGGGAAGAATTTTATGTATGTAACTGCGTAGACACTCATAGATAGATGGTCCGAAACCAAATGTTATCTCCGTTAGTGATTGGAAGATTCAACAGACTCATCATCTGGAATAACATCAGATATGTAAAAGACAAAAGCTATTTCTTTTATTAGAAGACGACATAGATACCACAATATATATTTCTTTTGAAATGGTCATGTAGGTTAGAGTACTTTTTATTGTGTTTATGCTTAGAGGATGGTCGGAAATGCACAAGGTCCTGAAAATGAACGAAACAGAAACTATCTATATCTTGAATAGGAGTACTAATAATTTGAGAAAAATTATCATGAAGAGAAATTAAATTATAACGATTATCATAAATTAGCTTATCAATATCGAAGGGAGCAAAAAAAAGACTGCAAAAGTACTCTAATTTCTCAGATGGAATGTCATTGGCATTCAAAAAATCCAAAAGTTTGTTATTTGAGGACATGGAGGAACTAGCCGTATTGAACCTGATATCAGTTCAACGCGACTGAATGATTTCGGTGGAGGAATGTTCAATAGTGCACGCGTTGAATCGATATCGTTTTGACGAGAATGAAATCATATGAGAGCATAAGTCAGAAGAGGTGACATCACTTCAGCGCGCCTGAATGAATCCGACCGTGCATAGTATGTGAAGGCGCGCGTCGATTTGATATCACGAGAAATAAATAAAATAAAATAGCGAGGGAGTTCAGAATAAAAGTTTACGGAATCGAAATAAGGAAAGTGGCACCCATATTTATAGCCTATTTGTGTTTATCACAACCATACATTTGTCAAATAATGAATTGAGGAGCACAACCTATATTTATCTACTAGTCAAAGAGAGACAAATTTGTACCTCCGCCGGAATAGATTAAATAGTCTCTCACTAGATTCTACGAATTATCATTAGCCCTGACCCTAAAATTTTTACTTGGGCCTGAGTACATTAAATAGTCTATTGCTAGCCTCTCCGAATCATCATTAAACAAATATTAAATGGAGGTCATTGAAAAACGTCTCTTGCCCTATTTAAGCATCGTAAAGACGAGTTTTTTTTTTTTAGATAGTTGGTCATTCAGAACATTTTCATAAGGCGGAGCATTTTGAAAAAGCCGCTAGCGATTCCATGCGAGAGGACAAATGCTTCTCAAGAACATATCAAATAGGCATGCGTTGATGAGATACTCCGGAATCAGCGCACCCGTCCCAAAAAAGAGTGTTTTCAACTTGGACTATGCACGTTGATTCACAATTGGAATCCATTATGAATCATCAAAGCTTGATTCGGGATGTTCCTCATACATTCAAAACTAAAAACATTTTGCTGAATCAAAATTTGATGATTCATATGCATTTCAATAAATGTTCAGTGAACTCAGATATCGGATCAATGTGCCTTTGGAAGAGACAATGGTTTTTCACTTGGACTGTGCATGTCGAATCGCTATTGCAAGAAAAAAAAGATTTTTGAAACTTTTGGAAATTATTGGACTGTAGTATGCATGATCAAAGCTTGATTCAATAGACTCCTCATTCTGTCCAAAGCTAACAAGAATCTATCGAATCAAGCTTTGATCATTCATATTATCTTCCAATATTGGTTCAATGCGCGAGAAAAGCCTCTCTGGTGTACAGATGCAGTATATGTACGTCGATTCGTTATAGGATGAAATACTGGCAGTTAGAGTTGTTCAGAATTATAAGGATTGGATATAAAAAAAAAGGCTATTGGAATTTTTGGAAATTATAATGATTGAATTTATAACATAATTTTGTCAATATCGAATATTAATTGTAGATGTGACCATACTTTTGTAGAATTAATTGTAGATGTGACGATATGTTTGTAGAGATTAAAGTGGTGCTCATTAGCCATATTGACTAATCAAATTGATGACCGATGGATTTGATTGACAAGCATATGAATATCTTGATGTAATCATCACCGTACTCTTTGCCTCGTAATTCCATACCACCACGTATGCAGATGGACAATGCTTGATTTTTTTTTCGTAAACTTCTTATCATTCTCTACTTCCATGCGGTATCGATTCAGCGCACGTGAAGCTACCTACCTACATTCCACTTTTACTCTCGTGTGCCCATCCGCACTCAACTATCGGTTTGGTTGAAGGTCAAATATTGGTTCGACGCGCCCAACCTGACTTCTGATCTTGAGTTCTCTTTGTTCGCGTGCTGATCCAATAGTGGATAGCAATGGCGCGGACAAAGCAAACAACACGAATCCACCCTGGTGGAATCCCAATTTCAGGAGGAGGTCAGAGAAATCCACCACCATCGCCTCGTCCACCACCACCTCCTCCTAGGCCTAGGGGCAGACCAAGAGACCCTGCCTGGCAGAAGGATATTTGGAAGCTACAAAAGACAAATAATCTTATGATTCTGAAAGCTCATATACAAAGATCCATCAGATAGGTTACAAGAAGTCTATCTGAATATGTGAGATGGACTGTAACAACAATTGAGGCCTTGCACACAACATATGAGGATTTCCATGTAAAATTTTTTTCAGATACTGTTGTTGCAGCTGTCGATGCCAAGAGGGTGACCATTATGCCCAAGGATTTTAACATTGTGTTCAGGCTAAGGGACACATATGACAAGTTTGCAGAGTACTTTAGACCAGCTCCTTCCTCTCCTCCAAAACAAGATTCAAAGAAAAGAAAGCGAAAGCAATCTCAACCTTTCCGGCTTGTTTTTCGAGTACAGAACGGGATTGTTTCAAAGAAGAGGATGTCTCATGACCCTCCAAATAAAGCGAGGGATTTTTCCAAGCCAACTACTCTGCATGAGATTCTAACTGCATCCAAATCTCCTCCTAAGTCTCTTTCTTTTCCTCCTAGAACTCAATCTCCATCTTCTACTCCAAGAACTCAATCTCCATCTTCTTCTCCTAGAACTCAATTTCCATCTTCTCCTCCTAAATCTTCATCTCCTAACAAATCTCTTCCTCTTTCAAAATCTAGGTCTCCTCCTATCCTCACAAATATTAGTTCCCCCCCTCCTGTTTCATAAATAGATTTAGATGATTTTGTAAATGTAAAGGTCGAATCAATTTTGAATGACAATTCTTTTTGTGGCTTATCAGTGTTACTTCCTTCACCCCCTGCACTTGCCTTTGTAAATACTCCTCAGTATGTACAGTATGAACAATTGTTAAACACTTATCTTCAAGCTTTAGGTCCTCTCTATAGTTTTAGGATGCCAAAGACCAATGCTGGTCTTCTCCTATCTAAATACAAGTGAATTAGAAAGTAGGAATAAAATGCTTGGGGACAATGTAGGAGAGGGGGCAATTCAATACTGGATGGAGTATTTCCAGACCCCACTATTTATAGATGTAGCTTTGTTTCCTCTTCAATTCATGATAGCTTTTGATTCCCTAACTTCAAAAGTCTGCACGATGATATGCTTTAATACGTTAGACTGGGGACTCCAATTCTCATTCTCCCATACATAACAAAGTAAGTGTATTGCTATCAGATTTTATTAAGTAGAATTTTTTATATGAACATTCATTCTCATAAAATTTATTGTTTTATGATTGCAGTGATTATTGGAGCTTATATGTGTTGTCCTTCCATGTCAATGATGAGGGTGTGTGTAATGCTGTTTGTTTAAAGATGAACTCCATTACACACACCCACTAAATTGCCAGGAGCCATATACAGAAAATACTGGAACTCTTTCCAGTACCACATGCAATAGCATACTCAAAGTTGAAAATGGTTGATGCAGAGGTAAAATCTTTTCAATATCGGTTCGACGCGCCCTTATGGCCATTGCTTGGTTTCTTTTCATATCGTGCACGCTGATCCGCTATTCAAACAATATTTTTTGAATATCGGTTTGACGCATGCTTGTTTCCTTTGTAGATTTTATTATAAGCTCCTGCACGTTGATATGATATTACATAATGTTCAAATCTTGTTACTAATTTTCGTTTATATAAAATATTGCAGTCCTCCAAGCAGGTTGATTTTGTGAGTTGTGGTTGTTATACGATATGCAAAGCCAAATTCTTTTTCAATTGGCTTGCACTACAAGATGGACTTTTCAGTCTAGAAGAGGTAATCTTCGAGTATAACATGTAATTGTGTTTTTGTTTTTTTCTTAATCATATTCCTAATAACTAATCTTTGATTAATGCATTTAACTATGTTTCCATTATTCTGGTTTAAATGCCCGAAGGTCTCCCGAATGGAGATAATGCACTTCAGGCAACAGACCATAAAGCTTGTGATCAAAAATTCATATCTAGTTGCAGTGGTAGAGTGTTCTCCACCCAAGCAACTTCCAATTGGAGAAATGGATTTAGAGGTCATAGATTAGCATGTATTTAGAGGTCATAGATTGGCATCCCTTGATGTGGATGAGACACATGTAAAGAAAAATTTTATGCAAATATGTTTACATTTTTCTATGGTTGTTATCACATGTTTGTTTTCCTATTATTATTTCAAGTTATTATTCATTCATCTTCTATGGTGTTCCTACATGTAAGTTTTTCATAGCCTTGATCTGCCTTGCCTTGTTGTGGCAAAGCTTCGATCAGATCATCTTCTGAACATATCCAAATATGCCAAAACAAGGACAATACAGACGAAGGCAATGAAGACCAAAAATATATCCGATATATCCGAGACATCAACAAGGGCAAGCCGATATATCTGATTATAGTGGTCACTGGAGTTCAATTGTTACAAGATCTCTCCAATAGAGATAATGCATTTCCTATGGGAGACAATGAATCTTGTTATCAAAATCTCATATTATCCAGTTGCAATTACATTGTGTTCTGCACCATGGAAATGGGGATCATAGAAATGAAAGAGCCTCATAGAAAAAGTGGTTCATATATTTTCAAAAATGACGTATACAAAAAATTGTATTACATAATACAAAATTCCATTGTTCATAATCTATGGATCTTCAATTTCAATGGATGTTCCAATGTCTTTGCATTTTATATGCTCCTCCTACCTTATTCTTACCTGCACCAGATAAATTTTTTTAGTTAATATATTTTTTGATACTGATTCACTTAGAAATCTAAAAAAAGAACATTTTCATATGACATAACGTACCTTTACACCATTCAACCAAAATTGATAGTACTGAGGTAGATCAAATTGCAACATGTCTAGTTATGATCGAATGTGATTGAGACACCAATCTTCCACGACCTCAACCATTGCAAGAATTTTCTCATTTATTTTCACTATTAGTTGAAGTTGCTCTTGAGGGTTTACACCAAAATCTTGATCAAGTGACTTCCAAACATTTTTGCACTTAATCCATCTTCTATAATACAGTGAGCATTTGTTTTTCAATGTGATATCTAAATGTCATTGACGAGTAACATACTCTGCACTCAACTTGCTGATTTTGTTTCGTATCCCAACCATCATCCAACAACTCGACGATTATTTCAACACTCAAGTCCTTACAAATAAACATTGTTTTCGTTCTCCGAACATTGCATTTGGAAAAAAAATCAACAAAAATAGTAAATGGTAGATACAACTTAATATGTTATTCTTTGATCCAGTGCTACATTTTAATATACTCTGAATATCAATATATAGTCTAGATCAAAAACTTTCTAAAATTGCTACATTAGGAGAAATCCATTCCTCACTTGAAAAATCTAGTAGAGGATATGGCTCTAATCTACCAACCAAACCAATTTTATCAAGAAAATAGGTGTGATCATAAAAGAAAACTCCTGACTCTAAAAGTGATTTGGGAGAATGACCTTTATATTGTAAAATACCAATAACCGAATGCATGACATCGATTATTCCTGCAATCGATTGAACTGTTTGCCATTCAACGAAATTTGATGGATACAAATCTGCCAAACCAACAAAAATATCTCAAGAAAAATATAGTTTAAAGAAAATTCTAACTCCACAAAAATTAAATCTGAAAATTTACAATTGCATTTTCTTCTATCATTTGGATTCAAATTAGAATGTTTAGCTCATTGTGAAGATAAGCATGCTGAACTAAAACTTCCGTGATAGATTGACCGGCATGTGATACTTTGAAATCCATTATCCTGCCTTTCCAAGAACTTCTATATATGTTATCCAATCTAATGACAATCCAAAATAAGAGAAAAAAATGAAGAATGAGAGATATACCTATGAATGACAAGAAGTTCCTAAACTACATGGATTATTAACTACAATTTACGACTATTGACGTCAAATCAACCTCGAGTGTACAAAGACGGGCATCATAAAGTATTCGAGCAGTAAATGTGGTCCAATCACAATTGTTTGTTCTGCCCAGCAGGATATTTGAAAATCATGAAAATTTGGTTGGGAAAGTTAAATACAATTTCCGTCCGTCAACCACTCTTACAGTTCGTCATAGATGGACACCATTCATTGGGACACATAAGCGTTGAAAGCGTGCGAAGTCAAATATAGCATCTTGACGAAGGGCCCATTTTGAGTTCTAATATCCCCTAATGATAAAAATGTATGGAGATAAATTGTTGGACAGTGGACAATTTCAACCAAAATAAAGAGCAAATTACTTTGCTTGATCCATCGTTGGCATCACTGGATAGCAAACCATATTATCCTGTATGTAAGCCATTTTTTTGAGCATGCTTCATCGCTGATCCAACGTTGGGGACAACAAGTTAATTTATTACCAAAAGTGCCATAAGAATGGAATATGATCCATTGCTGGTCCATCGTTGGATAGTGGATCACCAATCCGTGCATAACCATTTAGAGGATGCTACAAACCTTATTGTTTAGTGAGGATATATCCTATTCACAGCAAAGCAAGCTTTCTTAACGTAAAGAGATGAATGCATCAAAAGGAAATCACACAAGTCACATACCGTATAATAGAAACCGAACGAACTCAAGCTTGATAGGGCGCCCTATCTGTAGTGGGCAGAACTTCAATCTCTCCTCACACCATATTGTAGATAAACCCTCGTCGAGAGCAGGTGCTATATAGTGGTCCAAGAGGAAGCTTGTAGAAGAACCCTTTTGACCAATTTTGGTGGGAGCTTTTTTTTTTTAAGCCAATAAAAACTTTAGTTGGCAAGGGCTTAGGACCTTAAAATTAAGAGTATTTCTTTTGTGATTTGACCAGGGAAGGTGCCTTAAAATAAAGAAGAGTCCATGAGAGAGAGAGAGAGAGAGAGAGAGAGAGAGAGAGAGAGAGAGAGAGAGAGAGAGAGAGAGAGAGAGAGAGAGAGAGAGAGAGAGAGAGAGAGAGAGAGAGAGAGAGAGAGAGAGAGAGAGAGAGAGAAGATTCACTTAGTTCCTCTTGACAAAGCAAGACTAAAACTTTTAAAGCCTTTATTCACAATCCAACAAGATAAAATATAGCTGAAAAGTAAAATACAGTACTGAAAAGCACCATAAAGCATAACCACTTTCAAGACGTCCAGTTGATACCTACCACCATCCCACAACACAAAATCGCACGAGTTAGTACAGTGGGGAAGACAAGTGTCATAGCTGAGCGTCAGTTGTTATTCATGTCCAAAAGAAGTTATACTACTTAACAGCTTTGAATAGCATTATAAATCATAATCCAGTCTTCCCAAACAAAAAGAAGCATTTTAGCGATAGGCCAAGCCCTACTATTACTGTATCAGGGCAAGTGCCATGCTGATCAGTTTACGGGCAATTGGTCCATATCAGTTCGATTTTAGCTATAAAAAAAAGTATGAATAGCGTTTACATTTTACTTAACCAAAAGACTTGATATAGACACGTGTGTTGGTATTAGGGCAAACCCACCCAAGTGACCCTTGAAGAGCAAGGTATGTCATGCACTATTGTCCATACTCCTGAGCATATCCATGCTTTCCAGTTGTATCTCACCAAAGGTGTTAAGTAACACTTATTGGAGTAGGGTTAAGTTCTGCCATGGTTGATTGTACGATTGTTTCTGAGCAAATCCATGTTAGACAGAACCCATATATCAACCATGATATAGGGACATTACTTTGGATAGACAATATTAGTATTAGCGAGAGAACTGCAATGTTTTTACAAGGTATTAGGGTAGATCCGTGCCATTCTAACCTTTTCATAAAAACTACATATCTTACGCATATCCATGTTGTCTAAGAGCGTTTTCTTGGAGTCCCTACTGTTAGGTTTTTGACAATGATTTCTTTAATAACAGTTCACTCAGTCTGCTTTTAAGATTAGATGCAGTCTCTTTTACTTATTTTTTGAGCGTGTTGAAGAAAAATAGATATTAATATATAAGGAACTACTCATCCCATGCTTGTAAATGCTGCGTAGGGTTTGCATAAAAATCAATAATAAGAAATCATACCTGAATGTTTGTAGACGTGACTTTTTGAGAGGCTGCCATTGTTGTTTTCATGAAAGGATTCTTTCTCTTTAAATCATAACAACAGGAAAATAGTCTTTTTATCCCATAGCTATGTTTAAGAGTTATGTAAAAACGTTTAGACAATGTACACCAAGTGTGCTAAATTGCTTGCTTTATGAAGTTTCAGTAGGTAACATACCTTTTTTTTGAGCAAGATGATGCTTGGTTCGAGTATGAACTAGAACGTAGATGATTACAGGCCGTAGTAACAAAATGATGCTACATTATCACATGCACCGGTAACAGTTTAGTATCGTAAAGTGAGACTAAAAGCATGAAGAGACATATGAGAATATCAATTCATTGCAAGATTAGAGATTAAGTCAATGCTCAGTCTCTTGAGCAAAAAAAAAACTTTTTCTTATGATTGTTAAAAGTGAGCCATAAAGTATCCTTCTATCCATCAATGGATAGTAGACAATATATACATAAGAAACATCAATCAATAAAGAGTGTTTTGGCTTGTTGTCCATCGTTGGACACTAAGCCTATAAATCACATAAACCCTCAAAGAAACAAAACTAGATGATCCTACTGTCCATCGCTGGACAATAAGGAGGTGTGTTTGCAAAGTTTTAAAAAAAGTTAGATGGAGTTTGCTATCCATCGCTGGACAGAATGTCCATCAACCTTGTGATACATTTTTTAGAAGTAAAAGAGTGAGTGTGTTGTCCATTGTTAGACAGAGGCAATCATTTGTGCTTATTTTGAAGCCACAAGACAACTAATGAAAGGGCCATTCCATCGCTGTCCATTGAAAATGGAAAGACATTCTCATAGATGAGGAGGTAGCTAGTGGTTCATCGCTACCACCTGAACACTTTTGAAGAGATGCAAATAAGCAAAGTGTGTCCATCATTGTCAATCAGGCAGGATGGACACGTATCTACTTTAAGAAAACTGCTTTTTAGTATGTCCATCATTGTAAACAGCTACCATTCAATCATAAAAAACTTTATACAAATCTTCATGTGATAAGTAAGCTCTAGCCATATCTAAGAGTTAGCTTGAAAGTATCATACCAAATGCTACAAGCGTGAAGAGAGAGCTGCTATAGTAAAGCATTGAATCAAAGGGTACTTATCATATGAAATCTTTTGCCAAATAACGAACTGGTAGGGTGTCGTTGAGAGACAAGCGAACTCTTCACGGTGTTGTGAGGAACAATCGTCCAAACTACATGCTTATATAGTGTCATGTAGTGTGTTTCCCGGAAGGTCATGAGTGAGGGTGGGACAATTAATATCGCTCTAGTTAAGATTTTAAATTTTAAAGTTTTGTATAGCCTTTTTAAATTGGAAGTGAAAAATTTCTTTACTTAAGAAAAAACTTTTATGCAAGTATAGAGGGTTAATTGAATTAAAACCTTGTGTTTTTTAAGAAGTGGTGCGTCTGTTGTTGTCCACTCGTTTGATAGCAAAGCAGGGTGAAAATAAACGAAGAAGCATCCATGAGAGAGAGAGAGAGAGAGAGAGAGAGAGAGAGAGAGAGAGAGAGAGAGAGAGAGAGAGAGAGAGAGAGAGAGAGAGAGAGAGAGAGAGAGAGAGAGAGAGAGAGAGAGAGAGAGAGAGAGAACCCACCAATCGTCCCGCAATTAGTGAATCCCTTCGGGGGCAGTTATCTCCTCGTAAGAGATAGCTAACTGCCAATACATCTTACAATCTATTCAATTTGAGAAATTACAATGAATGAAGGATGTGGAAGTGGCTAAGAAGGCGGTTAGGAATAACAAGCAAAAGCGACAAAGTTGCAAGAATATTCAAACTCTTTCAAAAGGAGGTTATCGAAATAGAAGGATTCGTGCATTCAAATAAGCATATTCTGATTTTTGTAACTTGATCAATTACATATGGTTTTATATTTTGCTAGTTATCTGGTTTTTTGCAAATATGCATTAGTAGCTCCTCAAAATATTATGGACAATGCTTCACTTGGAATGTCGTTGGGCTCAATATTGACAAACAAATCCACTGAGTGTATCATGATGAACAATAGGAGTTCCAATGTAAAGTGAAAAATTGTAGAGTCTTTGATGGTGGACATTCAATTTTTTTTAGATAGGACTATAGTCCAGGGTGTCTGTGATTTTGCAGGTATTAGCAGAGAAGCATATGCAACAATATTTCAACTTATTAGAGAAGTTTTTAAGCAAGTTCAAATTAGAAAAGTCCCTATCCCAAGGTCATATCACTTGAAGATCAGGTGGACAAGGCCGTGCAGGATGCAAAGCAACACACAGGTGTCGTGGGACCACTACCAGTTTTGGTGGGGGATATTGTTGGAGGGTTTGTGGATCCCAAGGCAACCCTATCCCTACTTAATAAGTGAGAGGGATTTGGCACCCTGCATGTGTAAGTCCAACCTCCCGATGATCACATAGTTATTTGATAATTAGAAAGTCAATAAAAGGACTTGACTGACCTTCCCACAAAGAGGTCTCGCAAGCAACCTGCCCCTAAACGGAGTAAGAAAACCTCTGCTCATGCACCAAAAAAGGTATGACGCATGGACCTTCAACATTCTTCTTTTGGAGGTGATGCCATTGCAAATGCTAATGCCTTATATATTGTGGTCGACTCAGCCAAAAAAAATTTGGACAATCCTCCTCTCTCCCCTCCTCTCACTACTCATCTCCCCCCTCCTCCCACTGCTTTTCTTCCCCCTTGATTATACTTGGATTTTGAAGATTATCTAAAATTTGAGAGAGATTTATTGGATGCAATAGATTTAAATATTGGCATGCCAATTCTCTTCAAAATAGAAGAAATTGATTTTAGTCTTAACTTTAGTATCCCTGACTGTATTCAGATGAAAGTCATAAGGGCTTCCATTAGCAATCTAGTGATAGAGGCTGATCTCCCTCTCCTGCAATTTGATATTGCGAGGGATTCAATGAAACAAGTCTGTCTTCTCAGCAATTTTTTTCTACAGGCCATCAAGGACGACAACGACACTTTGGCACAATGTCTCCTTGCTAGATGCTCACCAGCTGCAAAGATTTTGGTGATGCCATATCATACCAACAAGTGTGTCTATTTCTCTACTTGTTTGTATGTTTAAGTTTAATTTTAATCACTGTATCATATATCTAATGGAGTGCTTTTTTTGTTTTTGCAATGATCACTTGAGCTTGATTATAGTCTCTGTAAAAATAACTATAAATAATGTAATAATTTTTTTTTGTGTGAAAATGAATTTCGCCCGTAATACACACAAAGATATTGACTACCTACTGCCGGCAGTTTGTAAATACTTTCCATTAGAGAATCCCATGGCAGGGGATTTTGAAATTGTTAGCATTGAGTTAATTATTGAACACTTCTTGCATATTTTCGTTTATGATATTTGTTTAGTGTCAGTTTCTTCCTCCCTCGCAGTTTAACAGTTGAACGTACTGCAGACTCCCTAGCAAAATGACCCGTTTAGTTGTGCAAGGTGTACTCTCTACAATGCAGAGCCATTTTTTTAGTGGTACAATCTTCAGGAGGATGTTGATATTTTGAAGGTGACTTATTTAGTTTCTTTTCTATTGAAGTAATTATAATTGTTTACCATAAATCTTCATCTAATATATGATATATTTTATTGCAGTTTGCCCTCCGTGATTATACAGCCGGCGAAGTGTACATGTTTCGACAGGAGCTCATCTTCAGCATATTGGCCAGGGCAACAACTAGACCAAAGACTCTTCCAGGGCCATCTAAGCCAAATGATGTTTAGATTCTAAATGAGGCTGGGAAATTTGTAAAAACCCAAGCTGAATAGTATACATAGTTTCATACAGATATACAAACATAGACATACAGTGAAATACAGACATATAGTGAATACAGAAAAAAGAATTATTTGCACAATTGTACTAAATCCCCAAATTCGGGTGATATTTTATTGAATACAAATATTAATTTGTATAATTGATTGTATGAGTTTTCACTGTTCTTCTACAATGTTAAAATCTGTAAGAAGATCCTTGCAGAGTGTTGTGTTTTCCTGTCTTCTTCGTATATGTATGAAAGAAAAGCAACTTGTTTATCTGGTGCTTATAATGAATAGACTTACATATGCAATGACTGACTGATTTGAAAATCACAAGAGAATATTACCAAGTTTCCATTTATAATGAATCTGAAGTGTTCAGGTATAATTTCAGAGTGCATTATGACCAGCTCTTGTCTGATATAACTCAAGCTCCAATGATCCTCCACTTCAATTGTAGTAAGCATATCCTCATTGTTGAAAATGTGGACTTAGGTCCCACTTATTCGTTTCCATCTTTGGTAACTGAATGTAAGGCTAAGCATTTGTCTCCCAATACAATAACGGAATATCATAGAAGATTTCTTAATCCTACATTCAATATCTCCAACTGCCTTGCAATCCCAAACCACATCCATCTATCTGAAAGAGTATCATCTGGCACATCCTTACAAACAAATAATGTTGGTGTTTTACGAACATTTGCATTTGAAAAGAAATCAACGAATACATATAAGGACAGAGACCAACTTAATTTTTTGACTTTTGATCCAGTGCTCGCTTTCATTGAGTTTTTGTTAGTCCCGCATCTACCATCTTAGCAACAAATAGTAGGTCCTTCTGAAGAGTGGGCATGTATAGAGTGTCATCGAGCCTTTTGCCTCTTCCTTTGGTGCTTAACCACAGCGCTCCAGTTCTGCTGACTTTGTTTCTGGAACCATCTCCCAAGATTATATATATGGAATATTCTGATTCTTGATAATCAGTGATTATGTGTCTTGTTGCCACGAAGTGCAACGTTGCACCTGAATCAAGGATTATTTCTTGTGTATTTGAAGTTGATGTCGCACAGACATCAACACACAAGTAAGCTGCTGGGTTCTTGTCATTGTTGGCTCTATCTTCATGATTGCTCACAATGTCACTTGGTAATCCATAAAATCTAAACATGTGTTTCACAATATTTGGACTCAATCAACAACCTTCCTAATGGACTTTACTAGAATAAACGTAGCCAATTGTATTTACTCTTCTTATCTATTCTCGGTAACCAACTATGAATCCATTAAAATAATATTCCATTCTTTTATCAGGAATGTTCAATGAATGTCACAATAGACCCCAAGTTTAAGACGTTCAGTCATATTATGCTAACATTGGTCACATTTTACCACATAAGATTTTACAAAGGATTTAAATTTCAACCAATATGAATCTCTTTGTACTAAATCTAGTGTATGATGTATGCTTGGATGCCTTGCACAAGGTGAGTCGTGACATTCGTAGAGAATTTAATTCTTAATAGCATCCACCTCGGGCATGCATATATATCTTTCCTTTCTTACACAAAAGTCTATTAAAGATAGAAAAATCATCAACACTTCCTTTACCCTTTTCTAGAGACCAATCACATTGTACATCAGTCTCACTTGACAAGTATGCCAAAGGCCTCTATCAAATTGGTTCATAATGCGAGTCTTTTTCACATAGACCTCTCATGGAAAGATAAAAGTTCGCATGGATTTTGGTGAAGGAAAGGTCGTTCACTTCATTGATTTGACTAAGCACTTTAGCCACATAAATGGTTGTACCCTTGATATATTACATTTCAATTGCATGAGTTCTACCCATTGGGCATTACAACTTCTCAGATCATTTTGATTGCAAAATATTTTAGAGTGATCTATGTTCATCATGAACTTATTAGTATGCAGGTAACAATTCATGATTTCAAAGCATGGATCATAACAAAAAGCTTTTTTTTTTAGTAGTATACTTTACTTGCACATCAGATAACTTTTTACTTTCAAAAGCAACAAGTTGGCCCTCTTGCAATAGAACAACTCCAATAGCCATATCGCTTACGTCAGTGTTAATGATAAAAAAAGATACTTGAATTTGCTATTTACAAAATAGGAGCCAAGCCAAGTACAAGCTTGAGTTTATGAAAATTCTCATGTAATCATGTCGTTCCATTTGATTGAAGGACTAGGTCTACCTTCCCAACTTTTCACCCCCTTATATTAAGACGGATCATGACAATTTTCGAATATTTCTCAATAAATTTCAAAAAAAAAACAATGAATCCCAAAAATGACTTGAATTTTCAAACTTCCAAGAATTGGTTAATAACCATCTTTACAGATTCGTCATCAAGGAAACATGGATTGTTCTCGATCCAATTTTCTACAAAAAAAAAGCGGAATCTTAGCCCAAAAAAATTTTCAACTCACGATTGCAAATTGATGAAAAGTAGATATATTTTTTAGTCATCTATGACCACAAAAGCCTTATGAAATTTCTTTAGGAATTTGGCCCTAGTCATGGGTTTTGAAGGAAGTTCTCTCCAACATGAAGAAGCCTTACCTTTGAAAAAAAGGAGGACTAATGATATGCGTTTATCTTTGGGGACATTGTGCAAGCTAAAATAGCTACACCATTTAGTAATCCAATCTTCTATGACTTAAAGACGTATATACATATTTTTTCGTTGACAAAAGCGTTAGGCTCGTAGCGTGACTTGTTGGAGTTGATAGACTATAACTGATCAAATAAATATTGTATATGATTGTTGTGTTGCTTAGTAATTTGGCGAAGTTCCATAACCACTTTACTTAGTCTCTTGAGTATCTGATTTGTGCCTTAACTAGCATGACTGTGTAGAGTAATGCATAATAAGAATTTTAGCATAATCCAATTTTTTTTTATTGATTTTCCATGCTCAAATGATGCAGGTGCATGGAATCTTCCTAAGTTCATGAAGCAACATAGAAATGCAGCTACTTTAACCCATTCAAAAGTTAGCTTTCATGTCTCGTACAACTGTGTTCCATGTGTAGAACTCAATTAACTGCAACCTTTCTATTTTCATGAAGCAACATAGAAATGCATTACTTTAACCCATTCACAAGTTAGCTTTCATGTCTTGTACAATTGTGTCCAATGCGTAGAACCCAATAACAACCTCTTACGTGTTCAATGTGTAGAACCTAGTAAGAGTCTAATAGCCATTAAACACTGACCCAAAAAAAATACATAAGGGACATTCGATTGATTTTATGGTCTTTTTGGGCCCTATATTATTTTGCATAATATAAGGTCCCAAAATTTTGTTCATTTTTTTGTTTTCAAGCTGCTTTCAAACTGTTGTGCGTGTGTGTATGTCTGTGTGTGTGTGTGTGTGTGTGTGTGTGTGTGTGTGTGTGTGTGTGTGAGAGAGAGAGAGAGAGAGAGAGAGAGAGAGAGAGAGAGAGAGAGAGAGAGAGAGAGAGAGAGAGAGAACTCGTCCCTGTGGGACCACATTAGCCGCGAAAGGGATTTTCTTTGAACCTTCATCCATCTTCCCGTGAAGGGGTTTTCTTCGAACCTTTATCCACCTACCCCCTCGGTTAAACCTCATCAATGGAAAACAAAAACATCATAATCCATCAAAAAACCCTGAAGGCTGAAAATATCTTGAGATCAACCCTACTAGAAGCAGCTGGATAAAAAAAAACCGGCAACTATATTGCCATACGAGATGCTGCAATCACATAAAAACGTAAACTTTGAAGCTCAATAACTAAATACATGGCAATTAAATCATGAGCCGATCATAAAAAGCATATTGCCGATAGAGAGAGAGAGAGAGAGAGAGAGAGAGAGAGAGAGAGAGAGAGAGAGAGAGAGAGAGAGAGAGAGAGAGAGAGAGAGAAAGCTCTCATAAATTAAATCTAATGTCAATTATGTCAGGTAATGGTCAATTGATCGGGCCATTACCATAAATAATCTGATCCACGGGCATCTCCTGATCTTGTGACTACTAGGTGTGAGATTCCGAAGATTATTTATGCTAATGGGCCTCCTTTGGCCATTACATAATAATTAACACTCCCGCCCTCGTTTCAAATTAGAAACTACGACTCTCCTCACTTTTACTCATCAAGCAACGAAGGGGCGAGAGAGAGAGAGAGAGAGAGAGAGTTGGCTATGGAGGGTGAGCTGATGCACGCACCCTAGTAAGCCTGTTTGCAACAACATTCCAATCCCCTCCTACAGCCTGATACGAAATCCTGGGCTACAAAGTTTTCTGATACGGATTCCAAGCAGGTCCAAAGTTTTCTGCAGTTCGCCACAATTTTCTGGAAAAGTTAGAAACTTTCATATACTAGGACAGGGCCCTCTGTCTGCTGTTTGAATGTATATCTTTTACTTATGATATTCTTTATTTTGATTTCCAACAAAGCATTTATATTTTTGCCTTTGCTGTTTTTCAGGAAGCTTTGCTTTGTTTTTCTTAGCAAACAACACATTTTTTGCTTCCTAGTCCTTGGTATTGAAGCAAGGAATGGCTTGCAAACAGGCAAAGATTCATTTTGCTGACCTCTCCCTTTTTCATCTCTGTTCTATTCTCTATCTAACTTTTCAAACAAAGAATGCTTGGATGCTATTTAGCTATCAAAGAACTTGCAAAACCAGAAGTTTTAAGAGCTTTATAGAGTGCTATAACTTTTTGCATAAGGTAGTTTCTTTACAGTAGCCAATTTTATTACTACAAATTGCAAAAATCTGCTAATCTTCCCAAGAAAAGAACTATTTCCAGCATTTTTTTTAAAACCTAGTTTAGAGTTTTTACAACAAATTATTGAGTTTTTTTGGTGAAAACATAAAGCCCTTCCATCAACAACAAAAAACTCAATTCTACATTAAATAACTAGCAAGAAAGACTACTAAAAAAAGAGAGATAAAAGTTTGTTATGGGTTTCCTAAAAGCAATCACAAAGCAGAATTTGGGATACGGAAATCCTTAATTTAAATGCAAGCTTATATTTGACAAAAGAGATGGAATCTGTCCCAACCTTAATGCTGAAATTGCCTACCTTACATTCAAACTAATGTTGCAAAAATGTTTTGACATAGAATCATGTCAAAATATTAGAATGCAATCTAAATTCCAAATTCCACCTTTCAAAGGCTTAGTCAATCCAACTTGTTGCAAATCTTGGTAGTGCACTTACCATGCAACAAGAATCCTCTCGAAATTCCACAAACACAGAAAAGTGGTGAATCCAAACCCCAAGCTTTTGCTCCAACTTTTGTTTCAATTGAACATTATTTAATGCAAATTAGCGTACATCATCGATCATCTGATGAGTATATGAAGAGATCAAATAGTACTGATATAGAGAGCGAGAAGCAAAGAATAGATAGAATGATAGCAAGATTGGAAGAAAGTGGTCTTTCAGGCTCCAAAGGTACACGAAGCAATAAAATCCTCCAAGTGGGTAAGATCCTCATCAAATCCAACTACACCACCTTCATGTAAATTTAATTTTAATTGGCTTACATGAAACATTGGATGAGTAGTCGACTTATCTTGAAGATCAACTGCGTAAGCTAAAGAACCAAGTTTCCTTATAATTCGAAACGGTCCACAATATCTGGTAGACAACTTATAATGCTTTCCCGTACGCAGTCTTAGAATCTTTTGGAATCCTAAGATATACCCAGTCATCAACTTTAAAATCTCTGGGAGACCTCTTAAGACCAGCATAGTGCTTAGCTCTATCCTGAGCACTACGGATACTATCATGTGCCACTTAAAACATTTCTTGCATATCATGCAAGAAATCCACAACTTTTTGGATCTTAACTGATTTCGTCTCCATGTTTACCAGAGACATTGTTGAAAAAACCATACATCAACATAAATGGACTATAACTTGTAGCAGAATGTTTTCTACTATTGTAAGCAAACTCAACTAAAGGAATGTAGTTTTCACACTGAGACTGCTTGTGAGACACATATGTCCTGAACATATCTTCCATAGTCTGATTAGTCCTTTCCGTCTGGCCATATGATTCAGGATGATCAATAGAACTAAAACTAAGCGAGGTTTCTAACTTATGGAATACAGCTGACCAAAAGTGACTTAGGATGTCTATAACTAACAATATCACTTGGCAATCCATAAAGCTTGAAACGCAAATCCAACTAAATTGAGACTATATTCATATTTTGAGACTTCTTAAGTAAATTCATATCTTGATACTTTTTAACCAAATTGAATGTATATTCTCATTATGTGACAACAAGATTAGTTTTGACCTTACTAGTTATATGTTTTTAATACTCAATAGATGAATTATAAGATTTTCTATTTGAGAACATGAATAGTCTCAAAATAGTTGAATTTGTGTTTTTAATAATCTTTCCACGAAGATCCGAGCTAAATCAGAAGCCTTTGCAATTGACTTTATATAATCATTACGACGTTGGGTCTTTGGAAGTCCAACTACAAAATCCATAGATATGTTTTTCCATCGTTTATGAGGGATATCTAAAGGATGTAACAAACCTCCAATCTTTAAGCGTTCCTCTTTGGCTAATTGACGCAACTTGGTTAGAGCTACCCTTGACATATCGGATCTCATGATCAAATTCCTAAATAAGCTCAGCCCAGCGAGCTTTACACCCTCAGATCGTTTTGATTGCAAAAGTACTTTAGAGGCTGGTGATCTGTATACTCTTTAAACTTGCTACCATAAAGGTAATGCCTCTAAGTTTCAACTAAATCTTATTCTTCTCTATTTGCTCCTTATCTAAGTCCACTAAGTTAAGAATTTTTGACAATTCACAACTACTTAGATGCATTTTAGAGAAATCCAAAATGGGTTTGGCAAACAAAGAATAAGCTTCATACTATGAATCAAAAATTTTCATTACATTAGCAAATGAGATCATCCTAGATGGATGTACATATTTGCTTCCAAACAGAGTAACTACTTCATTACCCTCCTTAAATGAGAGCACATGCTTTTAAAAATCTATATCATGAGATTTATTAAATAACCATTCATACCCTAGGATTATGTCCGTACATGCTAAATCTAAAATATGAAAATCAATTAACTCTCTATAATCTTGAATCCAAACTGGGAGCTTGGAACTTTGACAAAGTCTCCAACTCCGCACCTAAAGCTAGATATATTTTATATCTATGATCATTGGCTTCAGTTTCCAGGCCGATTTTTTGCACACGACCAGATAAATGAAATTATGAGTTGAACCACTATTCACCAATATACTAACTTCATGACCTTTAATTGTGCCTTTCAAATGAAATAATTCATTAGACAAGAATGAAACAATACTGAATGAACATTCACACTCAAAATTAACCTTGTTAATTTTCAATTTTAGATTTTCTTTACTTGACATCTCAATCACTTGAGCTATGGGTTTCTTTCGTTCTGGGCAGAACTTCATAACATGTCCAAACTTATTATAGACAAAATACACATTTGCCTTCCTAATCTTCTTCCGGGACATTTTCTTTTGCTTAAAATCCGATGCCATTTAATCCAGTTCATCAAACTATTTGACTGATTTCTTGTCATGAACTCGCTTTCTTCCCTTTCTTCTAGTTGGATCTAGATGGATTTGTTGGAAAGAGGTGTGTAAAAAGATAGGTCGAATAGAATTGAATAAGAAGATTTCTAACGACAAGAATCAAAACTTACTGTGCGCAGCGGAATAAATTATCTTTTTCTTTCTCTATGCATGACTACGCCTATCAATTTTGAACAAAACAATAGTGATAGAAATCACATTCGATCTTATAGTAACTAAATTTTGAAATAATTAGCACTACAGTGAATACCTAGCCAAACATTAAGCATTGAATAATCAGACAAATAATCTGTCGCGAAGAACTACAGAAACGCATACATTCTGATACGAACCTGAATGCAATATGAAGATAGTATTGATTTAGTATGAAAACGAAACAGAAGTAAATGAGTACAACAAGTTTGCGGATCGAAGCCGCGTACTCTGAGCTATCTCTGAGCGACTAAAACATGAGTCTGAATTAAGTGCAACTATTGATAAGTAGTAAGCGCAATAACAATCTCTAATCAACTCTAAAGAACTGAGCTAGGATCTTCAAGAGTGCTCAAGCTCGCAAGCTTGAGAGAGAACGCTAAATACTCAATACTTAATGATCTAAGATCATTGATTCATGTAGAAATATGAGCAGTTATTTATACTAAGCAAATGCAACAACGTCCAATAGTAGGACAACTAATTAGGTCGTAAATCAAAATGGCCAGTGAGCCATAGTGAACTGGCATCCATCCAGTTGATAATTCCTGAAAATTTACTTGCTATAAGAGTAGGGCAAGTCTTTAGCTTCAAGACGAGTGGAACATCAACTGACAAAATCAACCGACAAGATTGTCGGACCATGCCTGATAAAGATTGTTGATGATGTCCGATATGTCGGAGCCACATGTGAGCCATTTTCGAGTAATTCTGCAATCTGTGTAGAAACACGAAGAAAACTACAAGTCTGGATAACGAAGATTAAAATGTCGATTAGTCGATCAGTAGGAGAATAATCCAACATTCTCCCTTAATCTGAATCCATGAATGTCTTGACCTTTAAACTTAGTTCTACACATAACTTCTTGTGTGTATCCAAGCTTAATGCTTTGAAAAAAATATCTGCTGTCATATCTTGCATTCGACAATACTGCAATATGACCTCCTTGTCGAGAACTTTGCTTCTGACATAGTGATATAGTTATGGACTTGGCTCATTACATTCGCCGCGTCCATTCTTTGATTGTTATTATGCAAAGCAGGCCTAAGGGCCCTTTTTATTCATATACTGGCCTTGGGCCCTATTTGATTATATTTTTAGGACTTGGTCATATTGATTTGGAGTGGGGGTCCTCCTATTGGGAGGGCGCACTATTTTCCCTCCAAATCCTTTTCCCTCCTTTTTTTGAATCCTCCATTTGATTCAGGGAGAGGGTATAAGTAGGGCAGCATTGTATTCCTTTATTCAGTTTATGATGATTGCTCCTCTTTTAGTCTCCTTAAGCATTCTCTTTTTGCTTTCTAGCTTAAGTCCTGCTTTCTAGCATAGCTAGTGAATCTTAGCTTGTAAGTTGGTATCAGAGCACTTTCCTGCAGATTGGTGGACGCTGTCCAGCACCCTACCACCCATCACTTTCATCGATTTTTTTTCGTCATTTTTGCAGATTGGTGGTGGCTGTCCAGTGCCCTCCTGCCCATCACTTTCGATGATTTCTTCATCATTTTTTGCAATTTTGGTGGAGGCTGTCCAGTGTTCTGCTAACCCATCACTTTCGTCGATTTTTTCGGCAGATTTTCATTGTTTTTACAGATTTGGTAGCTATTGCCCATCGCCTACTACCTCATCATTTTCGACACTTTTCATCACCGATTTGCTGTCCATTTTTTATATTGATTGGAGGCTGTCCAGTGCCCTACTATCATCTCATTTTCAGCTTAACCCATCACTTTCATCGATTTTTTCGACAAATTTTCATTGCTTTTGCAAATTTGGTAGCTATTGCCCAGCACCCTACTACCTCATCATTTTCAACACTTTTTGTCACCGATTTGCTATCCATTTTTTATATTGACTGGAGGCTGTCCAGCGCCCTACTACCGTCTCATTTTCAGCGGTTCTTTTCACCGACTTGCTGTCCGTTTCGGCTATTGGAGGTTGTTCGGCACCTTACTTCAACACCTTTTTTTCAGCCTATTCTTCAGCATATTGTGGATCTTGGTAGTTGATGCCCAATGCCCTATTATCTTCAGCTTTTACCTCTCTTTGTTGGCACTACCGAGTGAACGACGAATCAGCACCCACTCAGGTATTGCTTGCGCCCTTTTTGCACCTACTTGTTGTCTTTTCTGCTCACATACTGCTCTTTCCAGCCCCCTATTCTTGTTCATATTTGTTGCCTCACACCCTCCTCTTTCCATTTTTCCATTTTGTTTGAAATCTTCTACTTTCTCAGCCCCTCATTTTCTAATTATTATGCATCTTGATTGACTGTTTACGTGCCATTTTTGGTGATTTTGGAAGTTAGACTAAGTTGGGGTGATGACAAATGTCCTCTCCCTCAGGTTTTTGTCTCTTCCTTAGACCCTATGGCAACTTCTTCATCAAAAGACCTTCCGCAGAGCTCTTTAGATGATCGTTTTACACATATTGATTCCCGCGTGGATCATCTTGAGAGTCGTATTGATCGTATTCTTTCTAGCCTTGAGACAATCCTACCACGAGGGGATACCACCCCCCTAGACATTCTTCATTGTCCTAGTAAAGCACCTTTATTACGTCTGCTCCTGCTCCATCTCCATCTTCAGGAGGTGCTTTTGGTAGTACGTTTGGTCTCCCTTCATATAGTGCTAGTTCTTATGGGTCTCCTTTCGGGTCTTCTATACCACCACCTATATTTCTTTCCGCACCACCAAGATTTTCTTCTTCTACTTTTTCAGGTAATCATGAGTCTCATTTTGCTCGTGATTTTCATGATCGCATCCAGCTTACTACTTATTCTGGTTCATCTGCATCTGATGGGAATATATTGGAAAATTGGTTCTCTAAGTTAGAGACTTATTTTTATATGTATCCCAAGACTGAAACCCAGAAATGCAGTTGGCTGCGTTACATTTAGATGGTTGAGCTTAGACTTGGTGGCGTGTCTATCACTCTGAGCCTACTCGTGAAGGATTACATGTATGGCCTACTTTTCGGCATGATCTTCGTATGGCTATGATTGACCCACTGTTTCGTAGGCTTCGCCATACTAGTCATTTGACTGGTTATATTGATCAGTTTACTGAGTTTTCTTACTTTTTACTGATCTTCATCCTACAGAGCTTATTTCACGTTTTATTGCTGGTCTTAGAGGCTACTTACGATATAATGTTTTCTCTTTTCGGCCTCCTACTCTCTCAGATGCTATCTCCTTGGCTACTACCCCGCAGCATAAGTATCTTGAGTTGTCAACTTCTTCTCATTTTTCTCGCCCTCTTTCCACTGCTTCTCCTACTTTGGCTTCTTCTACTATCGTTCTCCCTCGTCCTTCTACACCTCGCCCTACCTTTGTTCGCCATTATTCAGCCACAGAGTTCGTTGAAATTCAGCAGAAGCGCCTCTGTTATCACTGTAAGAGTCCAGATCATCTCGCCCGTGGTTGCCGACAGTCTCCTGGTCCTCCTACCACTGTTTTTTACCATATCCAGTTTATGTCGCTTGCCATGCGCAGCTTGCTTATGCTACTTGGGCTGGGCATCCTGGTCCTCGTTCTATTCGGTTACATGTTCGTATTTTGGGATGAGAGTATATTGCTTTGGTGGATACGGGCAATACACACTCATTTATTAGCAGTTACATTTCCACCAGGATTTGTGCTACACCTATTTCTGCTACACAGTCTCTCAGTGTCGAGGTTGCTAGCTCACATACTTTTATCAGCTCTAAGATGTTTCAGGGCTTGGACTATAACATTGGTGACTTTTTTTTTGACAGGCAGATTTCTATATTATTCCTCTGGAGTGCTATGACATTATTTTTGGTGCAGATTGGTGTTCATCCCTTGGTACTGTTGTTGTGGATCTTTCTCAGCAGACATTGTCTTTTACACATGCTGGTCGACATCATTTACTTTTTGGTATTGATTCTCATGGTGACTATCAGTTGGTTACCAGGAAGCAATTTATGCATAGCCTGCCAAAGGCTCAGGGTGCAGCTCTTTTTATCATTCAGAGTACATCAGTTGCTGCTCCTCCTGCTCCATCCATGGGTCCTATTCCTCAGGTGATTCCTGACTTATTGCATCGGTATTCTGTGGTCTTTTCATAACCTACATCTCTGCCACCATTACGAGCTGTCACCCACCATATTGATCTTATTATTGGTGCTACCCCACCCTCTCGTGCTCCATATCGTATGTCTAAAGATGAACGTGATGAGATCCAGCTCCAAATTGCTTCCCTTTTACGTCAGGTCCTCATTGTTCCTAGCCATAGTCCTTTTGGTACTCCTGTCCTCCTTGTTGCCAAAAAAAAATGGAACCAAATGCCTTTGCATTGACTATCGTGTTTTAAACAAGCTGACTATCCGTAATCAGTATCCTATACCTCACATGGATGACCTTTTTGATCAGATGTCCCCTCTGCTTCATGATTCGGCTAGCTATGACTATTCTTTATTGTCATATTTGCTTAGTACTTGCTTTATGTAATTATGATGCTTTTGGGGTATCTGTTGTGACGACTTATGTTGTCTCCATCAGTAATTCCATTAGTTCGTGATTTTTCAGTATTTAGCATGCTTATAGCCGATGGAGGGCTTTGTTTTTCTGCAGGGGAGAGTTATGGACTTGGCTCAGTACATTCGCCGCGTCCATTCTTTTATTGTTATTATGCATAAGCAGGCCTAAGGGCCCTTTTTATTCATATACTGGCCTTGGGCCCTATTTGGTTATATTTTTAAGACTTGGTCACATTGATGTGGAGTGGGGGTCCTCCTATTGGGAGGGCGCACTATTTTCCCTCCAAATCATTTTTCCTCCCTTTTTCAAATCCTCAAGTAAATGAGTGCAACAAGTTTGCGGATCGAAGCTACGTACTCTAAGCTATCGCTAAGCGACTAAAACATAAGTCTGAATTAAGCGCAACTATTGATAAGTAGTAAGCGCAAAATCTCTAATCAACTCTAAAGAACTGAGCTAGAATGCTCAAGAGTGTTCAAGCTTGCAGGCTTGAGAGAGAACGCTAAATACTCAATACTTCTTGATCTAAGATCATGGATTCATGTAGAAATATGAGCAGCTATTTATACTACACAAATGTGGCAGCGTCCAATAGTAGGACAACTAATTAGATCATAGATCATAATGGCCAGTGAGCCATAGTGAGCTGGCATCCATCCAGTTGATAATTCCTGGAAATTTACTTGCCATAAGATTAGGGCAAGTCTTTAGCTTCAAGATGAGTGGAACAAGATTCGTTCGTCGGACCATGCCCGATAAAGATTGTCGATGATGTTCGATATGTCGGAGCCACCTATGAGCCATTTCTAAATAGGTCTGCAGTCTGTGTAGAAACACAGAGAAAACTGCAGGTATAAATAAAAGTTGGACGAAGATTAAAATGTCGATTAGTCGATCAGTCGATCAGTTGGAGAATAAACATGATTAGCATACAACTGCTTCTTGGATGTCACCATTGTGGAATCATAAGCTTTCGTGACTCTTACAATGTCATTGAAAGTTTGAAGCACGTTTCGATTACATTCACTATGGTAATCAGCTGGTAGACCTAGGATAAACTTCTAGAGTACTTTTTCATTGAACGCCATAACTTTGTTCCACAAGTCCATAAATTCTTTTAGGTAAGAGTCTTAGCTCCGAGTATCCATTTTGCAACTGACAAATCTTTGGTAATAGTCCGAATCGTCCGCAACCACAAACGATTTTTTGAATACTTCCATGAATTCTTCCCATGTGGTAGGTTTGGGTTGCATATTATGCCACCACGACGAAGCCTTTCCACAGAACAACAAAACCATGATCTCGATCTTTTTCTTTTTTGGAATTGCGTGTAGATTGAAATAACTGGTCCACTTGGTTAACTAGTCGTCTACCACCTCTGGCTTATTCTCTTTCTTTTCTCCCGAAAAAAATAATGGCTGAAAGCCCAAATTTGACGAAGACAAAGTCTTTACTTAATTTAACAGTACCTCCATCTGTTGATCCCTTAAACTTTTTCAATTGTCCATTTCATTAAGTGCTTGACTTTATTGCTGAAAAATCTATAAATAGGTAGGCATAGGTACCGTACCCTCAAGACCTGCATTATCATCTGCCATTATTGATTCCCTGAAATGAGAAATAGCTTAATCAGTTGACAAATTCCGAATCTTCAACTTAAGAAGTGAACATTATTAGAGACCCTTATCCGACTGATACAACTCAGTAGGTCATTCACTTTTTTTAAGCCTTTTTTGTTTAATTAATATTAGACTGATTTAGAACAATGTTGAACTTGGACTGAATTTCGTTCGACATGGACCAAACTTTGAAAATTGATAAAAACGTCGATCATTCAATTTCACAGTTTTTATTCCATATGGAGCTCATTTCTAAACATCTTGCATGTATCAGACTTAACATGCACTGATTTTTAAAAAAAAAATCAAAAAGAAATTGCGTAAAGATTGATTAGCAAATGAGGATGTTTGAGCTCTCAAAATGGTAGAGTCCCCTCCTCTCTATTAAGCATGAAAATAGTGTACAAATGGTGTCTTTTTATAAAATGGGGAAGGCCCTTGCCTCTCAATCCTATTGGCTAATATTCACATTGATCCTATCCATTCATCTTGGACCCAACTTGATCCAAGGGTCCACAAAAATCACATTGGAAATCACAAGATTCATGTGAGTCCAAAATTGGAGGACCCAACTCTAAAAAGTACACTCTAAGTCTAGAATTGACTTTGGGCCTCAAGTTTTATTTTAATTACAAAGGGCCCAAGTCTATTATTTTATTTACAACTTCACTTGCATGCTCATTGGGCCATGGGCTTATACACGCAGGATGCCATGCCCTCGTAACACATTTTATTGGATGACTTTATATATTTACACTTTGTTGGGAATACTCCCAATAGGCATAGATTATGTCGGCCCTATTCGTCTGGCTGCGCGTGGCTCCCAAACTCGCTATATTATCGTAGCTACAAACTAACTGACCAAATGGGTCAAAGCCAAGGCAGTAAGGAAGGCTAACACCAACTCCATTCCTAAGTTCCTGTATGAAAATATCTTAGTTAATTTTGGGTGTCCACTTGAACTTGTGAGTGATCATGGAACGCATTCTCTAAACGAAACTATTACTCACTTGTTGTCCTCGTATTTGGTTGTCCATAAGAAGAGTACGCCTTATTACCCATGATGCAATGGACAAGTGGAGTCATGAAACAAGATTCTCTATGGTATTATCATGAAGATGGTAGAAAAATGGTGTATGGACAGGAAGACGTAATGTATGTTGAATTTGTCGTTCCAAGTCTGAGAGTTGCCATTGCCGAACGTTTAAGTACAGTACTCATAGGAGACCTCATAATCTTCTCCAACTCCATGAAACTCACATCCTAGTTGTAGAAAAACATTGAAGGAAAGTCTGGCATGATCAAAATATTAAAACCAAGAATCTCGTCACGGGAGAATTGGCTCTGTACAAAGCCATGTCACACAAAGACAAGCTCAAGTTTCTAGGAGAAGGATCGTATAAGGTAGTGGAAATTTGACCTAATGGCGCTAACCTGCAAGGCAAATTGTTCGGTACACCAGTTAACGACAACAGATTGCTTCGCTACTACACAGCCGATGTTCAGCTTAGGAATGAGCCCCATGCACCATCCTCATCGTCCTCATCTTCTCGAGAAGAGTCATCAGCGTCGCAATAATATTGATCAAATAGGTGTAGACTAGTTTATTTTCTTTTAAAGAAGGTCAGTATAGGTTAGCAGTAAAGATAGTGTGGAGAGATTAGTCGTTAGTAGTAGTTCAGGACTAGGTAGTTAGAAGCCCGATATTAGGTGACTCAGCTAGATCTAGGATGGATGAACGTCAAGATAGGGCTAGCCTATATTGACTTTGTTAGGAATCATGGTTTGATAGGTTAGACATATGATAGATAGCCTTAACTTAGTTAGGATAATAAGGCAAATAGTTAGCCCTAGGCTAGATAGAATAATCTAGAATAGATCCATAGCACTAGATGGCAGTACCTGCCCCTACCCAATATTGTTGCTTACTGATTCCCTCGATCCGTATAGGCTTCTCACTGTCTGTTACCAGACTCTTCAGATAGTTCTTGGCAATTAGAATCTTGGTAAAACATTTAGCCAGGTAGTAAGATTGATTTGCAAGTAGAGTTTATCCTGCTTGTCAAAGGATGCACGGGTTGGTTCACTCTTAAGAGCACTCACATTCATTGAAATATGCAAGTTATGATGTTCATCTAAAAATCAGTCAGCAACTTAGATGAACACTCAACAGATCCTACTTCTACTTAATTTAAAAAAAACAAGAACAAGAGAAACAAGAAACTAATTAGCAAGCATTACAAGTGCAAGAATCAAGGAACACTCATCTCTTGATTCCTGAACTTCCCAAGAACATCGAGAACTAAAATGTAGATGAATATGCAAGATCTATACCACTATTTCAGCCTATGTAGTTTACTTGAAGCTTGATTCTACTCTAAAACATAAACAAGTGAAACTAATCCACTCTACTCCACAGTGCATAATGAAAGCAAGCAAGAAATTAGTCTAATTCCACAACCACACGCAAAAGGATGGAAGGGCATGATCAAAGGGAATCACTCAAGAAAGCCATCATGATCAAGGAGCTCTATGAATGCCAAAACTCATGGAGGATCTTCTTTATTCAATACAAAAGCAAAGACATTACAAGTAAAGTTCCCTCACAAGAGACGGGGGCTCTTAAATAAGCAATTGAGGTTGATCCCAAGTGATAGTTCCACAATTCCACAAATTACAAGTGGAATTAGTTCCTCCACTAGAGGTCACCATAAAAAGGTGGCTCACTCTACTTTATTTAAGAGGGGTCTACAACATTTATTACAAATGTCTACACATACTAGCTCCTACATGTCATTCCATCACTTGGGATTCATCGTGAGGCTCACATGATTTCTAACTATTGTCCTAGCTAGTATTTCTTGACTCTCATTCTCATCCTTCTCTTCTTCCTCAGAGACCTCCTCGGTCTTAGGTGAGAGGTGCTCTTGGAATTATCTTAGCTCAGCATCTTGGGGATTCCTCAGAATCAGCCAATATCATCCTCTCCTAATCTGTTGCAGGACCCACTGCAACACATGTGGAATGATATCGCTTTCGCTTCCACATTGGCACTTGGAAAAATGTAGATCTTCATTCGCTTGTATAAAATCAAGTGTTTATTTCTCGCAAAATTGTTTCACAAAACTGAGATCTCCCAATGGCTCGATTAGTTGGGTTGCCTTTTGTTGTTGCTGAGGCTTTGCCAAACTATCATCAAGTGCCTTGGCGCCCTTATCTTCTTTTCTAGCCCTTTCACTTGTTGAGTACTCAGCTTCACCAACGGTGAATCCTTCAAGTTGTGGTGAGAACCTTCGTGGGTCTGGTTGCCCATCTTGGCTATCGTCAAACTCTCCAACATCGGTGTTGATCTTAGGTAGGTCAAGTGAATTGTGGTCAAGTGAGGATGGCATGAATGTGTGGGTCTACTAGGTATGGTATTTTCAACAAGATTGTACGCGGCGTCGGGAGAGCTAAGTTGTCTTATGAACTCGTCTAATCGGGCTTTGTACATCTTAGGAGGTCCTTATGAACTCGTCTCATCAGGGCTTTATATGTCTCAGGAGGTCCTTAATGTGATCTCAACGGTCGACTCGGATGGGGATGAGCAAGTGATGGTTGGGAAACATGTTTGAGAAAAATAAAATAAAAAATGGAAAATCTTATAGCTAGGTGGAGGGGCAGAGAAACTCTCAGAGGCGGCTTCAGTTGCCTTTCCATCTGATCCCAAACTTCCATCCAACTGATGGGTGGGCCCGTCGTATCCAACAGCTCCGTCATTGTCATGAGCATGTTTGGTTTTTCTAGGTGCTGCTAGACTCTCCCAAGCCTTATCAACTATCATTAACATCTCTCGTTGTTATGTCCATGTCCTGTATAAGGGAATCGGAATAATTCCTGACGTGGATAGCCGGTCACTCCAGTTGTATGTGGTTATTAGTTATGCTATGTCATTCCGGACGTGGTCGTATCAAGTAATTAATAATCATATGAGGGCCCAGAGTGTTATGTACCATAACGGTATGCCTTTCAGTGACAGCCTCACAAGGGCATGATGTAGGACTGGAGTTATCGACATGTTTAGATGCCACGCATCACCATCCTAGGTGGTCACGTGTCGCCGGCAAGACTGTGCTTGATGGGACCCACTGTGCTATGCCTATATAGTGGTGGGGTTTCCCTCTTTCCATTCACTCAGTCTACCCGTGAGTTGGTGGATGGAGGGCACGTGCATTAGCCAGGATGTATCTCCAGGCCAGGAGATGTGTGCTAGGGAGAGCCGAGTGCGATGGCTGGTGGTATGGGACGCTAGTTATCGTAGGAGACTGGACATGATTGTGTTGATTGCTTTAGGGCATGGGGTGGGTCGGTTGTGACCCAACAGTTGGGCGGTTACGGTGCGTCGTCACTGGTATATGGTGTGCGGAACCTTCAAAGCAATCGATGATCCTACGGAGTTGTAACAGTTGGTATCAGAGCCATTGATTTCTTTTCAAGGTGCACAATCCCTTTTTTTTTACCTTTGCATTGGCTAGGGAAAGCATTAGATCGGCTCAAGATAGAGCCCAGTTCTATGCCAACCGAAGTCGCGCTCCTCGAGAGTTTGAAATCGGTGATTGGGTGTATCTTAGAATCCCTAAGGACTCTAAGACACTTCGAACGAGAAAATGTCTGAAGTTATCTCCACGTTTTAGTAGTCCTTTCAAAGTGCTTAACAAGATTGGTAAGGCTGCTTATAGACTAGAACTCCCTGTTGGAACTAAGGTTCATCATGTATTCCATGTTAGTCGTTTAAAGGAACGACTTGGTGGGAAAGATGACTTGATTCCCACATATGATCTAGTGCTATTGGAGGATTTGACTGCATTTGTATCCTATGAACCGGAAAGGATCAGGGATACTCGACGACATCAGCTGAGAAATCGTTTGATTTTTTAACATCTGATTCGTTGGAAAGGTATGTCAGATGATGAGGACACCTGGGAGAAGGGAGATGATTTAAGACTTAGATTCCCTGGTTTCTTCCCATAGAAGGAAGTTTTTAAAGGGGGGGGGAATGTTATGTACCATAACAGTACGCCCTTCAGTGATGGCCTCGCAAGGGGCATGACGCAGGACTGGAGTTATCGACATGTTTAGGTGTCACGCGTCACCATCCTTGGTGGTCAGGTGTCGCCGGCAGGATCGTGCTTGATGGGACCCACTGTGCTATGCCTATATAGTGATGGGGTTTTCCTCTTTCCATTCACTCAGTCTACTCGGGAGTTGGTGGATGGAGAGCACGTGCATTAGCCATGATGTATCTCCAGGCCAAGAGATGTGTGCGAGGGAGAGCCAAGTGCGATGGCTGGTGGTATGGGATGCTAGTTATCGTAGGAGGCTTGACCGGGCATGATTGTGTCGATTTCTCCAAGGCATGGGGGTGGGTCGGTTGTGACCCAACGGTTGGGCTATTACGGTGCGTCGTCACTAGTATGGGGTGTGCGGAACCTTCAAGGCAGTCGATGATCCTAGGGAGTTGTAACACCAAACCTATAATTGGACATAGGATCACATGCATTGCTTTAATGCAAGAATAGGAGGTCCATAGCTCAATATAGACGACATGGGGATCCTAAGGAAATATTCTCTCCTCTTGGAGAGAATACATTTTATTGAAACTCGTCCATTTTCTATTGTGAATTCAATTTCTTGAGCCAATTTCTCCTCTCCTCTCTTGTGTTCTTCACTGTGGCTTGGGGGTGGATTGGTTAGAGTATTGACTAGCCTCTCCATATTGGTTGGGTGGTTCATGTTCCACAGGTGTCCTTTTGGTTTGCATGTGACAGGATTCTTGAAGATCTTCACTTGGCGATCATTATACTCGTAGCTTCGGTCGGTTGCTCATCTGCTGTAGTGTAAGACCTATGAAAAGGTAGCCCAGTAAGGTGGACGGCTGCTTGTTTTTTTATATACTCGTGAAGGCAGTTGGATGCAAAGTGGCGGGCCTAGTCATACATGTTATTGTCGTGCAGTCTTGAATCTACGATCATATGAAAAAGGGACATCGGTATCGCAAAATCTTCGACCTGTACCACTGTGTATTTTGTTAAATAGGCACATGTACGTTGTAAATTTGATCTTCTGAAGTGTTCGATTTACTGCACTTGGTCCTCGTGGGAAGCCAAAAGTGTGGAGTTTAGCTTTAGCAATATGGATGTTATACACAAAATTTCTGACTGGAGGTAATATGAACTAAAAGGATCTAGTCATGTGGTTATAGGAGGCATATGCAATATGCATTAAGAATGGGCTCTTATAGCCACTCAAAGGATTGATTTGGAACTCGATCTGGGTCAAAAATTGATGTGCTTCCTGGTACTAGTTGGTCATCTCTGCGAGATCTAGAGTGCCCATGCTGATATCAATCTTATCAGTATCAGGATCATCATAACCAGAAGAGCTATGGGAAGACATGTCTGTTCTGCTATTGGTTCTGTTACAAATTTGACTCGGTCCATATGGTAAGTAGAGTTATGGGGTCAGCTCGGTCAAGACTGTGGACTGAAGGGAACGGGGGCTTGACTTAGTTGAGATCTAACTCAGTGACTTGATTGAGATTTGATTCAAAGACTCGGTTGAGATCTGAAGGTAGGACTCAGTTGAGATCGAACTGAATTGCTCGGGTGAGATCTAAAGCTATGACTCGGTTTGGTCAACTTTTGAAACAATTTGGAACAAAGATTGGAAAAAAGTTTGGTGTTGAAAGTACTCTGTGTAAGGAAAATCGGGATGAAGTATTGATTTTTGTCATGATTGAAGCATAGATTTTCTTCTCAATAGCAAACTAGAGCGTTGTGGTTGCTCGTTTGTTAACGAGTTGTGCGTGATAGGAGATGAGTCGAGTCTCGCACACTTGAGCTAACATAAATAGCTTGTTTTGAACCTCTTGTTCTATTGCAACTTTCTCACATGGTTCAGTGGAGAAGGTTTGCATTATTTTTAAAAAGGCACTAAGAATTCAACAGGTATGACTGCCTCTTGACCATAAACGATATGGAACGGTGTGATCCATCCAGTGACTTTATTTGGGGTTGTACGATATGCCCAGATAGCTGAGAACAACTTGGTTTCTCAATCCAATCTGCTTGTCTCAACTATCTTCATCAGAATCTTGCAAGTAGTCTTGTTAGTGGATTTTGCTTGGCCATTACACCAAGAGTAGTACGGGGTACTTTTTTGATGTACAACAAGGTAATGGTGTAAGAGATTATCAACTACTTCATGTAAGAAGTGTGATCCTCTATCACTAACAAGCTCGATTAGGACAGCCAATTAAACGCGTAATGATATTTTCATAAAGAAGACACGCGACGGTCTTCGCATTGGCATCCTTGGTTGCTCTAGCCTCAACCCATTTAGTAGCGTAATCTGTCGCAATAAGGATATAACGGGATTGAGTGTTTTTTGTTGCTGGGCTGATGGGCCCAACAAAGTCTATACCCCATTTATAAAAAAATTTCGCCTTCTATAAATTGGAGTTAGCGGTGTGAAGTTAGCTTTTGCTGTCTTTGGCACACATCTCAAGTTTTGATAATGGCAAATGTATCTTTAAACAGGGATGGCCACCATAATCTTGCTCACAGGATGATCTTGGCAATTGCTTCCACAGAGAAGTGACCGCCACCAATACCCTCATGTGCTAAAGATATGATAGGTCGTATCTTAGACTCATAAGCGCATCGGCGAGTTATATCGTCAGCACCTCTTTTATATAATTGTCCAGCGATAAGTTGAAAGGGTATCTCTTTTATTAAAAATTTACTTTTGGCTACTTGATTTAGTCTTTCTTCTAGTCTACCAGTTGTAAGGAACTGAGTGATTTCCTCGGCCCATAATGGTGTGGCGTCAATCTAGAAAACATGCATAAGGTAGATCATCGTTGACTAGTGCATCGGCTTTTTCAGCGTTTGGAAGTCGGGAAAAGTGGTCTTCATGAAGTGTTGTGTGCCTTTTCTTACGATGACTCAAAAGGTAAACTCCTATCTAGTCAGTTGGGTTGCCTTTAGCTTTTGCTAAGGCTTCTCTAGATAATCGTCAAGTGCCTTGGCGCCCTTATCTTATTTTCTACCCCTTTCATTGGTCGAGGGCTCAACTTCACCTATGTTGAATCCTTCAGATTGCGGTGAAAACCTTCATGGGTCTGGTTGCTCATCCTGGGGGTCGTCGAACTCTCCAACATCACCATTGATTTCAGTGTAATTACATGAGGATGGCATGAACTTGGTGGGTTTGCCAATTATGGGATTCTCAACAAGATTGTACGTAGCACCGGGAGAACTAAGTTGTTTTACAAACTCGTCTCATCGGGCTTTGTATGTCTCAAGAGGCCCTTGGTGCAGTCTCAAGGGTCGACTCAGATGGGGATGGAAAAGTAATGGATGGGGATCGAGATATGTGGGAACGAAGGTTTGGGAAAAATCAAATGAGGAAAAGTGGGAAGTCTCGTAGTAGTTAGGTGGAGGGGCAGAGAAACTTTCAGAGGCGGCTTCGGTTGTCTTTCCATCCAATCCCACACTACCATCCAACTAATGAGTGGACCTGTCATGTCCAGCAGCTCCATCATCTCTGTCATTGTCCCTTGGCTTCTAGTCGAAAATTCTTGCTTGGGCTTTGCACGTCGTGTTCCAAAGTTGGTTCACTTTGTCCAAACCCTTTTTCAGGTCCTTCGTCACTTGATCCAATTGCTTATGGGACTCTTAAATGACCATTCTTTGTTTTTCAACAGCTCGTTCAAAATTCTTCTTGTCGGCCTCTCTCTCTTGAATAAGCTTGACGTATTTTTCCATTTTAATTGTGAGTTGCAACTGAATGTGTTGGATTAACTTGTGAGTCCACTACCCATGAGGTCGTTCTGGGTCACTTTATAGCCGTTAAAAACTGACTTGACTCGGTTGCGATTTGAGTCGGTCTGACTTGGTCTAGATTTTTATTAGAGGACTCAGTCGATATTTGACACAGAAGGCTCGGTCAAGATTTGACACGGAGGACTCGGTCGAGATGTTAATCGAAGAACTTGGTCGAGATTTGACACGGAGGACTCGGTCGAGATGTTAACCAGAGGACTCGGTCGAGATTTGACATGGAGGACTCGGTCGAGATGTTAACCAGAGGACTCACAGTCGGATTTGACATGGAGGACTCGGTCGAGATCTTAACCAGAAGTAGGTGTAGCACTCGGCTCGGTCGAGATGTCAAGTGGATGTTCGGTTGAGTGCTCAGGTAAATTGACTTTGTTGGAGATCTTTGTAAAGTAAAAAATGACAATGACTAAGCATGAGAAAGTTCTCAATTGGACATGTGGTCTCAATTACCAAATTTTGCTATTGTCGAAAAAAATTAGGTCTTAGAATTGCAAAAGGAATATGGACCTCAAAAGTTGTAAAATCTATCCTTTGTAGCTATACCATATGATGTTGACCTGTAACACTCTTTGTGATGGGCAAAAAGCATCAGTGAAAGAATATGATGAGAAAAATAATTCAATAATGACAAACGTAAGTAGTTAAGAAGTACAAAAATAAGAAAATCAGAAACAAAAACAAACCATATACAAAATGAGGAGTGTTGTAATTAGATAGGGTCAATAAAGAACAACTCTTCGTAGTACCGCCATTTACGACAATGTCTAGGAGTACTCCATCAAGTGTCTCTAATTGGACGGCTCCATTGGAGAAGATTTTATGGATACCATATGGTCCTTCACTTTTGAATTTTAATTTTTCGAGGTGCTTCTTCGAGGTATAAAGAAGCACTTGATCACCTTGATGTAAGTCTTTATTGCGCAGGTGTCTATATGCCAGGTTGTTTGGCGTCATTTATTAACGAGTTGTGCGTGATACGAGATGAGTCGATTCTCACACAATTGAGCTAACATAAATAGGCTGTTTTGAAACTCTTGTTCTATTGCAACTTTCTCACATAGCTCAGTGGAGAAGGGTTGCATGACTCTCTGAGAAGGCACTAAGAATTCAACAAGCATGAATGCCTCTTGACCATAAACGAGATGGAACAGTGTGATCCATCCAGTGACTTTCTTTGAGGTTGTACGATATGCCCAAATAGTTGAGAACAGCTTGTGTTCCTTGGTTTCCCAATGTGATTTGCTTGTCTCAACTATCTTCGTCAGAATCTTGCAGATACTCTTGTTAGTGGATTCTGCTTGGCCATTACACCAAGGGTAGTACGAGGTACTTATTGTAATGTACAACAAGATAATGGCGTAAGAGATTATCAACCACTTCATTCAAAAAGTGTGATCCTCTATCACTAACAAGCTCGATGGGACAACCAAGATGTTTTCATAAAGAAAACACGCGATGATCTTCGCATTGGCATCGTTTGTGGCTCTAGCCTCAACCCATTTAGTGGCGTAATTAGTGGCAATAAGGATGTAATGGGCTTGAGTGTTTCGAGTCGCTGGGCTAATGGGCCCGACAAAGTCTATACCCCATTTATAAAAAGCTTCACCTTCTATAAATGGGGCTAGCGACGTGAAGTAAGCTTTCGTTGTCTTCTTTGCTCGTTGGCACACATCACAAGTTTTGATTATAACAAATGTATCTTTAAATAGGGATGGCCACCATAATCTTGCTTGGAGGATAATCTTGGTAGTTGCTTCCGCAAAGAAGTGACCGCCACTAATACCCTCATGTGCTTGATATATGATAGTGTTCGGGCGAATTTTGACTATTGGTCCAACCAAAATGCCTTAGTGAAGAAAGGACCCACACTATCCTTATGCGGATAATCAAAATCTAACCATATCCAATCCTGGGGGCCTCACTGATTACCTCGTACTCCCGGGTCAATGAGAGTTTTTCATGCTCTCAGAGATATGACCAGCAGGAGATCGTCTTTATCTTAGTGCTCACACAAATCCAAGGGCGGCTAGTATACTGTTGATACGCAGTGAACAGACGGCCTGTGCTACCCAACAATGATGTTCTCGTATGTAAACCATGGCTAGGATGAGGAATCCACGTGTGTTTATCTCTTGGCACTGTCTTCGATACGAACATCTCGAGCTGTGGGGTCAAATGCTATGACATATATATTGGCGGCCCTAAAACACGTAAAACCAAATAAAATCTGCATGGACCAAAATGCACTCCGTTCATACCATAATTTTCCTTGTGCACCTATGGCTGTCGAGGTCGTTTGTTAGCTTCAAGTGTAGTGGATGGCTCTTCTGAAGTCGGGGTTAGCTCTTATGAAGTTTGAGTAATGTGTCTAAGAATTGCAGTTAGATCATCATCAATAGGAGCTGGAGGGGGTGATCGTCGAGGTACCACTAATTTAGTATAACGGATGGTTGTTAGGTCTACACATACCCAACTTAGATTGGTTGCTAATTCATACAAGCTTAAAGTGCTCTCATCTTCTTTATGTCTTACTCAAAACAATCGATCTCCTGGGATGAGAAAACGTTGGACATAAGGGCTATAGAATTGGTAATAAGCCGCTCCTTGTCATACTACCTGGCAGAAGTATCCTGGTAGGGATAGGTCACTTAGTGCCATACTTGTCATGGGAAGTCTATCGAGGTTAGCGCTTGCTCAATAGGTTGCAATCGTAAGGTCTGTGTGGTTACTAATATCCATTGCTGATTTATCTTGATGTATAGTGTGGCCCTTACCTGAAATCCATCGTTATCGACCTCAAGTGCTAAGTCTCCAGTTTGAAGGCCACGTACTTTAGTATTGAGTCCTATGATGGCCATGTAGAGTCTGATGAAGCGAAGTATAGGACAATATGATTGTGGTCGGCGCTCATTGTCATTCCTTGATTTTTAAGCTCTTTATCTCTTACTTATGACATTGTTCTACGGTTACTAGTAACAAAAGACCCCCACTCATCATGGGTGGATGTTTTAAGGTTCCCAACAACTCTAGAAGGTGTGGATCCTTCCTATTCGTCATAGATCTTATTGAACTTTTAGAACATTCCACTCTCTCCAATTCATTCCTCTCTACAACCAATAATTCCCTTGATGATTTATATGTCACCTGACACTCACATGTTGCTATATACTCGTAGAGTAGGTGTGGTTTAAATCATAACTCATCACTGTTGGTCCTTCATTTCCCAAAGATGGTTCTAGAAAGTGTGCATTCTTTTCATCTAGAGTTTACGTATCATGACTTGTTTTTGGTGACAAGGGAAACTACAAAAGTCAACATCCCTTTCACATTTTGTGTTCATAAGTCATCTTCTTGAGATAACTAATGATAGCATTTATCATGACACTCGTTGATGGTTATCCAAATTCATGTCTTTCTTGGGTTTCAATCACAGCACATAAGATTGATATTTCAAGCATGATCATCCTAAGGTACGTTTTAGAAATATTGATGTGTAAGGCTCTTAGGATGGTATTACATGCTATAGATGACATCTCTCATGAAAATGTAAACGATAATGCTATTCTGTGGCATAGTCGATTTGGACACGTGAATACAAGATCACTTTCCTATATGCGTTGTACTAATTTAGTTGATGGATTACATTTCCATTCTTCATTGGATAGTAAATCTTTCTTTTGTGAATCATGCATCTATGGAAAAAAAACTCTAGAAGCAAGTTTCCCAAATCACATTCCATCAAAACAAAGCATGAAATGGATCTTGTACATAGCGAAAAAAGCTCATTTATTTTACCTTGAATAAACAAAAAAGCCACATTGAATTTAAAAAGAAGCGAAGCAGACCTAGTCTAAAACTGAATGGCATCCAAGAAGGAAAAACAAGCTTAATTGGATCTAAATAAAAATATGAGAGGAGAACAAACAAATGCACATAGTCAAGGCCAACATGTCTAGTTGGGACAATTGGCATAAAAACATTCCCATGTATTATAATTTTCCCATTCTATTGAGAAAAATGCTTTTCATAAAGTGTGTTGCTAATATTGTTAACCCCTTTCAAGTAAGCCCAAAAAAACATCTCTCCCATCAAAATTCATTACCACAAGTATAGGTGGTGATTTAGTGATCATTTTTCCGTTTTATCCCTTTTTCTCAAGGTCTTCCAGTCTTACAAGTTCAGACTAAGAAAGTTTGGTGTTCGTGGTTGGAACAGTGGTATATCTTGTGTCTTAAGATTATCCTTTTTCACTTTTTGTTTTTCGAGTTTTTTCTTTTTTCCAAATGGTTTTTCGTGGGCTAATGTGCTTGTGCTTGGACCCGTGAATCCTATAGTGCCCGTATATTTTGATGGCACACTAAGAATCGTGTTCTAAATGAGAGAAAAATGATTCAGCGTTAATTTCTAGTCCCAAGAGGATATTCCGCCCCTCCGGGTTTTTGTTATCCCTTCCTCTATATTCCAAGAGGTCGGGGTAGAATAACCGTCAAAAGCCATTAACTACAAATCATTCACATTCATCGTACACATGCTATTTAAAGCATCACTCAAAAACTTATAACTTACATTGGTGTGACAAACGTTTGGGCTAAGTACTGAATTTTATAGACACTCTATTCTTTTTTAGCATGACGTTAGTCCATGGAAAACCTGGCTACACACATACATAAATCGTATGGAAAAACCAAAGTATGTGTATAGAGTTTCTACTATCACATTAGCTATTCACAAAAAACATCACAGGCCACAAGTAAGCTGAAAATGTTAGGTAGTTGAAAATGTTAGGTACACAAAGACTATTTTCGTACTGATCTCAATCATCTCAATTTTAAAAGATATGCATTATGCCTCACAGTATCATGACACAAAAGTATCAGAAGGTTACTTTAGTGCTAGTTCAGAAGGTCATGCTCGGTAGAAAGGGAGGCTCATTCACTGCTCTAATGTGAAAAATTGCCTACATTGGCAAATCTAGCCATGTAGAATATTGTATATTTTGTCAATATTTCTGTTAGTCACTTGAATGGCCAAAGTGCCACTTGTCAATCCACACCTAATGTAGGTTACCACGAGTCAAGAGGAGTGGGTGTGTCCATTTGGTAGTGATTCCTACTTTGTAGGATCTAGGCCGTGATTTATGATGAGATTTGTACCTACCATGCACCTACTAAGCATGACTCTTGGATCTAGGATAGGGTTTTCACTTAAGGACAAGAAAGTTGAGTCTGCTTCCTTATTACATGTCGAATTTTCACCTAACTTTGCAAAGGAAGTTTCTTTTACTATGTATGACGAGATAGAAACTTTTTGGAGCCTCAAAAGAAAACTCGGTTTTTCTCCTATTATATGATGATAGCTATTGATTCCAATGAAACTTAGCCTTGAAACTCATTAAACTCTGTCTACAGGCCATACTACAGCCTGATTTTCACACGTGGAAACTCGGATTTCAGTTTATGATCAATGCTTTGATTGTCTCTACTTGTTTTCTATCAAGCTGCTAAACTAGATCTTGTTTTCTGTTGAGTAGTATCTAATAGATTGTTCAACAAGCACACAATCAACCTTGTGGATCATTCAAAGATCCATTTATGGTCCTTAGTATTGTACTTTCAACATGGTATCAAAGCCAAGTACAAGGCTATTGATCAGTATTTAAAACTAATCCAGTTTTAGCAGGTCTTTTTTTGGTGCAAAAAGCTAGTATTGGAAGGGCGAGCTGGTATCCTGGAATTGGTGAGGGGATTTGATCCCAAACTTCTTGTGGATCAAAATCCATACTGTTCACACCTGTTGGCAACTCTGAACAAGCATTTAAACCCCTATATTCATTGGATCGCTGTAATTTCATCTGGAGTCAGTTTGATGTAATTTTTGGTGCAAGTCCTAGGATAGGGTACCAATATCACTTGCCATTAATTAGTTTTGAATTTGTTTCATGAGAACTAATTAATCTAGGCTGATTTTAGACTTTTTTTAAAGTGGAAAACAGGTCTTGAAAGTACATCAAAGTGATAGAGAGAGATAGAGTCATTCTATTGTCCAAAAATAGCCAAGATTGGCAAGATTTGCTTGAGAGTAGTTTTCATTTCATCTTATCTTCATTCCAAATTTGTGAGGGAGTGATAGAACTATGATTAAAAATCCATTTGTTGGATTAGAAATCAAATTTGAGTGAAACACTGCAAGTAAGAAACCTTTGTGAGTTTCAAGTTCAACCAAATCTATATCTTGTGTGTAGAATTTCACTAGTAAGATGGGATCAATGGGAGCCTACCTTCTAGAAGCTAGTGAGAGGTTAAATTCTACCCATTATGCTATTTGGAAAGTGAGGATGGAGTCACTCATGGTGCTTCAGGATCTTTATGAGTTTCTAATTGATGATGAAGATGAACCTCTAGGTGCACAAGAATTAGTGAGATACAAGAAGAGGTCTAGGCTTGCACTTCACTGCATTAAGATGAATGTAAGCAATGATCTTTTAGGGGAAGTATCATGTAAAAGTGCTAAAGAGGCTTGGGAATCTTTACAATCATTCTATGAGCCTAGTAACACTTTCAGGGTTCTCATGCTTAGGAATTCGATTCTACAAAGCATGAAGAGGAGTAATGAGAGCACACAGGATTATGTGCTTAAAATCAAGTCTCTCAATAGGGAGTTAGCTTCCATTGGAGAGAAGATTCAAGATGGTGAGCTTGTTGTTAGAAATCAATGATAAACTTCATTGTTACACTTCTTAGTTACTGTTTACGATATACTTTATTACTAGTTGTAACTAGCTGTGGGCTAGTCTAGTAGTCTACTCCTAGGTCCTCCTTCTCTATCAGGGTTCAGGGTTTATATGTACATTTTACATTCAGTATGTTGTAGTGTGATAGATTGATAGTGCGTGTTCTTCTTCCGACTTCTTTGGTGATTGCTTATGGTGAATGCTTGATGTTGCATATCTAATTATTGACATGGTATCAGAGCTATGATAGTCCTACATGCCCGATCAGTGGATACAGCTTGTCACAGGATCCACAACGAAGTGAGAAAGTCCGTCACAGGAGGTGTAAGCTTGGAGAGACAAAAAAAAAACGGCTGAAAGAAATTCTTCTTGATGTATTTTGCAAGTTTTGGAGCTCACAATTACTAGTGGGGAAAGAAGACACAGTCTCGGAGGCATCGAAAAGGCCAGGGCAGCATCAGACAGATTAAAAATCTGTTGAGTGGGAAAAGTTTTACAATTTTTTTTTTTGTCTTTGTGAGAAGTGTCATTTGTCAGAGAGTTGTGCCAAGAAATCTTTCATTTGTTTGTTTGGGGTACTAAAAATCACACCAAATAGTGTCTAGTACTGCCATTTAGAGGTTTGAGGCTTCATACCTTTCAAATTACTGAGATCTATCTGTTTGAACGATCCCTCGTTTCAAAATCTAAGCAGAGAGGAGGTGGCGTAGCCGCCGCGCCGAAGTAGGAAATTTAGAATATTCCCTCTGAAAGTACTTATATTCTCTCTTTTTTATATCCGTACCAATATCGGATCCATGCGCGCTAGCTTAAGAGAAACCCGAGCAGTCGTACATCTACGCTCCAATCCGATATTGTCCGTACCGATATCGGATCCAAGCGCACGAGCTAAAAAAAATTTCGAGTAGTTGTACATCCGCGCTCCAGTCCGATATCGCATGCTCCAATATCGAATCCACGTGCAGAAGTTAAGGAGGATCTTGAGCAGCCGTACTTCTGCGCTCCATTTCGATATCAGGTGTATAACCAAAAAAATATATAGTTTTGTGGTGTGATAAATTACTTAATCTGGACTCATCTGTTTAGTAATGGCAACTCTAAACAAGAGTGTCCTCAATGACTCAAGCAAACTAGGCCATCCTAAGCTTGTCTTAAGTTCAGTTGGACCCAATTTTGGTCATGTACTAACTCGTCGGTCCTTAGGGGTCTAATTTTGTTTAGGGACCCTATCTTGACTTTTGGGGGTGCCCTACATTTACTAAGTGGTTAACCTTAGGGTTTGGTGGCATTTGGTCACATCTAGGTAGAGTACTTAGATGCTCATTGTGTATTCCATTTTAATACAGTTTGGCTCTCCATTGCTCTTGTTGTTGTTTTTTTTTTCTCTCTCTCAAAGTTGGGCGTCGAGCCTCTTCTCTCTTGTTTCTTGTGGAGATTGATTGATAACTAGATCTTGGTGACTTGTCTCTTGCTTTCCTACATGGTATCAGAGCTACCGGATCTGCAACAAGCTTGTTTGTTGCCGCCCTACCTGAAGAGGAGCTTCTCTGTTTTTTGTTGTGAAATTTCAACACCTTGCTGATCTTTTCAAGTGGAGTTTGGATCAGCTTTTTTGTCTCTTTTCAGGTTGAAGGAGGGCGGCCATCAAAGATTCTGGAGGAGCAATTTTTGGCACCTAAAAATCAGAATCTCAAATCTGATTTTTATGCAACTAGTTTTCAGCAAGTTTTGTTTGGAGGAGAGCGCCCAAAAATCTGCAATTGATTTTTGGTTGTGGTGTCTCCTTATCTTGTTGTTTTTGTTTTCAAATTTGCATTTGTGTAGGACGGCGCCCAAAATTCAGCAAACCCTATTCAGGGTTAGGTCAACTTGTGGCTAGAAATTTGCAGATTCTCAACAAGTAGTAGGGTGCTTTCAACAGCCCTATTGGAGTGTGTGTTGATCACACTATTTGGCTTTCTAATTGGGTTTCGGTGTAGGCTTCAATCGAAGCTAACCTAATTTTCAAGAAGCTGGTTTTTTTGTGCAGAAAGATAGCCATCTATCCATTATCTTCTGGGCACTTTGGTTGCAGATTGAAAGATATCTTGTGCTCCTACTTTCACCTTTTTGTTTGCTGCAAATGTTTGAGTATATTTGGTTGTGGGGAGGCTCTCTTTCCTATCTACTACAAGCTGAAATTTTGTTGGAGGTAATGGCTAAATAATTGAAAGCTATCGGTTCTTTGTTTAGTGAAGATCGGTTGGATGGCACAAATTACTCCTTGTGGAGTTACATGATGAAGAATCTTCTCATAGCGAAAGGGCTGTGGGATTTGGTCAATGGTGATGAGGAAAGGCCTCCGTCTTTGGCACCTCATGCGAATGGACTAAAGATTAAACAAATTTTAACTAGATTTGTTTTGATCTTGTTGTAGTTGATTCGAAGTTGAATATCGCTATGAAAGACAAGAATCAAGTCTGACATAACATGGATTTCTGAAAGTTGTAGTATACTCAAAGATCCTAAACTATGTACAAGGTGATCTAAAGATGGATAGATGAATGAAAATGTGTTCTTGAGATACTCTACGGAAGACTCTCATGCATAGTGGCTATTTATCATGCAAAAATCAAAGGAATGAAGAGGAACAAGGAAATAGATGAATGGTACAGAGAGTAATAACTGTATGGTACCTGTCGAACAAAACTTTCATTCATCAACATTGATAATTCACCTTGACAATTGCAATATCCCATTGGTCTTGTAGAGTAATGAGAAAAACACTGATATGCCCTTGTCAAAAACAAGGTAGGGTTGGTGACACTAAATCTACCATCATTGATAGCAGATATTGTAAGATATGGCTTGAAATGCATAGAAGAAGAAGATACTATTCCCATTAGTATCCTTTGGATTATGAGATTCACTTGTAGATTTCCTATTCTCATAATCAATTGTTATATCTAGTGGTTGGAAATCTCATCAGAAAGTGGATAGACCTATAGATTTGAGGTTGAGGGTGCTCTTGTCTGGGAATAGTAGCAGATGATGCAATATTGGTTTGCTCTACATCTTGCAATAACTCATTTCATTTCAATTATCGATATGGTAAATGTCGTGGTGATGTAGAAGTTCTCAAGGAGCTTCTCGATTGAGTAGCAGGTTTAATTGTTGGTTGCTATGGTTCTCGTGTGGTGTTGTCGTGAGGATCCTATCGTAATTCATAAATGACAGGACGAGCATGTAGGATCTTGTTGGGTTGTCTTGGGCAGTCTTTGAAATTGTGTTTTCTGACACAGTCAAGACACTAAAGTGGTCGGTTTCACCACAGATGAAACATCTGTTGTTCAATGGCCCTTGAGTAATGGCATAGCCATCTTGTATGGCTAGTGGCTCTGGATTTGTTGGTGGATATTCGTGATAATGCAAGGAATGTCCAAATTGTGATGGGTGTTCTTCATATCGTTGGATGGCATGTGCTTGGATAGGCTGAGATGAAGGACAAACATCAGTAGGATGCGTAGCCCGACAGTGTGAGCACCATATGGATTTTCGTCTATAAGGTACCTATGCAGGGTTTGGTTGACAAGACATATTGCGTTGGATAGACTTCAGCATAGTTTGAAACTCATTGGTGAGTTTCTCCATTTGCAGTGGGTGTTGCTTATTAAGCAACTCCAGTTGTGATTAAGCTGATCTGGGGGGTATCCTTGATCGGCTTTGACTCATGGACAGGAGCACGGGGTGCTGGCCTTTCCCCGGATTTATCGACATCAGATCCTTCATCTTCTTCCTTGATGGCATCAGACATGGCTAACTTTAGGCTCATATATTCGTCATTGGACCTAAGCTCGCGTCTAATCCATCTTGGAAGGCCAACTAAAAACCAGATGATGAGCATATGTTTGGTGGCTTGTTCTTGTACTTGACTTTTGAGGCGTTTGAAACGCTCAATATAGTCTCGTATGCGTTCATCTTTTGCCATCTTGATGTTACTCAATTTGACAAAAGAACTCTCTATCATACGAAAGGGCTTGAAACGTTTGATAAAGGACTCTTTCATATTAGATCAATCTAATTTATCTTCACGATCGAGGTTAAAAAACCAGTCACGTGCTTTATCGATCATGGTCATAGAAAACAGTTGGACCATAGCATCGGGAGATGTTTCGCCATAAATGTCACACGCATTCTCAAAGATTTGCAAGAATTGTTGAGGGTCCGAACTACCGTCAAATCATTTCCAAGTCACTCCCCCACCATACCAAGTGTCATTTTCTCTATGATTGTCTTTGTTTGGTTTGCCAGTTGCACTAAGAGACTGTTGAGCATTTGTTCTTTCACTACAACAAGCACCTCTGAGGGGACTTTGCGCCCTTACTCAACCATAAGGTGGCCCTTCCTCAACTCACTATTGCTTCCATATTTCTAGGTGATTCGCACCACATCGCTAGGGCTTCGCTCACCTTTTGGCATGTATGCAGGCTCTCTATGTTGTAGAAGCTTTGGACTTCATGGAATTAAATGGTTTTTGATGGTTCTTCTTCACAATCTTCGGCTACTTTGCTTTCAGTTTGCTATGCACTTGCTTGAGTTGCTTAGTTGCTTAATTTCTCCTACTTGTATTTTATTGGACTACCTCCTTGTGTGGTGAGCTGATAGTCCTTCTATGCATTATATAATTTTTCCTTTTGACAAAAGACTTGTACTGCCTTGGTTTGTTCTGGATGCTTCTTATGTACATGTTGTTCATATCTAATAGTAACTAAAACATTTTGCAAAAAAACGAAAATTATAGGTGTTGTAGTTAAAGATAGATAATTTGCTGATTGTAATGCTTCTTGATATGACCATTTCATGTTTCTGCAATTGATTTATCTTGTGTGTGTGTCTATGGAATTGACTGTATCGTTCCTCGTGACTTCATAGCATGGATCAAGTTAAGCCATTAATGTATAATTGAATTTAGCTCAAATCCAATAGACATAGTTCATGCCCCGAGGACATCACCTAGTTTTCCAACAGTTGTCTTAAGATGCAAATATGTGAAGGACAAGACTAGGAAGTATTGGTATGGAATGTCGTAGCTTGGTGGATGCCTAAGCGTGCTTGACGGTAGTCTACAACTCTAGTTCATGGGGGTGAGATGATAGTATTTTTATGGGTGGGGGACGATATAGAGCATCGTCAATTGAAGTGTCCTTATTTTGGTCAATGTCAACAATGAGGTTTATAACATCTGGTTTCAGAGCCACTGGTAAGGTGCAATCATTCTATTTTGGTTGGTGTAAACTTCATGAATGTGTGCTTAGAAAGTGTACGTTTCATGCTACATTTGCTTTGAAAAAGTTTGATTTTTGTTTCGTTCAATTCTGATGTCATTTGATTAGAAAACTAGCCTTGTATACTAGTTAAGGGATTGATTGTTTAATAATTTTTTGGTTTCTAGAAGTCAATTTTCTACTATAGAATCTATAGAAGTCAAAAAGTTTTTTTTAGCGGTGTTTGGATATACAAAATCGTAATATATATATATATATATATATATATATATATATATATATATATATATATATATATATTCTTTACTATTTTTGAAAACAATCCAACTTGAATATGTTCCCACAATTTTGAGAAAATTGTAGTCCACCAATTTGCGCTTGACACGGAGACAGTGCACACACGACCAGCCAGTGTGTGCACGACATCTATCTCGCCACATCAGCATGTTTCAACACATGCTGTGCGACACGTGTCAAATTTTTTTTTCAGCCATACTGACACGTGTTCGACAAAGGGTATGGCCTGCATCTAGCCATGCATTGTCACGTTGCAACACGTGTCAATGCATCGGCCATACCCTCTCTCTCTCTCTCCCTCTCTCTCTCTCCCATACTGACACGTGTCCGGCAGAGGGTATGGCCCACATCTGACCATGACACGTGTTTGGCAGAGGGTATGGCCCACATCTAGCCATACTCTCTCTCTCTCTCTCTCTCTCTCTCTCTCTCTCTCTCTCTCTCTCTCTCTCTCTCTCTCTCTCTCTCTCTCTCTCTCTCTCTCTCTCTCTCTCTCTCTCTCTCTCTCTCTCTCTCTCTCTCTCTCTCTCTCTCTCAACCCCGCTCTCTCCCTCGGCTCTCTCTACGCCTCTGCTCGCTCGCTCCTCTCTCTCTCTCTCTCTCTCTCTCTCTCTCTCTCTCTCTCTCTCTCTCTCTCTCTCTCTCTCTCTCTCTCTCTCTCTCTCTCTCTCTCTCTCTCTCTCTCTCTCTCTCTCTCTCTCTCTCTCTCTCTCTCTCTCTCTCTCTCTCTCTCTCTCTCTCTCTCTCAACCCCTCGCTCTCTCCCTGCACGCTCTCTCCCTCTCTCTCTCTCTCTCTCTCTCTCTCTCTCTCTCTCTCTCTCTCTCTCTCTCTCTCTCTCTCTCTCTCTCTCTCTCTCTCTCTCTCTCTCTCTCTCTCCCTCCTCTCACTCTCTCCCTGCTCGCTCGCTCTCTATCCCTCCCTTCCTCCCTCTCTCCCTCCCTTGCTCAACCCCTCTCTCTCTCCCGCTCTCTCCCTCGGTTCTCTCTGCGCCTCTGCTCGCTCGCTCCTACCCTTCACTCCTGCTCACTCTCCTTCGTCCTCCCTCGCTCTCTCCCGTCGCTCCCCCCTCGCTCCTGCTCGCTCTCCTCCGTCCCTTGCTCCCTGCTCGCTCCTGCCCTGCTCTCTCTGTCCCTCGTCTCTCTCTCTCTCTCTCTCTCTCTCTCTCTCTCTCTCTCTCTCATTCCTAGCCTGCATTTTTTTTTTTGTTTTATTTTTCAGTTAACCGGAAAATTCTATAATTCTGCATGAATTTTCTTTGCAAAATTAGCTTCCTATTTTGGAATATTTTGGAAGCCATAACATATAATGAAATTAAAATACTTTTCAAGACTTCTTTAGTTGTAATTTTTTTTTTTTTGTCTAGCCTATGCATGTAGGCCTGTCTACAAGCAACTCTAGAGAAGGAAGGTGGAAACATAAGGAAAGCAAGATGGGATGGGTGTACTTTCTCCTCCCATTATTATCCTTGATTTTTTGTTAAATGTCTTGTTGAAAAGACTTTTGTAGGCCTTGACCTTAAACTTTTTCATAAACTTTCATAAGTCTTATGTATTGAACTTTGATAAGTTAAAAAACAGTTTAAGGTTTGACTTCTAAGTTGAAATAAAGCCTTTTATTGCTAAGTTTTAAACTTGAAATTGTAAGTAAATTATTTATTTGCTCAAGAATTAAAAGAAATTTGGTTGTTTTTGAGAAAGAAGAAAGAATGTGCGTACTCCTTCTCTTATGTACTTGATGCAAGTATACAAGGGTAGGAGTTCCTAACTCGTTTACTAATCACCACAACATTTTCTTTTGACCTCCAATATGCATGTAAAATTTTATGCACACAATAAAACATAAGGATGCAAGAGGATTTATTCAAAAGAGGAAGATCCTCCTCCCATCATTGTACCTACAACCTATACCTGTGACCTGTACATTGGCAAGGAGTATAGGCCATAGGGATCTAAGGCAAATCAAAAGGTCATAAAGTCAAATGGATAGGTGGTGACCTTGTAACGGAGGGAGAAGCAAGACCCAAAGGTTACATGGGTGAGGTGACTTTAGTTAGGTGGTGACTAGGTGACCTAGGGGTGAGGTTTTGCTCGTAAGCGTTCCACATAACATAGAGACCATGCACATGCTAGGTGGTGGCACCACTTGGGCCTACTACCTAATATGAGCTGGTGGAGAGGCAAGAAAGAGAGGGTACATGCCTTACTCCCCTCATTCTCATGTTTTATCTGAAGAAATAAACGTTTCTACCCAAAAAGCTTTGTTAGCTTTCGAGTTCGAGTCTGTAGAAATACAAGGGAGTGCCCATAGGCAAAAACCGCCCTAGACCATAATCGCCACCTAACGGTTTTAGTTGAAGGAACTCAAAGACGAAGTTTAAACGAAGGAAGACTCGAAGACGAAGATCCGGTGTTCAAAGATCGAAGGAGCTCATAGGCGAAGGCGAAACTTGAACAATACACGAAGTCGAACAACACCCAAAGACCGAAAGACGGTGGATCAAAGGAGATCAAGCTAGGTACAAGGAGGACCACCTCCACAAACAGTGGCGATGACAATCTGAGTGCCATTAGAACGTGCTTAACCAACCGTTCTTGTAATTGTTGATTAACTTAAACCCTTTTCTCTCTGTCAATATAAATAGATCAAACACGAGAGAATCGATTGAACATCAAATTGGTTGAACACCAAGCACAAAATTGCCAGCCGATGTCCAAGAGACAGCTAGCAAGCGAGACTGTCTGATATGGTTCATGAGAGACACGGTATCTTTCACGCCGATGTGCTGGGTGTATTTGTCACACAACGCTCAAGAAAAAATTACTAATAATATAGTAGATGTTATGTAGATGTTTTTCTTGTCTTGAATTATATCGAATGTTTTGATGTATGCTTAGTTGTTTATTCTTTCTTCCACACACTGGTTCATCCTTGTTGAATGATTAAATAAATTATAACATAGGACAACAATGTTTGTCTACACTCTGGAGATTGTAGATCTTATTTTGCAAGCAATAGCCAACAGATAGAATCGAATTCCATCCGAGTTCAAAGGGAAAAAGAATGTGAACCCTCCGGGTCTCTCCACGCCTTTTTTCAACAGTGGTATTAGAGCTTCTTGCTCCTATCAAAGTGCTGATATAGCTTCAGACCTGTCAGATCCAGGAGATCGAACATTCAAAAGTAGAAAACAAGCAGAAGAACACAGTTCACAACAATGGCATCTATAAGTAGAATATAGTCGAAATTTGCACAATCCTCGACTCAGCTGGGTCTAAATTCCTAGCATGGAAGGTGAAGACCTCTCTCATCTTAAAGGGAGAAGGGCTATGGCCTTGGGTAGATGGCACCGACCAAGATCCTTCCAGACCACCTGAACATTGCTAGCAAAAGATCCAGAGATGACTCTCGAAAGAGCGGTGATCGAGATTCGAGAAGAAGTCGAAGCCCATGCGCACCTTGATCACAAGGATGCCTCTGATCAGCTCTCTACAACACAAGGAGAAGATGAAGAAACAGTTCAAGCCTAAGAGGGAGTCAGATCCAGATCAACAGACAAAGGGAGCCACCAAAGACAAATGGAAGAACAAAGGAAAGCCAAGACAACAGAGGACGACAAAAAAAAAACATGCGTAAGATATAAACGTGAAGGACACACAGTCGATTTGTGTTGGTTGAACCCAAAGATTGAATGTATCCATTGCCACAAGAAAAGTCATGCAATAGTGGACTACTACCAAAATCCAAGGAACAAGCAACCTCAAGGCAAACGAGAGAACCAAAACGGTTCATCCTATGTCGAAGAGCCCCAAAAGCTCGAAGATGGGTGAAGAAAGGTCGAATAATTTGACAACCTATCTATGCACTAACGTGTGTGCAGCCTCGACATTTGACACACGAGGGGTCGTCCTTGATTCAAAAGCAACCTCTCACTTCGTTACATCCGTCCGACTTTTAAAGTACAGATCCATCCAGATACATAGTTCTTGGAGACGGATCAAGACATCAAGTGAATGGCATTGGTTTGCTATGGTTCAACGCGAACGACAAAGACCAAAGATTAGACGATGTTCTATTCGTATCCACACTGCAGCAAGACTTGCTCTCAGTTGCAAGAATAGCAGACGTTGGGATGCATGTGACGTTTTCAAAAGAAACATGCAATGTCATTAATGCCAGTACCAACACACTGATTACACAAGGAAGACAAAAAGACAACTCCTATCATCTGAAGATACGCCTACTGACAGATCAAGCACACCAAGCTCACGAATCTACAAATGTTCTATGGCACAAAAGACTATACCACATGAACCTAGTGGCATTGACAAGCAAGCATGGAACTATCACATGAATAAGCATCACGAATGACACTGAGTTAAAAACTCATGATTCCCTCGTTTGGTTGCTTTGAGAAATATGGAACACCCAAAATAAGAAAATCTTCAATGGTAAAAACTCAACCATTGTTGTTCTCATAAATCATGACCATCAAATACGCTTATGAACAATTTAGTTATTTCAGTCAAAATTTTGATATGGAGTGTCCTGTGTGCATGGTGTGCCAATGTTAATGTTTAGATATGAGTTAGTTTTTATCACTACTTAGCTTTCATCAATTGGGGAGCTTTTGACTTTTAATTATTTATTCATTTTTAATTTTATTTTTTCAGAACAAACTCTTTTTATGTAGTTACATTATGTTCAAAATTACTCACTTTTCTCAAAGCATAATATCTGTTTTTTGCAACGTGTTAAGCAACTAGAGGTCGGTTATATATACAACATATATACAGCCTAGCAATGCTGTTTGGGCAATGCCATGTGAGGGGCAAGCCCCTAAGATGTCACTTCGCAATGGTTGAGAATCGAGCTTGTGCCTAACTAGTCAGTTATCTACCGTATAGCCCGCTCTAATTGACCAAAGCATAAAAATTTAAACGTTATTGTGCTCGAACTTCCAAAAACAAAGACATGTCATCTTTTCGCACATGAAAATGATCACTTGCTTTCTTTGCGGCAAAAGCTGAAATCGACAACTTACAGCATTAACGGCTACCTAATAAAGGAAACCCTTCACAGTCAGCCAATCAAATGGGGTCCTTGTATTAAGAGCATAAGGACGTGGCAAACGTGGAATTCTCCATGACGTGGCAGCGACCTTAATTGCCAGGAAGGTGGCCAGGCAGTGGGCAATGGGACTTATAAAGTCCTTTTCGTCGACCGACAGCAGGCCGTGACCCGCAGGGGCCACCGGCTATTGCCCGTCGAGCAATCCCGCTTCTCCTCTCATCGAGAGCTTCGATATGCTTTCGCTCTTTGAATGTTTCTTTGCCATTTTTCCTTCTCTTCTTCGTTCTTTCTCGTGTTTTCGTGGATCGTGCTGCTGATGCATTAGCGGAAGGATATCGCGGATGCTTGATTTTTGCAGAAGATGATCGGTTTGTCGCAGATCTAGAGGATTCTTCATTTTCTTGTGTGTGTTATAGCTACTGTTTTTGTGTATTTTCGTTGACACAAACCCTTGGAGTTCCGCTTTTTTGGTATCCGCTTAAAGTCTTGCGTGCATGTGCATTTCGGGGTGTGTTGTGAATCAGAAAAGTGTTGATATCTTAAACACAAATCGTGAGTTGTCAATTTGGTTTAGGCTGGAAAGTGCTTTCAAAATCCTGTCGATACAGAGACACTTAAGCTAGTTTGTTTGATTCTTATCTGTAAGCTAGAAGAAGTTAAATTCCAACGAGTTTCTGAGAGGCTGATAAGAGTATTTCACATTTTGAGCTGTTGATTCGTACAATAATGGAATGCGTTGTCTCTCGTGGGCCAATGTAGCTGGTATAGTGTTCTTGCCATTGGCCATGTCTTTCGAGAAACGTTCACCTTCTCGTTAGTATGTTTTTTCCATTGAGAGCCGTTCTCCAACGCCGCACAATCGCGTTATTATTATTGAGAGATATAGTCGCTGGATTTAACTCCGCCAATCTTGGAGGATTCAGCTTCAACCAAGTAGTTGCATCTTTTTAGCGGAAGCCATGCGACCATTAGTTCCCGAAATTTGACTTTCATCTGATATCATCCCATCCGAGCGCGTTCTTGATCAAGTTCTTTCCACCAATTCTTTATAATCAATATATTTTTTCCTGATCGGGACGGAAGAGATATTTGGTTTTGAATGACGCATAAATAACTGGCAATTTTCTTGGTAGGACTTTGAATTCCTTATGGGAGCTGCAGGTCCTTGCATTGGAAAGCAAAGGGTACCGCTGGTTGGAAAGGAGAATTAGGAGCAGTAGCTGCGTACCATTATTAAACTTGCAATATTTGACTAAAGAGGTTATGTTGCTAGAACGCCATGTGAATCCATTTTTGAATCATCGAATTGGTCTTTAGAATGTGCAGTGTGAGCACCAAGTCGACAAGGCTTCATGCAAAAGCTTTAAACCCCAGTCGCGGTCTCGACAAAGAGGTTAAACTTCAAGGTTTTATCAGAACACAAAAAAACAGATGACTGTTTGTTGGCACGCGTTAGTGATATTGGAATCAGTTCATTTTTGGATCGAAACATAGCAGATTGCGTGGAAAAAAGGGAGATGTTAAAGCGGTTGGCATTACTTAATGTGTATTCGGGTAGATTGACTAGCAAACACTTTTTCTTTGAGGATTCAAAGAGCATCTCCTAGAGAAAATGGTAGTAGAATTGCTGGTGTTTGGTGCAGTTGGTCTGCTAGCTATCGTGCTTTATGTGGTGTCTTGGAGACTGCGACACTTCTGTTGCAAACCTGAACGTGATGAAGAGGTGCAATTTTCTTGATAGCCTACATGAACCCTTGTCTTATATTTGCTGTTGTTTTCGCTTTAACAAATTTTTTTTACTTTGCTGAATATGATGCACTCTTTTCTGATTTTTTGCTTCTTCTTATTTGATTTCCATCCAAGTTTTGGTTCACTGTCCTCTTCTCATTCATATTTAGGTCAAATGATATCCTTTGTGGATCAATTTCATAAATAATCAAGTAATCTCGTGAATCAATATCAAAATAGATAACATGTGCATTCTTCTAATAGTGCAGTACTAATTTGTCGGTAATGAGCTTTTTTGAAAAGAATTGCAAACCAAGCATCAATTAACTGTTACAAATATTTTGTAGGGCACTGTTACTTGATAACGAGCAAAGTCTCAAAATCTGGTTATCCACATCTGCTGTAACCAAGTGAATAGCAGAAACGTTAAGTAGGTGACGAGCATTTATGCTCGAATTGGAACCAAGTTAGTAATCACCATCTTATAGTCGAAAAAATTTGTGATAGTGTTTGGTTACAATAATCTGTGACATTGGCTGTCCTATCGAGAACCAAGAGTATCAAGTATCTCATGATTCTAGTTATGTCTTTGTAAATGTATCAAGTTCCGAGCTTTAAACTGCTAGTATAAGTCATACAATTTTGACATCTTTGGGGGACATAATTATCAAGGACTTTTTTGGTTGCACGTATATTTTTTCTAAGCGTGACCTTATGACGTCACTGCCTTCTCAATCTAAATTTGTGAAAATTGGATATATTTCAATTTCTTAAATAGATATCTTTGGGACACATAATTATCAAGGACTGGTAAGTATCTGCTAAGTGGATGACGAGTCTTTTGAAATTACTTAGTAAATCACTTTGTACCCCGCAATGGATGCTCAAGTTTCTTTTCCTATTATTCCATTAAAGCCTATTTTACTAATTGATAAATGTTCTGTTATTAAGGAGGGAGATGCAGGGACTGAGCAGTTGATTACCATTCCTGAGGACTGTGCAGCTGGCCAAACCCTCAGACGTGCTAAATCAGGAAAGCATGAAGATGCAAGCAATGGGGCAGCTGCGTTGAATCTGCCAAAATATGAAAATTCAAGAGCAAACGAGAACAACAAAGAAAGGCATCCTGCTGTGATATCTGCTGATGCATCATCCAAACGTATGTACTTTTGGTTTCTTGTATTTCAATTTCTCCAAATTACGTTCTTGTGCGATATTACATGCGATCCTACATCCAAGCTTCAATTTCATACGTTGTTTCTTATTGTTTTCACAAAATGACACGAACGGAAGTTAGTGCATGGGAATTTCAACATTTGGCTCTTTCCAAATGTCGCCGTTTTGCAGGTAGCAACTTAGTTCTGGAAGTCATTTCTGGACCATCTGCGGGTATTAGTATAGCGCACGAGCCTCTGCAGGGTGTGACGTCTGTAACTGTTGGTAGGATATCACAGAATCACTTGGTATTGAATGACCCAGAAGTTTCTGGAAAACATGCTCTTATCACATGGAATTCGCAGGTGAGCTTAAGAAATTATTTGTTTTGTGAATCTTTTGAAATGGTGATGTTTGCATCTCGAGTTTAAATAGCTTCTCTGCAAGTTGAAAACCTACTAGCTTTCATGTTAAGAAATCTCTAATCCTGGTGCTTCTTCAAGGTTAGGCATCAAAATGGGAGCTAGTGGACATGGGCAGTTTGAATGGCACTCTTTTGAATTACAGATCGATATCGGCAGCACAGCTTGCTAACGCGTCTGTGCGACAGCGTGGAGCTCCTGTAGGTCTTTCTAATGGTGACATTGTTACATTGGGTTCAACGTCGCAAGTGCTGGTGTGAGCTCTATAGCTGTTTGGTTTTTTGGATTATAATTGTTTTGTGAAAACCCTCTTTTTCTTCCCCTTGGACATCTGGAACTCACATGTGAATAAGCAACATTTGCTCTGTTCTTTCCATTTTGATGCTGTTATAACAAGCAGCAATGGCATACCTTCAACATATCACGTCAGTGGGTGCTCTTGATGAGCTCTATAGCTGTTTGGTTTTTGGATTATAGTTGTTTTGTGCGAAGCTGTTGTGTTCTTTCCCTTGGACATCTCAAACTCACATGTGATTAACTAAACTACATTCGCTTTAACTTTTCCATGCAATCTGTTCTTACCAGTTTGGTGCTGTTATAACAAGCTTTATCTTTTCAAAGTAATACAATTACTATAGTTTTGAACACTGCAAGGAATGGCAGCCTTCAACATCTCTCATGTGATTGTGTGCTTTAAGCTATGATCCCTTTATTGTTTTCAAAGTAATTGTATCGCTATAGTTTTGAAAGCAATTCCAGTTTCCCAACTTTTACATATAGAGCCGTACTAGAGACATATTGTTCTCATTTGAGGTATGTGTCCAAGTTATAGCCACATGGTGTGCTAATTTTTGCTAGATGGAACTATTCGAGAAAAAACCTAGAATTCTATTCCCCGTAGATGTTGGGTGCACTCTTATCGGAGATTTGTGAGGTTATGGAGAGAGCCATGGGAGGCCAAAATGCACGTGTGAGCACTCTGTGGCAAAGGTAGTGATTCATAGAAGGTAATCGTAGCACATAGAGGATGGAAAAAGTGTGTGGAGATGTGCAAGCAAAACACCATCTTGAGGCGTTTTTTCACCATTTTTTTCTTTGCTTCGTTGGGAAGCTATAGTGCATTATCTTTAGTCAATCCTATTGCGCCAAGGGCTTGCTAGGGAGAGAGTGAATGCATATTGGCATAGGCAGTCACCATGATCATTCATATGGTTGATGTGCACGAGCCCTTTTACATAGTTTTTTGTAGGTGTAGGGTTTAGGCCCTAGGGTTTAGGGTTTAGGGTGCACCATCCCTTTTTTTCACCTCTCCGCTCTGTTATAGAGTTTTAGGGTTTCTATACCGATGCTTGTGGCGGGCCAAGGCAGGTGCGCGGACACAATAGTCTTTGTAGGTTCAGGTGCTCGTAGATGGCATTGCTTATATTGTGGTAGTACTTTTGCAACACAACGATGAGGATCAGGTCGCATTGGCTTGGTTTGACTAGGCCAAATCGGCCATCCATGGGCATTGCCCCATGTATGATAGTTCTTTTAGGCTAGAATACAATATGACATGGTGGATTTTGTAGGAAAAGACTTGTTTGACATATAATTCTTGCCCCTTTTAGTTAGTAGCCATTTTATTTTTGATATATTTTCAGATATCATAAATTTGTCGTTTTAAAGATTTTGTTACTCGTACATATCTGTTATCAATTGTTGTTAAAAACTCAAGACTTTAAGAGCTAGCAATACCCTTGGTAGGAGCAAATAGTTTGAGCGTGGTGATGGTTGATGGGTCCTCTTGCACTTGGAGTAAGGACTTAAAGTGGCTCTATCAAGAATGGTGTTGCGACTTAGAGAATAAACCTCATTTCATCGTTAAATGAATGTGCACATAAACTAGAATTGCACAAATTACCGAGTGTTGCCAACAATGGCCCAAATGTGAGCTGAAAGAAGCAAGAAGAAACCATAGAGATACATTGGAAAGATGACAAGCTATTACTTGTCAATTTTAGGGCCAACAACAAAAAGTTTTGCTAAGTTTTTATTGCAAGAGATGACTTTATTTTAGATTTGAACTCATTTTAACAAGAGCTTAGTTTTGTAGTTTTTCTAGGGTTGGATTGTGAGATGCCCTTCAATGCATTTCAAACCAAATTGCATTTTTGGAACAAAGATTTAATTAGTATTTGTTTAACTAAGAGGTATTAATGATAATTAAACCTAGCTTTCTAAACCTTTTGAATATAGATTATCCATAACTGACACCAATAGAAAACACTTCCAAAGAGCATTGTGATGCCAAGTAATTATCTGCGTGGCAACCTAAACATGTTTGTCTAAATTGTTTAATTCTCTCGCTACTCTCTGTTGAAATAAATGCCTATTTTGCCCCTTAAGGCTTGTATACTTGTAACTTGTAAGTTGTGCATAAGACATGGGGGTAAAACATTTATGTACATAGTACACCCCACTTGTGCTAATTAGGCAAGTAAATCAAGTAGGTTAAGGACCCATGTGGGTTCTAGAGCTAGAATTAGCAAGACACCACCTCTATACATAACATGCTATATGTAGCCCAAACTTTGGAGGGGTTTCCACGCCCTACTACACTTTGAATATTCATTCATGTTGTGTGAGCTTTGAAGTCCTCTCTCTCTTGCTTTTGTGTTCTACTCCATAGCTGGTTTTCTAAAGCTTTCATAGTGTGCTTACTATGCTATTATGATACTCCATAGCTAGGCCTTGGAATTTGTCATGGTATCAGATTATGTTGCCTGTGGTGTGGTGAAAGCTTGGACTTGTTTTTGATCAGATTCCTGCCATTCCTGGAGAGCAGCTTACCTTTGAGGAGGGAGCACTTTTTGTAGGGGCATCTGATCTCTGTGCTATCTGCATGGTTGGAGTACTGTTGGCAAGGGGAGTACAGGGAGCCAAAAAGTTTCTACTTTGAGACAAATTTTTTTGAGTCTTTTTGGACAGCCAGGACTGTAGGAGGGCGCTTTCTACAGTGGGGACTTCAGTGAAAGTTCTGAGTGGATCTTGGACAAGGGCTAGGACAGCCATACAGGAGGATAGTTTCAAATCCGGAAGCTGAGGGTTATTGAGCAAGTGGCTGCATACCCTAGTTGGGTGAAAACCCCAGTTTGCCTTTTGTGTTTTATTTCTATCCAGCTATGTCTAGTCTTACAGAGAGCATGCTGAGTGAAGCCAACCGGCTTGATGGCACTAACTTTAGCATATGGAAATTCAAGATCAAGAACATTCTTGAAGACAAAGAATGTTGGAAGCTTGTGACAGGTGAGGAGCCCGTTCCAACATTTGAACTTGAACTTAAGGACTATATCAAGACAGGGGAAAAGGCACACAGAATCATCAACATGTCAGTGAGGGATAATGTGATTCCTCTAATCAGGTCAGCCAAAGGGCCTGTGGATGCATGGCACATTCTTTGTGCATTGTATGAGACAGCAAGTACAACCAGGTTTCTCTACTTGAAGAACAAGTTGTATACTCTCAGAATGGAGACAGGGGAGACAATTACTGATCATCTTACTAAGATTCAAGATATTAGATATCAGCTTTCTGTACTTGGAGAGTCTATTGCTGACAAAGACTTGGTGCCAATAGTTCTGAATAGCTTGTCATATGCTTATCAGAACTTTGTGATGATGATATCAGTGAGAGAGAAGATTCCTACCTATGAAGAAGTCTATGGTCTCTTGTTACAGGAGGAGATGAGGAGAGTTAATCTCTCCAAGAGGGAAGATTTCCAAAAGCATGCCTTTGGTTCTAAGAAGAAGCAAAATCAACGAAGGATAAGAAGAAAGGTAAAGGCAAGAACAAAGGAACACCACAAACACTTGAGCAAGGAATGGAGAACTTGCAGATGTCAGAAGCACAACCCTCCTCGAATACTTCTTCCACACCTCGAAGGAAGGGGAATTGCAATTACTGTGGTAAATATGGACACTTTGCTTTTGAGTGCAGGAAGAAGCTTGCAGACCAAAAGAAGGGCACAAAGAAGCAAGGAGGAAATGTTGTTGAGAGTGTTGCAAGAGAGGAGCAGAGTGACATAAGGCAAGCTGAGTTATTCTCTGTTGCATTGGCTTCACAAGCTACAACAAGTGGTTGGTACATTGACTCAGGTGCTTCAAAGCACATGACCCCTCATAGGGATTGGTTTGATACCTTTGTGGGGATTAGTGATGGACAAGAGGTGTGCCTAGGTGACAACTCAACACACAAGGTCAAGGGAAAGGGCATAGTACCTGTAAAGCTTCCATAAGGAGAAGTCAAAGTCATTAAGAATGTCTTATATGTACCAGGACTTGCTAAAAATCTTCTTTCAGTAGGAGCTATCACTCAACAAAATATGAAAGTAGAATTTGATGCTACTTCTTGTCTTGTGTTGGACTTGAGTGATAATATGAAGGTTGTGGCCAAAGGATTGCAGGAAGATAATCTATACAGGTTATACACTTCTATCCCTAGTCAGCATGCTTATACAACAAAAGGAAGGGATGTGGATAGGTTGTGGCATGAGAGGTATGGACATCTTGGCTACCAAAGCATGCAGGTGTTGAACCAGCATCATATGGTGGAGGGGCTTCCAGTTGTTAAGCCAAGCTCTTCAGTTTGCGAGGCTTGCGCTATGGGAAAACAACAAAGACATAAGTTTACCAAGGAAAGCACCACCAGGGCAACAGGCATACTTGACTTGATACATTCAGATTTGTGGGGGCCAACCCAAACAAAATCTGCAGGGGGGGCATATTACTTTATGACCTTTATTGATGACTTCTCACGCAAGATTTGGATTTATTTCTTGGAGTTAAAATCTGAAGCATTCAAGTACTTCCTGCATTTCAAAGCTTTGGTAGAAGAACATTCAGGAAAGAAGATAAAGATGCTTAGGTCAGACGGTGGTGGAGAGTTCATTAAGACAGAATTTGTGGAATTCTGCAAGGCCAATGGGATCAAAAGGCAGCTTACAGCTCCTCATACCCCTCAGCAAAACGGCGTAGCAGAGAGAAAGAACCGAACTATTGTGGAGTGTGCAAGGTGCATGCTTAAGGCAAAGGGGTTGCCCAACTCTTTTTGGGGCGAGGCAATGCACACAGCAGTGTTTCCGTTGAATAGAAGTCCAACAAAAGCTGTGGAAGGCAAGACTCCAGAAGAGGCATTTAGCGGCATTAAGCCCAAGGTAGGCGCTTTGCGAGTGTTTGGTTGTACGGCCTATGCCCATATTCTCAAGGATAACAGGAAGAAGCTGGATGCAAAATCAGCAAAGAGTATTTTCTTGGGATACAGTGAAGAAAGCAAAGCTTACAGACTTTATGATCTTACTAGCAAGAAGAGGATCATAAGTCGAGATGTGATCTTTGAAGAAGATCAAACGCCTCCTATAGAGGAACTTGAGATGGAGGATGGTACAAGTGAATTTGTGCCAATACTTGATGACCCACCTCCATATATTGGGGAGCCTCAGGATGATCATATGAGTGATCAAGAGGAAGAATTCGAGGAGGCTAGGAAGCGGAAGGAAAGGGGCAAATCTGTTGAGTCCTATTCACCGTCTTCATCACCAACTGCAAGGAAGAAGTTTCCCAAGTGGTATTGGCAAACTGTGCAGGATGGTTTGATATTGGATGAGGGAGAGAGTAGCAATCCAGGGGCTAGGAGGTCTCAAAGGCAAGCCCAGCAGCATGAACACCAGGAGACAAACTATGCACTTATGACTACTATTTTGGATTCACAAGATTCACATACATTCGTTGAGGCAGATGAGAAGGTATGACAACATGCTATGCAAGAGGAGTACGACTCCATTTTCAAGAATGATACATGGGATTTGGTGAAGTTACCAAAAGGGAAGCGTCCTATTGGCTGTAAGTGGGTCTACAGGACCAAATACAAATCTGATGGGAGCATCGAAAAGCATAAGGCAAGGCTGGTCGCTAAAGGCTATGCACAGAAGGAGGGCTTGGACTATGATGAGACGTTTGCACCGGTAGCTAAGATGACATCTATCAGGTTGGTTTTAGCATTGGCTGCAATTTTTGGTTGGGAGGTCCATCAAATGGACGTGAAGAGTGCTTTTCTTAATGGACAGTTGGCTGAAGAAGTCTACATGGAACAGCCACAAGGTTTTGAGGCTAAGGGCAAGGAAAGTATGGTATGCAGGCTTAAGAAGGCCTTATATGGTTTGAAGTTGGCACCCAGGGCCTGGTATAGTCGTATTGACGACTATTTTGCCAAGGAGCAATTCATAAAGAGTCAGTCAGATTGCAACCTGTTCGTGAAGGAGGAACATGGGAACATTGTTTTGATAGTTCTCTATGTGGATGACTTGGTCATCACGGGTAACAATGGGCAGCTTATTGAAAAGGTGAAGGCTCATTTATCAAATGAGTTCGAGATGAAGGATTTGGGCTTAATCCACTATTGTCTTGGTTTGGAGGTTTGGAAAAAGGAAAACTGTGTGTTTATTTCCCAAGCCAACTATGCATGTGAAGTTTTGAACAGGTTCAACATGCAGGATTGCAAACCCGTTTCCACGCCCATTGATACCAGCAGTAAGCCATCCAGAGATGATGGCACTCGTTTTGTGGACGAGACTCTTTATAGGCAGCTTGTGGGCAGCCTGATTTATCTCACCACTACGAGACCAGACATTTCCTATGCGGTTGGTGTAGCAAGCCAGTTCACGAGTTCTCCAACTGAAGCACATTGGAAAGCAGCCAAGAGGGTTTTGAGGTATGTCAAAGGGACAACCTGCTATGGGATTGAGTACACAGATGACGGAAAGCTTCAGCTTGGAGGCTTTACTGATTCGGATTGGGCAGGTGATAGGGATGATCGAAAGTCGACCACAGGTTACACTTTTAACCTTGGTTCAGGGGCCATTTCTTGGTGTAGCAAGAAACAGCCCACAATTACCTTATCATCGACAGAGGCTGAGTACAGGGCAGCGGCAAAAGCTACTTGCGAGGCAATATGGCTCAGGAGACTTCTTGGGGAGGTGCAGATTCCACAGGATGGTCCTACTATTTTTCAGTGTGACAGCCAGAGTTGCATCCAGCTTGCCAAAAATCCTGTGTTCCATGCTCGTACGAAGCATATTGAGGTGGATCAACACTTCTTACGAGAGAAGATACAAAGCGGAGAAATTCAGCTCGAGTACTGTGATACCAACAAACAAGCAGCAGATATCTTTACTAAGGCACTTAGTAGAGAAAAATTTGAAAAGTTTCGTAGCATGCTAGGTGTTGGTATAAACAAAATAGCCATTGAGGGGGGGTGTTGAAATAAATGCCTATTTTGCCCCTTAAGGTTTGTATACTTGTAACTTGTAAGTTGTGCATAAGACATGGGGGTAAAACATTTATGTACATAGTACACCCCACTTGTGCTAATTAGGCAAGTAAATCAAGTAGGTTAAGGACCCATGTGGGTTCTAGAGCTAGAATTAGCAAGACACCACCTCTATACATAACATGCTATATGTAGCCCAAACTTTGGAGGGGTTTCCACGCCCTACTACACTTTGAATATTCATTCATGTTGTGTGAGCTTTGAAGTCCTCTCTCTCGCTTTTGTGTTCTACTCCATAGTTGGTTTTCTAAAGCTTTCATAGTGTGCTTACTATGCTATTATGATACTCCATAGCTAGGCCTTGGAATTTGTCACTCTCCTATGTGGGCATTGTCGCAGTTGAAAGGAGCCAAAACAATCATATATGACCAAAGATATCATATAGATTGCCTTTGAATCATCTTTGAAATAGACATTTTATTGCATAAAAAACACAATACAAGTAGAATACCTTGTAGATCAACAACACACCAATGGGATATGTGTGCCATACACTTGCCATCACACAGGTGCGCACGTGTACACACACACAACGATTGATTGCTATCACTACCTGACTAGGGGCTATTTATCATTGTTGGGCATGTATACTTTTATTTTTGAAACTTGTCGGTTTCGGTTTATGAACTTTTAAAAGCTGAATATAATTGTTGATTTTGGGTATGTGAAAACTTCCAAAGTTGATATGCCTATAGGTTGTAAATTATGAACATTAGCAATTCAATTGTTAGACTCTCTCATACCGCATACCTTCAGGTGCCAAGAGACCAAACGATTCACGTTCCACCCCGCCATAGGACCCAATCCAGGTCCACCCTCGGTGCCCTGGCCTGTGACTGTAACAAGCAAGATCTGACTTCCATCCTAGACAGTGTCCCATACCATTTTGGGTGTGTGAAAACTTCCTAAGTTGATATGCCTATAGGTTGTAAATTATGAACATTAGCAATTCAATTGTTAGACTCTCTCATACCGCATACCTCCAGGTGCCAAGAGACCAAACGATTCACGTTCCACCCCGCCATAGGACCCAATCCAGGTCCACCCTCCGTGCCCTGGCCTATGACCGTAACAAGCAAGATCTGACTTTCATCCTAGACAGTGTCCCATACCATTGCCTAGGCTCCCAGCCATCTCCCGCCTCAAGCTAGCACTCATCCTAGCTGTGCACACTGTCCTCCACCCACCTTCTCCTAGGCAGATAGAATGGATAGCAAATGAGTCCTCCTTCCCTTGTATACCTCCAAGGTGGGACACTCCAAGCCATGTGCACGTGCTAGATTATGACACGTGGCAACCATGCAGGTTCACGAGTCCTGGTCAAGTCAACAGGCCCAGTCATCGTCCAGTCTCAAGTTAAGTTTGGGACCCAAGGGAGTTGGGTCCCTAACATTAATACCCGATGATTCTTTGGCTTTTATCTATCGGATATAAGGCCGTTAATCAATAGGGTATCAACATAGGTATTAGGCAACCCCTGCAATTTTAATCACAACCGGCTCTTTAGAAAGACTGTACCCACCAGTTCACCCAAATACTGAACAATATTGAGAATTTTAATAAAAAATTATTATTCAGGCAAACATGCAATACTGAAATCAAAGGTTGCCATGAAGCAACCACATTTTTAGTAGCATTGTTGGTGACTTAGACAAGTAAGTCCATGACTGAACTAGAGTGTGGAATGATTACCATACCGTGAAAGGTTTTCTTCATACTTTGTTACATAAGCAACACCACCCCAATTCTTCAAAACTATTATATTATGGCTTAAACATGTCACTATAATCATTGACTACCAATTAGCTGAACATGAACTCAAGCTTATAAAGAGTCATGAAATGGCAAGGAGCTCATGTAATAAAGCTTGGAATCCACACGTACAAACAAAAGTAAAGGTTGGAATTGTTAAAAACTTGCCAGGGGATTGCACTTCGGTCAAGAGTTAAAAAAGAATCTACAAAATAGTGAATTTGTGATCCCAGCTCCCCAACTTTGCACAACAAAAAGTAGTACTCCACATCTGGCTCCTAAAGCTTTGGGCACCCACGATCAACTTAAATGAAGAGACTCTTGTAAAACATATGGAAATATATAATTTTATGAATGAGGTGTAGTGGGGCCTAGCGTTATTATTTTTAGACTTGTTGTATGTTATAGCTTTCGGTCCAGCATTTCTTGAATAATTGCACTGTAGACTTTTTATTGACTCCTATTGATATGTGTCTTTTGTCATTTATGTGAGCTTGACCTTTTGACTGGTCAAATCAATCATAGCATGGGGTGCAGCAATGAAAATTCCATCATTGCAAGTTTTGAGTCTCCTAAGTTGGATTGACTTGTAAGTTATTTGTTATGGCTCGTATTACTGATAAGGTGTGATAATGGCTTTGGAGTCTGCTTTTGCAATATTCTTTTTACAAGTTTTGTGGGGTAAGGGATGATCATGGGGCTTGTATCATATTTGACTCTATTTGCTTTCCACTATTGTCATGGCATTATCAATGACACTTGGCTTATATTTGACGTCCATCTTATTACAACACTAATCCAAACGCCCTTAAAAACAATTCAAATTCACTTGTTTAAACTGTTTCGGATTTCTATATTCAATTGACAAGTATTTAAAATTTTTAGTCTTCATCAATATGCTGGTCCATCATAATTAGTTTATCTAATAGCATTTTCTTCTTCCTATTTTTGTCTAGTAACTACTACGCTGTCCAATTCTTTGCATTAGAGCTCCAGTGTTGTCTAGTAACTACTATGCTATCTTCAATGACCAATTCTTTGCATTAGAGCTCCATTAGATAATTACAATGACATTCTTGCTCTTTTCTCATTGTCCTCATTATTGTATTATGATGAATAAGGCTTTTTTCTAAACTTATGTATCTCTTAGACTTGGCCTGTGCTTGTATTCAACCTCTCCCATGTTTGTAGTATGGTCTTCAATGGGGAGTAATTCTTAAGGCAATGGCATGGTCTGGAGGATGGTTGTTTTGGAAGCTTATCAGCCACATTGGTGGAAATTCTCGCAATGACTCTGGTGACACTCCCATAGTCTCATATTTTGTGGAGAGTTGAAAAAGCTCCATTTCGACACCTCACATCTCCCTGAGATTCCTTTTTCTGTTGCTAAAGCACACGTCATTTTTTTCAATCGCAAAGTTCTCGCGGTTTTTCAAAGAAAACTCACTTATCATACTTCTTGCAGGTCTTTTCAAAGGAGATACTTCTTCCTAGCCCTTCTCCCGGTATCAATTATGTTTATTTTGCACATTCATGTCCGTACGTCAATAACACCCAATCATCCATATTCGATTCTTGCCTGCTCCTCTATCAACCCAAAGGCAGGAACTTGATGTCACTGAGACATGCAAGGGTTGAAGTGACGTGATACGTATGATCTCTTGTGGAAACTTCAGATCATTTCACGATGCTTGCTCTCTCTCCTCCTCAGTAGCTTTTGTGAAAATGCTATTATTTCCAGTCCTCGTGTCACATTGTTGGACACTCGTTCATCCATGGCTGTCTTGCATCGATCACATATGTTCTCATTTAGCTAGTTAAGGTGGCACAAACTTTTTGAAGACGACTTTCATAGTCAAGATTCGGCCTACTTTTTTAATGGTCACTTATTGGGACCTCTTTATTCACTTGCATATGCTCATGGGTCATGTGCTCCTACATGATTAGATGTAGAGAATCCCTTATCTCATCATGTTGAATACTTTGTTGAGAACTTTTGTCAATCATTAAGCTTTCAAAGTTATAAAATTTTTCTCACCTGCCTTGCAAGTCATGCAATGCATTCACTCTACTTACTTTCTGAAAATACTTGGAGCTGGCTTTTTATGGGCATTCATGCACAGCTTCAGAAAGAGACATCCATTAAGGAGAGAGACTCACTTTCATTGACTTGTTTGGCTTTGTTTGAACTTTGAACACCTTCTACATTAAATCTATAATAATTTCTGACTCGGCTCAAATTCACTGGTTTAGCAATCAGAGCATTTCTTTCAGCATATCTCTTACTACTGGATAAATGTGGGGTTTGATGGGCTCTTTTGTATTAGCTTTATCAAACTATAAGATTGATGCTCTGGTCTCTCAGCGCATAGAGAGACATTCCTTTCAGAGACAACTTCTTTGGGAGTAGGACCGATGGCAGTTACTGGCTATCTTTTAGTCAATGATTACGTCTTTTTCATCTTTGCATGCCATTTCTGGACAGAACATTAGTTCATTGGAATAAGAATAAGTTATGCTTTTCCTGCATCGTAGATTTTTTGTTTCCGAAGCCTCGTTGCACAGTTACTGAATATGATATTGACCTAGTATTCCTTCAATTATTCAGCTTTCCTTCAATATTTTATTGTGCATGTAATTTTTTAAGTTGCTTCTTAGGGTCTTAAAATCTTCAAGCAGTATAATCATAAAAATGATTGGCTTCATGCATGAAATTTACATTTTCTGAATGCAAATGGAAGATGTTTATATTTTTTGTTGTTTTCAGTATTACTTCTTATGGTTGGTTTTGGCCTAGGTTCGAATTTCAAGTAGCAAAATAAGTCCATTGTCGGGATTGGGATTTGGAGTTGGTGTTGCTGCAGACCCCATGGCTATTCGAAAAGGAGGAAAGCAAATGCCAATGGAGGATGTCTGTTTGTGTGAATGGCCACTTCGTGGTGTTGAAAATGTAATTTTTGAGAATTTCCTCACAATTACAAATGTTACTGAAAGTTTCATTCATGTTTATGATTTAAGCTTTTCTTGGCCTTTGCTGATGGTTGCAATCAACGCTTTTGAAGACACTTTGCCTTTTTGCTTTTTTGCCTTTTTTCTATATCTCCCTGAAGTGAATTGAGATGGACCTGTGTATGGAGTCTTGGCCAGTTCGGAGTATTTTGTATCTTTGATGGACATGGAGGTGTTGGAGCAGCTGAGGCAGCCCGCAAGTAAGAGCCTTACTGGTGATTAAGTCTTCTTTTGCTTGACAGATTGATCAAAATCACTTTTGGTATGGAATGTGTCTCAATGTGTGTATTCTTATATTTGTGATTGTTTGCTTGTAAGCTTCATATTGGCTTTGCATGCAGGTGATATAGGTAGGTCATTAAAGACAAAAAACGGTGATAACTTATTATTGCTAAATTTCAACCTTGACCATGTGTGCTGAATTACGATCTACTTAGTTCCATGAGAGGGCAGCGAAATTTTGTCTGGGAAATGAATGCAATATTTTGAAATAATTCTAGATTTTACATTTTTTATATAGCCCGCAATGATAGAGTTGGTAACATCTGCAATCTCAAATTCCCTATGCATCAAAGGGCTTTCCTTGTGAAGTAGATTCTCAAAGTATAAATGTAGCGAATTGGGTGAAGGTGAAGCAGCAGCAAACTTGTTTTTTCACCCCATGGAACATAAGAACATGCTTCCATTCCACAAATGAAATGAACGAGAAATAACTAAGCGTGCCTTGTGATCATGTGACCTTGCAATTCAAGTCCATAATCGTGCAATTTATTTCAACAAGGTGCTGGCCTCCCTCCATTAAGTGTATCTTGCTGCCAAAAGACTTATGAAGATAGCCATCTTATTATTGCCCTCATGAAAATAAAAGCTAACTTGCCATGCTATGCGCCCAAAATGGAAGTCAGTTCTTTAACCTATTCCTACTACTGAAGTGCATATGTGATGCTACTTCTATGGCATCACCTTACCTGCAGTCTTACCAAGTACTATAGGCGATTTCTGCTATTTGGCTGAATGTTAATGCTAGATATTGTCGCTGGAATGTTCATTTGATGTTAAGAGGTTCTATAGCTTAGACAAACTTATCTGGGTATTTAAGCTCCTAAGCTCCTCACATGATGGAAAAATGAAGGAAATATGCAGTATGATACTTAGCATCTAACTGCATACCAAAAAAAGGATGCTAGAGGATTGAGAATTGAAATGCCATGGCTTGATTGTAGGAAAGCAAGAGACAAGTCACCAAGATCTAGTTATCAATCAATCTCCACAAGAAACAAGAGAGAAGAGGCTGGGCGCCAAATTGTAAGAGAGAGAGAGAGAGAAAACAGCAACAAGAGCAATGGAGAGCCAAACTGTATAAAATGGAATACACAATGAGCATCTAAGTACTCTACCTGGATGTGACCAAATGCCACCAAACCCTAAGGTTAACCACTTACTAAATGTAGGGCACCCCCAAAAGTCAAGATAGGGCCCCTAAACAAAATTAGACCCCTAAGGACCCACGAGTCAGTACATGACCAAAATTGGGTCCAACTGAACTTAAGACAAACTTAAGATGGCCTAATTACTATATACCCATGGTTACACAAATCTCGACCTTTTGGGTCAAAGTAACCTATGGATTAACTTCAGCATAGTCATTTATTTCTAACACCCTCCTTAAATGACAATGCAAAAACTAAAATTTTCACTATGTAACAAAACCAACACGTGGTATCAAATTTAAAGCTTCGCATAAAGCTTCAAATCTGACTCTAGGCAACGCCTTAGTGAAGAGGTCCGCAATATTATCCTCCGTAGGACAATATTCAAGTAAAATGTGGCCATCATGAAGTCTCTCCCGAACAAAGTGATAATAGATCTCGATGTGCTTCGTCCTCGCATGAAAAACAGGATTCCGTGCAATGGCAATAGCACTTTGACTATCACTCAAGATAAGAGTGGCTGAGGGCTCGCCAAACTTTATGTCAACAAGTAGTCTTCTCAACCATAAACACTCTGTCGTGGCTGAAAATATCGCTCTACATTCTGCCTCACTAGAAGAAGTAACAACAGTGGGCTGCTTTTTACTTGACCACGAAATTGCAGAATTACCATGAATGTCCAAGATCTTCCGACACCGCACTTGGCTGTCCAAGATCTTCCAAAACTGGTCCTTGCTGTCCAACAGTTCCTGCAGGCTGATTTTGAGCAACAACGGGCGGTTCTTGATGAACATTAGGCTCTAAACTTGATGAGGTGTTGGGCAGGTCGAAACTGGTTGATTGCTGCCCCTTATCTCCAACAATAGAAGATGGTACCAAATCTGGAAAAACTTCAACATTCACACTATGTGGGCTGTCCCCCTTCAAGATATGAGTTGGGCCACATCCAATGAATTCTTTTCATCAAAATGCACATCACGACTAACAATAATCTTATTAGTGCTCAAATTGAATAGCCTATAGCCTTTGCTTTCACTACTATAGCCAACAAAAATGCATTTAACTCCTTTATCCTCAAGCTTTGTACGAAGTTTATCCGAAACAAAAGCATAAGCCATACAACCGAAAATGTGAAAGTGAGAGATTGTAGGCTTCTTTCCATACTAAACGTCATAAGGAGTTAATACTTTCAATGCTTTAGTAGGATAACGATTGCTTATGTATGCTGTCGTATGCCTTGAATAGAATAAGATGCATCATCCGCACATTGTACCTTACTTCCATTTTGCACTTTTACTAATTTAGTAAATGCTTCTTTGCAAGAAGTCATATGACAAGTAGCACCACTATCAATCACCCATTCAATGGGCTGAAAATTAGCAACTTGCAAAACAGAATCTGAATTCCTCATAGATGTAGTAGTACTAGTAGAAGCAATATTAGACACAAAAGCATAGTCTTGGTTGAAGAGATCACCACTAGCTTCAAGCTTTTGCTCCAAAGTAGCAAGTGAAGCACTAGTATCAATTCCTTTACTCTCCTCTTTCGTAAGCTTCTTCTTACAATCCTTGATGAAGTGCCCATACCTTTTGCAATAATGGCACTTCCCTTTCTTCTTTTGAGTGTTGACATCTTGACCTCCAACGGGCTTTTGCTCATCCTTGGAAGGAGGCTTCCCCTTTCCTTTTGACTTGCCTTTGCCCTTGCCTTTCGTGAAGAAAGCTTGATCTTGTTGAGTGTCACCCGCAAAGTTTTGCCTCGTTTGCTCCTCTTGAAGAAGCAACCCAACAAGTTCATCAAAGGAGAGTTGCTGTCCCCTAAGAGAGATACCCAAAGATGAAACAAATGGAAGATAAGATGAGGGTAACGAGTTGAGAGTAATGGAAACAAATTGAGCATCCTCAATTATCTCATCAATATTGAGAAGCTCCTCACGAAGATCCTTGATCTTCGTCAAGTGATTGGTCACTTGATCCCCTTCTTGCATCTTCAACAAAGAAAGCTGATTTCTGAGATACACCACTCTTGCTGGATTTTTGACTCTATACATAGTATAAAGTGTATCCCACGCACTTTTAGATGTCTTACAAGACCTAATATGAGGTAAGATAGATCTTTTCACAGCAAGAGCAACCATAGAATGTGCTTGTGCATCCCTTCTATCCCACTTCTTTTGTTCTTCCGAAGATGGAGAAGATGATGTTGATGATGATGATCCACGAGGTGTAGGAGGTGCCAAAGACGGAGGCCTTTCCTCATCACCATTGACCAAATCCCACAGACCTTTCGCTATGAGAAGATTCTTCGTCATGTAACTCCACAAGGAGTAGTTTGTGCCGTCCAACCGATCTTCACTAAACAAAGAACCGATAGCTTCCGATCTTTAGCCATTACCTCCAACAAAATTCCAGCTTGTAGTAGATAGGAAAGAGAGCCTTTCCACAACCAAATCTACTCAAAAATTTGCAGCAAACAAAGAGCTGAAAGTAGGAGCACAAGATATCTTTCAATCTGCAACCAAAGTGCCCAGAAGATAATGGATAGATGGCTGTCTTTTTGCACAAAAAAACCAGCTTCTTGAAAATTAGGTTAGCTTCGATTGAAGCCTACACCGAAACCCAATTAGGAAGCCAAATAGTGTGATCAACACACACTCCAATAGGGCTGTTGAAAGCACCCTACTACTTGCTGAGAATCTGCAAATTTCCAGCCACAAGTTGACCTAACCCTGAATAGGGTTTGCTGAATTTTGGGCGCCCTCCTACACAAATGCAAACCTGAAAACAAAAACAGCAAGATAAGGAGACACCACAACCAAAAATCAGTTGCAGATTTTTGGGCGCTCTCCTCCAAACAAAACTTGCTGAAAACTGGTTGCATAAAAATCAGATTTGAGATTCTGATTTTTGGGTGCCAAAAATTGCTCCTCCAAGATCTCTGATGGCCGCCCTCCTTCAACCTGAAAAGAGACAAAAAAGCTGATGCCAACTCCACTTGAAAAGATCAGCAAGATGCTGAAATTTCACAACAAAAAGCAGAGAAGCTCCTCTTCTGGTAGGGCGCCAACAAACAAGCTTGCTGCAGATCCGGTAGCTCTGATACCATGTAGGAAAGCAAGAGACAAGTCACCAAGATCTAGTTATCAATCAATCTCCACAAGAAACAAGAGAGAAGAGGCTGGGCGCCAAATTGTAAGAGAGAGAGAGAGAGAAAACAGCAACAAGAGCAATGGAGAGCCAAACTGTATAAAATGGAATACACAATGAGCATCTAAGTACTCTACCTGGATGTGACCAAATGCCACCAAACCCTAAGGTTAACCACTTACTAAATGTAGGGCACCCCCAAAAGTCAAGATAGGGCCCCTAAACAAAATTAGACCCCTAAGGACCCACGAGTCAGTACATGACCAAAATTGGGTCCAACTGAACTTAAGACAAACTTAAGAATAACTAAATACCCATGGTTACACAAATCTCGACCTTTTGGGTCAAAGTAACCTTTGGATTAACTTCAGCATAGTCATTTATTTCTAACATTGATTGTGTTCTATCTAGAACAAGGGAACACCACTCTACAGACCAAATGTTTCCTAATCTCGAGTTTAATAATGAAATATATGTAATGTGAACGGTCTTTACGTATTATCCTAATTTTTTGTTTTCAAGTTCATTTTAATGTTATAAATGCTTGACTTTTAATTATAGTCATCTTTACAACTATATAGATTATTTCATGACACCATGATAAGAAATTGTAAAATGTTGAGTTGGTTTTCTATCTACTGTTTGAAGGAGCATTAAAGAGAGTCTCCATTGCTTCAAGATGAGCTGTGTGATGGAAGTAACTCTTGAACTATTGGCAGATATTGTTAGATTTTGTTTGCCAGCTCAATTCTTATCTGGTCTATGGCTTATCCTTAATCTTGTGCTAACTGGTAAAGGTCTTTGAAAGGCATGATATACGATAATATGATCATTTAAATCCTTTTGTTCTTTTTTTGGGCTCTTAGTCATGTAAGAATGGATGTTGGGACGTTTGTGCTGTGTTTATGTTCTAAATGTTAAGTTGAAGTCATAAAATTCACCTAGTAGAATGTAGACTGTGAGGGACTTGACAGACAGAAAAGGGTTCTGGTTTATCTGCAAAAGCTGCATCAGTAAAATGTAAGTTTGTCATGGGCATACTATTACATTGTAGGTTATCGTTGTGAACAACCTATAGAGATCTTGTGAATGCTTCACGACAAGTCTTTTTTCTGAGTCTTAACATGTTCAAGTTTTTACCCTCTTTTCTGAGTCTCTATAAATTTCTCTGCAATGAGCAAAGTCCACCAAAAGAGAAGCAAATCTTTTGTTGATGAACGGGCTTAGCTGTGAAATAGGTCAGAAGGAACCCCTTGTGAAGCCTATTAGCCCAACATAACCAACAAAGGAGCCATTCATGTGATCAAACCACCTAACAGCCTGGCCACTGAAATACTCAATGGTGCCTTTGAAGGCTAAGATTTTGAGCATTTCTATCGACAAATCTCTTGCCGTATAGAATTGATCGCCATAAAAATACAAATATTGAGAATCAAATACACATGAAGTTTATAAACTATACGCCTATGTCAAGGTCATTGCATGCCAGGTCCAAGCAGGGAGCAAGAACATACAATGATGACACTGAAAAATTAAGGGCACGTGCCTGTATGGGCTGCATGTATCACAAGGTGTGCAAATAGTCCACATGAGATTGACCTCGGTGTCAACCACTGCAATGACAAATTGAAGGGAAGTCGCCAACTGCAATTGCATCATGTACCCTCCTTGAGATGGTGCAATTGATGTGGTGAAGCTGTTGGTGTCGTTGGAAGTGGAGCTATCTGAATCCATCATCTCATTGGACGCAACATGCCTGGCCAAACTCATAATTGGGCTTCATCATATCCAAACTCAACGAGCACCTTGAAACACAAGTAGGTCACCCTTGAGTGCTGTTGAAGAGTAATGCCTATTTTACCCCTTTTGGCTAAGCATTAGTTAAGTTGTACATAACTCATGGGTCATGTTTTAATTAAATGCATAAGACCCCCTTTTGTTAAGTTATGCAAATTAGTGCAAGTGGCCCACTTGGTCAAGTAGCTCACTCCTGTGGTTGACACCTAGACTTTCCATGCATGTAAAGGAGGTGCTTGCCTCACAAGGGATTTGGAGGACCCACGCCCTCCTCTCTCTCTCTAGCAATTCATTTCTTCTTGAGACTTTTGAGTTTGTGAGATGCTCATGCAATTCTCCTTGTGTGTGATATTTTCATAGCCAAGTTTTCTCAAGCTTTCATAGTTGATCTAGCATTTGAGTTAAGATACTCCATAGCTAGGTCTTGTAAATCTTCATGGTATCAGAGCAGGTTGTCTAGCCTGTGAGTCTGAGAGTGAGAGAAACTTCAGTGCTTAGATTCTTGAGAAGATTCTTATCTTCTACAAGCACCTCAATCTTGAAAGAGGGAGCATTTGATCTACAGGTGTCAGATCAGGTGGAGTCTTGCACTGTTGGAGAGCTATTGGCAAGGGGAGTGGGATGATTCAAAACTTTCTAAATTTGGCTAAGTTTTGGGGAGTCTTTCTAGAGGAGCTTACACAAAAGTAGGGCGCACTTTCTGTAGGGGCTTCTGGTTTTTGTTCCAATGGAGCCTAGTGCTTGTGCTAGTGAGGCCACACCAAGTGGCAAAGACAAAACCAGGAGCTGAAGGGTTGCCTTGAAGTGGCTACATACCCTAGTTTGGGGTTAAACCCTTGTTGCTTGAAGCTGTTCTTTTCTGATCTTTTTTAGGTTGAGCTTCTGTTTTAAGCACAGATTTTAGCATGGCAAGTCTTGGGGAGAGTTTGCTGGGTGAATCTAGCAAACTAGATGGCACAAACTACAGAGTGTGGAAGTTCAAGATAGCCAATATCTTGATGGATAAGAATTGCTGGGAGGTCATGACAGGTACAGAACTTGTACCAACATCTGATCCTGAATTGAAGGACTACATGAACAGGAGACAGAAAGCTCATAGGATAATCAATCTTTCTGTCAAGGACAATATTATTCCTCACATTTGCAATGCAAGGGATGCAGTTGATGCTTGGACAATTCTGAAGTCTATGTTTGAAACAGTGGATTCAGCTAAGCTGGTGTATTTGCAAAACAGGTTACATACTCTCAAGATGGAAGCAGGTGCAACAATTGGTGATCATATTACAAAGGTCAAGGACCTAATGGATCAACTTGCTTCAGTTGGAGAGAAAGTAAGTGACAGGAGTATTGTTCCCATAGTCTTGAACAACTTGTCATTCAACTATCAAGACTATGTGATGTCCCTTTCTGCTAGGGAGAAACTCCCAACCCTTGGGGAGTTATGTGGTCTTCTTTTACAGGAGGAGATGAGAAGGAAGAATCTTTCTGAAAGGGAAGATAATCCAGAGCTTGCATTTGCTTCTAAGAAGAAGCAAAACTTTCAGAAGAAAGGCAAAGGCAAAAAGAAGAACTCAAAGCAAAGCTTGGAGCAGCAGGTGTCCAAGTTATAGGTTGGAGAGGAGTCAAGCACCAATTCCTCATCTACACCCAAGAGGAAGGGCAACTACAACTACTGTGGTAAGTATGGGCATTTTGCTTTTGAATGCAGGAAGAAGCAAAGTGATCAGAAGAAGGGAAAGAACCAGTGGGGTCACTTTGTTGACAAAGTTGCAGAGGAGGAGCAATCTGGTGTGCTTGAGCTATTCACCGCAGCCCTATCATCTGAATCCACATTTGGTGGATGGTACATTGATTCTGGAGCCTCAAAGCACATGACACCTCATAGAGATTGGTTCAGCACCTATGAGGAGACAGAAGATGGTCAGCATGTTTGCCTTGGAGATAATTCTACACGTATGGTGAGGGGCAAAGGCACAGTTGCAATACAGCTATCATCAGGTGAGGTGAAGGAAATTAAAAGTGTGTTGCATGTACCAGGGTTGGCTAAGAACTTGCTATCTGTTGGTGCCATTACCAAACAGAACATGGTGGTAGAGTTTAATGATTCTAAATGTTTGGTAAAAGACAAAGATCAGAACTTCAAGGTGGTAGCCAAGGGAATGCAAGAAGGAGGTCTTTACAAGCTTTTCACAACCATTCCTAGCCAAGAGGCCTTGTCTGCAAGAGATACTAATCGGGACAAGCTTTGGCATGAGAGATATGGTCATTTGAGTTATAAAAGTTTGCAAGTTTTGAACAGGCACAAAATGGTAGTAGATCTTCCTAGCATTAAGTCTTCTTCAGATACATGTGAGGCTTGTGCATTAGGGAAGCAACAGAGGAAGAAGTTTCCAAAGGAGAAAGCTACCAGGGCCAAGGGCATTCTTGAACTTGTGCATTCATATTTATGCGGTCCCATGCAGGTCAAATCAGCAGGGGGGGCATACTATCTCATGACCTTCGTAGATGATTTCTCTCGGAAGGTATGGGTCTATTTTCTGAAACTGAAATCTGAAGCGTTCAAATACTTCAAACAGTGGAAAGCTATTGTGGAAAACCACACAGGAAAGAGGTTAAAGACTCTCAGGTCAGATAAGGGTGGTGAGTATATTTCTGATAAGTTCAAAGATCTTTGCAAAGCATGTGGGATAAAGAGACAGTTTACTGCTCCACATACACCGCAGCAAAACGGTGTGGCTGAGCGGAAAAACAGTTCTATAGTTGAGTGTGCGAGGAGCATGCTCAAGGCAAAGGGGTTGCCAAATTCCTTTTGGGCAGAAGCGGTAGCAACTGCTGTTTTTCTATTGAATAGAAGTCCAACCAAAGCAGTTGAAGGAATTACGCCAGAAGAGGCATATAGTGGCAACAAGCCCAAAGTGGGCAGCCTTCGAGTATTTGGGTGTACAACATATGCACATATACCAAAGGACTTGCGGAAGAAACTTGATGCAAAATCTGTAAAGTGTGTCTTTCTTGGGTATAGTGAAGGTGAGAAAGCTTATGTGCTATATGATCTCGAAAACAGGAGGAAGATCCGAAGTCGAGATGTCATCTTTGATGAAGAGCATGCACCCAAGATACAGGAGCAGGAGAAAGAAGGAATTACTGAGTTCATACCCTTGATTGATTCCACGGATGAGGATCCTAGTCAAGAGTCCTGTAAGCCTCAAGTGCAGGAGCAACAACAGGAAATCGAACAAACGGAAGACTAAGACAGTACCATGGGACACGTGGTCACCATCCACATCACCTACTGCTAGGAAGAAGCTACCTAGGTGGTATTGGGAAACAATCAAAGAAGGTCAAATGATTGAAGAAGGAGAGAGCAGTGAACAGGGTGTCAGAAGATCTCTTAGGTCTCATGAGAGACAAGAGACTAACTTTGCTCTTATGTCCACTATTTTGAATGCAGATGAGCCATAGTTCTTTCACGAAGCCGTGAAAGAAAAGGTATGGCAACATGCCATGCAGGAGGAGTACGACTCCATTGTCAAGAATGACACATGGGAGCTCACTACATTGCCAGAAGGGAAGCAACCAATAGGTTGCAAGTGGGTCTATAAGACCAAGTTTCATGCCAATGGAACAGTGGACAAGTACAAGGCAAGGTTGGTGGTGAAAGGCTATGCTCAGCAAGAGGGGCTAGACTATGATGAGACATTCGCACCTGTTGCTAAGATGACATCTATCAGGACCGTTTTGGCTATAGCCTCATATTTTGATTGGGATGTCCATCAAATGGATGTCAAGAGTGTCTTTCTTACTGGGCACCTACAGGAGGAGGTTTACATGGAACAACCACAGGGATTTGAAATAACAGGCAAGGAGAATCTGGTTTGCAGGCTTAGGAAAGCCTTGTATGGGCTCAAACAAGCGCCAAGGGCTTGGTATAGCCGAGTTGATGAGTACTTTGCAAGGCAAGGGTTTGAGAAGAGTAAGTTTGATTGCAATCTTTATGTCTTCAGGGAAGGAGAAGAGTTTGTGGTTGTTGTGCTCTATGTGGATGATCTACTCATCACGGGAAGCAATAAGAAGCTTATTGCTTGTGTTAAGAAGAATCTTTCTAATGAGTTTGAAATGAAAGATTTGGGTTTGCTACACTATTGCCTAGGAGTTGAAGTTTGGAAAGGGAAGCATTGTCTTTTTATCTCACAGGCAAAGTATGCACAAAAGTTATTGAAGAGGTTTAACATGCAAGAAAGCAAACCAATCAGCACACCCATGGATGCAAGCAACAAGCCATCAAAAGATGATGGTCCAGCATTTGCAGATGAGACGCTCTATCGTCAGTTAGTGGGCAGCCTGATTTACCTTACTACCACCAAGCCAGATATTGCTTATGCGGTTGGAATTGCGAGTCGATACATGTGTAAGCCTACCGAAGCACATTGGAAGGCAACCAAGCGGATCCTACGATATGTGAGAGGGATAGTGACTTATGGGATTGGATACACGGATGACGGGAACCTTCAGCTGGAAGGTTATTCAGATTCTGATTGGGCAGGTGATGGAGACGATCGGAGATCGACTACAGGCTATTGTTTCAGCCTAGGTTCAGGGGCTATATCGTGGTGCAGTAAGAAGCAGCCTACTATTGCTCTATCGTCTACCGAAGCTGAGTACAGGGCGACTACGAAGTCCGCCTGTGAAGCCATTTGGTTACGCGGTCTACTTGAGGACATGCAGATTGCTCAAGTAAATCTATCCATGAACTCAAGAAGGCCCAAAGTGGAGCCCTATCTATTCGTGAGGTGCAAGACAATGTAAATGGGTTGTAGCCTAGTGACAATAGCATGATGATAGCACGGTAGTGTCGAACTTCCGTGACTTGGGCTCTCGTGATGGCCCCCAACCTTGCCAGTGGTTTGAAACCACCATCTGCCTCAGGCTGCTATGCACCTTCAAGAGGTGCTTTAAAACGAGGAACATGTATGCAAACCTATACAATTAGTAACCATTGCCCAGTTGGAACTTAGAAGAGTAGTATGTACTATGTAGTATCATCATGTATGTACGATACGACAAGAATCAAGACTTAAGTTTCAATGTCATTGAGCACTCAAGCAATTTAAAAATCCAATGCAGTATACTATATGTGCAAATGATTTGTAAAAGGAATTGGAATTTGAAAACAACCTGGTGCGGGCAGGTTTTACAGCATCCAAGGTTGAAAAGGATCTGAACATGGAACGGAACATGGGACGCTTGATGTAAACCTCACCAAGAATTGTGCCCTTCCCACAATCTCTTTGACCCAAGGTAATTTAGCAATATCCTCAACAAGAAGGTCTAGGCAATGGGCAGCACATGTCATCCAAAAGATATGGGGATAGGTCTCATTAACGAGCCTTTTCATGGCCACACAATTTGAAGCATTGTTAGTAATGACTTGTAAAATCAATGATCAATCAATGTTTAAACTCGATTGACGAGTCTTGAATCGAATTTCAATAATCGATTGATAATAGCTCAAAATTCGAAGTTCAAACGATGACCATTGACCCTTCCTTGCGTCACTCCATCCATTAGAGATGATGGAACACCCATACGTAGCCCACGACTTCCTACATTTTTAGTGTGTGGTTAAAGATTTTTAGGATGTTAAAGGAATGAAAAACAAGACAACATTGAAATATCCATACAAATTACAATACGTATTAGTACTTAATTATTACATTATACGAGCCAAGTTGCAACTTGCAGTAGTCACGAGTCACGACTCACTCTAGCTCTCTGCTCACTTCATCTCTCTCCTGGAGCAACTCTCTAGTCCTCAGCTGCTCCGTTCTAGGCTCTCTCCACTCTGAACCAATCTGAGACAGCTAACATCGCCTGGAAGGAGAGGTCACATATAAAGAAGAGCCTCCTGTTAGCAATGTGGGCAAGGTCCGTGTTCTCTTGGCTTTACGACGACACATTACATGTACCCTAACCCTGGATGATGCACATCCACTAGTTACAGTGCCTGCACATGCATCGATTGGTCCCTTCTGAGAGCTCAACATCCAATGATGGGTGACCATGATGAGCTGAGGAAGAGGGCATGCCCATAGGCTCTGAAGCCAATGATGTGGGGGGAGTCTGACTCCGAGGCTCCGAAGGTCTTGGTCACAATGGACATCATGTGACATGATTCAATGTTCACTGTTCAAACTTCACGAATCAAAAATCAGGAAATTGGAATGACGAATAAGGAATCAAAATTTACAAATCACAATTTAATGTGCATAATGGCAAAGTGCAGTCATTGGCAAAGAGCAATTTCCAAAGGCAATTGTTTAATGAGGCATGAGCAATCAATTATCATTTTTGCATATTACAATTAACACATATTACATAACAAGTTGAAAGCTAACAAGAACAGTCAAATTTCAGATTTGAAAGTCCACCTGCTCTTGCATGTGCAGCACGGGGACGGGGTGCATTGACATCCTCTGCAATTGCAGTGCTGCCAGGTCTCGCCAACCCCATGTCTCGTGGCGCTTGTGCGGAAGCAACTATGTCGTAGCCACGCACTGCCAAGGGGTGTGCTCGAATCTGCAAAGGATCGCCTGTGTAGGTGACGTTGCAATACCTGCAAGTCCACCTCTTTGTACCTGAGCTGCCATATCCTCTTGCAACTGTCACATGCTCTCTTGCCTTCGCCATGACACCATGACCTCGAATCTTGATTATACCCTAATGCCTAAGTTTCAAAGTTCTAAAACCTTTAACACTATTACACTAACTACTAACTCCAGAGCTCTAACTATAAACTAACTCTCCAATTTCCATCTTTTTTCACCGTCACTCCTCTCTCCACTCCTAACTTTTAACATTCCTTCACTATCAACTTCCAAGTTCAAGCTTCAAAGTTCACTCCATAAACCCACAAATTCAATGCACATCCTCTCTCCCCTCTAACCTTTTTTTCACCTTCTTCAAAGTTCAAACTTCACTCCCTAAACTCTCTCTCATCATTCATACTCTCTCCCTAAATCGACAACGTACATTCTCTCTCCCCTATCAATCATGATTCTCTCCTGTAAATCCACACTCTTCAAGTCCTCAAGAACAAAGGGACACTTCTATCTTTGGCATGAACCTGAAGTGAACCTCGAATCGGGCCCTTGCTGGAAAATCCCTGGAACCGATTCGGGTCCCCAGCCGATTCAAATCGGCCGATTCCGATTCGGGTCAGAATCGCCAATTCTTTGCCTTCAAATCGGCGATTCGTGCAACTTTGTGCACTTGCAGAGGATAGTGCTTGGAATACGGTTGATAGCGACCGAGCCTGTTCATTGGTTTTGCTTCATAGTCAACCTACTACATGCTCTTCCATAGAACACAATTTTGCTTCACTTTTTCAATGTTCATTGGCTGATTTTGAAAGCTTCTGCTTCGTCAATCGCTTCCTGTCTACGGGCCCTTTCTTGATGCTACTCATTACAATCACATTGCTCCCTCGTGAGCGTCCAATATTGTCGAGAACAATACTTTTTGTTGCTCAGATTAAGCTAAGGCATCCAAAGTTTAACGTATTTACAGAGAAATTGCTATGTTTTCTTCAAGATACTGCAAAAGTGGCTTGTGAGAACAATTGTCTCAGTGAAGGACGTTATTAAGAACCAAACTCGTATGGTACCTTTGAACCTTTCGAATCGCCTTTTCGAACCATGTTTGAATCGACTTTTCCAGGTTCAAATCGGCGAATCGATTTTCTGGTTTTTTTCCCCCTCCCTCTTAATTTTTTTACCCTTCGCTTATGTCAAAAACAAGTGCTTTCTTAGTGTTAATGGGGAACATGTCGATTATATTTATGATTAATCGATACTGAATCCTGACTTCGAACTTTGAACTTCGAACTCCTGTGTCTTGTTACCTAACAATACTTGTCACTTGTGGTTTAGGGTTCTTGATCCATCTGTTGCCTGCCGTTTCAGCTATGATCTATTTGATATCATATCATCAGTGACAAACTAGTAGCTACCAACTTCCGTACATGACTATGAGTAGAAAGATTGATCATTGTTACTCATCACAAAACATTAATGTCACACCATACACATTACAATGTACAATGTACATGGCTAGTTAGTAGTAAATTAGCAAATCTTCAGTGTTCCGAATTTCACGAAAATGACAATGTATACAATCATTACAATGTGCATTGTGTAACTGTTAACATGTAATAGATTATTGTACGAACTTCTAAGTTCTAACTTCTAACAGCTTACAGTACGAAGAGTAGTGAAGTACTAACTTTTTAGTTTTAACTCTGGAGTTACTGTGAGTACAAATCCCATTTGACATTCAACAAAATTATGCTGCTTCAACAAAACCTGTAGACTGGATAGGGAAGCATGACCTTTTCTTAATGACTCATATCTGCCTATCCCACACTGAAAGAATGGGCCTTAGAATAGTATCCTAAGGTAAGAGTATGAAGATATGACCTCCAATGTCTGTTTGTCTAATGTGAGCACATAACCTTGGTCTTTGAGATATTAACCGCCAATCCCCATCGAGTATACAAAGCATGTGGTTGGTCCAAATGTCACTATAAACCTTCCCTAGGCGGAGATATTAGGATGCAATCGTTCACATAGAGAAGTATAGAGATCAATATATCACTAAGTCTACACCATCCTCACTGATAACTCTCTCTAGCTCATCAATGATAGCCCAAGAGGTGAAAGAGAGCAACCTTGCTTCACCCTTGCTACTATCCACAAAGCGAGAAATACAGGGAGGATGGAGAGAAAACCGGGCGATGGTGATGAGTGGGATGGTGTGTTGTGACTGTGGTACTATGTTGACCAAGGGATAGAAGTAGGAGGGAGTGATCACCGCAATCCTTTGCTTAAGATATACATTTTCTTGTTCAAGCTGCTCCATTCGCTCTTTAACCCCACAGAGATCCAAAACCAACTTGCCGTTCTCAATTTCAAAGAAGTGTAATTGTCTTTTGAGTCCGATGCTTTCTTGTCGAATAAAGCTGATGTCATAAGCAAAGAGGCCTTCAGTAGGTTTGGAAGGGGTATAATCAACTGTGCGCAATTGATTCACCGCAAATATTTCGACAGTAGAGCGGGCATCCGTCTTGGATTCAGATGCAGATGCGGTGGACAGATTGATAGACTTAAAGCAGGTACGATGGCAGGAGCAGGTACCAAAAACTCAGATGTGAGGGACAGGGGGGTGTTTTCCGAGCCTTCCAAAGCAGGGCGTGGTGGAGAGTGGGGGGAGTTACCTCCCCCTCGTTTGTTGCGTGGAGCCACAGGACAACTTTGAAGGTTGCAGCAAGAACCCTGTAGGTCTGGTCAGCAAGTGGTCAACACCAAATAGGACCGCGCCCCAGGTCCGCTCAGAAAATGAGCCTCAGACCTCGCTCCAGGTCCATTCAGAACCACATGTCCAAATTCGCGGTCAGGTCCGTTAAAGGTCCGCTCAGATTCTTAGATCCTTTCTCAGATCCGCTCAAGTCTGTCGCGGAATGCTCGAGGTCAAGCAAGCAAGGGCAGAGAGAGAGAGAGAGAGAGAGAGAGAGAGAGAGAGAGACAGAGAGAGAGAGCTTTATCAATGCAGGTGGACTATTCTATACTGTTTACTGCATTATAGGTCTTTCTGAGAAAGCTCCCTCAACACGTTATATGTCCCCCCCCCCCCTCCCCCCGTACTGTTGACCCTTATCTTATCATCTGTTGGCTGCCCAAAATATCCCACCCTACAATTATATTTGGTTCTTTGAATGTTTCTGAATGGAGTATGGGTGCTTCCATGATCTGAATTGGGGATGTGTATTATGGATGTCTTTCTTATTTCTTTTTTGTTTCTTTCATTTTTATCCCTCACCACCAAAGTCTGTGTTGTAGAAGTCTTTCTTCTTATCTAACTTCTAGTGCTGTTAAAGCCTTGATTTCCAGACACAAGCAGTTTAGCCGTAGCATTACGAGGCAGCATTACGGGGCACCTTCTCATTTTCAAAGACTAGGCTGAAAGCAATAAATGAACCTGTTCACCAAGGATTAGTGAAATTTACAATCGAAAATTTGTTTGGACCTGTCGTAATCTGAAGTGTGGGGGGGACCATCATTGCTAGGCGTGCTTGCCATTTGATTATTTATTCCTTAAATATGAGGAACTACAGCTCTCAGGAGCTCATGGAGCAAAAAGGTGGGGCTGGTATTTCAGAGGACAAAAAGAAACAAGAACTCGAACGCTAATGATTGACTATGCAAAAATAGGCATTGCCCATAAACTTTATGCTTAGTCTGGTTTCACTTGAATTTTCGTATGAAGTGCATTCAAGATTGCACCTACCTGCACTTACATTTACCTACAAAAGATGTATTGTCTGAATTTGATTGCTATATTCTGATCTACTTGGTTCCTTGAGTGTAAAACCTTGTGCTTGTGTGAATGCAAATGATTGGGTTAGATCTTGACATATAATCATAAAGCATTGTTATAAAGCCTTTTGGCTAAGTGGTTGCTATTTTGATTAACATGACAAACTGTGAGCCTAGGCAATAATTCATGCCTTCGACATATTCATGCTCCGGTCTGCCTAAAGGGCAAATTTGCAATTACATTCCAGTAAGACTGACAATTTGCTCCTTTTTCAGGATCATGCCTCAAAAGCTCTCAAATATTCTTGCGGTGGAGAGCAATAGAATACGGGTGATAAGCAAGTGTGATGCTACTGAAGTCCTAAGAGATGCTTTCAAACAAACAGAGGAAGCATTGGTCCATGAGTATGAGGTTTTTCAAACTTTGCATCCCGTTTATTGTGTTTGTTGAATGTTTCACTTGAGAGAGAGAGAGAGAGAGAGAGAGAGAGAGAGAGAGAGAGAGAGAGAGAGAGAGAGAGAGAGAGAGATATGTGGGCACTAATCAAGTATATCAATTTTACAGGGTTGCACAGCAACAGTCCTTTTGTTGTGGAGAGATGGTGATAAGGGGTATTATGCACAATGTGCAAACGTTGGTGACTCAACTTGCATATTTAGGTACTTTTTTATGTTCGAACTGGGACATTGTCTCGTGAGAGTTGGAACTGATTCTCTGAACATAAATCCTTTTCTAAATAGTAAGGATCGATTTTATCAACTTACAGTATTAGAGGCACTGGGGCCTATTTACTATTGTATCAGTCAAGGTACAGGGGCCTATTTACTATTGTATTAGTCAAGGTACATTGTGTGTACACTTAATAACATTCATAGAGATTCCTGGGATGTTGGCATTATGCATTAATTATTCCACCAGCGGCCAGGCTTGTTTCATGTGGCTACATGAGTGCATTTCTGGAAAGCATTCAGGAGGAAATTGGCCTCAATCCCAGAAAATTTATTCTTATGTTGTAACTTTTGGAAGAACAAATCCTAGCATTCTATTAGATTATAGTTGATATTGTTTGCTACTTTCCTCCAGTGTTGGAGGAAATCAGGTCATCATGACTGAGGATCACAGGTTGACAAGTACAACCGAGAGGTCTCGACTTTTGGCCATGGGGAAGCATCTAAGAGATGGTGAAAATCGGCTCTGCGGTGAGCGTACATTTTACAAAATATGCATTTTATGCTTTCATAGGTATCAAATTAATGTTTACTATCAATCTGTTGGCAGGTAAAGCCCAGATGTGTCTCATATTACTTTGTCAATGTGAACAGATATGGTTATCTTGTATGACGTTTCTAGAGGGTGCAGCAAGTTAAAACTGTTCAAAGGTTTCAGCTTAGTTCGTTGTGCAGGTATGAATATTGTTCGTGCTTTGGGGGACAAGTTTTTGAAGGCTCAAGAGAGATGTTTTTCTGCAGAACCTTACATAAGCAGACTTTTGAGAATCACAAGTGAAAGCAAGGCACTTGCAGTCCTGGCAAGGTAACATCTTTTGTTTCAGATCCTGTATCACGGAGAATGTGGAATGCTTGAGAGGGTTTCTTTGCTTGGAGGAAAGAAGTTTTGAAATTCCATGATTCCTACTGTCATCTGTTCTTGAAAGTCCTTTGGTTTGTGAAGAGTTTGTGACAGTGGATCTACCAAAAACCTGAACTGGAGCATGCTGAACATGTGCATCATCACTTTGTTGGGTGTTTTGCTGCAGTGACGGTTTATGGGATGTTCTTAGTCCAAAAAGAGCAATGAGCTTGGCACTTGAGGTAATATTGTCATTCGTTATACTAGTATTTTCAGGTTTTAAGAGAATGGGTTGGTGCTTGTATATGTAGTTCAGTTTTTATGGTTAGCCAATTTTTCATTTTAGTTCGTTCTTATCATGCAATTAATCCTGAGCTCTGATTATCATGTTTCAATTCCGAGTCAATGTGATCATCATCAGGAATCTAATTATATCCTGCTGGAATTTTAGAACAGTAATTGACAAAGGATTTTCTGCAAGATTAGAGGAAAATGTTGAAATCATCAAATATGATTAGAGGCATTAGAAACCTGATGTGTTTGATTAAGGATATAGTGTTGTTTCATGTTTCCAGCAGGAACTATGCAGATGCAGATAGTGCAGTGTGTGGTTCTTATGTAGCAGTAGAGCCTCATATCACTGTGCCATCTCATCATAGAACAATCTCTCCCTTCATCTGCAGCTACACGATTCTTGTTACACGGTAGATACACAATTAATACATAAGAGATTTTGATGATTTTTTACAAGTTGACACTATTCAATGGTGAATTACAGGCACGAGATGGGCTTGAAATCCGTGAGGGAAGAAGACCCGTTCCCCTAAGTGCAGAAGAAATTGCACAATTGCTACTAAACAATGCTCGGTTGTTACGGACAAAGGACAACACTACTGTGGTCGTGTTAGATCTTGCATTAAGCACTGAAAAGATATATCTTACCGTCTAGAGGTATTACTTACATGCAGTTGATTGATCAGGTCGAGCTGTTCAGCATCTATTCTTTTTAAGATAACATGCCTTAGAACAAGTCTCTTTTCATTTTTCTGTGACTAGGATGTATTTATCATATCATTTCACTGAATACTTTATGGTTTGCAGAGATACATTTCCACTTGTGGCTTATGTCCCAGGTGCTAAGATTCGCCAAGGGTACCAAAATCTGTTGAATCACCATCGACAGTCTATGGCACAATTATTTTGGAGGTTGAAAACTTGCTGTTCAGTGCAGGAACAGAACAAGTGGGAATAGTTATCTGAGCCGATAACTAGTTTTTATATGCACCTCAGAGATAGATAAAGCATTTCATGAAGTTTCGAACTGGATAGAGCACATCTCTTTATTCAGAAAATTGCAATTTTTGAGATCGCACAAGAGAAGCATTGAGCTTTCTCCTCCTGTTCAAACAATGCTTTTAATAGAGAAAAGTTTCAAGTTTGATTGGTTGCTGATCGAAAACTTCATTCTGCATCCAAATTAGCTGTTGGGGATTTGTTGTTTGAAATGTTTGTTGTATGCAATAGGTGCTATGGTATGAAGAAAGAAGCATATGTGCATACTTGCTTACATTACAAGGAAACGCAATAAAAACGTAGTTTCACATAATCTTGCTTATAGCCGTTAGCTGCCAGTAAAGATCTTGGCAAACTTTTTAGTTGATTTTGTTAGGGCATTATCTAGCATGGTTGCCTTGCTTCATACATACTGGACATGCATTATCTAGCTTCGTTGCCCCCCGATTCATGCAATTATGCTACAAAGCCCGTGGGGTTTCAGTGTACAGGGCTTAATGCTGGAGAGCCCATAAGCCATGGGATTTTCCCTCATAAGCCAATGAAATGGCTTCAAAAAATAAATCTCTGCAGACTTTACACGGGAAAGACCCCGCCTAAGCAGACTCTCCAGGGTTTCCGTGGGTTAACTCTGTCCAGGTTAAGATTTTCTCTTTTACATGTGGTTCTTACAGATTGTTATAGTTCAATATATTAGTGGTTCTTTTGGTGTGATTGAGCATGCTTTTCGCTGGAGGGTAGGGTAAGCCCATTACATGCCTACTATGTTTTTTGGCCTGCAGTATTTATGCAAATGGACGTCCAACTTTGTGGGTGAGTTTCAGGGATTTGACTACTACCAAAGGAAGGCCCTGAGGGCAGAAGAAAAAAAATTCTGGCCACCGCTACATATTGTAGCTAGCAGACGACGGCCTGCGCTTTCCCGCCCATAGGCCATAATTGTCATTTGGAGAATAATTGACTACGTGGCATTAAATCATAGGTTGTGAACACACGTTCAGTACCTACCACCTGCCTACAATGTTACCTGGCTACCACTTACCTACATCACAATTACATCCTGCACAGGTCCTGCCCCATCAGAGCAGCTCAATAGTTACTGGCGACCCCACTGGGTAGCAGGGCTGGTCACACCTGCTACATAGTACATGTGTTGCTACATAGTACATGTATCTAAGGCTGAAAACGAGGGAAAATACTTTATATAAGTTTTGCCTTGGTTCTCAGCCCTAGATGCACTCCTTGACATGGTGCAGGTAGTGCTCAGGGTGCTGAGATTAAGCAAAGCTTACACCATAGTACATAGCCTGCAGGCACCCGGCCTCCACCATATACGTGTTCATAATAGGATTGATTCTTGCGCCACGGCAACTTTCCAAGGTTGCCTAAGTCTTGGACAGTCCGTCACAGGGCAGGAGTTTCTCCTCCATAAAGACTGCGGCCATTTATTTTTCTATGTTTTGTAAATGGACGTATCAAATTATCTTACGGTTGTATAAGAGAAACGTCCTGTTTTTATTAATAAAAGATGGGAAAACCTATCAGAGTACAAAGGAATGCATGTTGAAAGCGTAAAGGCCATAAGGCGAATTGAGATACTGTACAACTATAACAAAGCAACAATCTCGCAGAGTATCTACATAACGCCTACTGCTTGGTGTAAGTCGCTAGTTAAGACAGTTGGAAGTTTAGGTAGTGCAGGAAGTTGTGAAGCAGCCGTTTTTGCAATTACGGCATGTCGAAGTATTGCAAGTGCCTGAGTGCGTTGTAAAGTCATAGAAACTCGTTGACGATAATAAGCCGTAATGATAGATAAAGGTGAGGCACCACATCCTTGGAGTTTCGCTGCAAAACCTGCACAAGAATTTTTTATGCAGGCACCCATATGTTTCCAAAGCAAAAGGAATAAAGTCTTTTCCAGGAGTGTGATGCGAATAATCTCGTTCTTTATCTAGAGCTGCATGAGAAGCAGCGGCACCTTGAGTAGTTGAAGCACGACGAAGGTCAGGCCGCGAAGGATCAACAACAACAACATCCCCAAGTGTGTGAACCCCCTCGCGCGAAAGAACAAGATCAACTCGACGCTGAGGTGAGTGTGAATCAGACACAGACAAGATGTGGGTCTGCTCCCGAACAACATGAAAGATGCACTCATGTGCAATAGATGCCAATACGTCACGAATGGAATCATGAGTCGCAGTGCGCTCTCCGCTAGAAGGGCAACGCATGAGATGAGTGCCAAAAGGATCAACAGGGTGACCACAGGAACATTGTGGCTACTACAGATCAAAGCCTGATCTTTTGAGCCGAAACAGTTTGTCAGTGTCTTTTTCTTAGAAAAAAGTGTTAAAAGAATTTAAAGTATTTTTTTACTTATGTTAAAGTTTTGTTTGAAGGGTCAATGAAAGGTTGAAAATTTGGCATTTGTCACATTGCAACATGGGATAGGTTAGAAGGTTAGAACATCTATTATGCAAGCCTTTGAAAGGGTTGAAAAATATGAGAGACATCCATTGCCACATGGTAGTGAGTTATAGGCTAAGGGCCATATTCACAAGGCCTTAGTTGCTATGTGTTGAGATTATCCATTGTAAGTTTTATAGGGCAATATAAGCATGATTTCCTTGCTATTCCCAAGGGTGCAAGTCATTTTAGCCGTAATTTCCTTTATGAAAATTGTTGTAAAAAAGGTATGCTTGGAAGGTGTGTGTAAAGAAAGGTAAATTTTTTTACATGCACTTTCTAGGCTCGAGAAGGTGAATGTCAATTTTTTTGGGAAATCAGAATAAGAGTTGCATACATTTTGTCTGCGGATGTGTTTCCTTTGAAAAAGAGAAAATGGTCAATTTACAGCATGTTAGCTGTTATGCTATTTTTGGCCTTGGGCAGGCCCTTTTGAAGGCTTGTCACGGTTTTTACTCCTTGCATAAGACCCAAACTTGAGGGTGTTATTCCATGCTTTTTAATGTGAAGCCTTGTTTATGCCTCAAATGAGCTTTATGGGTGCAACTTCTAGATAGCCCAAGGCCTTATTGGCATGAAGGACTTCTCTTTTGTAAGTCCACGGGGTTTCTAGCAAAGCTCTAGAAAGTTATGCTAGCTATAAATATATACAAAAAGCAAAAAATCCCTAAGTCTTGGCCACTATGCCATCAGGTGGGGATTCCCATTCAATGAAGTTATCTAGCTAGAATTTCACTTCATGATACTTTTATTTTGGTGAAAAGTTCTTGCTATGACAACTTTCGCAGTCTACAGAAATACTCGCATTGTCAAGATAGTGTTGAAGGTGTTGAGATCGTCTACAGAACATGCATTGTCGACAATTTAAAATTCAAGGGATTGTCACACAAAATTCAAATTGACCAAAAGTTGATGGACTGTTGAGGTTTCATCTTAATTTCTTTTTCTAGTTTTGATTGATATCCTTAGTGTCATGCCCACGACTGAACTGATCTTGGATTATTATCTCGTTAGGAGGTCAGTAGGCCTACCTCGATCCGTAAATTAATTATGATTATGAGAGGTTGGGGCCCTCATGGGTGTAAGGTCATAATTAGTGGTTGGAGGCCTAAAACTCAGGTGGATTTGTATGGGGCTATCAGTGACTCATAAGAGAAATAGATAAGGTGGCCCAGTTAGGCTGTTGATGTGTCCAGTGAGGTGTCACAGTGCACTAGTAGTGGTGCATGAGCCATGGAGGTTATAAGTATACCCATTGGGCTCTCGCTAGTGTATGCTTCATTTTATTGCAGTCGGAGTGACATCTCTCTCCTATTGAGCATTGGTTGGTCCATAGCTTGGGGGCTAGATCCGTTTGATCTAGGTTTGGTTGGGTAGGTTTGTCTACCATTCGATTCTCTTTTGTTCTTTGGGTTCATCATCCTAGTTGTGGGTCCTTGTCAGAAAGGAGCGAAAGCGGGAGCAAAGTTTTGGTGGTTTGATTCACTTTGTTCTTTTTTTGATTTTCCGATATTTCGAGAGGATTTTGTTGCAAGTTAAGTGCACTACCCAATTTTGCAACAAACGTTGTGAATCGGGCTCTTGAAAAGTAAAATTTGGAAATGGACAGAATCCATTTTATAAGCAATGTTTTGTATTTTATTGACATAGATTACGTCAAATTGCTTTTGCACTTTTCTTTTGAATGCAAGGCAGTTTGTTTCAGCAATTTAGTGGACATATCGGCTGCCTTTGCGCAAATTATGACCCTTACTTTAAAGCCAAAAATTATGCATTTCAAAAGAATGGATTCACAATTTTTTAATGCTCTTAAAAGGTGAATATGTCCGTAAAATCTCGCTAGTTTTTTCAGCAAGCTTTAGTTTCTTAGTTTCTAGAAAAAAAGATTTGCGGTTTTCACAACCAGAAACATATATAATGGTTGTATTATAGGAGTATTGTGAAATCTTTTGTGAAGAGTTACTGATTACAAATTCAGTTTGTATTGAAACTAGATAGTTCTAATTCAAGAAACGGTTTGCTGAACTTGTTTTTGTTGGATTATTATTCTTATACTTCGATCTTTAATCTATATCCATTCATCTATCCAGTTTTTGCATTTTTACATTACACAGTCTGTAGAAATACACATGAATCGCCAATAGGTGACTACGACAATTATCAAGCAAATATCGAAGGGACCGACAAATATTTGTCGAAGGTTAATAGATCATGTTACCACTTGTTATGAAGCTAAAGACTTGCTCTAACCATTGTTAGCAAGTAATTATCGTCAAATCTAACTTGATAAGTGCCAACACAATATGGCTAAGTGTCAATTGCGATCTACGACCAAGCAACTGTCTTTTACTATCATCTGTAAGCCTATTCGGCATTCCTGACTAATATAAATGGCTGATCATTTTTTCTACATAGTAAATGTTATCTAAGAAATCAATCTCACAAATTCTAACGACTTAGAAGTTACAATCAAGTAGAATCGAATGTGGCTATTGTCGCAATAGTTTTGTTTGAATTTGATAAGTGTACTCATACATTAGAAGGAAGATCTTTCCGTAGAGCTTGATAGTTGCATATACCAAATGTTGTTTTTTTCAATTTGGTCTTTCTTTCCTTCTTCCACCAGTTCCTTGTGGGTTGCGATCAGTCTGATCTTAGTAAGAACTAGGATCCGTGAGTTGATGCAAGGAATTAAATTCCCTTTTAGCAATATATTCTTTTGAAATAATCTCCGATCGAGATTTTGATTACCCATCCCTAAACATTCAAACATTTCTAAACCAGGTACAACTGACAGAATCATGAGCGTTACTTCTGAGTTAGCTGTTTGAATCTACAATAATACATCATTTATTGATACTATAGTTTATATGTATTGCTTATAAGTCACAACCATTATGAGTTATTTTGGATTTATTCAAAGGGTCATGTGCATTGAATACATGAGAACTTTTGGCTTTGATCTTTTTCAATGGAAAAAGATGGAATGTTATCTCGAAATCTCAGTTGGAGTTGGATAGTTGATGTAAACAAAAAATTAGAACCTCATGTAATGAATTTTTGATAGATCTTAAGTTATTTAAGATTAAAATATAAGAGTATTAGAATCGAGATGCATTCTAGATTGGACCTTAACTTTGGAATGACAATTTGTGTCATATCTAGAGTAAGGAAATTTTGAGGATTATAAATCTTATATAAGCATCGTAAAGTGAGTGGTTAAGTTCGAAACTTTCCTTGTGGAAATGACTTTTAAGAAAAACTCATATGTTTTTCAAGAATACTAATATTCACATTCTCTTATCTTCAAGTATGGAATAAAGATCTGATGAATTATGATTGACAAATCATACTTCAGATCTTAGGTTATACTTGATCATTTGGAGAGGGCAACGTGCGTAATTAAAGCAATAGATGCTTCAAGCATATGTTTCCCAAGGACAATCTCATTGGGAGAAGTGTCTTCCCTTGATTCACGATATCAAACTGGAGCACGAATGTATGACTGCTTGGGTTTTTCTTCAGCTAGCGTGCTTGGATCCGATATTGGTACGGATCTAAAAAAGAGAGAATATAAGAACTTTCAAAGGGAATATTTCAAATTCTCTACTTCGGCGCGGCAGCTATGCCGCCTCCTCTTTGCAAAGATTTTGAAACGAGTGATTGTTCAAACAGACATATATCAGTAATGTGAAAGGTATGAAGCCTCAAAGCTCTGAATGATAGTACTAGATACTGTCTGGTGTGATTTGCAGTATCTTAAACAAACAAATGAGAGATTTCTTGGCACAACTCTCTGACAAATGACACTTTTCACAAAGACTAAAAAAAATAAAAAATATTGTAAAACGTTTTCCACTCAATAGATTTTCAATCTGTCTGATGTTGCCCTGGCGATGCCTCCGGGACTGTGTCTTCGTTTCCCACTAATAACTATGAGCTCCAAAACCTGCAAAATACACCAAGAAAGATTTCTTCCAGCCATTATTTTTTTTTGTCTCTCCAAGATTTCATTTCCTGTGAAGGACTTTCTCATTTCGTTGCGGAGCCTGTGACAAGCTGTATCCACTGATTAGGCATGCAAGACTATCGCAGCTCTGATACCATGTCAGGAATTAGATATGCAACATCAAACATTCACCGTAAGCAATCACCAAGTAGGGAGACGAAAGAAGAACACGCAACATCACTCAATCACACTAACTTCATACTGAATATAAAATGTACATATAAGCCCTGAACGTGATAGAAAAAACTTAGGACTAGACTACTATACTAGTCTACGGCTAGTTACAGCTGGTAAGAGCTGTCAATAATAAAGTACATCGAGAACAGCAACTAAGAAGTGTAACAATGAAGTTTATCATTGATTTCTAACACCTAACGGAAGCCGTCGGTCGAGATGCCAACAGAAGCCTTCGGTCGAGATGCCAACGGAAGCCTTCGGTCGAGATCCCAATGGAAGCCTTTGGTTGAGATCTGACGCAAGGCCTTCGGTCGAGATCTGAAGCAAGGCCTTCGGTCGAGATCTGATGCAAGGTCTTCGGTCGAGATCTGACGCAAGGTCTTTGGTCGAGATGCCAACGGAAGCCTTCGGTGAAGATGTCAACGGAAGCCTTGGGTCAAGATCTCAATGAGGGCTTCGGTCAGATATGATTGGAGGGCTTTGGTCAGATATGATGAAGGCTTCACTTGAGATCTAATGAAGGGCTTCGGTTGAGATTTGATGAAGGGATTCAGTTGAGATCTGAATTTTTTTTTTTTTATTTATAAGCACCCGCGTCAGTCGAGATGGTAAGAAAGAGAAGCTTGGATAGATGGGAGAGAAGGTGCTTGGCTGAGATGTGAGAGAAGGCGCTCGAATGAGTTGAGATAGAAAGAGGAGTCGGTTGAGATGGTGATGGAGGGAGGTGGAGACAATGGGTAAACTGTGGGTAGAGGAGGATGTAGAAGGAGCTGAGGATGTATGTAGATTTGTGGAGGTGGGTGCAGGTCATTCTGAGCTATGAACGGATCTGAAAATGTTTCAGATTGCTTGTGTGGATCTGATCAAAGACAGTGTTGTAGCATGTAGCGTTTCAAAATGTGAGTGGTGCAAGCGACAATGGGTCAAATGTTGAAAGATCCTCTACTTAGGAGGATCTATCTACTGGTTCTTTCTCTTATGTCTTGTTCACAGAACCATTTCTGCCTATTACCAGACTCATTGGGGATTTATAGATGTTTTCTCGATGTTACGATGCCCAAACTAGACAGAATGGATGGATTATCGTTGTAGTATTGTCCTGCCTGTCAGAGGACACTCAAGGTCGTTCTCTCTTGAAAGCACTCACACTCAAACAAAGATGCAAGCCATGAACATTCATTTACAGATCAGCATGCAGCCCAACTGACCGTTCAACAGTTTCTATAGCTACCAACTCTAAAAATGAGTTATAATCAGATCCTAAACATTCTACATTGAAGCTACACCTGCATTAGTTTACATAATTTAAACAAGAAACTAATCCACAACATTTTAGAAGTCCAAGAATCAAGAAACCAACCAGTCTTTTGATTCTTGGACATCCCAAGAACATCAAGAATAGGGTTGTAAGATAATATGCAAGAATCACACCACAAATCCAGTCTATTTAGTTTAACTTAATGCTGATTCCTACATTAATCCACAAACAAGAAATGAAATCTAATCCACTCTAGGAAAGCAAGAAATCTAATCCACTCTACGAACCACAATCACACACAAAGGAGGGAAGGGCAAGATCATGAATGCATTCACTCAAGAAACAAGCACGATCAAGGAGCTCAATGGATGCACCAAAACTCATGGAGGCTCTTCTCATTTCAGCATGGAGTAGGTACATTTTACAAAAAGCTCCTCTTCTCAAAGAGGGAGTCTCTTAAATAAGCAAGAGAGCTCCTTAGGTGGCATTCTAGTGGAATTTCCACATTTTACAAATTAGAAGATTATGCTCTCCACTAGAGGTCACCATCAAAAGATGGTTCACTCTACTTTCTTTAAGAGGAGTCTACTTGCATTTATTACTTTGCCTAGAAATACTAGTTCCTACATGGTCATTCCATCTTTCCGGATTCACCATGAGGCTTACACAGTTCTTGCTTGTCATTCCTACCTAGCATTTCTTGGCTCTCATACTCGGCTCTCAGTCTTCGTTCGTCTCATCTTCTCAGAGACCTCCTCGGTCTAAGGTGAGAGGTGCTCTTGGGTATCTCCATCCGAGTGTCTTGGGGATGCGTCAAAATCAGCCAACAATTGAAAATTATTGAAAGGTACTAGAGAGTTTCAGCTCTTTGGGAGGTGCTTTTTACAACCCTTTCTTTGGCTGTCTACTTTCAGAAATCCTTTATGACCATAGAAACATGTGTATAAAAAAAAATTGGAGTCCTATAGAGATATATATGTGCACTTAAAGTTACCCATGTGAAGTGCTGAAAATTGGAGATTTTTTGGGGCAAATTGCCATCAATCGAGAGAATTTTTTTTAAAGTCTAATAATAACACAATGCAAAGTCAAGTCTAGTTCCACATACAATTGAAAGATTAAAATTTCAATCATTTGAAGACATGTTATGTCTCGTCAAGTGACCAAGGGTTTTATGCAGACTTTTGTGTGCACGCACACAAAAATGTGCTGAAAACAACTCTAGTGTTAAGGCCCTTGGTTTGGATTTAATACCTACAATGTATGTTCCAGCAAGGAGAGGAGGAAGGAGGAGGAGACTAGCTATGAAAGAGCATGGAAGCCGTTCTCTCTCTCTCTCTCTCTCTCTCTCTCTCTCTCTCTCTCTCTCTCTCTCTCTCTCTCTCTCTCTCTCTCTCTCTCTCTCTCTCTCTCTCTCTCTCTCTCTCTCTCTCTCTCTCTCTCTCTCTCTCTCTCTCTCTCTCAAAGCATTCACAAGATGCAAATAGGAGAAAACTCAACTCTTTGATTGATCAAATGAAAGTTGTGAACATAAAATACCTCACCTTCCAACGGGGAGGAAGGTGAGGTAAAGGCTGAAAACTAATCACTTCGACAAAAGAAGTGGCAGTTGTCACTGGTTGCCTCTTTCAAAGCCTAAGCTATGTCCAATAAGAGAATAAAATTTATAGTAAATCCTAGAAAATGTATGGGAAGTGTATGTAGTGAAATTGATTTCCTAGCCTATCCTCAATCAACCCAAGATACCCACCCAAGATACCCCCACCAAAACTGGTGGTGGTCCCATGACACCTTGCGATATTTATTCATTTGGGGCTCTGGTTATGCTCGCGCTGTACCTTGATAAGATGGTACTGCACCTTCTCCATGAATTCTAGATGCTCCATATTAAAATCATATTCGTGAGAAAAAAAACACTTATTTGTTCTGGCAATCCAATTTGAAGTGGTCCAAGCCAAAAATCTTGATTCGAACCACCCAGCATTGCTACACAATAATATAATCTAGCGATTGGCAGCTGGTCGTGGACTTTATCTGATGCCATGAGAACATTTGGATTGAATGCCAAAGGAGGTAGGCAATCATCCCATTTGGTAGCAGTGGATGCCAACTTGGACAGATCATTGGCAAATATTGTCGATTGTCGCATAGTTGGATCTGACAAATTCTGGTACTCAGCACCATAAAACTGAAGTGCTCTGTTAAAATCACTGATATCTGCCGATTGTAAATCTGGTGAATGATGGGCCAATTCAAGGTGTGGAAGCTAATTTGATCCAATGGCACACCCAAATCTTTCCACTTATTGTGTCGCGGCATCAGTAAATAATAAGGATCTACCCGCAATTGGCGAGGGCTGGCAACGTAGCTCATAATTTCTTGAAAACTATCGCCAAAGCCACTACTCTCCCAATGCTGGTAGTTTATCCAACTATTTCCCTGTCTCTATCTCAGAGGTCTTAAACTTGATAACCCATCCACCCCTCGAGGACATATCCGGATGTTGATGCAAAGTTTTTTGGATCTGGTCCTCGATGGCGATCGGTTTTTGAAATAAAATTTTGGTCCTGATGAAGATGGACCGGTCGGGTTCAACAACTTGGGAATCCATTGTATCTATGATTTTTGCTCCGTCCAATCCTGTATTTATGCCTCCTTGATCTTGGTGTTGAGACGAGAATTACGGCATCACATGAACTAGAATCTGAGGCCCGATTTCCAACACTTGAGCGGCTATCTTTTCGTAATCCTTAATGATTGCCTTTGCCTTGCCAAGCTCAGTGGTGGCCGTACGTTTGAGTTTGTCAATTTTTCTATCATGCCAGACGATAGGTTTCAACTTTCTTGAACAGTATCTGATTTCATCCGGTGTGACTGGGCGATCAGGCACTTGTGTTTGCAAATAGAAATCGCGTTCAAGGGTGGTCACATCCAATTCACATCGAAGACGTTCGCATTCAAGCTTTTCTAGGTCTAGTTGTCCTGCCAACAACAACACTTGTTGTTTTGAGTCCTGGACAGCTTTGTCTACTTGGTCTTGTGCCATCGTTAGTGAATTTTGAAGGATCATCACATAGTTTTCGAGGTGTTGAGCAGATTTGGTGGCCTTCTTCAATTCAGCTTCAGACTTTGCCTTATGTTGTTTGGCAATCTTGAGCTCGCGGTTCAACTAAATAACCTTTTGGCTAATCAATGTGTTTTTGGTCCCCAACTTTGATATGCACTTATTCATATCCGTTTTTTCATCAATCATGGTCTGGATCACCCACGCAAGGCTTGAAACTAGACGTAATGCGTCACAAAATCCACGGTGGTCATAATAGTAGTGACATGAGCAACATGAACAACACCTGTAGGGATTGTGTTGGCTCGGCTCTGATGTCTGGCTGGATCTTCTTCTTGGAATATGTCTTCTCTTCAAAGCCTTTTGGCACCGTGGCGTCGAACTGCTTCAGAGATGGAGCATCATGAGCGACCCTGATGGTGTCTGGTGTGGCTTCGGCTTGAGTTTTCTCCTCTCGACCACCCCATTTTGTTGAGGAGTGTAGGGGCAAGATAACTCCTTCTTGATCCCTTATTGATCACAAAAGTCTTTAAATTCATTGGAGATATATTCTCCTCCATTATCACTTCTAAAGAACTTGATCTTGTGATTATGATGCTTCTCAACAAAAGTCTTGAACTTTACAAAACTCTCAAAAAAATGTGCTTTAGAGGAAAGTAGATATACCCATTCATATCTTGAGTAGGCATCTATAAAGGTGACAAACATTGTAGCTCCACCATTGGTCTTTGTGCTAGCAAAATGCACATCCGATTGGATCAATTCGAGATAATGACTTGTCTTTGTGATTGAGCTTGAAAAAGGTAACTTGTGTGCCTTAGCCAAGGCACAAGCTTCACATACCTTTGCCTCCTTTGCCAAAGATCTTGGAAGGCCAAGAGCAAGCTCCTCCTTGCACATAGCTTCCATGGACTTGGTGTTGATGTGACCAAGCCTCTTGTGCCACAAGTCAAATGTGGTCATCTTGGTCTCCTCGGCTACCATCACAACTTGGTTAGGATCTACAAAAGCATCAAGTTTAAATAACCTCCCAAACCTTGTTCCCCTTGCTATGATCATCTCACTTTTCTTGATGTTGCATACATTAGTAGAGAACTCCACAATAAATCCATGATCTAAAAGCTGGCCAACACTAAGCAAATTCTTACTGATGCTAGGAATGAAGAGAACACCATCTATCTTAGTCTTTTTGGAGGATCCTAAGCATAAGGGAATGGATTCCACACCTTCAACTTTACATTCATGATCATTTTATGTAAAAATGGACTTTATAGGTCCTACATAAGATGTGAGTTGATAAAAAATACTCCCTTTTACCCGACATGTGAGAGCTATCTATCCACCAAGGATCTTCACCTTTGACATTTGATGATGAAAAGGTTGACATCATGAGTGAGTCCTCATGATAGCTCTCTTCCTCCTCTTGTCCAATGTTGGTTTGGCTTTGATCTTGCTTTCTCTTGAAGCATTCCGAGGCATAATGCCCCATCTTGCTACAATAGTAGCACTTTATTTTAGATTTGTCCTTCTTGGGCTTGACTTGTGATGATGAGGATGTGGATCCTCCTTGATCTCCATCCTTTGCTTGCTCCCTTTTGAGTGGTCTTCCCTTGGTCTTTGCTTTGCCTTTGCTCTTGAAAAATAAGGCTTTGTCATCACCATCATTGATGGAGAGCCTCTCCATCCTTGATTTGATATGAGCCTTCCTACTCTCCTCGACCATCAACACACTTTGAAGGTCTTCAATTGTAGGCAAGTTTCCCATGATGGCATAGCTTTGGACAAGGTTAGTAGAATCACTACATAAGCCATACAAAACTATTTGCACAAGCTCACTCTCTTTAATAGGTTCACCAACATAAGTAAGCTCTTTGTTCAAATCTTTTACTCTCAAAACAAATTGATGTCCACTCTCACTCCTCCCTTGGAAGCATTGAAGAACTTGGTTCTTGAGGGAAAGTAACCTTGAGATATTCTTGGACTCATAGATCTTTTGAAGAGTCTCCCAAGCCTCTTGGGCTGAGGTACATGCTCCTACTTCTTTGAGCAAATCATTTGCAACATGCATCTTAATACAATGAAGTGCAAGCTTGCACCTTCTCTTGTATTTAGTTGCTTCTTGTGGATGGATTGGCTCATCTTCCTCTCCATTCACAATATCCATCAAATCTTGCATGATAAGGATGGATTCCATTCTTAACTTTCAAATTGAATAATTTGAAGAGTTCAATCTATCACTATAATTCAAAAGATAGGCACTTATGGATGCCATCTTTAATGATAAGAAGATAGATTCAAAGAAACAAGATAGATTGTGACAAGATATGATCACTACTAGATATCCCACTCTCTTTGGGACCTGGGATGAATCACTCTCTGATTTATCAACAAGATCTAAGGTGATCTTAAGTTTGATCTATCTTCTAGATCCAAACTAGATCCAAACTTACTGTAGATTTGATCAAACTAGTCTCCTCCTTGATCTCAACTTCACAAGAAGGGTGAATCTACCTATACTGAACCAAAAGAAATTTATAACACACAAATGTCTTACAAATAAAGCTTCTTAAATTTAGGTTGAATCACATTGACATATTCAATCACAAACCTATCCAAAACCGAGTAGAATAGAAACACAATTTTCACTAGTTTTGCATTTCTAGATGAAAAATCATCAAAACACTTGATCTAAACCTAAAAGGTGTATTTTAGGACCTTAAAAAGCCTAAGAACGACCTAATTAAGCTCTCAAATGGCTAATCAAAACTTCTAAAGAGTGGTGGCATTCAAATCCTTATGAAAATCTCTACTAGGACATGTACTCCAAGATTCAACTCATAAGAACTTTCTAATTTGGTTTGGTTGAATGGAAATGGGTCAATCTTGGTTCCTGCAACTATAACTCAGCAAAACAAGTTTCCTTTGATCTATTATCACTCAAATGAAACCAACATTGATGGTACAATCACTAGATTAGCAACTAGTAGCAAGGACAAAGCCAATACTACTCAAATCTAGGATCTAAGCTTGAGAAAATCAAATCTATAGCTCACTTTTGATTAGGCTTTGATACCATGAAAATTTTTTACAGCAAAATGAATCCCAATCAATCCTAAAAGTTATGGAGGATGCACAAATAAAAGATCTAGATCCAAACTATGAGCTAGAATCAAGACTAGTTACCAAAACTAGCAAATTTGGCATTTAACTCCACATTAGGCACATAGATTTGATCAAATGAACCAGAGAAAAGTACAACAAGCTTATTAGACCTGTAAATAGGTTCAGTACCTTCCAAACCAAGCAATTAATGCATAAGAACACTCACATCCAATGGCTAGAACTCGCCACCAAAAGACAATGATGATAGAAGTGGAAAAACTTGATTTTTCTTGATAATTTGATGGAGATCCCATCATGTACTTATACATTTCAAGCTCGGATCTGAGCATATTAGGGCACCTCTGAACTTATCATACCCTAACCCTAGCATCTACCCTAATAGATCATTGGATCCACCCTAACTTGGGGTCAAGATCTTGAGATCCAAAAACAATGTAAAACATGCTATTTTTAGATCCTAGAATTTCTCTAGCCTATGCAAACACATTTTTGCCTCATTTCAAAGATGCTATCACAATGTAATATGAGGAATGAACTTATTGGAAAGCAGCCTATGTGATTTGGCACGCGTGGCATCTATTTACATGGCCATCTTGCCAATTACAATGCATGTGACCAAAATTGGTCAAGCTAGAATTGTGACATTTCAATAGCCACTTCCCAAAATTTGTGAAGTGAGAGAAAACCACTTCTCGTAAAATGAAAAGTGAGAGATTTTGCGACGTCCTCGTCCGCGTCAATGATCCTGATTTGTTGACCGTATATATACTATGTACAGTTGTCACAAAAGCCATATACTTCCAAGTACAACGGCTTTTCTAATTAGGCGACAAGCATTCAATGTAGTTAATACACGGATGAAATCTATAAATAGATCATCCAAGCATAGATTATTGGTTGCTCCGTCCATGAGACGTATTATTTGAGCCTCCCAATTAAGCCGCCGTTAATTTTTTGGTTGTAATTGCTATTTGTATTGTACTTCAGTGTAATATAGTAGCAGTGGCTTTTCTATCTGTGTATAACGTAGATGAATGCTTGTTGTGATTGAATGCACTTTCTCGCTGTTTGATCGCGCTTGTTTACTCACTCTGATTAAGCGTTCTACTGTAGATGAGGATATCATCTAAGAATACAACTACACATTGACCCAGATATGGGCAAAAAAGATCGTTCATCATCTGTTGAAATGTAACAGGTGCATTCGTCAACCCAAAAGAAAGCATGAGAAATTCATAATGACCGAATCTCATTCAAAAACCTATCTTTTGCACGTTATCGGGATGAATCCTAATCTAATGATAACCAGTTCTAAGATATATCTTTGTGAAGTATTTGGCTCCATCTAATCAATCTACTAGATCATCCATACGAGGCAAAAGATATTTATTTTTAATAGTTACCTTATTCAACCCCTTGTAGTTCACACACAACCTGACACACAGACATCTACGACTCCTCAGTTTCTGATTAGATGATGGCTGTCTTTGATGCCTGAGGAACTCGCAATATCATACTGCTCTTCCATTTATTTCAGAACCATACTTCACATTGAATCTGATTTTTAGTAATACCACACACAAACCATTTCTAATCTCTTCAGTGGACTATACTTTCGTTTTTTAGAGTATAAATTAATTTTTAAGATCCTGTTGGGCAATTAGAACACTTAAAGTTGTGATTACATTTAGCATAAGCTATCCATTAGACTGTTTTTGCATCTAGCAACTGATTAGAACGGGAGAGCTGTTCCGCAATATTCCTGCTCTCTTCTCCGTTCGCGTTCTTCTATCTCCATTGCCCCCATAAAATCTATATCATTATCTGGTACTTATCTCATTTAGGCGTATATTTTTTTCTACTGATGTAACTAATCAAAACTATTGTTTGCAGCACATCCTTCTTCATCATGCAACTTATTTTGCAAAGGAATATGGGAGCCTAAGTATCTTATCATCACAAGGCATGAAAAAATTTCATTGGCAAGCAAGGGGAGCATTTCATAGAGCTATAAATCATGGATGACACAATTCAAGAAATAAATATTTAGTTCAACTTTTTTAGTGGTTTTACAGAAGAGCACAATTTAGATATCAAGTTAAAAACTCGTCAAATATTACGATTTTTTGAAAGGTATTCAAATTCATAACAAAAGAGATATCCTTGTAATATATCAAAAATCTATTACAGAAAATTGTTTAATTATCATCATCATCCTCTTCAAGATTCAGACGAATGGTATTGTCATGAAGGAATATTTTTCTTTCATATGGATCCAAAATTTTTAAATTTTTTCTTTTGCTCATATCAATGTAATCCGAATAAAGGGCCATTGCAAATGATCTTTTTGTAATCTCATTGGGAGAATAACCCAATATTTTAATTGCCAAATCTCTTTTCACAAAAATTATTTTATATGTTCCTCTTGCGTACTTATGGCCTCCTAAACAAACTGATAATGATTTGATGGCCATAATGATGGTGGTAGCATATGGATTAAAAGATGAAAGATATATACAAATCTCATTATTTTGAAAATTTTCAGTTAATGAGATAGAGACACATTCTTTCTTCCGGCTGATACACCTCGGACGCCTCCATATCTCATACATACCAAAGGCATCTATTTAAATAGCATCCTGTAAACAAGTAAAGAAAATCAGTTTAGAATGATACATAACAATGCAAACTCATACTTTAACACAGTGTTTGAAATAAGAAAACTGAACAATATCAATACCAATATAATATCTACGTACCAGATCATAATCATCATATTCAATGACGTTTGCTCTACTAATGTCATGTTCTCTAATGGCCTCTACATTTCTGGAGGGGATATACCGAGTCCTTGGAGAATATTTTTTCTGGAATTCCAAAAATTCCTCCTTTGTAGGCAAAGTTTTGTCATAGGCTTTAGATTTTTCAATCATGGCCTCCAAGGCCTCATTGCCAGATTTCCAATGGCCATCTTTATCATAATCTATCTCACTTTCAAGGTCATCATATGTGTAATCAACAATGTCAGAAAATTCTGATAAATTTTGTGCAAAAATTGAGACGATTTCATCCTCTCTCAAATTCAAAACATCTTTTATATCGTTAAATGAAATATAACTCTCATTATTTATAACATATACGGGAATATCAAGTAGAGTTAATTGATTGACAAGAGATGCAAATGGATGAGAATCAGAGAGGATGATAGAATGAGGGAGAGTTTTCTGATAATCTGAGGCCATAGATGCTTCAGCTTCAACTCCTATATCAGTATCTGCATCATCTACATCAATTGAAACAGATGAAGATGGTAGAAGATTCAACAGACTCATCATCTGAAATCTCAGCAAATATGTAAAAGACAAAAAAAGCCATTCCTTTGATTAGAAGACGACTTATTCTTTTGTGGATACTACAATATATATTTCTTTTGTAATGATCATGGATGTTAGAGTACTTTCTATTGTGTTTATGCTTAGAGGATGGTTGGAAATGCACAAGGTCCTGAAAATGAACGAAACAAAAACTTTCTATATCCTGAACAGGAGTACTAATAATCTGAGAAAAATTATCAAGAAGAGAAAGTCAATTATAATTGAGTCTCATAAACTAGCTTATCGATATCGAAGAGTGCAAAAAAAAATACTGGAAAAATACTCTAATTTCTCAGATGGAATGTCACTGGCATTCAAAAAATCCAGAAGTTTGTTATCTGAGGACATGGAGAAACTAGCCATATTGAACTTGATATTGGTTCAACGCGATTGAATGATTTTGACCAAGGACTGAACAATAGTGCGCGTGTTGATCCGATATCGTTTTGATGAGACTAAAATTTTCCAGATGAGCACACGTCAGAAGAAGCTGATATTGCTTCAGCGCATTTGAATGAATCCGACCGTGCACTGTAGGCGAAGGCGTGCGTTGATTCGATATCGTGAGAGAGAAAGAAAACAAAATGACGGAGTTCAGAATAAAAGATCACGGAATCGAAATATGGAGAGTGGTGCCCATATTTATATCCTATTCTTATTGATCACATCCATACATTTGTCAAATAGTGAATTGAGGACCACGGCCTATATTTATCTACCAATTAGAGTCAGAGAAATTTGTACCTCCCCCGAAATACATTAAATAGTCTATCACTAGATTCTCCGAATCATTATTAGTACTGACCCTAAAATTTGTACTTGCACCAGAATACATTAAATAGTTTATCACTAGCCTCTCTGAATCATCATTAGCCCTGACCCTAAAATTTCTCCGATATCATTAAACAAATATTAAAGAAATACTAAATGGACATCATTGAAAAACCTGTATGAGAGCAATTATTACAAACTCTCGTCCTATTTAAGCACCGTAAAGACAATTTTTTTTTTTTGAGATAATTGTTCATTCATAAGGCGAAGCATTTTGAAAGAGCCGATATCGATTCCACACGAGAGGAGAAGTGCTTCATCGAAACAGATCAAATAGGCATGCATTGATGCGATACTCAGGTATGGCGAATCAGACATCGGATCAGTGCACCCGTCACAAAAAAAAAAACTCTTCAACTTGGACTTCGCATGGTGATTCGCTATTGGAATGTATTATGACTCATCAAAGCTTGTTTCAAGAAATTCCTCATACATCCAAAGCTATAAAAAATCTGTCGAAGCAAGCTTTGATGGTTCATAATGCGTTCCAATATATTTTTAGTGCGTCTCAGATATCAGATCAGCGCGCCTGAGAGATGAAAGAGATTTTCCACTTGGACTGCGCATGTTGAATCGCTATTGCAAGAATTTTTTTTTTGAAAATTGTCGAAATTACTGGATTGCATTTTGAATGATCAAAGCTTGCTTCGGAAGATTCTTCATATAGTCCAAAGCTAAATAGAATCTATTGAGACAGCGTTGATCATTCATAGTGCCCTCCAATATCGGTTCAACGCACGAGAATAGCCTCTCTGGTTTACACATGCAGTATATGCGCGCCGATTCGCTATTGAATGAAATAATGGCCGTTGTAATTTTCCAAAATTATGATGATTGGATATCAAAAGAGGTTAGATATTTATAGCACAACCTTGTCAATTTCCGAAATTAACTGTAGATGTGACCATACTTTTCCATATTTACATTACCATGCGTTTTTGTTATTACGGTTGTCATTAGCCATATCGACTAATCATTTTGATGACCGATGGATATTTAATTGGATTTGATTGACAAGTCTCTGAATATCTTCAAGTAATGATCACTGTAATCCGAGCCTCGGAATTCCAAACCACAACATATGCAATCATTTCGAATTTGTACTATATATACAGATGGACGACGCTTAAATTTTTTTTGCTTAAAGTGCCTATCATTCTCTACTTCCATGCAATATCGATTTAGCGCGCTCAAAGAAACCTACCCGCTTTCCAATTTTACTCGTGCACGCCCATCCATCGGTTTGGTTTCGGTTCAAGTATCGGTTCGATGCGCTCGACCTGAATTCTGATCCTGTGTTCTCCTTGCGCGCACGCTGATCAGATTTTGGATAATAATGGCACGGACTAAGCAAATAGCATGAATCCACCCTAGTGGAATCCCAATCACAGGAGGAGGTCAGAGAAATCCTCCACCACCGCCTCGTCCACCACCTCCTCCTCCTAGGCCAAGGGACAAACGAAGAGACCCTCTCTGGCTTAAGGATATTTGGAAGCTACAAAAGACCAATAATCTTCTGATTTCGAAAGCTCACATACAGAGATCCATTAGACAGGTTACAAGAAATCTATCTGCAGATGTGAGATGGACTGTAACGGCAATTGAGGCACTGCACACTGCATATGAGAATTTTCAAGTATAAATTTTTTTCAAATAGTGTTGTTGTAGTTGTCCATGCCAAGGGGTGACCATCATGTCCAAGGATTTCAACATTGTGTTCAAGCTACAAGACATATGACAAATTTGCTGAGTACTTCAGACCAGCTCCGTCCTCTACTCCAAAACAAGATATAGAGAAAAAAAAAACGAAAACAATCTCAACCATCTTGGCTTGTTTTTCGAGTACAGGGCGGGAGTGTTTCAAAGAAGAGGTCTCATGAACCTCCTAATAAAGCGAGAGATTTTTCAAAGCCTTCTCCTTTGCATTTGAGATTCTAACTGCTCGACAATCTCCTCCTAAGTCTCCTTCTCCTCCTCCTAGATCTCAATCTCCATTTTCTCTTCCTAAATCTTCCTCTCCTAATAAATCTCCTCCTCCATCAAAATCTCAGTCTCCTCCTACCCTCACAAATATTAGTTCCCCCCCTCCAGTTTCAGATAAGATTTAAATGATTTTGTAAATTTAAAGGTCAAATTAATTTTGCATGACAATTCTTTGAGTGGCTTGTTTGTATTACGTCCTTCACCCCTGCACTTGCTTTTGTAAATACTCCTAAATATGCATAGTATGACCAATTGTTAAACACATATCTTAAAACTCTAGGTCCTCTATACAGTTTTAAGATGCCGAAGACCAATGCTAGACTTCCTCTTTCTAAAATAGATACAAGTGAATTGGAAAGTAGAGAAAAAATGCTAGGCGACAATGTAGGAGGGGGGGGGGGGGGGGGGGGGCAATTCAGTACTGGATGGAGTTTTTCTAGACCCCACTGTTTATAGATGTAGCATTGTTTCCACTTCAATTCATGGCTGCTTTTGATTTTCCTGATTTCAAAAGTCTACACGATGATATGCTCCAATACGTCAGGCTAGGGACTCCAATTCTCGTGCTCTCATACATAACAAAGTAAATGTATTTTTATTAGATTTTGTTAAGTAAAAAATTTTATATGAATTTTGATTTCACATTCATTCTCATAAATTTATTGTTTTCTGATTACAGTGATCATTGGAGCTTATATGTGTTGTCCTTATATGTCAATGATGAGGGTGTGTGTAATTCAGTTTGTTTAAAGATAAACTCTATTACACACACACACACACACACACACACACACACACACACACACACACACACACACACACACACACACACACACACACACACACACACACACACACACACACATACACACACATAAAATTGCCAAGAGCCATATCTAGAAAATATTGGAACTCTTTCCAGTACCACTTGCAATAGCATATACGAAGCTAAAAATGGTTGATGCAGAGGTAAAAATTTATCAATATCGATTCGATGCGCCCTTGTAGTTACTACTTGGTTTTTTTTTCATATCGTGCACGCTGATCCGATATTCAAACATTATTTTTTGGTTATCGATTACACGCGTTTGTTTTCGTTGTAGATTTTATTATAACCTTTTGCGAGTTGATCCGATATAATATAATATTAAAATTTTGTTACTAACTTTCATTTATGTTTGAATACTGCAGTCCTCCCAACAGGTTGATTCTGTCAACTGTGATTGGTATACGGTATGCAATGCCATGTTCTTTTTCAATTGGCTTGCACTACAAGATGAACTTTCTAATCTGGAAGAGGTAATCTATTCCTGATAATTCCTAATAACTAACATTCGATTAATAACATTTAATTGTGTTTTTTTTTTTTTTTTTTCATAACCACATTTCTAATAATCACATTCTTAATAACATTCCTAATAACTAATCTTTGATTAATAACATTTAACTGTGTTTTTTTTTTTTTTCAGTTTAAATGTCCGAAGGTCTCCCCAATGGAGATAATGCACTTCAGGTAGGAGACCGTAAAACTTGTGATCGAAAATTCATATTTAGTTGTCGTGGCAAAGTGTTCTCCACCCAAGCTACTTCCAACTAGTGAAATGGATTTAGAGATCATAGATTAACATCACTCACAACTTGAGGAATGATTTTCAGGTTGATACTGATAAAAAGTTGGTCTCCCTTGATGTGGATGAGATACATGTACAAATTTTTTTTATAGAAATATATTTACAGTTTTCTGTGGTTGTTCTTACATGTTTGTTTTCCTAGTATTGATTTAGGTTATTATTGATTCATCTTCAATACAACATCAAAGTGAGCATTTGTTTTTTGATGTGATATCTAAATGTCATTGATGAGTAACATACTCTGCACTCAACTTGCTGATTTTGTTTCGTATCCCAACCAACATCCAACAACTCGGCGATTATTTCAGCACTCAAGTCCTTACAAATAAACATTGTTTTCGGTCTTCGAACATTGCATTTGGAAAAGAAATCAACAAAAATAGTAAAGGGTAGATACCAACCTAATCTATTATTCTTTGATCTAGTGCTACATTTTAATATACTCTGAATATCAATATATAGTCTAGATTGAAATTGCTGCATCAAGAGAAATCCATTCCTCACTCGAAAAATTTGGTAGAAGGTATGGCTCTAATCTACCAACTAAACCATTTTTATCAGGAAAATAAGTGTGATCATAAAAGAAAACTCCTGACTCTAAAAGTGATTTTGGAGAACAACCTTTATATTGTAAAATACTGATATCCGAATGTATGACATTGATTATTCCTGCAATCAATTGAACTGTTTGCCACCCAATGAAATTTGATGGATACAAATATGCAAAACCAACAAAAATATCACAAGAAAAATTTAAATTAAATCTAAAAATTTACAATTGCATTTTCTTCTATCATTTGGATTCAAATCATGAATGTTGAGCTCATTGTGAAGATAAGCGTGCTGAACTAAAACTTTCGTGATGGATTGACCGGCAGGTGATACTTTGAAATCCATTATCCTGCCTTTCCAAGAACTTCTATATATGTTATTCTTTTGGAATGAGCCTTTTGCAGAAGGATGCATCAAGATCCATTGATATTTTCGCTATATTCTTGGTATCCATTGATCTTTTGCATTTTGTTTATTGCAAATATTGATTGCATCAATGGTTCCTCTTGGTCTCCGATTATGTATAGCCATTAGTAAAAAATACGTGTACGCAAGTTGAGAATGGAGAGAATGAAGAGATCGAGAGGTAAACCTAAGAATGGCAATCCAAAATAAGAGATAGAATGAAGAGAATGAGAGGTATACCATATGAATGACAAAAAGTTCCTAAATTACAAGGATTACTCAACTACAGTTTACGAATATTGACGTCAAATCAACCTCGAGTTACAAAGATGAGCAGCATAAGAGTATTTGGACAGTAACTGTGGTCCAATCACAATTGTTTGTTCCGCCTGGCGGGATATTTGAAAATCATAAAAATTTGACCGAGAAAGTTAAATACAATTTCTGTCCATCAACCACTATTACAGTTCGTCACAGATGGACACCATTCATTGGGACACATAAGCGTTGAAAGCGTGCGAAGTTAAAAATAACATTTTGACAAAGGGCCCATTTTGAGTTCTAATATCCCCTAATGGATAGCATATCTCAGATTTCAACCTAAATGAAAGATCCACATCTAACTCTAACATCTATTAACCCTAAGCATTAACACTAAACAATTACCACTATATCTATTAACTCTAAGATCCACAATGAGATAGAGACTTGTTTCTCTCTCTCTCTCTCTCTCTCTCTCTCTCTCTCTCTCTCTCTCTCTCTCTCTCTCTCTCTCTCTCTCTCTCTCACAAAAAAGAAAAGTAATGGCAACCCCAATTAACATTCAAATCCAACAATTGATAAATCCAAAGAAAGCATGAGAGATGGAGGAGGAAAGAAGAAGAGGAAGAACATTCTCTATCCATTCCATAAGAGAGCCAATCTGCTTGTATTAGAATGAAGAGAGAACATGAGGAACAACTCGACTTTGCTCCTATTTATTGTGTAGAAAGGCCTTGGCCTCAAAATTCTATTGGCCAATTTCTACTTCCCTAACTATTCAAACTTAAAAAAGAGTGGAAACCCATTCAATAATTGGAGGAAATCAATTTGAATTTGAATTTGAACCAATTTTGGTGGGAGTTCCAACTTTATTCACTAACTTGACATTTAGGCCTGCGACATTAAAAGTCTCACAAAAAGGCCTAAAGTCCTTTTATTGATTTTTAACTATTCAAATAACTATGTGATCATTGGGTTGGACTTACACACGTAGGGTGCCAAATCCCTCTCACTTATTAACTAGGGTTAGGGTTGCCTTGGGATTCGCAAACCCTCCAACAATGTAAATTTTTCTTTGTTCCTATTCCTTAGCTATTTGTGGGCACCATACCCTTCATAGCTCTTGGTCTCTCTTGGGTTCTAAGACTTAGCATAAGGGAAAGCTACCTACCTTGGCTTAAAGCCCTTGGTTTGGATTTAACACCTACAATGTATGTAGCAGCAAGGAGAGGAGGAAGGAGGAGGAGACTAGCTATGAATAGAGCATAGAAGTCGTTCTTTTTATCGTACATCCATAGTTTGGCTCGTTTTGACCTGCAAAGCACTTTGCAACAAAACTAACTAGCAAGGGGAGATACTACACAAGACTAGCGATCTAAGCATCATACATGTGTAATAGAATAATAAACATTCACCTCACAACTCACTCACTCACACACACACACACGCACGCACGCACGCACACACGCACACACACACACACACACACACACTCTCTCTCTCTCTCTCTCTCTCTCTCTCTCTCTCTCTCTCTCTCTCTCTCTCTCTCTCTCTCTCTCTCTCTCTCAAAACATTCACAAGACGCAAATAGGAGGAAACTCAACTCTTTAATTTTTCGAATGGAAGTTGTGAGCATAAAATACAAAGGATTTGGCCCTTATATAGTTGGGTCCAAAAGAGTTGAAGTTGTTAGAAGTCAATGATAAACTTCATTGTTACTGTTTACGATGTACATTAATGTTGACAGTTGTTACTAGTTGTAATTAGCCGTAGGCTAGTCTATTAGTCTATTCGTAGGTTTTCTCTCTCTATCAGGGTTCAAGGTTTATATGTACATTTTATATTCAGTATGATCGTGGTGTGATAGAGTGATATTGTATGTTCTTCTTCCGCCTCCTCACTTGGTGATTGCTTATAGTGAATGCTTGATGTTGCATATCTGATTCTTGACATGGTATCAGAGCTACGATAGTCCTGCGTGCCTAATCAGTGGATACAGCTTGTCACAGGCTCCGCAACGAAGTGAGAAAGTCCTTCACAGGAGGTAAAAGCTTGGAGAGACAAAAACGGCTGGAAGAAATCCTTCTTGATGTATTTTGCAGGTTTGGAGCTCACAATTATTAGTGGGGAACAAAGACACAGTCCCGGAGGCATCGGAAAGGCTAGGGTAGCATCAGATAGATTAAAAATCTGTTGAGTGGGAAAAGTTTTACAATATTTTTTTTAATCTTTCTGAAAAGTGTCATTTGCCAGAGAGTTGTGCCAAGAAACCTCTCATTTGTTTGTTTGGGGTACTGCAAATCACACAAGACAGTGTCTATTACTGCCATTTAGAGCTTTGAGACTTCATACCTTTCACATTATTGATATTTATCTGTTTGAAGGATCACTCATTTCGAAATCTAAGCAAAGAGGAGGCGGCGTAGCCGCCTCGCCGAAGTAGGAAATTTGGAATATTCCCTCTGAAAGTTCTTATACATATATATATTTCATACCAATATCGGATCCAAGCGCACTAGCTGAAGAGAAAATTGAGCAGTCCTACATCTGTGCTCCAATCCGATATCGCATGTTCGTACCGATATCGGATCCAAGCACACGAGCTAAAGAGAATTCCGTGCAGTTGTACATCCGCGCTCCAGTCCGATATCGCATGCTCCAATATTGGATCCACACGCACAAGTTAAAGAGGATCCTGAGCAGTCGTACTACCGCGCTTCATTCCGATATCAGGTGTATAACCAAAAAAATAAATAAATTATTATACAGTTTCGTGGCGTGATAAAATTTGGAGACTAAGTTGTGTGCTCAAACTGAGCCATTTTTGTGATCCGGACTTGTCTATCCAGTAATGGCAACTCTAAGCGAGAGTGTCCTCAATGAGTCAAGCAAATTGGAAGGAGCCGGCAACTATGCAGTTTGGAAATTCAAACTGAAGAATATTTTGATGGAAAAGGAGCTATGGGAGACGTGACAAGTGAAGAGACAAGACCATTGATTGAAGAAGATCAACGACATTTGACAGGAGAAAACAGAAAGCACAGAATGTCATCAACTTATCAGTTAGAGATGCAATTATTCCCTACATTTCGGATTCAAAAGGACCAAAAGAAGCATGGGATACGTTGAAGGCATTGTTTGAGACCACAAACACATCTCGAGTGCTATTCCTGAAGACGAAGCTGCACACATTGCGGATGGATGATGGTGCAACTGTTGCTGATCACCTACTGAAGATCAAAGAAATTCGTGACAAATTAGCAGCAGTTGGAGAGCGAGTACAGGATTGTGAGATCGTGCAGTTGACATTGAATAGTTTGAGTGAGTCACATCAGATGTTTGGAACAAGTATAGCCACACGGGAAAATCTTCTAACCTATGAAGAGTTAGGTGGATTGCTTTTGCAGAAAGAACAACGTCAAGAGAACTTGAGTCATCGCAACAAGGGATTTGATCAAGCTCTTGCAGTCAGGGGACGTGGTGGTAGATTTGGTCGTGGAAGACACCAATCAAGAGGTGGAAACTCAAATCGTGGATCATTCCAACAATTTCAAGAACAATCCAATGATGGCCCAAATCGAGACAATTGGAATCAAGGCCGAGGTCAAGGATGCGGCTATTCCAGGCAAAATAAACCTGAAAATTGTAGGTATTGCAACAAACCTGGCCACTGGAAGCATGAATGCTTCAAGAAACAGAAGGAGATAGAACAAAGAAAAGACAAAGGGCTAGTGAGAAGTTATGGTGATCAACATCAATTTGATGATTATTATTATGAAAACAATTATACTAATCAACATCAATACGATGATGATCAATATGAAGATGATACATGTGAGAGCTCAAAATTGTTCATTATAACATTAATGACAAGTGACGAAACCAAGGATACCTGGTACATTGATAGTGGTGCATCCAAGCACATGACTTCAAGGAAAGAGTGGTTTTCAGAACTCAAGGAAACTCACAATGGTGATGAAGTTGGACAAGCAGATGGCAAATTGCTATCTGTTAAAGGAGTTGGAGTGGTACCAATGAAGTTAGCCAACGAGAAGATAAAGTGGATAAACAATGTGCAATATGTACCTGGCTTAGCTAACAATCTACGATCTGTTGGGACGATGGCTGATTAACAAATCAAGGTTGAGTTTGACAGCGACAAATGTCTTGTCAAAGACATCAAGAATCACTACAAAGTGATTGCTACAAGAGCTAGAGTCAACGAGAATCGATTCTACAAATTGAATGCGAGATCTTTTGCTCAAGCTATGGTAAGCACAGTTTGTGAAAGATTCAACCAGTTTCATCACATTTTGCAATATTTTCATATTTGGCATATTGAAGTCAAAACTTGTTTTAGACTTAGAGGTTGACTTTTCAAAGTTCATTAGTCTAAATTTCATTTGAATAAACATTTTTTGAAAGTGTGGGAAAGATAGAATGCGAGTTTGAGTAGATTCAATTTGAATAAGTTGGGTACATTGAATCTAGACCCAAAATTGGTAGGGTTAGCATTTTGGTGGGAAAGCCAAGTGGCCAAATAGGGTTTGGACCTGCTATAAAAGGATGTAGCTCATGGAGAGAGTCATCTTCTCTCTTCTCTATCTCATTTCATGCTTATACATGGTTCTCTTGGGTTCTACTATCCATTGGTGCATTATCTTGGTGATTGCTTGCAATTCTATGTGTAGAATGATCTATATTTGTTATTTTTGGATCCACACGTGTGAAATACAGTAGCTTGCTGGTTTTTACGGATAGCAACAGTACATAATCATTTCATTCAACTTTGATCAAGTTCTATTAGTGTTTGCATCTCAAATTGTGTGTAGATGCTGATTTTTCTACATTGGTGAAATTGGTAGTGTATTTCTCTTTCTAACCAAAGATCATTCAAGTAGATTGGATATTAAGGATCTGAAATCTTTCACATGGTATCAGAGCTTGTGTTTCAGGTTATGAAGGAGGAAATCAGATCTATCAATGATTTGGTGAAGATATCAAGTCTAGAGCATGCTAGAGAGGATTGTACATCAAAATCAGATTTTTTGCTTTTGTAGATTGGATCTTTTGTAGATCAAAACACTAAATAGGTCATTATACTTGTTCAATTCCATTTTTTGAATTCACATGCTGGATTTGGCCGATTTTTGGATCATTGGTTCAGCCTAAGTGGTGGCTCATAGATTGCATATCAAATTTTCAGCATTTGCATGTAGATTTGGAATAGTCAATTTTTTGTGATTTTGTCAAAATCCTAATTTTGATTGGATCTCTAGATAGTGAGGTTGCTAGACTTCATTTGAGTGTGTTTCAATATTAGGAAGTGGCAAAAGTCATTAGATTGAGGATAGATCATAGGTTGATCAAGATTCCATGATTCTATGTGTTGATTTGCTTGGATAAGTGCTAGAAGAGAATTTGTGAGATAGTTTCAAATCTTGGTGATTTCTTTTGAAAGCATTTGCTGTTGTTCAAAGGAGTGCTTTGTGCATTGAAGCAGGTTGAAAGAGAAGATCAGGTCATTGCTACATGGCAACCTCAATTGGAGTCATGCTGGAAGCCAATGATAGGCTTACCTCAAGTAACTATTCATTATGGAAAGTGAGGATGGAGTCACTTCTTGAGATGAATGATGTTTTGGATATTGTTGTAGGTTTGGAGGAGAGACCAGCAACACAACAAGATCAATTGAGGTATGACAAGAGGGCCAGGAAGGCTCTACACATGATAAAGATGAATGTTACCAATGAACTTCTCAAAGAAGTTGGTAAGTGCACATCATCTTTGGAAGCTTGGAATTCATTGAAGAAGCTTTATGAATCCAAGTCTACTTCTAGAGTGTTGACTCTAAGAAGGCAAATCTTTTCTTGTTTGCAAAAGAATGAAAAAAGTCCAAGTACTTTTGTTTTGAGAATGAAAGCATTGAATGATGAGTTAGCTTACATAGATGAAAGCATTAAGGAAGGAGAGCTTATTCAAGTGATTCTTAATGGCTTGTTGGATGCTCATGCTAGCATTGTTCAAAGTATTGCTATTCAAAAGACTTTGTCAAGTTTGATGGATCTTCAAGAGATCTTGATCAATGAGGAATATAGGCTTCAAGCAAGAGGTGGATCTACATCGACACTTCAAGAGGATGCTATGTTCACAAAGGGCAAATTCAAGGGCAAAACCAAAAGCAAGTGGTCTAAAGGGCAAGATCAAGTGGATGTTTCTTCAAGTGGCAAAAAGAAGGATAGATCAAAGCTCAAGTGCTTCTATTGTGACATCAAAGGACACTTTGCAAGTGAGTGCTACAAGAAGAAGAGAGATCAAGGAGACAAGCAAGGTAATCTTACTCTTGATGAGGATGGTTTGGATGTGCAAGATGCAAATGATGATGTTTTTGTGATGTCTTCATGTATGTTTGCTAATGATGGAGATCTAGATCTTTGGTGGATTGATAGTGGAGCAAGTTCACACATGACCTTTCACAAAGAGTACTTCACTTCTTTGTTGGCATATGGAGATGACAAAAGGGTGATCTACATGGCCAATGATGGTGAGTGTGCAATCAAAGGGATTGGCACAATTCCTATTTCTCTTTCTACAAATAGGAATGTTCATTTGGAGGATGTCTTGTGTATTACCAAGAATTTGTTTAGTGTGAGTCAAATGCTAAGTAAGGGCCTCAAGGTGGAGTTTGATGGAGATGCTTGTTTGATCAAAAGGAAGGATGTCTTGATTGGAAAAGGTAAAAGACAAGGGAAGTTGTTCAAACTTGATGCTTGTGTTATTGCTAACCAAGTTGGATGTGTTGCAAGGGAGCAAATACCTATTCAAGAGGTTTGGCACAAAAGGATGGGACACCTCAACTTCAAATCATTGGAGGTAATGGCAAGGAAGAAGGTTGTGATTGGTCTTCCAAGTTCCTTAAGTAATGACAAACATATTTGTGAGTCTTGTGCTTTGTCTAAGTCACATAGACTACCTTATACTAGATCTATTTTTAGATCTACAAAGCCTTTTCAACTTGTACATTCGGATATTCATGGATTTACTACAAATAGCAATAGTGGAGCTAAGATGTATGTAACATTCATTGATGATTTTAGTAGATTTTGTTGGATCTATCTACTAAAGAACAAGGATGAAGTGTATGATGTCTTTGTCAAGTTCAAGAACACAAGAGAGAACCAAATTTTCACAAAGATCAAGTGCTTGAGAGGTGACAATGGTGATGAGTACATATCTAACAAGTTCAAGGCCTTTTGTGATGAGCATGGGATCAAGAGGGAGTATACAACATCAAGGACCCCACAACAAAATGGAGTGGCTAAAAGGAAGAATAGAACTTTATGTGAAAGTGCTAAAGCTATGAGGTTAAGTGCCAATCTTGACAAACCATTTTGGGATCAAGCTTTGTTGTGTGCCAATTTCTTGTGCAATAGGTGGCCGAGTGCTATTTTGGATGGAAGGACACCTTTTGAGATGCTATTCAAGAGGAGGCCGAGTGTCAACTTTCTAAGAACCTTTGGATGCACATGCTATGTCAACATTACTCTTGATAATAGGACCAAGGAGGATCCATCTTTAAAAAGAGGTATTTTTATTGGATATAGTGAGGTGAGTAAAGCCTACAAGGTCTACATTCCTTCTACTAACAAAGTGATTGTTGGTAGAGATGTCATTTTTTATGAGGAAAACATTCCAAAGGTGTCTTCAAACATGATTGATGGTAAAGTAGATGGATCTAACATTCTTGATGTTGATGAGAAGGATCCTACTTTGGATGGTGGTGATGATGGACCTTCATCAAGTCAAAAGCCAAGGAGAACATCAAGAGAAAGACAAGTACCTTCAAGGCTCACATATGATCAAAAGGGTAAGCAAGTAGTTTCTGGAAATTATGTTGCTTTCCTAACCTCTTTGGATGATCCTACAAGTGTAAATCAAGCAAGAAAAGAAGAGGAGTGGATCCAACCAATGGATCTTGAGTATCGATCTCTTATGAAGAGTGGAACATCTTTTGGAGGATCTTCTTGTGTACATGGAGCTATGCAAGTGGATGGATGTTATCTTGCTGTAAAATCAAGTAATGGATCTGGAAAACAAAGTTTGTTCAATGACTTTGATGGTCAAGTTGAAGATCAAGAGGTTGATCTCAAAGCACTTCAACTAGTCAAAAGGGAAAGTGACAATTTGGAGCTAGTCAAGAGCATCAAAGGAGAGGTAATTGGCAAAGGTGTTATGGATATGTTTTTACAGCATATTGAAGACTCAAGTAAGGTCAAAGGAGCAGCAAGGAAGTGTTGTTCAAGTTTACTTTACTTGTTCTATCTCATGTTTGAGCAATTTCATGTGGATGTGTGCAAATTGTCAAGATATGGTAAAACTAGTTACTTTGGTGAGTATTGTTTTGATGTTGGATTTGTACTAGCATTCTTGGCTGATTTTGCTGATGAAAATGAAGCTATTGGAGGTTCATTATGTCACTCATCCATGGCTAAGTTCTCAAGTGTTGAGCTACTTGGTGCCAATACTTGGAGATTGTCAATTTTTGGTGAATTCATGATCATTTTCTTGTGTCAAGTAGATCTTGAAGATGGACTAGTGCAAACTACTTGGTTTATGGAGTCATGTGGTGCTGGATTTGCATCATTTATGTACTCACCTACTCATGGATTTCCAAGGTTTGATGGTTTCTTATGGCAAGATGAAGATGGAGGCTCATTCATGGAGTATCATGGTGGATACAAGGCAACAAAGGACAAAGGAGGAGGAGACATGCAAGCAAAAGTCGATCACTCACATTTATTGTTTGTTTGCTGTATTTTTCCAGAGAGTTTAGAGTTGGAAGCATGGTGGAATCATTTCATTTACATTCTATTTGATTCTTCATGTTCTAGTCACATTTTTACATGTAAAATTGATGTAAGAAATAGTGAAGCATCCCAAGTGGACACTATTCTCTATATCAATTATGATTGTTTCTATTTTGAGCATTACATGATCATTGAAAGGAGATCTATTCTTAGGAAGAAGATCATTCTTATGATGGATCAAAGTTCTATTGGCAAAAACTATGCTAGGAGCATTGGAAGCTAGGAAAGCGAGTTTTGAGGTACATCATTGGAACTCGAGATTTTGGCATATTGTATGAGGGATTATCACCTAATCTTTTTGGATTTTCAGGTTCGGACTATGCTGGAGATGTAATGGATAGGAAATCCATTAGTTTTTATTGTATTTTCATAGGTGATGGAGCTATATCATGGATGTCAAAGAAACAAGCCACTATCTCATTGTCATCTAGTGAGGCCGAGTACAAAGCTCTTACACATTGCACAAAGGAGATGATATGGATCAAAAGGATGATCAAAGATCTTCACTTGCTGGATTTTTTCAGAGAGCCCAATCACCTTTTGTGATAATCAATCAGCCCAAAGAATGACATCCAATCCTATCTTTCATGCTAGGAGCAAGCATATTGAGATACAATATCATTTTGTGAGGGAGCGAGTCATTGCAAAGGAGGTGGAGCTTCAACATGTGTCTTCAAGGGAATGTGTAGCTGATATCTTCACCAAAGCATTGAGAAAAGACTTGTTCATGAAGCATAAGACTTCACTTGGAGTATTATCAAAGTCTATGCTAAAACTAGTTGAAGAGGGAGTGTAAAAGATTCAACTAGTTTCATCACATTTTGCAATATTTTCATATTTGACATATGGAGGCCAAAACTTGTTTTAGACTTAGAGGTTGACTTTTCAAAGTTCATTAGTCTAAATTTCATTCAAATAAACACTTTTTGAAAGTGTGGGAAAGATAGAATGCGAGTTTGAGTAGATTCAATCTGAATAAGTTGGGTACATTGAATCTAGACCCAAAATTGGTAGGGTTAGCATTTTGGTGGGAAAGCCAAGTGGCCAAATAGGGTTTGAACCTGCTATAAAAGGATGTAACTCGTGGAGAGAGTCATCTTCTCTCTTCTCTATCTCATTTCATGCTTATACATGGTTCTCTTGGGTTCTACTATCCATTGGTGCACTATCTTGATGATTGCTTGCAATTCTATGTGTAGAATGATCTATATTTGTTATTTTTGGATCCACACGTGTGAAATACAGTAGCTTTCTGGTTTTTACGAACAACAACAGTACATAATCATTTCATTTAAGTTTGATCAAGTTCTATTAGTGTTTGCATCTCAAATTGTGTGTAGATGCTGATTTTTCTATATTGGTGAAATTGGTAGTGTATTTCTCTTTCTAACCAAAGATCATTTAAGTAGATTGGATCTTAAGGATTTGAAATCTTTTACACAGTTGATAGTCGAAGTGATCTCTAGCATCAACGATCCGGTCATATTAGTGTTCAAAGTTTACAGATTCTCAAAAGAGGTAATCTAGATATAGGATTGCCTGATATTTCTTTTGAAGGAAAAATTTGTGAAAGTTGCATTTTGGGAAAACAACATAGAAAGAGGTTTCCCAAAAGTGGAGCAAGGAGAGCCAGTGGCATCCTAGATCTTGTCCACAGTGATTTATGTGGACCTATGCAAACTAGATCTCTTAGTGGCTACTATTACTTTATCACCTTCATTGATGATTATAGCAGATGCATTTGGATTTGTTTCATAAGCAAGAAATCAGATGCTTTTGCTAAGTTCAAGGAATTCAAGGCATTAGTTGAAAAGCAAACAGGAGGTTGCATCAAAACTTTGAGATTTGATGGAAGTGGTGAGTATTTTTCGATAGAATTTATTGATTTTTGCAAAGATCAAGCGATCAAGAGGCAGACTACAACACCTTATTCACCACAGCAAAATGGAGTTGCAGAACGAAAGAACAGATCTATTGTTGAGATGGCCAGGGCGATGCTCAAAAGCAAGGATCTGCCAAACACCTTTTGGGCAGAAGCTTGTAGCACAGCTACGCACATCCTGAATCGGTGTCCTACAAAATCCGTGGAAGGTAAGACACCTCATGAAGCTGTTATTGGAAAGAAACCTAATATTTCTCATTTGAGAGTATTTGGTTGTGATGCTTATGCTCATATTCCTGATGAGAAACGAAGGAAATTGGATGCAAAAGCTATCAAGTGTATTTTCCTTGGATATGATGAGAAGGCCAAGGCATACAGGATGTATGACACAAATGCATAGAAGCTTGTAATTTTTAGGGATGCTTCATTTGACGAGATGGCCAAGGTGAACAATATGAAGTAATCATTGAACCTTTTGATAAGGGAGCGAAAGTACATGTCAAAAAGGAAGTGGATTTTGATATAGAAAATCCATTGGACAAAGGCAAGCCTGATGCTGAAATTCCCAAGAGAGTACCTAAATAGTACTTATCAGTCACAGATGGTGCAAAGAAGGGAGATACTCCCGAATCTAGTGAGCTGGGAGAGCTTAGAAGATCAAGTAGAAATTGAAAACCTCCTGCAAGATTAGAGATGAATCTAGCCCTAATGGGATCCATCTTAACGGCTCAAGAACCTAAAACTTTCAATGAAGCAAAGGAACACAAGGAAAGGTGTGCAGCTATGAAAACAGAAATGGAGGCTATATCGAAGAACAAAACGTAAGACTTGGTTGAGCTATCTGATGGTAAGACGCCTATCACATATAAGTGGATCTACAAGACGAACTATGGAGCAGATGGGCAACTCAACAAGTACAAGACACGATTAGTTGCAAAAGGTTTTGAGCAGCATGAAGGTATAGACTTTGCTATGCTGGTGAAACCTATCACTTGTAGGCATAAATATGCACCCTTGGTTATTGATGTAAAGTACAAACTTGTCAATTTAGATCCCAATTCTTTGCTCATTTTCCCAATCCAATGTATACCTTGTTGCTTGAAAAACTCCCATGAGCTTTTCGGTTGATGAAAAGAGCCATTGAATGATGTTTAGAATGTTTGCAATTGACCGCACCACTAGCCATACAAAATGTATCCACATGTAGATTTCCTATCATCAATACGCCCTCCCCAATCTAAGTCTATATAACCTATAATGTTGTTGTCATCTCTTCTACAAATAAATCCTAAGATTACATACTCTAGCAATATCTCGAAATGTATAAAGCATTGCATACTTCATCAAGGTTACTTCCTCATTTTCTCATCCCATCATACTTCATAAACTCATTTCTTTGCTCAATCTTATACCTACTTCCAAAGGTGCTCAAATGCTATCACATTTCACCATGGGAAACTCTTGGAACAACTCATCTATGTATCTTTGTTGACTTAGCGACTTCTTCTTTTTTCCTTGTCCCTCACATTTTCTATTCCCAACAAGTCTTTCATCTCAAACTCTCCTTCGAATTCACTCTTGCAATTTGTCAATGTCTACCTCTTACTACCAATCATTATTATGCCATCCACAAATAAAGCAACTACAAGACCTTTCTTCATTTTTGCAAAAAATATGGTGTCAGAATAGCATTTTTCAATAACATGCTTACTAAAAAGAATGCCTCAATTCTTGGATATTAAGTTATTTTACCCTATATAGGGTTCCCTTCAATCTACATACATGACTACCCTCTTGCTTGAACCCTCAAGTTGATTCATTTGAAATTCTTCATGTAGGTTCTCACTTAGAACCTCATGATCACTTTGCATCCATCTAGTCTATATCCATCATTGTGGATCGTAGCCTACACAAGTGAAAGCCTTATGGATTTTGTCTACGATAGTGAAATTCTCATCATAATCTACAACTCTTTGTGCCATTAGTCGAGCTTTGTGTCTCTCTATTGTACCATTTGTTCCATACTTTACTTTTAACACCGATTTGCAACCAATTGAATGCCATTAGTCAAGCTTTGCGTCTCTCCATTGTACCATCCGCTCCATACTTTACTTTGACACCAATTATCAACAAATTGATCTCATATTTTCAAGCGACATCATTATATTCTATGCCTAACACACTTCCCTTCCACTCAATAATGGCTCATGAGAGATGAATACAAATCTCTTAAAGGTCATGACTGAAGAAGCTGAAAAAATATACCAAGTTGGGTGAAATGGATATATCACATCTCTCATCTATGTTGAAACAGGTAACACCTCACAACAACGCCCCAATAAACATCCTCCACTTGATCCTAATCGTTTTTTTTACTCCCTTTTTCCATCAAGAACCATGAGCACCAAAACCTCTTCTTTACCTTTTTCCTTAGCCATGTTGGCATGTGCAAGAACTTTCTTCTTGTCATCCTCATTTATTTTGTGACAACAGCACACATAGTGACCCTTTTGGTCATAGTAGTAACATCTTGCACAATCTTTCTCACTCTATGACTCTCCCTTGAGATCTCGCCATCCTCACTGCTCTATCCATGATATGTGGACTCTTCTTTCTTGCCTCCTTCCATAGTGATTCCTCTTATTTTGCTAATAAGAGCTATCTCATCTTTAGTTGGGGTTATATCAATCTTTTGGTAATGAATTTCAAATCTAACTTCTCTTCCAATCATCACAAGTGGGTGGTAAGCTGTTCAGAATGGCATATATCAACTGGTATTTTTCCATGGATAACCTGCTACTTCGAGCTCACATGCAATCCCTTTAAGTCTCTCCAACTCTATTGCCAGGATGTCACCCTTGAGATTTCTTCATCTAAGACAGCCATCTTTGCAACATCAATATCCTTGAAATACCTTTCAATCAATGGATGGATCTAAAATGATTTCAAACTTCTTTCAATGTTTGGGTAACAAGTTCGATTGTCGAAAATGTTAGATTGTTGTCTAATGCAATACAACCTTCAAGTAAGCCATGTTTTATTCTTCTGCGATCAGCTCTACTTTGCACAATCCTCACCCAACCCTCATTGCCAAGTTCAATCCTCTCACTGCCTTCCATGACCCTGACAAAGTTTGTCATCAGTTTGGACCATCTTATGTCAACTTTCCTGCAGATCTAAATTATCTGTGGGGATGACAGCTGCTGCCAGTGCACTCCAGACTACAATAGAAGTGCAACCTGTTCTGTTCGTTGGTGTTACCTATGGCATGCAATATGGCTTCTAACCATTAGATTTTATATAACAATTGTGAAGTAATATTGTTTGATGATCCTTACTACAACATTCTGATTCATAATGTACAAAGTGTTCTGGTTAGAGCATTCTGAGCCTCAACCTCAGTCTTCATATTTTTGTTTGTCACAAATTGTAAAAGCTTGTCTAAATTTCATCTTCGAGCAACGGCTGCCTTGAATGCTTGAAAAATTGGACAAATTCGCCAACTTACGTCAGGATAGAATATCATAAGCATAAAAGGGCAAGCTCATTCAGAACCTAAGAATGATGAAATTGACATGGAAGAAGATAGGCGGCTGCACGGCGCTGATGCAACCTCTAGGAAGCAAAACACATCTACAAAGGTTTAGCTTTAGTTATTATGGACATTGGAAAGTATTATAGATTAATTGCTAGGCCAAACAGGGTTTAGGCTGGTTTGTTTTTTCACCACAAGATTCCAGAGCATGAATCTGTACGTTGACAGATCGCACAAGCCAACAGAACTCATAGGTATCTGCATTACAGCAAGCACATGCTTTATTTCCTCCAGAACTGCTAACTGAGTGCTACAATTTTGTCTATTCAATCTACACAAAAACCGGGAGCATTTTCCTTACCCCCTTTCAGTCTCTTCCTGTTTGAATTCAACCTGGACTTCATCAGAAAACGTTTCTGCCTCATCATTCAATTTCTTAGACACTCATATTTTTCAGTCCAGCAACTGCGGGATCTAAACTCGTCTCAGGTGCCACCATCGCGCACACCTTGGACTCCGTCATGGCATCCATATCAGCTGCATCCAGCAAGTGTAATAGCACTACACACAACTCCTCTTTCTCCTTTTCCTCCACCATTCTTTCTGTTATCTGTTGTCTGCCACCAAGATGCAGCAATCCTATACTCAATCCAAGCATCTTTCAAGCCATAAACTTTGCCAGGAACCACTTTCTTGGCTGCAAGAACAATATTCTTGATGTCATAACAAGATCCCACTGCCAACGCAGTCCCTCAAGAATCAATCTCACTCTCAAGTGGCTTGTCACTCCAAGCCAAATCCAGGCACAAATGCTTGAAGCAATCCTATTGTTATTTGCAGCCTCCCATGCTGCCCTCCAAGCTAAGCTCCTCTTGCTTGACCCTTCAAGTAACCAATGCCTGATTCATTACGTCAATGCATATCCCACAAATGCAATTGCAACAATGCTATTGACAGCCTCCAACACTGCCCTCCCAGCTCTTGTTGCTTGATCCGTCAAGCAACCAATGCTTGATTCATTATGTCAATGCACAGGAAGAATATCGCTGCAGTCAAAACTTCACATGATGCGCTGACCTGCAGCAAGAAGCATAAAAGTACAACCAGAAACGAACGCATAAAGCAGCAAGAACTAAAGCAAAGGAAACACACAGCAAGAGACGATAGCCAGAAAATGTGTTCCACTCTAATCGGAATACATGCATATACTGTGTTACAACATGCTTGCCAAAAAAATTCACTCCTAATCCTTATAAAGAAGATTCCCTATTTGGCCACTACAGCATTAACCATCTAAGGGACAAAAGCGCGTGGTTTCTTTAACAACCAGCTCAGTTCACTACTCTTTAAGTGGTCATCCATCATGTATTTACAGGCCCTCTGTTATGTCAATACGGTGTGTGACCAATAACTCCAAGGATGTATCGGGCATTGGTTACCACATAAAAGAACTGCTAAGAAAAGCGCTCCAGAGACGTCATTTCAGAAAACTCGGCAAGAACTTTCATTCTCCTCTCAAGCTGAAATAAAGAGCATTCTCTATCTTCTAGATTTCCTCAAAAAAGATAGTCCAATGAGATACTGATCTTTGATGTAACACATTGATCCAAGAGGCTTGAATTCACAGACATTATTAACAATTCAACTTCTTCCGTTTAAACTTCATATTTATATACGCAAACAGAGGAAATAGGTGAACGTTGGAATATATTTGTGATCTCTGAGATTACACAACATGATCCTTCGAGAAGATGACCTTAACCAACTAATGCAAAATAGCAGGAATGTCGAAAGATTGGCAAACATAAGCCACGATATTTTACAGCTCTTGCGCGATAATTGTGACAACAGAAACTTTGAGGCACTAGAATTGGCCGATATAAATTTGGACTCTATACTAGCAGTCAATTCTTGCAAATATTCGACATAAGTGCTCGAAATATCGTGATTTAATTATTCTACATAGGAACCAACAACAAATATAAATAGTACATGAGGATACTACGAGAAACATACCAACAAAGAAGAGCATCAATTCCACATTGCCATTGTGTGGCTTTATGGCCAAAAAAAGGGCATTGTTATGCTGGTTGTGGCAATCATGAATTCTTGACTATGCTAATCCTCGGAGGCCTGCAAAGGAGCCTCACGTGGAAGTTGTAAATCAGGAACATAGACACAGCCATCTCTTACCGCAGTCAACTCATAGGGATAAGCGTCTGTTGCTAACCATTGCTCTAGGGTGAACAAATGCTGTCCGCAGGGGATGTGAGGACCCGTGGAGGTGACCTCCAGGTAGTTCACGTACCAACCGTGATGCGGCCCGCTGCCGTCTGATGATATGACAAGCTTGCAGATCGGAGTGGCAAGGCAATATCCAAGGCCACTGAAGATGTCGAGGTTTCCTCGTTCATAGTAGTTATAATCTTTGGGCATAAGGCCCCCCCAAGGAACGAGATTGTCTATTGTGATGGAATTATTGTACGAGTCGAAGAATTGAGCACCGATATTTGAGTCTGTCCCGCCCTTCCAAATGCTTCCGGTTCTTATGTAAATTGAATAGACACAAGTAGGCTGCAGAAATACCAAAACGTCACAGATCTAAGAGCCGAATAACTGTAGGCAGCAACAGGTAAATCGAGCACGCTAGATTCCCCATAATTTTTGGAACTACGCAGATCGCTAAGAGAACTGTATAGCAATTTACAAGCGGAACCTCAAGCACAACATTATTTCAGAAAACAAATACAATTCAGGAAAATACTTAACTGGATCCGAGGAGCTCGAAGATAGAACTGTGCCTGCAGCCTGCAATACCACAAAGATCGCCAACGAGAAAATCGAACCTGAGGAGTATGCCATTCTCATTTCGAGCCAACTCCAGGTCCACTGTGGATGATTATTGCACTTCTAACCTCCTCAGCCGCTGCTCTTTGATGAAAGTGAGATGTAGCACTCAATTAGCGGATCTGGAGGAAGGACAGCGTATAGTAGTACGTGCATATGCTTGTGAGTCCAGTTGGCCCACCACGTGATCCATCAATGCACAGATCCATGCTCCAAAACGCCTGAGGGTGAAAAAGGCAAAGCCAGCTCCGAAACCATGTGGTTCCAACGCACACCGTTTAATCTATAATGTTTTACAACGTCCAAGAAAACCAGTGTTACATCTTCCTACATGTGTGTACATTATGTGTATCGCCGCTTGCGCCAGTGCTGTATAGACTCCCATGTTCCTCCAGTTCACCTTCAACACTCCTGCAAATTTTCTGCATGAACTTTGATTCCTATGCTTAGGATATTCTATCCGGACATACCGGAACAAATATCTCCGCCATCTCCGCCTCACTAACAGGTCTCTAAAAGTATTCAAACCAGCCCTTGCTATGACTATTAGCTGACTATTATTCGTGACAACTATTAATTACTGATTTGTGACAAGCGAAAACATGGAAGACTGAAATTGAGCCGAGTGCTCTAATCAAAGCCCTTTGCAAATAATGATTTGATAAAGACAGACTGTAATACTTTAGCTTACAAACGAGAACGCTTCTTGATGTGGCAATTAAGTTGAATTAACCTATTGTTGGAGGTAATCTATCATGAACCTTTAGCAAGTTCTAGTTACAAATTTGGTAATTACAGGTTTTGTAGTGGGGTTTTACCGTGTTTAAATCCGTTGAAACATCGAAGATTTTTTCTGACGGATTCATCAATTGTTGTGTTCTACTGTTTTAAATAGATCATTGTAAACATTTGATGAGGTTGGCTTGATATAATATTTTAAAGCAGTGGCATGAATCCGTCTTGTATGTCAGAGCCTCAGAGGTAACACCCCACGAACGGTACAGGTTGAATCCGTCTTGTATGTCAGAGGTAACACCTACGATCAGTACAGGTTGCGGTTTATTGTAATGTAATAAATTATTATAATAATGTGTGTAATGTGGTGGTGCAATTGCAGGTGGAATCTGGAATTGTGGATGATCGAGAGTGAAAGGGTGTGCCTGGTTGCGGTGTTTGCTTGGGCAGTTGACATGATCTTGCATCAATGCAATTTGAATTTTGATCCAAAGCTCTAGTTAATATGTCAAGACTCCTGGGGATAGAAGTTTAAGACTCGTCGGGATAGAAGGTCCACACGATTTTAATTCCTCCTTGCACAAAAACTGACCCCACTTGTCTCGGGCACTGGACTGGCGCCCATCTCTCTAGGGTGGCTCTCATTAGAGAGTGCATTGCAGATGCAACAGCAGTACCTCTGTGCCTCTGTTGCAAAGACCCCACTCCATCTAAGGGAGAACATATCTTCTTTCTCCATTAGCCTCATCTCTTAGCTCTGGTTAATACGTCAAGACTCCTGGGGATAGAAGGTCCACATGATTTTAATTCCTCCTGGCATAACAACTGACCCCACTTGTCCTGGGCACTGGACTGGCGCCCATCTCTCTCGGGCGGCTCTCATTAGAGAGTGCATTGCAGATGCACCAGCAGTGCCTCTGTGCCTATGCTGCAAAGGCCCCACTCCATCCAAGGGAGAACACATCTTCTTTCTCCCTTAGCCTCATCCATGTGTTATCTTGCCCCCTACAAGTAAAAGATCGGCGAGGATAGCTACCCAAGTGCACACACACCATGATGAGGCAAAAGCTTAGTGTAGTATAGTAGGGCAATGAGTTGTCTTGACAGGCACATGATAAATCACGCACAAGGGGGCCTATGGGCTGTATGCCCCCCTCCTCCCCCTCCCGTTCCCGGCTGCTCCCGGCCATCGGCGCCCAGGAACCGGATCCTCACTCTCGGGCACTGGCTCCTGATTCCCTGCCCCTGGCTCTCGGAGCGCCACGTGGCAGCACCCACAATATCCCATAAGCTACGGGGGAGATTTCCAATGAGCCATATAATTTGAAACTTCCCTGATGTATTGCATGTGTGTGGGTGCCTGAGAGGGGAATACTTAAGGAGTGCACCGCATGTGCACCTGCACTCCTGGCCCCACTCCATCCAATGGTGATGGATGAGGCTAAGGGAGAAAGAAGATATGTTCTCCCTTGGATGGAGTGGGGCCTTTGCAGCAGAGGCACAGAGGCACTGCTGGTGCATCTGCAATGCACTCTCTAATGAGAGTCGCCCGAGAGAGATGGGCGCCAGTCCAGTGCCCGGACCTTTGTCGAATAACGATTACCTTCAACTTTTTCACACACTATATATACAAACAAATCACAATTGTCTTATAAACACATGCATGTGTGGGTGGGTCTAACGTGGCAAATGCCCATTGTTGTGAGCGTTTAAACTTGTCATTTGTGTCTATAAGCGACATCCGGTAGCTATGGTGCCCAAGAAATTAGAAGTGATAAGCTAGATTAAATGTTGGGCGGGTATATAGATGCTTGATTGGTATCAAACTCGGGTATCAAACAATAGACTCGACTAGTATACTCATATCGATACTCAAACTATGGACAAAAAGAATTAACTTTGCCATGCTATCAATATATTATCCATTTTTTTTTTATATCTAAAATTTGCATATCTAATCAATAACCTTGCTTATATTAATGAAGGACTGGCAATGTACACAAATATTAAATTAATTACTCAAAACCAACTGCTTGATGTAAATTGTGAAGGATTTCAGATCATTCAAGATCCAATCCATGTCCCTGATCTTTGGTTACAACAAGGAGCAAACCAACAATCCTGCCAATGTAGAAAAAACAACATCTACATACAAAATGAGATGCAAACTCTAAGAGATATCGATCAAACATGAACCAAAACATAAAATATGTTTGCTGTCACCGTACAATTACAGTACCCTACTGTATTTCACACGTGTGGAACTAAAAATAGCAATAAATGATTATTCTACACAGAATTGCAAGATAACACCAAGATAGTGCACCAATGAGTATTAGAACCCAAAGAGAACCATGTATAATGATGAAATGAGAGAGAGAAGAGAGAAGGTATGTCTCTCCACGAGTTACATCCTTTTATAGAGTTTCCAAACCCTATTTGGCCACTTGGCTTTCCTTCCAAAATGTAAACCCTACTATTTTTGGGTCTAGATTCAATGTACCCAAAGTTCAAATTTGAATGTCTCTCAAACTCGACTACCAACTTTCCCACACTTTCAAAAAGTGTTTATTGAATGTATTTTAAACTAATATAACTTCAAAAAGTTTATCTCTAAGTCTAAAATGAGTTTTGGCCTCTTATTGACAATTTACTAGAATATGACTAAACTAGACTAAACTAGTTGAAATCTCTCACATAAATCACTAACTAGAATAGTGTCAATGTAGGAAGCTTTGAAGCAGCTGCTCTTGCAAATTCAGCTCGTCGAAGAATTGAAAGCGCTTGTGAATGTTGCAATGCAATAGAGATACATTGATGATAGAATGATAAAATGATGGATGGTAGCATGACATTTTGTCCCTAGCGTTTCACAAGAAGATCCGCACATAATGACAAGAAATCATTAAATTTCTTGTGAAGACATCCATTTGTTTCCAAAGCAAAGGGGATGAAATCTTTACCATGAGCACAATCACTATAATGACGATCCTTCTCTTGAGCTGCCTGAGATGCAACATCCCCTTGTGTGGTGGAAGAACGACAAAGGTCATGAAGAGAGGGATCAACAATAACATATCCAAGAATGTGAATTCCCTCACGTGAGATAACAAGGTCAATATGTCGATGAGATGATTGCAAAGAAGGGCCCTCTCGAACAATATGAAAACCACTATCATGAGCAATAGCAACAAAGACATCACGAACGGTATCATGTGACAATATACAATTTCCACCTGGATGAGTACCCAAGGAATTCAACACATGCACACACGAACACTTAGAGAGACCTATTAACATTGGATGTGGAAGTCCCAATTTGGTACGAAGGGCACTGATAAACAAATCATTGTTGAGTCACAAGAGTGGAAGAACTGGACGTGCAACCAACCAAGCCCCTACACCTGGACCAGCGCATTAAAAAAGACGAGCTTGAACTGTATCAGATGGTGAATCATTGATAAGTTAAGTGCAAGGAATAAGAGTGAATTCGAAGATGCTCCATGATAGTCTTCTGAAAAACCAATCGTTGATTGCCACCAAAGATTCAAAGGGAGGCACAAAAGGCTGGACAAGCAGTGGAAGATTTCAAGCCTTCATGATCGTCGAACGAGAGTCAGGCCATGCCTACACAATTTCCAGTTGACTAGATTTTGGTGTGGTGTGATTCTAGAGTTTGTGATGTAGATCTTGGGAGATCTTGCTAATCTTGTTGAAATCTAGTGTTTTGGAGGTCACATAGTATGGAATGTATAGAATATATGGATGTAGCCATGGAAAAATGTACAAGTTAGTAGAGGGAATATTGGCATGTCATGAAACTTGAAGGGACTTGATGATGACTATGAACTTCACATATCAAGTGTATTCTTAAGGAATGATCTTGGCATCGTTCATGGAAGCAACTTTGATGCTAGTTAGGAGAATACATGAAGTGGCACTATTGGAATAGTTGATTGGATCTTCGAGATTGGTGTTGGCGTTGCAATACTTGATATGGATTGGATTGTAGGATGATACGATGATGATCATATAGCTATTTGGAGATAAACTGCTTAATTAAACCAAGTGTATCTCATTTGGAAGTCTTTGGTTTCATCACATTTATGCATATTCTAGATGAGGTGTAGAAAGCTTGATGCTAAATCAATTAGATGTGTATTTGTTGTCCATTCCATGAATCAAGATATACAAATTATTTTGAGCTTAAGTAGGACAAACTTATAATAAGTGATTTGTTATTGCTCGATGAGAGTAGTACACCTGGTATTTGGTCGGTCCCTTTACCATTTGTCAAATTCTATGAACATGTCCTCATGATTCATGAGAAGAATTACCTAGAAAACTCAAACCACATGTGGTCCATGCACATGAATGTGAATAATTTCAATTGACGTTTCCATCGAGTTGAATTTTTTGACATCATAATAATACAACTTTGCGATGAGGCTAACATTAAGATAGGTAGGGCCACTTACCTTAGGAGCTCTTCCCCATAATACAACTTTGCGATGAGGCTAACATTAAGATAGGTAGGGCCACTTACCTTAGGAGCTCTTCCCCATGCAACGGAGATTTCAATCCTTCTAGTTTCGTCCAAGGCCACTTCAAAATTTGCACTTACACCCCAATTTGAAAGCCAAGGTCCTTCCACATCATTCCATGTGAAAAGGCCCTTGCATTTGAAGGGCAAAGCATTTATTGTTTAAATTCAAATTAGACAAGGAATCTATGTGTTTTATTGAGGGGAGAGCAAGGGCCCACTACTTACCCCCCAATAGTCCAAGATGCCCAACTCCCCTGGTATATTGAGTTACCCAAGGTTGACATCTTTCAATGCCAACTAGGGGCAACTCTCATCCCTTGTGAAATGGGGGAAAGGCCTCTTGGAGTGGCTACACCAATCAAAGTATAGGATTTTGGGCCTTTTGGACTTACCCCCCCCACTCCATGTGAAACTAGTGGATTTAGAGGGTGGGAAGAAGGGCCCTCTGAATTGACTACTCATCGGAGAATGTTTTTGAAGTTTCCATAGGGACATAAACTCCAAATGGATGGAGAGAATAACTAGCTGTTTTTAAGCTGTTTCCTATCCATGGGGACGAGCTCTAAGCCACTTCCTTCAGGAATAAGCAGGTCCATGTGCTACTACATCATGTTTTCGCTTGGTTGACTGGTCACCCATTCTTTACAACACCTAATTTCTTAGATATCTACATACTCGCTCACCCGTTCTTCATCCCGCGCTCTTGAAAAACGGGTGAACGGGCCGCATGGAAAGACTTCTTAAGCCACTTCCACAAATCCTAGTCTCTAGAGGTAACGGAGGCTGACATCTACCTACTCGTGTCTGATGTATGGGGCTGGAGCTAAATGCCACCTCTATCTCCCTATATGTTGTTTTGCAGGGCACATAAAAATGTTGCTAAACGCCACATTTAATCTATCTCGAATCTTCATCTGTTGTTATTTAGAGAGGTTTGCAGAGTGCATAGCCTTGAAATCAGGCTTGGCATTTGCAAGCTGCTTTGCCATTCAAAGAAATGCAAAAATTTCAAAAGCATGTCATATAAAAGTCAAACTTAAAAATTGTCATTCCATTTGAAAGGTGACTTTAAAAAGTCCAATGTCATAAGAGTTTGAAATTTAAAAAACAATTATTGTAAAATATAACATGAATATATATGTACAATTGGTTGAAAGGTTCATACCTACTATATGTGAAAGGTACCATTGCATTGTCAAAGGTAATAATAAAAAAAAGCCCATCACGTCAAATTCCAAGCGTGATTTTTTTTAAATGTGTGGATAACTGTGTATGTCGTGATCTAATAATTGCACATAAGATATTGGGGTACTTCAGATTTATTGACGATGGATGATATTCTATTGCAGAAGAAAGATGATGAGTTGGGTTGGAAGTTGTAGCGTACAAGATCTGTGTGAGAGTGGAATAGAAGAAGTGCCCAAAGAATATATCCAGCCAGCGAGAAATGAATTTGCATCTCTGGGGTGCGACGGTGAAGGAATTAACATCCCCGTTATTGATTATGCAAAGCTACAAGCAGCCGATGCTGAGGAGGTCTCTAAATTCGTTGATGCTTGCAAGGAATGGGGTTTCTTTCAGGTGCAGCAACTTGTCTTTACTGTCTGTGTTATTGTTTGGCATGCAATCTCGTCTTCGTGTTACATGTTATTACGTATCTATGCTGATGGATTCTAGCTCCTCGTGAAACTGAGCTTGTTCAGCTGGCTAATCACGGAATTCCCGAAGACCTTGTTATTAAAACACAGCAAGTGGCGAAACAATTCTTCTATCTGCCTTCGCAGGAGAAGCAGGAGTACTTTGTAGCAACCAACCAGCTAGACGCTGTTGCCATTGGATACAGCCGCATCAGCTTCCTTAATGAAGAGTCTCCTCAGGACTGGGGTGATACGTTAGTCATTGATGTAGATGCCAATACTGAAATTGATACTTGGCCTAAGAAGCCTGAGGCTTTCAGGTAGACATTCCTCTGTAGATTTGTTTATTGTTATAGTACTCTCCCAATAGTTGTGCACCTGAAAATAACTGTGAATAACTGTCTGAAGTGTTTCCGATGGCCATTTGCAGGGAGATTATCTTACAGTACTCGAAAGAGATCACAAGCCTTGGGACCCAGCTGCTAAACATAACCACTCTTAGCTTGGGTCTTCCGGAGCAGTATGTGGAAAACAATTTTGGAGAGGTGGGCTTGCTGCTTTCTGCCAACTTCTACCCACGCTGCCCTCAACCCGATCTCGTTCTTGGCCTGAGTACTCACTCCGATCCTCAATTCCTCACACTCCTTTTTCAAGATGTGGAGGGCTTACATGTGCTGAGAGATGATCGCTGGACGTTAGTCAAGCCACGCCATAACCATTTCGTTGTCAATGTGGGAGATCAAACTGAGGTAATAACAGTTCCTTACACGATCAAGCAGCTATTTTCAGCGTCTTTAAAACTGTTCACCTTTACAGATGTCTTCATACTAGGTAGGCCTAGAGCAAAGGCTGTCCCTCAAATTAGTCTTCACGTTTAAGATGTCTTCATACTAGGAGTACCTACAGCAAAGGCTGTACCTCGAAGTTTTCATAGTTCATACGAGGACTACTACAGCAAAGGCTGTCTTTGTTTGCAGATTCTTAGCAATGGGAAGTACAAGAGCTCTCTACATCGAGTTACAGTAAACAACGAGAGAGATCGACTCTCTATCGCTGCATTCCTGAGGCCGCCTCTGCATGCTGTTGTCGGTCCTGCTCCATGCCTTATCGATGACTCACATCCTACTCAATATTCTTCTGTAAAATATGGAGAATTTTATAGTTCAGCTTATGGCAGCCTTGGCAAACGCAATTTGGAGTCTCACAAGGTTTAATTAATAGTAGTAGTAACAGCAATACTCTCACCACTGCTGAAATCATTACCCGTATCGCAATTATTGATCTATGATCTGTTAGAGACTCCTTTAGTCCAAAAAAGATTTAAGTTGATTTTATGTTTGTCTTTTTTATATGGAGAAAATTTTTGTATAGTCAAGTAATGAGATCCTTACAAAACTTAGATTACATAGGTTTTATTGAGTTGATAAAATAATTTATGAATGTAAATATGTAGTATCCTGCCGGCAAACCATATGAGACGCAGGATTGGAAGGCAAAAAATTTCAGAAACTGATAACTTAAAAAAAATGCAAAATACTGGAGGGAAACCTCAAAGAGGTTTTCCGAACACTGGCCTTGTGTGTGTGCGGGTGTCTAGGAGTGGCCTTGTGTGTGAACGGGTCTACCCAGGCGCCTGGCGTTCCACGTGGGCGCCTGGGTCACGTGGGCGCTGTTGGTGCATGCGGCCGTTCGGACGCATGACCGCGCGGGCTTGAGACGCGTCTCATGGGAAATGTGTCACCCACCTAGCACTAGGCGCTGGTGCATGTGGAACATTTTCTGCCAGCACCGACGGGACTCCTCAGTCACCGGTGCACGGGAGGTGCTTGGTGCAGACAACTCATGGAGATAGTACGGGGGTCTGGGGGGCTTACATCCCCGTGCGCACAAACCCTAGCCACGCACGGTTTGGGATAGACTCTATGGAACACCTAGTACTATATCTATATGGTAGTACTGATTTAACGACCATTCCATGAAATGAATGGGAATACTTCAAGACATGTGCTTTTAGGTGAGCACTTGATAATTAAGGGAGACCTGGATGAGCCCAAGGTCGGCTATAAGCAAAGCGGACTGTAAAAGGGACTGCATAGCAAGTTAAGTTATAGACATAGAACAATCCACACTTAGATTTTCAACAGTTCTTTCTTTAACTACTTATTGTCAGACTGTTGTATTACCTTTTGCTCATTTCTAATAAAAGAAGCGCATTTTGCATCATGTTTTTGAAGCATTATTTTTCTATTTTCAATGTTTAATGTTGATAGTTTTGAGTACTTAGATTTGTTCCAAGGCTTTGTGAACATATTTTGAGGTGAAAGAGATGATCATATAATGTTTTATGCTTAGTCATTTGGAACTAGAACTCAAAATTATAACTAATGTAGACCAAAAGTGTTGGAAAAAAAATTGGATGGGTTCACTCAACGGCTGTGCTCTAATACGGAAAATGGTTGAGTCAGTGGAGGCGCTCAGATACCATTGTTGGATAGGAGCACTGATACCACTAATAAAATGAGATGATCTAAACTGGATATTCTGATATCTCTTGAATAAATTCAATCTCAGAATTGGAATCTTTTCAGTTTCATGTAGTTTGATTTAGTAATCCTAACTATAGTGTTGTAGGTTGTGCAATTACCTGGTAAAATAGAATGAACTGACTGTGCATTAAAGTCAGAACGACAACATCCTTCAACGTGTCTGAAATCTACTATGAGCCAGAATCTTGTAACCTTCAGATGTAAAATGAATTAATACTTCTGATGGCTGATAACGCAGGAGTCAATGACATCCGTTCTACTACCTTCTTGAGGTGTCGTAGACAACCATGGAAAGTGTAGTTGTTATCGTTGTGGAGGTTGTACTAGAGGATGATGATTGATAACACAAATCAATATCTCTGATAGTTGGTAACGTAGGAGTCAATGACATCTTTTCTATACCTTCTTGAGGTGTCGTAGACAATCTTGAAAGCGTAGACGTTATCGCTATGGAAGTATGATGATTGTAGTGTGTTACGAGTCGAACAAAAAAGAGCAAGTAAACTCAGATAATTCAAGACACGATAATGTGCAAAACATATCCTACCTATGCTTCAATCAAATGAGTTGGGTACAATGATTCTTTATGGATAAGAAGAATCTAGAATACAGATAAGTACAATGTCTATCATAAAATAGCTTAGAATCGTGCGTAGCACTATGTGTCTCACACTACTTTGCACATTGTAAGCTCTCTTGCGATCACCTCTCAATGATCGATCTCTTCCTCTTTACACCACTCTACCTCATTTGATGTTGGCGTTTAGTCACTATTTATTAACAAACTAACCATCTTGTAATTTTTTGATTAACTATACAATTATAATAGATGGTAGTAATTATGACTAACAAAGCCATGTTACACTTCATGACACTTCATAAAGTGTTGTAGAAAGGCTGTCGTTATCACATTTTGATATCTGCAAGAAATACAATTTACTTCTATAGATGTCAAGAAGTTTGCATTTTTCGGATTTTTTGAAGAAGTCGTAAAATGACAAGATCTGCATGCATCTTTTATAGTTCGCACTTTTCGCATTTTCGCCTATTGCGAAACTTTGTATAAATCTGTAGGAAACTGAAGTTTCACTGAACCGTCAAGAAATTGTGAGTAAATCTCCAATGTCGCAGATTTCACCTGTGTAGAATCAAGTGTATTTCTGCAGACTTGCTCTGCAGTAAAAAGAGAAAAAAAAAAGTAGTAGGAAATAAAACTTGCAACTATTTAGATGGGTCAGAGGGTGAAGGGAGTTAACTCCAACAAAATGGAGAATATTTCTTTTTAACTATTAAAAGACAAGTTTTTGAGAAAGTGTTAGATAGATCTTGAAGAGTAGAAGTACCATTGTCAAGTTTTGCATCAAGGACAACTCAAGTTGTTGACAAGGAATGAGTGTGATTGATCATGCTTGGCTTAGTGTGATCTAATATAACACCTTTTGACAGGATTGGAGACAGTTGTGTGCGCTCTATAAGCTGATATTGATCAACTAAAGTGAAGCCAAAGCCCCTATGAACATATTGATCAAGTTGGAGGCAAGATTCACTCAAAATTTAAAGTATAATGAGCTACTTTTGTTTTATTTGGTTTGATTGAGCTCAAGATCATTAAGGATCTTGTTGGATAGATAAAAAAACTCTATTAAAGTCTCCAAGGAGGTGGGATAATATAAGTGATTAGGTGTTTAACTTTATTGTACTTTTTGTATGCCTATCTCTTGTGCAAATGGTGTTAATAAGTGCCTACTTGGTGGATGCAAGTGAAAGGTTGAACTCAACAAACTATTCAACTTGGAAAGTCAAATCCATTCTAGTACTTCCAGACTTGATGGATACTATATTTGGAGATGAGAATGAGCCTATCAATGGTCAAGAACCTGCCAAATACAAGAAGAAATCAAAGATTGTCTTGCATTGTATTAAAATAAATGATGTTGTGTTGTTTTCATAAAGACGCTGTATAATATACAGTCCATTTCACTTACGTGCAAATTTTTGTGGCATAAAGTCGTGTCTAGTGTCATAGTGTAACACCAACTGTCTTGTTTTGGATGTGTAGTTCGGGATTCTTCTATGGTGAATAACCTTCATCCTTTTCTTAAAAGTCTCTTGGTGGATCAGGGAAGTCAATCTACATTCATCAAGTTCTTGTAGCGTGTTAAGTCTTTGTTGTAGAGACTCCTCTCCTAGATCATGGGCCATTGAAAATTTTAGTGTGGGGTGTGAAGGATTTCAGATCATTGTGATCCAATCCTTTTGAAAGATCTTTGGTTACAAAGAGAAATACACCACCAATTTCACCAATGTAGAAAAAACATCATCTACACACAAATCACTACCAAAGGCGGATCAGTGAAAATTGATCTTGAAAGCTAGACCTTATCAGTTGATTTCTGGCCAATTATACCGAAGAAGACCAAACGGGATTCTTTGGCGGTGTATTCTTCCTCATGAGGCCACCCAGATTATTTCGCTTTCACATGAAGGCATGGGTGGAGGCCATTTTGCATCCGACATTACAGTTTGCAAGATCCTGCAATCAGGTTGTTGGTGGCCAACGATTCATAAGGATATGGAGGAATACCTGAGGAAGTGCGATGTGTGCCAAAGGGCAAGGAGACCAACGAGATTGAATTATGAACTACTACACCCGATCTTAGCCCAAGCACCATTCAAAAAGTGGAGATTGGATTACATTGGTCCAATTCACCCTGCAGCAAGAAGTATCCAGGCTCAATACATAATCGTAGCCACTGACTATCTCACCAAGTGGGTCGAAGCCAAGGCAGTTAGAGTAGCTGATGCTAGGACCACTGCCAAGTTCCTCTATGAAAATATCATTGTGCGCTTTGGATGCCCAGTGGAGATAGTCAGCAATCGCGAAAGCCATTTTATCAATGAGACCATCAAGGTCTTGCTAGAGGAAGTCTTCGTGATTCATAGAACCAGTACACTTTATTATCCTTGTGGTAATGGGCAAGCAGAATCATCCAATAAGATTCTGTGTAGCGTGCTCACGAAAACAGTTGAAGCTAGCATATCAGATTGGGAACACAAGTTTCATGCTGCTCTGTAGGCATTCAGGACAACATATAAGGGAAGCACTGATCAAACACCCTTTCAATTGGTATATGGTCAAGATGCTGTAATGCCAGTAGAGTTTTTAGTCCCTTCATTAAGGATTGCCACAACGCAACGCCTTGATGAATCCAGATCTCTACAATTACGCCACGAAGCTCTGCATAAGCTTTGTGAAACACGCTTACTAGTTGTGCATGCACTGGCAGCTGAAAAGAAAAGACACAAAGCATTAGGGAAGTTTTGAGCTCCAAAAAGACCCTTTAAGAATTCGTGCAAGATGTCTTTTATATTACTAAAATATTATAACACTAAGACTTTCGACTTGCCATAACTTTTTAATCATAGTTAGAATTATGTCATATAACATATTATTGAAAGCTCTTCTTAAGTGCTTTTCAATGCACCAAACTTCGCTAAATTCGGACTTACCACTAAAAAGTTATGCCATTTTTAGTGTGGAATCAAAATGTGGACTCAAAAAGTTACGTTACGTAGATTTCAAATTTGAGTGTTTTGATTGGTCCATAAGTAGGAAAAATTTGAGAAAAAAAAAAAGAAGGATCTTCGTTTGGGAGATCTAGTCCTGATGTATAAAACCAAGGCGATCAAGAGAAAATTAAAATTCACAGACGAAGGTTCTTATCGGATCAAAAAAATTCTTAATCATGGAGCCGTGAATCTAGAGAAGCTAAATGGGACACTGTTCAACACACCCATCAATGGTAGCCGGTTGCACAAGTACTGGCCACCGTAGTGAGATAGATCCAGGTTGGTGGTGGCATGTTATGAAAAGCTATTCTGCTCGGCCATCACAACTCGATCTAGGAAGATCAAGCCATATCAAGCTAGATCCATCAATATTCAGCCAGATCTGGCAAGATCGGGGAAAATCCAGCAATATCCAAGAGAGATTCAGATCCAGATAGGATCAAGAGAGAGGCAGATCATCAGATATCATAAATAAGGCCCAATTTGCAGATCAGAGACCTCGATCTCAGTAACTATGGCAAATTAAGGGCAAAATTCACCCAAAACTGATGGATCTGCTATCAAATATCTATCAAAACTTCCAAAGAGTTACCAACAGTCAGATCTAACAGAGATGAAGTAGATTACCAGTTTGCAAAAGTTAAAAATCGGAGAATCTCAAGATCTCGTCAAAAAACATTTTAAAAGAGCACTTTTTTCATGACTTTAGGAGATTCCCTAGGAGATAGCCCTTGAAACTTGGACAATCACTAGATCTGACCCAAATGCATCCATGAAAATCTCTACGAGAGTTTTTGATGGAAACAACATCAATTTTTAGTGTATGCGAGGGTTCCCAGAAGCAGAATCTTCAGAAGCTTTGCAGAGCATCAAGATCATCAAACCAACATTCGCAAGGGGCATAAATGGAATCAAAACAGTAAAATTAGCCTGTCTACATGGTCTGATCTTGAAAATACAACCACGGGAACATGTTGTGCGAGCATTCACTCCCTACAAGGATTGAACCCTCGCAGACTGTCAAAACCCTCGCAAAACCTTCGCAGGACAGCCAAATTACCTTCTGAACTCTCGCAGACTTCTCTGAGGTCTTAGAATTTTATGAAGAAGGTCTCTGCCAATATTTGGGTGGAACTGAACAAGGGAAAGTGGATTTCACCTAATACGCACTCTAATTTCCACTATATAAGGGCTGAATTCGAGTCATTTGTCACCTTTGCTGGCGAAGCTCTGCTCAAATTTTCACTGGAATTTTCAAGTTCTCTGAATGCGACCAAACTTCATACAAGCCATCATTTGCATACTCTGAACCCAGATCTGCACTCTGAATATTTATTCCATCACCAGATCGGGCAGATCCCACCGTCCCAGATGACAGAAGGTCCCCTGAGAACCTTATCGAAGACAACGATGACGACGTTGTACCGGTCATCGGGGGCACTACCACACAAGCCCCTGTCAGTGCCAACGTACTGCTGCTCCAACAGATTTAATGACGATGTACCAAGCCTTGGGAACATACATCCAGGAGGCGGTAGCAGCTAGGGCCACATTGGACTGTCGGGTACTCCACTTGGCAACAAACAAACACCTAGCTGCAAGCGGAACTCACGAAGCTACACCAAGAGCTTCTTATAGCTCAACAACACAAACAAGACGAGCACCGGGAGATCGCCAAAGCTATAGTAGAAGGAGGATGGCTAAATCAATATATCCAGAGCCTCTCCAAAGCGTTGACAGATGCCTCCACGAAGGTGCGGGAGCTTCAATCTAAAGTGTCTCAACGGCTTGCTCCCCTCCAGGTGCAACTACAAATCTATGAAACAAAGAATACGCACCTGGGGGCAGAAGTGCAAGCACTACAAAGCGAAAAACTTGCCTGGTTAGCTCAACCCGCACTAGACTCAAGGCCCCTCTCTCAAGCAGAGATGAATCTCTTCAGGCGTCAAGTGCAGGTGTATAGCCAAACCTTGAACAGCTACCAGGCAGAGTTTGACAAATACCGGGCAAGCGCAACACACGAGCTCGCCCAAGCCAAACAAGCCCTCAAGGCTTGCTAGCAATATATGGAGAAGAAGACCCAACCAACCCCATTGGTGATTCCAATGCCACCTGATTTTGATGATGCATAGTCAAGCACTAGCCAGGACCAAGGCCAGCAGGCAACAAGGGTGATAAGTCAGGATCAAGGGTCAGAAGGCCAAGACCAAGGACCAACTGATACGAATACTGAGACGCGAGACCAAGGCAACGACGTCGGTCCCAGCCATAGCCATGAGAAAGGAAAAGCCTCCTCATCAAGAGGCTCGCGCACCATATCTGCCAGTCGGACCTTATGACGTCCAAAGTCCATGGAGGAAAAAATCAACGAATTTCTAGTCAAGTATCCTCACGAGTCATCAAGAGGCGGCTGGCAGATCTCATTTTCAGTGCAAACAGTAAAAGGTAACGAGCTGCAAGCACTACCCGCCCTCCAACCACAACATGAGTGGCGCCAGCAGCTCTTTGAACGGGACCATGCGGCTGTCAGGGCCTATGTCACAACAACAAAATGCGCGATTTCCGACACAAGGTTCCGACGGATTCAAAAAAAATTCATAATCTGTCGGAATCCGACATAATAATACGTTGGAGTCCGACACAAAAAAATAAAAATAAAATCTACCAGCAATCAGTTTGTTAGTAGAAGGAATGTAAACCTTGTAGGCTTTACTCACCTCACTATATCCAACAAAAATACCTCTTCTTGAAGATGGATCCTCCTTCATCCTATCATCAAGAGTAATGTTGAAATAGCATGTGCATTTGAGATTCTTAGAAAGTTGACACTCGACCTCCTCTTGAATAGCATCTCAAAACGTGTCCTTCCATCCAAAATAGCACTCGTCCACCTATTGCACAAGAAATTGGCACACAACAAAGCTTGATTCCAAAATGGTTTGTCAAGATTAGCACTTAACCTCCTGGATTTAGCACTTCCACATAAACTCCTATTCTTCCTTTCAACCACTCCATTTTGTTGAGGGGTCCTTGATGTTGTATACTCCCTCTTGATCCCATGCTCATCACAAAAGGCCTTGAACTTGGTAGATATGTACTCACCATCATTGTCACTCCTTAAGCACTTGTGGAAAATTGCTTCTCCCTTGCATTCTTGAACTTGATAAAGACATCATACACTTCATCCTTGCTCTATAGTAGATAGATCCAACAAAATCTACTAAAATCATCAATGAATATTACATACATCTTAGCTCCACTATTGCTAATTGTAATAAATCCATGAATATCTGAATGTACAAGTTGAAAAGGCTTTGTAGATCTAGATATAGATCTAGTATAAGGTTGTCTATGTGACTTAGACAAAGCACAACACTCATGTTTGATTCCACTTAAGGAACTTGGAAGACCTATCACAATCTTCTTCCTAGCCATTACCTCCAATGACTTGAAGTTGATGTGTCCCATCCTTTTATACCAAACCTCTTGAATAGGTATTTGCTCCCTTGCAACACATCCAACTTGGTTAGCATCTAGTTTGAACGACTTCCCTTGCCTTTTACCTTTTCCAACCAAGACATCCTTCCTTTTGATCATACAAGCATCTCCATCAAACTCCACCTTGAGGCCTTTACTTAGCATTTGACTCACACTAAGCAAATTCTTGGTAATAGATGGAATAAACAAGACATCCTCCAAATGAACATTCCTATTTGTAGAGAGAGAAATAGGAATTGTGCCAATCCCTTTGATTGCACACTCACAATCATTGGCCATGTAGATCACCCTCTTGTCATCTCCATATGCCAACAAAGAAGTGAAATACTCTTTGTGAAAAGTCATGTGTGAACTTGCTCCACTACCAATCCACCAAGGATCTAGATCTCCATCATTAGCAAGAATATATGAAGATTGTATCACAAGAATAACACAAACCAAAATTTTTTGTTAATTGAAGATATTGCAAAATTTCTTTTGTGATCTTCCAATGAGTTGAGCCTAGATTTGTAGAAAATTGGCTCATCCTGAATATGGCATAAGCAATGTTAGGATGTGTGTTATCTGCAAGGTACATCAACGATCCGATCAGCTTCCTGTATGGTGTAATCTGCATCAATTCTCTTTCTTCTTTAGTCCTCGAACAATTTTCATTCGTCAGGACTGTTTTTGCAAGCATTGGAGTATTCGCTCCTTTGCAATTCAGCATCCCAAAATCTTCTAAGATTTTCTGGGTATATCTGGGCTGATGAAGGTACAATTTACCTCCCTCATAGTCCTTGTCAATCTTAAGCCAAGATAACATCTGGCTTCTCCCAGATCTGCAATCTCGAAATGTTTTGAAATATCATACTTCACTTCAACAATAAGCTCCTCACTCTTGCAAAGTATCAGAGTGTCGTCCACATACACAGCTACAATGATGATCTTCCCATCTATAATTCCTACATAGACATTGAAAATCAGCCATTAGTGGCTTGAATCCTAAGAATTTCAGGACTTGATCTTTCTTCTTGTACCACTGTTGCGCTGACTGCTTCAGACCGTAGATAATTCTATGCATTTTGCATGCATAAGTAGGAAGTGAATTCGAGATATAGCTTAGGGGTTGATCCATGTAGACTTCTTCATCTCACTCACCATGCAAGAATGCTGTCTTCTCGTCCACAATGTGAATCCTGAGGTCATAAGCAGCTGCATATGCAAATAATAAATGTAGGGACGAATGTTTCACGACAGGAGAGAAGGTCTCAGCATAGTCAATACCATATCTCTAAGAAAATCCCTTCGTCACAAGTCATGCTTTATACTTTGAGACATCTCCATCCGGTCCATACTTCAACTTGTATACCCACTTGTATTTTACAGTCTTTCGCTTATCTGGTAATGGCTGCAACGTCCATACCTGGTTCTTTCTCAGGGATTCCATTTTCTCTTTCGTGGCTTGGATCCATTTGTCCTTCTCTGGACATTCAATTGCTTCCTCGAATGTCTGTGGTTCACCACTAAATCCACAGAACTCTTCTGATGTAGAAGTTGAGCTGTTTGACACAAATCTTGCTGGCCCCATCTCCAAAAACGATAAATCTTGATGGATCCGCACTTCAAAAATCAGACATGATTTGTCTTGATATAATGAAGTGTGAGATAGCTTCTGAATCAAGAATTACCTCATGTGTGTCAGGTGTTGATACTGCACAGATATAGACAGTTGAATTACCATGATTCGATCTTTCTTCACCCATCTTTGAGCTCTCTGGCTCCTCGACATAGGACGAACTATTATTGTTCTCCTGTCTGCTTTGAGCTGATTTGTTTCTTGGGTTCAGACGGCAGTCCATGGCTGCATGACCGTTCTTGTGACAGTGGATACACTCAATTTTTGGATTAAGCCAACACGAATCGACAGTGTGTCCTTCGTGTTTGCATCTCACGCATGTCTTCTTGTCTCCACTCTGCTGCTTTGACCTTCCTTTGTTCTTCCATTTGCCTTTGCTGGTCCCTTCTGCTTGTTGATCATAATTTTGCTTTCGCTTTGACTCTCTCTTAGGTTTGAATTGTTTCTTTGTGTGCCATTACCTGAAATACTTTGTACAAAATAAAATTTGTATTCAACATGACAACTTTTATTCACAAGAAGGAACTATAGTAATGGCAATAAAGGCATTGTCCTATTTTTGGGATGGACATAGATATCGTAATAGTACATACAAAATCATTTTTGTGAAGAGAGATATAGCTATCAAAATATTGGGTTATGTTTCTGAAAATGTACCCAAAAGATCATCTGCTTTAGCAGTGTACGCAAGTTACATAGAGTTGAGCAAAAGAAGAACAATTGAGCATCTGGATCCATATGAGAGGAGACAATTTCTTCATGACCATACTGCTCAGCTGACCTTTGATACCGATGAGGATATGTAATATTTTTATTGTTTTTCTATTACGATGATGAAGTTGAATTGTTTCTCCTCAGATGTTGAAATGCCTTTTTGAATGAAATGAGATTTGTTGAATATTTGGTTTCATATCCAAATTGTGCTCTTCTGTAGAACCATTGAAATAATTGATATAAGTAGCATCTCTTTGAATAATATCCTCCATGGTTGGTTGCTCGATGAAAAGCTCCTCTTGCTTGCCAATGTGATTTCTCCATACCTTGAGAAGACCATATGCTCATACTTCCATATTATTTTGCAAAAAATGTGGTGTGATGTAATAGAATATGCTGCAACTAGTAAAATACATATATCAGAAATCAAATATATGACGTTGCAGAACAATTTTTGCACAAAAACAAATAGTGAATTACCATATAGTGTGTAACATGATCCTCTCCCCAACATTCTGCTACTGATTTGACAAATATCTCACAATATTTTTGTAAATTTGCAATGTCAATTTCAGATAACTTTTCTTTTTGCAACATGCCAATCAAATTGTCGAAATTTTGCCATACTGCAGCTTTTAATCTTGTGTTGCCCCTCTCGTCAAAATCTTTTGATGATGCAACAACATCTTTCCAAACATTGTATGTCACAGTAGAAGACTTTCCAGTGTGATTGGATAAAAATCTTCTAGCTTTTGCACCTCCAATAGATGGCTTGTTTGGAACATTCCCTGATTTGCCCGATAGTTTTTCACTTTTTTCTATTTTTACATTCCCCTTATGCAAACCTGCTTTTGAAAGTACTTGCTCTAATCTCTCAATTCCAATTTTAGAAGCCGATTCAGGTTTGGTATTCCAGACATACAAAATATGATTGTAAATCAATATTTCAATAATTCGTACCTCAGCATGCAATGTGCATATGTGAACATTGATCAATGGTGCCAACACAAGTCTAAAGTTTGGATCCTCTCGATCTCTTGTTGGACCAACTCATGATGTTGTCAAATTCAAGTCTTTACAATTCTTCATACAATACAAACAAGGGTGTTTAGTATTTGCCCCATGCGAAACAATATACATACATTTCAGTGTCTTTAAATCACCTGCAAGATGCCATAAAATTTGAAACGTGCCATAGTTTGGCACATATATTTTGTTTCCACCCATATGCTCTTCAATAATCTTTGCATAATTTGATGTCGAAAAAATCCACGACAAGATAGCATGGTCTTCTTTTAAAACCTGAAAAGTAAGAAACACATACAAAGTTACGAACATTGACATCAGCAACTTAGGTGATAATATACAATACTAAGTAAAATTGAAATATACCTGAAATGTTGCTAACCACCATATTTCATTCTCTGATTGAACACTAAATGAGAAATCATCTGCATCATTTTCAATAGTGTTCAATGCTCTGTTCATAAAGGTGATACTTACCCGTTCCAATTTTTGTCCCTTAACAATTTCATACTCATCAAGTTTAATAACCAGTATCAATTTTCCTTGGACTTCTCTTTCAAATATTTTGTAATAAATAATCATGTATGCCACTACTTTGTTAATATCCAAAAATAAATTGTTGGACTCACTGTATTCCAATGTTCCACTCTCACATGTATACAATTTCTTGATATGAAATGGTTCACCTATAAGCATACTCATACTCTCATTAAGACCATATCTTGTTTTTTTTACTCTAAATGGACGAGGAAGATGTACCTTTTGAATCTTCACATGTGCAAAGGCTTCCTGTACAATTTTAAACAATAGAGTATATGCTTTACGACTAATTCCTGAATCATCACATGCTTTCTGGATAACTCTTGCATCCAAGACATGTTGAATGCTCTGTATAATCACTGCAGCAATATCATTTTTAATCCTGTCATAACGAGAATTCTTAAACATTTCTTTTGTAGTTTTTTATGACAATATGGAACCCAAAGATTTTCAAATACTCGTAGAATCTTTATAATGTTCTCTCGCCACCAAAGATGATCTGCAAGACATTCTAAATAATGAAATTAGCAAGCATTAGAAAAACAAGCACATAAAAACTTAGCAAGCATGTCATTTGCTCTTTTAATTATTACTTACTTGAATGCTTGAATCCTTTTCTTCTTGTGTCCACTTCTTGAAGATAGATCATCTATGTCTTTTTTTGGAAGTCGCTTGCATTTTCTTATATTTAATTTTCTCCTGAGAACTTCGCCTTCAGCAATAGCACTCAAGATTTCTCTTTCAAAATTCTCACCATCTCTCAACACAACTTGATTGGATATTTGAAGATCAGTTAATTAAAGGTTTTCAATTCTGATATATTGGAGCTCAATGTCGTATTCTCGTATATTTGTTTTTGCAAATTTTCTTGAAGTATTGTCTTCTCATTGTTTGTTTGATTCAACAAATACTCCAATACTTGTGTTCGCTTCATTGCTTCATACATCCCGTATTGGCTCAACTTTTGACGATATCCCAACAATCCACTATGTCCATTACACACAAAATTCAATAACTGGCCAGTAGTTTGAAAGTCTAAAAAACATCCTGTACTTGGATCTTTGGGATAACTTGATCCAACTGTCCACAAATCAATATTTCTACAATTTTTTTCTCTAAGTTCTTTCTTACAAGTTTCATTAATCTGACCAACTTTGGTGTTTCTCTTATAAATTGGAGCACAATCGAGTGGGAGCACAATATGAAGATCAAACTTTTCCATTATCTCAAAATCAAGCAAACTAAATCATGTAACAAGAAAAACGATTCACACAAAACCAAAACAAGCTTGTAAGTCATTAAACATGCATGTTATATAATCTACCTTTCAAATGTTTTGAAAGATTTTTGGAGGGAACACCAAAAAATTATCCTCTCCTTCTCCTCCCACTACTGATAGCTTAGGCGGCGCGTGCTTAGTCGACTGTGTGCTTAGGCGGCGTGTTTATTTCGTTTGAGTTGTAATGAGTTAACCACACCAGTTAGACGGCGGGCAGCACCAAAAACTAGAAAAACGGAAACAAATCTTGCCATTCTCTCTCTAGTCATTCTCTCACTAAGTTCGAGTTTCTTATAGGGCCCTTTTTGAGTTGAGATTTCCCCTAATGGAAAGTCCGCTAGTAAGCGAGACACTATTCGTGAGAGAATTGTATTTCTCTCACGCCAATGCACTATGTGGATCTGTCGCACAGTGCTTGAAATCAGAAGATCAATAGATAATATTGTAGTTGTTATGGGCATATTATTTTGAATGATTGTATGATCTCGAATGAATATTTGTTTGTTACTATTCGTGTATTTGATTCACTTGTTTATTCAATTCTGCACATTGGTTTGATTTTGTTGAATGTTATATTAAATTATAACGTAGATCAGTAGTGTCTATCTACATTCTGGAGGATTGTAGGAATGATATAGCCGGCAGTGACCAGCAATCATATCTGAATTCCACACGAACTGATTTTATTCGCGAATGTTTTCGCTTCGTTTTGTTTCGCAATCACTTAGCTTTAAGCGTAAATCAATTTCAGAGCTCACTTAAGTTTCGTTTCGCTTCGCTTCATTTTGTCTAGTTTTGTTTCATTTTGTTTCGTTACAGAGCCTGATTGATTTTTTCATGAATTCTTCTCTTTCGTCTAGTTTCGCTTCGTTTCATTTGTTGCAGAGCTTGACTGGATTGCGAATTCTTCTCGAGCAGAAATTATTCGTGATCAGAACAGTTTAGCAAAATGTTTGCAAATCGTTCGAGAGACTCTTATCAGTTTGTTACCATAATTTTTCTGGAAATTTGAATTTGCACACTTTCCATCAGGTTTTGTTGATGGAAATGAGGCTATTGGAGGTTCATTATGTCACTCATTCATGGCCAAGTCATCAAGTGATGCTGACATTGAAAGATGGAGATGGAGGCTCATTCATGGAGTGTCATGGTGAATACATGGCAACAAAGGACAAAGAAGGAGGAGACATGAAAGCAAATGTTGATCACTCACATTTATTGTTTGTTTGCTGTGTTTTTTCAAAGAGTTCAGAGTTGGAAGCATGGTGGAGTCATCTCATTTATATTCTATGTGATTCTTCAAGTCTCATTGAAATGATATTGCAACATTTTGTGAGGGACAAGTCATTGCAAAGGAGGTGGAGCTTCAACATTTGTCTTCAAGGGAATGTGTAGCTGATATCTTCACCAAAGCATTGGGAAAGGACTTGTTCATGAAGCATAGGACATCACTTGGAGTGTTATCAAAGTCCATGCTAAAACTTGTTGAAGAGGGAGTGTGAAAGATTCAACTAGTTTGATCATATTTGCTATATTTTTATATTTGGCATATTGAGGCCAACTTTCGTTTTAGACTTAGACATTGACTTTTCAAAGTTCATTAGTCTAAATGACATTTGAATAAACACTTTTTGAAAGTGTGGGTAGGATTGTTGCTAAAACCAATGCATCTTTAAGCTTTTGGAAAGCCTTTAGGGCTTCCTCGTTCATTGTGAGTTTGTAAATTGGTCGTGCTAACTCTGCAAAATCTAGAATGAAGATCCTATAATAGTTAGCATGACCCATAAAGATGTAGACTTCGCGAATTGTTCCTGGTGGTGGTAGATCAACAATGATCCTAACTTTTGATAGGTCTGTGGCGATTCCGTGTCTACATACTATATGGCCGAGAATCAAGCCATGTGTAACCCAAAATTGACATTTTTCTGGATTCAAGGAGATCTGAAAAATGCGACATTTTTGTAGCACCTTTTCCAAATTGGATAAGTGTTCTGAGTCTGGTCCATGCACGAACAGATCGTCCAAGAAAATTACCAGAAAGTTTTGTAAATACTCTTTGAATGTCGCCTGCGTGACATGCTAGAAAGTGCCTGGGGCATTGCAAAGTCCGAATGGCATTACCTTATAGGCATAGGTTTCCCATTCCGTGGCAAATGTTGTCTTATGCTAGTCTTGGGTGCTATCTTCACCTGGTTGTAACCGTTGGAGCCGTCTAAAAAATTGTAGGCTTCGGCTCTAGCTACTCTATCAAGGACACTTTTCGTAAAGGATAAAGGAAAATGATCCTTTTTGGTGACTGCGTTTAGCATCTTCAGATTCACACAGATTCGCATTTTGCCATTCTTCTTGGGTACTATAACTATCGGTGATATCCATTCAGTGTGCTCGATTTCATAAATGAAATCTGCGTCTAACAACTTTTGCAATTCTTGCTTGATCAGCTCCATGTAGTTCGGGTTGCAACGGTAGTAACAACTCACCTTGGGGACTGCTCCATCCACCAAGGGTATGGTGTGTTGGACTACTGTTGGTGGAATGCCCTTCAGATCACTGTAACTCTAGGCAAAACAGTCCTTGTACTCCACCAACAACGATCGTAGCCTTTTGAATTGTGTGGGCGTTAACTGCCCTCCCACATGCACTACCTTTTCTTCTTCACCTAGCTGGCAAGGTTTATTGGCTATGTTCGCGCAGGTCCCTCGAAAACTTGTTTCGCTGGTGCTTGACTTTGATCAGGTTCTCCCTGGGCTTGCGGCATCATAATTACCACGTCGTCCAAGGTATAATTTTTTAAGGTTTCAGGCATCTCATGAACTGGTGCTCGTCGAGATTTCTCCTTCAGCATATTGATCTTAGCCCGACTGGTCATCTTTTGAATCTCCGTCATCTAAGTAGAGGATGACGCTGGATCCGAGTCCATCCTGATTGACTTCAAGGAATCCAACACCTTCTTTTTGTCTTTTTTTGTCATATTGGTGGATTCGTCTTTGTTGTCTTTCTTCAGAACTGGTGTGACATTCATCTCGTGGTTGCGAATATCAACATCCACTATAGCTATAGCTTCTTCGGGTAGATCACTCCATTGGATCACCTGGTTGTAGGTTTCAACTGGTTCTTCTTGTTCGTAGGTGCCCTTGGTGGATTATCCTTGAAACTTTTGCCATAGCAGATTTTTGTGGCGGTTGAGCTGATACTTTTTCAATTCCGTAACGATCTGGGTCCATGTGCTGTAATTGGTGTGTCCATGGTGTAACACTTGGGTGAAGATGTGCTGGGTTCAGGATATGATTCGTATTGAAATGCTTGGCAGTCAATCGTTGCTAATGCGTCCGTCCATCTTACAACATCCGTCTCTGAATCATAGTGACCACCCTTGGCTTGCCTTGGGTGATCAATCATGTGATCTGTCATGGATAATCCGTCATTAGCCTTGGGTGCAATAGGTTTCACCACCCACATGGTTGGATCAACCTTTACAGCCTGCTCTCTGTTCTCAAAGGTGAGTTTTCCCGTACCCCAGTTGTGTACTACTTGCGCAGTTCTCAACCATGGTCTTCCCAGTAAAACACGGTATGCAGTTGGAGATTCAGGTATATCCATTGCTACAAAGGTGATCATGAACTACATGCCTACTATTTTTACAAGGATATTGGCAACCACACCCTTTGGTTTTACATAGGATTGATCCACTAGCTTGATGGAAAATCTTGCTGGCTTCAACCCCTGTAAACCCCACTTTTCATATAAAGTAGTGGAGATCAAATTGACACCTGATCCTCCATTTACTACTACTGCCTCGGCCTCGAATCTCTTGTGTTTGATTGACAAGGCGATGTTGTGTTCCTCACTTTCCCACGCTGTCCCGATGTGGAGGACGTTACTTGTCTCTTCATAGCCCGTACAATATATGGGCTCAGGCGCTGCTGGCTCCGAGTCTGCTTTGGCCCATTTAGCCAAAAGGCTTTTAGCTTGTGGCACCATCCGCAGTAATTCCCTGAGGGGTAAACTAACACGACTCGCCAGAAATATTGTGAGCCTTTCAGTGCGTGGTTTCTCGGGCTCCACCATGTGAAAAGGTGGTTCATGACGATGCAACCGATCATTCTGATCAGTGCGCAATGGTGGGCCTGTTTCTGGTTCTCGTTCGCCATCAGCTGGAGGTTCCGTAGGGTTGTCCTTTTCTTGCTCTTTTTCCGCCGCTTGTGCTCTTTGTACCCAGTGTCGTATCTTCTGGTATTGTCTTCTTTCTTCCCTCACATTCGGATATGGCGCTGAAGTTTAGGGTTGGTCCAGTGACCCATGGTGGTGGTGAGGGAGCCACTTCCTTTCTCTTCTGTGCTCGCCCAATGGCTAACACAGGGGCATGTAAATGTTGCCCTTCCGTTGGCATCCCTGTTGGAACTAATGTCGGTTGTATTGCAATGAAGTTTAATGGTGCACTGGTTCCAGGTCTCAATGGAAAATTCTTGTAGCTGTCCATAGCCGCATTCTCGGTAGAAGGATGTATATTGTCTCTTGTAAAAATATTCCTCAATTTTGTGTCCTTTGCCACATCCGTAACAGCCGTAATTACTTTGACGCTAAGTTTGAGCTGCATAGGCCGCAATATATTCATTTATGGAAGGATCCATAAATTGTCCATCCTGTCCATACCATTGTTGTTGCTCAGATTGAGGTGGTACTGGCATTTCTGGTTCTGCTGTTGTCAAGTTCACGTGAGCCACTTGTTGATTGGCTGGCCCTGGTGGTGCAGGTAAGGCCATACACTATTGCTAATTTGGTGCGTTGTGCCTTGGTGCCGCATTTGGTGCCCCTTGATGATATGGATAAGAAGTCTGAAAAGGACTCCTCTTCTGTTGAACAATCCGGAGGTTAAACGGGCAAAATGCCGTATCGTGCGATGTTGCATTGCAAAAATGGCAAAATCTATGTGTCAGTCTCAGATTTTGCTTTAGGACTGGACACTCATTTGTTGTATGGTTTTGTGTGCATATTGAGCACCATACATTTTCTAGTCATGGATACTATAGCTGGTTTGGTTCCGGTAGATGTGGTATTGCTGCTACAGCTCCTTGTAAGGCTTTCAGTTTCTGATCAAACTGTGTCGTAAGCTACTCCATCTGTTGTTTGTGTAATTTTGTCATCTGATCCAACAATAGTTCTATGGATAGAGTGGAAGCATTTGATGATGATGATGCTATTGGAGGAGTAAGAACATGGGTGATTGGATATTCATCATCTGATCCCTCATCCTCTTCCCTGATGGCATCCTCCATAGCTTCTTACAGAGTAGCGTACTGCTCCCATCGATTCAGTTCTCTTTTGATGCTCCGTGGTAGTCTGGCTAGGAACCACATGATCACCACATGATCGGGAGTAAGGGCTGCACTGCACTCAGATCGTAGATATTTGACCCGTTCAATATAGTCCCCGACCCTTTCTCTTTTTCCTGTCTTGACTTTTCTAGGCAGGAGAAATGGGTCTTTTAGAAAGTTCCTTGGTTTAAAGCGCGTGATGAGAGCCGCTTTAACCGCTTCCCAGGCGGATTTTTCTTCCTCTGACAGGTTGAAAAACCAATCTTGAGCCACTGCTAATAGGACATGGGGAATAACATCAAATTTTTTGCATGTGTCAATTCGTCGTAGATCTCACAAGCTTGCTCGTAGATCTGGAGGAAGCAGATGGGATCTGATGATCCGTCGTATTTTGGTATCTCCATCCGAGGTGATCTTCGGACTGCTTGCAAGGGAGCGACAAGTACAAGTTGGCCCATTGGATCCATTGGTTCCGGTTCTACCTCTTGTTGCGCAGCTGTTAATCTGGGAAGGTGTGGTGCCTGATTTGATGTCCTTCTTGCTACTGATCGTCCAGATCTCAAATTCATCTGATGGTGGGGTCCAAGATAGTTGGATCTTGCTTGTACAATGGGATGCACTCTGGATCTTAAGGATCTGTTCAATCTGGTTGGCTGGAAGTGAAATTTAGGCCTTGTACGGTGGTTTTTCCTTATTAACATTTTACTCCTTGCACTGATTAGCCTGAGATTTTGACAGTAGCTGGATCTGATGGAGATCTTTCCATTGATCTAGTCTGCGAGGGTTCTCTTGTGCGAGGGTTGGCTGTGCGAGGGTTCTTTAGCTGTTTTGCAGATAAAAAATTTTGATATCTCTCAAATCTTTGGGAAGTAACTCTCGCATGGATCACAATAGCTGAATCTAGATTAGATCTGACTCTGGAATTCTCTACAAGAGTTGACTCTCGAAGTGAAAATTGCACTGTATGCAAGGGTTCAAAACCACTATTTTGGCATGATCTCACAGGCTTCATCACTGATGAAAATTGACATTCTAGATCGATTGGAATGGTCTACGAGAGTTCTCTCTAGAAGTATTTGCTGGATCTTCACTTTTTAGTGATTTTTTAGCACTTAAACCCAATCTTTTGCTCACTGGAGTCAAATTAACTCTTTTTGAATTTTTTCAAGGGTTTTTTGAATTTTTTTATGATTTTTCTCTGATTTTTGCAATCCGCTTGGAACTAACTCCTGTAGGCTTCTATGCAGGTCTGGGACAATACCCTGGAGCTGCAGTCAGTCATGCAAGGGTTAACTCTCACTGGTTTTGGAGAGAACGAAATCTAATGAGAAATTTGGCTTTTTTCCCCTCCAAAAAGCAGATTGGTGTGTTTTTTGGATTTTTTGCTGGTTGGTTTGGATTTCAAGCCCTTAGAGGCTGTTCAGGGCCTCCTCTACCCTCCCACCCTCCTCCGCTAGTTGTGAATAGTCCAAACACAAAAAAATACAGAAAACTAACTCTAAGCACCCAAAAATCTACCTAAAACTACTCCAAAAAGCAAGAAATAGCTAAAATGCAGCTATACTAGTTAGTGAAAACCTATCCCTGGCAACGACGCCACTGTAGGGTCGAAGATCTTGCGTAGTATAGCCCTCCCGCCTGTCAACAAGGGTTAGATCACTGGATAGGTGCCTAACTATGAATATATGCTACTTTTAGTTAGTTCCCCACTTTTTTCCTAACTCTACCACCATTAACACTACATGTCCCTAACCCTACTCCCCTAAACTATTTTCATCATGGTTTTTGGTGAATGAGAAGAGAAGGACAGAAGAGGCTGAGAGGAGAAAGGAGAGAAGGAGAGAGATAGAGAGTGAGAGTGAGAGTGGAGGTTAGCTCAAATGCTCCTTATGCTTACTAATGAAAAAACATTAACTATGGCAACCAATAAGCATGAAAATAGAAAGCAATGGAAAAACACAAACAAGAACATTAGCAAGTAGTGAATAGCAAATGAGGATGCTTCTCTTCCAAAAATGGTAGAGTTTCCTCCTTCTCATTAAGTATGAATTAGAGTACAAATGGTGCCTTTTTATAAATTGGGAAAGGCCCTTGTCCCAAAATCCTATTGGCTAATATTCACATAGATCCTAACCATTCATCTTGGACCCAACTTGATCCAAGGGTCCACAAAAAGTACAATAAAAATCACAAGATTCATGTGAGTCCAAAATTGGACCCAACTCTAAAAAAGTAGACTCTAAGTTTAAAATTGACTTTGGGCCTCAAGTTTTATTTTAATTACAAAGGGGCCTAAGTCTATTATTTTATTTACAACTCAACTTGCGTGCTCATTGGGCCATGGGCTTATACGCGCAGGATGCCATGCCCTCGCAATACATTTTATTGGCCGATATTATTTATTTACAATATGCGGGAATACCCCCAACAATTTGCCCTTTGTGAACATAGCATCCTCTTGAAGTGTCGATGTAGATCCACCTCTTGCTTGAAGCCTATATTCTTCATTGATCAAGATCTCTTGAAGATCCATCAAACTTGGCAAAGTCTTTTGAATAGCAATGCTTTGAACAATGTTATCATGAGCATCCAACAAGCCATTAAGAATCACTTGAATAAGCTCTCCTTAATGCTTTCATCAATGCAAGCCAACTCATCATTCAATGCTTTCATCCTCAAAACAAAAGTACTTGAATTCTCTTCATTCTTTTGCAAACAAAAAGATTTGCCTTCTTAGAGTCAACACTCTAGAAGTAGACTTGGATTCATAAAGCTTCTTCAATGAATCCCAAGCTATCAAAGATGACGTGCACACCAACTTCCTTGAGAAGCTCATTGGTAAAATTCATCTTTATCATGTGTAGAGCCTTCTTGGCCCTCTTGTCATATCTCACTTGATCTTGTTGTGCTGCTGGTCTCTCCTACAAACTTACAACAATATCCAAAACATCATTCATCTCAAGAAGTGATTTCATCCTCACTTTCCACAATGAATAGTTACTTGAGGTAAGCCTATAATTGGCTTCCAACATGGCTCCATTTGAGGTTGCCATGTGGCAATGACCTGATCTTCTCTTTCAACCTGTTTCAATGCACAAAGCACTCCTTTGAATAGCAATAAATGCTTTCAAAATAAATCACCAAGATTTGAAACTATCTCACAAATTCTCTTCTAGCACTTATACCAAGCAAATCAACACATAGAATCATAGAATCTTGATCAACCTATGATCTAACCTCAATCTAATGACTTTTGCCACTTCCTAAGATTGAAACACACTCAAATGAAGTCCAACAACCTCACTATCTAGAGATCCAATCAAAATTAGGGTTTTGTCAAAATCACAAAAGATTGACTATTCTAAATCTACATGCAAATGCTGAAATTTTGATTATGCACTCTAATAGCCACCACTAAGGCTGATCCAATGATTCAAAAATTGGCCAAATCCAGTGTTTGTATATAGGGTTTTGATCTACAAAAGATTTAATCTACAAAAGCAAAAAACTCGATTTTGGTGTAGAATCCCCTCTAGCATGCTCTAGCCTTGATATCTTCACCAAGTCATTGATAGATATGATTTCCTCCTTCAGAACCTGAAACACAAGCTCTGATACCATGTGAAGCATTTCATATCATTATGATCCAATCCACTTGAAAGATCTTTGGTTACAAAGAGAAATACACTACCAATCTCACCAATGTAGAAAAATCAGCATCTACACACAAAATGAGTTGCAAACTCTAATAGAACTTGATCAAACTTGAATGAAATGATAAAGTACTGTTGTTGTCCATACAAAACCAGCAAGCTAATGTATTTCACACGTGTGGATCCAAAAATAACAAATATAGATCATTCTATACATAGAAATGCATGCAATCACAAGCATAGTGCACCAATGGATAGTAGAACCCAAGAAAAACATGTATAAGCATGAAATGAGATAGAGAAGAGAGATGATCACTCTCTCCATGAGTTACATCCTTTTATAGCAGGTCCAAACCCTATTTGGCCACTTGGCTTTCCCTCCAAAATGCTAATCCTACTATCTCAAACACGCCTTCTAAATTTTCCACACTTTCAAAAAGTGTTTATTCAAATGACATTTAGACTAATGAAGTTTAAAAACTCAATCTCTAAGTCTAAAAACAAAGTTGGCCTCAATATGCCAAATATGAAAATATAGTAAACATGATCAAACTAGTTGAATCTTTCACATGGGGAGCTCAATCTCTATTGGCAAAACGCATTCCTGACCGTATAATAGAAAAAATGGTTTGTGATTAGTATTGGTCTTGTGAGTAACATTGTAGGCTCTCGACTATTGTCAGAAACCACTTTTCTGAGGATGGCTAATTTCTGTTTGTTGGTACTTTCAGCTTGTCCATTGACCTATGGGTGGTAAGGTGTACTCTTCCTATCCTTGATCAGTAACTGGTCTGTTCGTACCTTGATGGTCTTGTTTAGAAAATGTGTCCCCTATCTGACACTAGTTCTTTTGGGGCTCCAAACCTCCCTATGACCTGTTCTAGTGCTGATTAAGAAATTGCCAATGTTGTTGAGATTGAAATCAAGTTACGAAGCCTCCTACTTATGAAAGTGCCATGCTTAACTCCATAGTGCATGTGCTCTTTCATTGCAAGGGTTTGGTCATGCTGTATTGTGGCAATCCTCAATGAGCTAGCAAGAGTATATTTTTGTCTTAAGTGTAAAACATTGTAACATGTTCAAGAATAGTTGGCAGATTATCATGTGTTGTGTGTGTCAGCTAAAATCTTAACATGATTGATCTATGGAGATCAGGCTTGGGACCCCATCATCCATTATAATAATTAACCTGAATATTTTGTTTGCATCTCATTGATTACAAATTTGATGCCACAAGAATATGGAAACCTCAGGAATTGAATCTAAAATACAGAATCCTCTCAAATGAAATTAAAAAATACTGAGCCTTTTTGGATGGAGAATATGAAATTTTCTTGGGAATCCAAACTTCCAGAAGATTCTTGAGACCACATAATAAGTTATATAATTTGCTTTGAAGGTATTTCTTAGTATCAATGCAAGATCATAAGGGAGAAAGATTCATATTCATGTTCTAAAAGTGGAGACCATACTGCAGTCTTCACTTAGAGTTGTCCAAGAATAATCAATATCTGCAAAGTATCTAGACAGAATGTACTCTCTGCAATCACTTATCTACAACCTGTTGCTATGTTAACTGCTCCAGCAGAACCTCTGCTAGTTTTTGAACAGAAACACATGTAGGTATATGCAACAGTTTTCAGGTCACTTTTGAATGAAAATGTTGGGTGAATGGCAAATGCTGTTGTACATCATGAAGCCATGGAGATATTCTTCTGGATACAGCCTGTATGCATCTCATTCCTGACCAGGGCCTAAAGAAAGGAAGAAGTTTGGCTTGCTAGTCCAGCTCCCTTTTGTTTAGTATGCAGAGTGTCCCTCCTCGGTTGCAATGGCAGAAATATCAATGGTCTTTACAGCAATTGAGCTTCTGACAAGATGTTTACCATCATTCCAAATGAAGTAGCCAAATGCATATCCAGATGTCTGCTTCATTGCTGTGACGGTAATCTGGAACGATTTTTTCTCACCATACTTTGTGAACTCCAACCTTGAGGGCTCTACCACCACTGAAATTCCTGTAGGAGCTTTAACAAAGACTTCATATGAACTACTGCATCCAACATTGGTGACAGTTCTGGTGATTGTGAGTGATTTATCCAGAGCTGATATAGCTACCGACGGATAATTGAAATCACTCACAGTTGGGGGGGTTTCAGGACAAGTAACGTCGCTGCCAGTTAGTAGAGAAATGGCAGAACTCTTGTACTCGAGGCTACACAGGAACATGACATAATCCTCTAGGGTTGCATCATATACAAGACCTGGATCTGCAGCAGCATTAGGATTAATATGTCCTGCACCATAATTGAATGGTCCTGCAGGTTTTAAGTCACCCGCAAGAATTGGTTGCTCCTCATTATCATACAAAGTAGCTGCAGAAGAGAAATAATCAAAGAGCATAATCAGTAGAGAGTTGAAACTATTCAGAATAAAATGTCAAAGATGAGTTTGATTCAGATCATGCTTGATCTAATTCAATTGTGGGGAGTTGAAAACAAATAAGGTGAGAGATTTAACATTGGGCGATACTTTTACATTTGTTACATTTCAAGTGAAAAATGCTGATCTGACCTGTGGACAAAATGGCCGACTTGATTGCAGCAGGGCTCCAATCAGGTTGCAGGCCTTTGAGAAGAGCACTGACACCTGCAACATGAGGGCAAGACATTGATGTTCCTGAGATGACGTTAAACTTCACAACCCTTTTGTCAATCGCAAGTCCTGTGGGAGAAGCTACAGCAGAGTAGGCGGCTAGAATGTTCAAACCAGGAGCAGTAATGTCGGGCTGCATCAACACAAAAAGCAGAAATTACACAAGACAGTCTTCCATTTTGTTAAGCTTTGTGTAAAGAATAGAATCAATAAAGCACAAATAGAGTTAGGCTTATATCAGAAAAATAACTTGGATTTTGTATCAGAAAATTAGCCTGGACTTTGCAGAGATGATGAATCCATCATTTGAGATGGGCATAATTAAGCCCCCAATGGTCAAAACTCAAAAGTATTCCGGACTATCATGCAATTTATTATAATCATATCAAAGTTGGGTAATAGAGTTTTTGGTTTTGATTGCCAAATATTGAAAGCTTTGAGCAACGAAATAAAGATATTTCCAGATAGCGAAAAATAGCCCATAACTAGAAGCATGGGCAGCCACCGCCTAAGATAGATGGCTATTTTTCTGTCTAGTTCCTAATTTGGGCACAATGTTTTATGGCAAAAACTGAGTGTTCTCAACCCTACAACCTGGATAGCAGTTGCCTTACCTGGACAACGAATACTATTGTAGAGATTATTTTTTGTGTTTTCATATTTGGAGTAACTGAAAATCCTTAGCACCTTCATATCAATCTATAACTTTTTATATCTTTCACAGATATGATTCTGGGTATTAACCCCATAAAATCTTGTAAGAAGAATCCAAGGTGAAAATGCACCAAGAACAATCTCATAGTTTTTCCATAATTTCTACCCAAATAACAGATGCTAGCATTAACTGAAATGTATGTGCAGTTTGAAAAACAGGCTTCCCTATTATGAGAGATTACCTGTATGAATACATGCACTGAGCATTTTCATGCATGAGTGCTTAATTATAAAGCTTTAGTCTGGACTCTGATCATACACGTAATTTGCATGAAAAAAGACTTGACAATATAGCTAGCAAAAGATTGATCATAGATGCTCATAAAGAACAATACACCTCAAGGTTATAAATAGCTTTGATCTCATTATTTGTTTGCTAGACCCACGGAATTTAATTGATGATTTGTATTCTTGTCAAAGTAGACGTGAAAGCTGATGGGCAGTTCAATGTTTCAGCACATCCGTGTCTTCAGCTGTTGGGCTTCCTGATCATTGCCTCTTTCTTGATAATGGAATGCCAGGGTCTAGTAAAGCTTGGCACATGTTTTCTTCAAACTAAAATGAGTTGAGTGGCAGTACTTTTGAATCTTCTTTCCGAGGCTTGTATTGGACTGGTAAAAAGATGCCGTTTTTCCAAGTCCACTAAAAATTAGGCTGTACCTTGACAGTAACAGTATCTGGGCTATCTATTTCAATAATAGTTTGTTGAACACTTGCCAACATCTTCCTCAAGGAAAAACTGCTCTTTGTATGAATCTACAACATTAAGTTCAAAAAAATTCTCAGAGCAGGGATGCCATTGCTCTCTTCCGATTACCAGAATAGGGATGAAGTACTCTGTGGCAGACAACTTGGCTTCACAGGGAATGTTTGAGAGTAATAATGCTAGCATCCATTCGAAATTAAATAATTAGTGGCATACTCATGGGAATCCAACAACTACAGCAATAGGGAAATTGTGTAACGAGACAAAAGGCTGTCTAATCATCTACTAAGCATGTAAACCAGCAACTAAGCTGGTTTTCAGAAAGTAGCAAGTTGATGCTGATATCTAGACAGGCAAGTAGCTCAGTAACCCAGGTGCTCTCTGCATCAAAGTTGCCAAAAGTTTTGGTAGTAGCATACCTTCAATAAATCAGGAATCAGAGTATTTGGGCCTTGAGAGGAGAAAGCTGCCATCACTGGTGCTGGCTTGACACCCAAAACAGTTGTTGCAGGTGTGAGTTTTGCTTGTGGAGAGCTGCAAGCATCAAAACAGAGAACTAGGTGAGGTAACATTTGACCTTGTGGAATCAGCTGCAATAGAAGCTCAAGAAAAATCTCTCAGCAAAGACATGGTTTCCACTACTGCAATTCACATTAAATCTTCGACAAGCAGATTTTCCATAGGAATTCGATGGAGTAATGGAGGTCCGCAAAAAGGTTGTGTATCCTGCATATATCTGTTGTCTCTTATGAGCTTAATGTGGCATCTTATAAGCTTTATATGAATAAACTAATGACATTGAGTTGCTCCATCGAGTGAGAGTTGCCTATATGTTTTAATCGCGTTCTTGTTAAAGGCACGGAATTCAAAAATTTATTATCATCAAGACGTGTATCTAAAATCTCTAGCAGATAAGAGAAGCACATTTTTTTTTTCATATATTTCTAGTAAATCAAAACACAAAATGCTCAACCGTACCTGCTTGAGTCTATATAGGCAAAAATGGCTTTTGCACTTGTTGCACCAACATGGGTTGCAGGCAAAACATGAGGATCAGCAACGATTTCTTCGCCATCAGCAGGGGTGTTGGCCAATATCATCCCAGCTCCACCTGCCACCCGAACAGCTTCTCCCTTCGACACACGGCTTGTAATTCCCCGTTTGCAAGCTACAATCTTACCCTTTGCTTTAGCCGGATCCAAAGAGCCGATAAAGCAGTTCAAACTGTATGATCAATAGATGCATGAGAAAAACACGTAATCAAGAAAGATATAAGAAAACCTGAAGTCTTTAGGCTTTGAAGTTCGAACATCCAGAGACAGTTAATATCCTTTTGAGATGCTTGGAACTTCACCTCTCTGAATAAGTTGCAGATGAAGCCTTTATAGCACCTGCTGCGACCAATGGGTAGAAGTGATCTTCAAGTTTGTCCTGAGATAAGCTGTTTCCCTGCGTTCAAAAGGTTTCGTTAGTGATGAAGATGATAGGCTACAGGCTTGTACAAATGGGATTCTTCTATTCCGTTTCCTCGAAATCACAATGGTGAACGATCTCTGATCGACAGTAAAATTTTCAGTTTTCATTTTGATATTTCGTTTTCTTTACCAGCTTTTACCCTCTGACTAGTTGGAAGTGTAACAATTTCGGTTTGAAAACAAGGAACAATAGAAGATTCTTGGAAAGACCTTGGAAGGAAATATGTTAGTGTGATGATCTCACGATCCATCTGCAAATCCCAGATGGACTATTCCAGGAAAAACTATACAAGCTATGGATAATGTCCACATAAAGTAGTTTGTTCACCTCTTTACAAGCATATGCTGTTCACAAATTTCTATTTCTAAGTTTGTCTCTTGTCAAAATTATTTGACTCATATGAGGCGTTGCCTTCTCTTGGTGCAATTTGACTTCTATACATTGCTGAAAATCAGTTTCAACTGCTTTGTTCTCATAAAAACATGCTTCATCTGTACATAGTATATATTCAGCTTAAGGTTTGGGGATAATTATGTCACATGCATAAAGACACAGCAATTGCAACTCTAAAAATACAAGAAAAACTCGATGCACCTATCAGGAAACTTTAGCTCTTGATAAAATACCAAGCATACAACTTTTCATAGCATAAGTGTCTTTCTGGTGTGCAACAGTCTCGAGAAATTTAACAATCCTACATTGTAGCAAAAAAAGAAGTACCTTGTTTTTCATGTTCCAAGAATAACAAATGAGATTGGATTTTTCTCGTGAAATTCTGTGCAAATCAATTTCAACAGCAGTGTGCTTTTTCCCCAGCTATCAAATAGAGTTTGCGTACAAAATGAGTCAAGTCTGAAAAAAATTCTGTGTACCATGACTGGTTCCACTCAAATCTACCATGAGAAGGGCACTGGTGATTAACAAATACTTTTATGACAAGGAAGAACTTCTCCTTGACCTCCTGTTCTTCTCAAAACCTTATTGTTTTCTCCTTCCACTAGTGCTAGGTATCATAATAACGAACTTACATTTCTTATTGGAAGTGCCATGGCTCTCATTTGTAACATGCGGTTCTATTTTAATATTATCTAGTAATATTCATAAACTCCAAGTTACCAGCTTCCATTGCTCCTCTCAAACTTACAATTCTGTTCAAACTTTGACAGAGAATTCCTCATCATGAACCATGAATGCAAAATCCAAAGTTATAGGGTCATATTTCACTCAGTTTTTAACTAAGTACTAGCGCCATAAATATCTAGTATTTTGCCTTTGCAATATCTATTCACTTGCTCAACATTAACTCCATTGCAGAAGATGCTGCTCTTTTTCAAAGGTTTACCATGCCTTTTGTCTTCACAATTTACTCTAATTTTAAGAAGGTTTCTCAAAGTATCACCAAAGTTCTATCAAATATCTGCTTCTAAGTGAAGCTCCTCAAAAACAAAAATCCAGTTCTCTGGCAAGATAGCTATGGTCAATAACAAATCCTGGACCAGTTTCAGCTTGCTTGTTATGAATTTTTGCCTTTGGGAAAATTGTATACGAAAGAAGCAATATACAAGCTACCCATTGATCTTACATATTTCCCTTTTGCAAGGAAGTACAACTAAGAACATACTCAACAAATTTGGGCTGGTAGACAGGCATCAGAAACTTGCAATATGAACTTACCTGATAAGCTGCATAATTCCCAAGAATGGCATAAGAAGTGAAGTCTCTGTCAACGCTACTGGCAGCAACTGTAATAATCCACGGTGGTACATTTACAACGCTACCAAAGTAAGGACCAGCATTTCCAGCAGAACAAACAACTGTGATTCCTTTCTGTACTGCATGAAAGGCTCCTAAGGCGATCCCATCTTCATAGAGAGGAGGAAGTGGAACAGAGCCTCCAAGAGATAGAGTGAAAATGTCCACACCATCGTGAATACCTTGATCTAAAGCTGCCAAGATATCAGCATCAAAACATCCATTAGGCCAGCACACTTTGTAGATGGAAATTCTTGAATAAGGCGCACCACCTTTTGCAGTACCATTTGCGAACCCCAAGACATTTGCACCTACAACAAATTGGCCTCCTGCAGTTGATGAGGTGTGTGTTCCATGACCATCTGCATCCCTTGGAGAGCGAAACTGTCCAGTGGAAGTTTCATTCAAAGGGCCAAATTGGGCCTCATATGCTTTGATGTAAAAGCGAGCACCAATCAACTTCCTGCTCAAAAAGACGAGGAGGATGGCAGTTGACACAACATTTGATCAGAGTGATGATTTCAACTCACTGTCAGAAACCACATGCTTGAAGGCACTTGACTACCAATATGTACTCTTGAATATGTAAATTTAAGATATAGGCTTCCGACTCGAATCAATTGATTGAATAGCTCCAAACCCTTAAGAAATCTTCAGCTCTTCAAATTTATGCAAATCTCAAGATGAGAGAAAACTGTGAATGAGCAAAAGTTGTTGGATTAGTTTAACAGACATGAATAAGAGCTCTTCACCTGTTACAATCAGAGGAATTGAAGGCTGTGCCACTCACACAGGTTCCTCTCCATCTTTCTGGTATAGGTGAATAGTTATGATCATTGAAGCTCTCTGATTCTGGCCACACACCTGTTGCTTGCAAGGATACAAAAAGCAAAGATTAATTTACCCAAGGGCTGACTAGAATAAGAAGCCACTTACAACAACATGTTTGATCTTATGAAGAATGGAGGATAAATTTCATTCTTTAGCCAGTCACGATTGTTATGGATGAAGCTAACATTTTCCTAGGAACACAATTAACCACGATCTAGATCTCCAACTCACCAGTATCCAGAGAGCCAATAATAACATCTTGTCCAAATTTCGCTTTCTGCCACAGTGAGGATTCTGGAATATTTCCATTTGTTTGCTCTAGTCCAAGAAACTCCCATGACCTTGTCGTATGCAATGTATTTTTCTTGTCAGGAAAAACTGAAACAACCCCTGGCATTTCTGAACAAATCCCATCACTTGTTATTACACATTATGCTAGGTTGTGCCAACAACATACATGTCCAATAAAAACACCCTTTAGTCTTTTGACGTCGTTATCAGTTAGAAACACTACAAAGTGAAATCATGTGTGAATCTATTTGTGAGATTGGAATTTATCCAGGTTCAAAAAATTTAATATGAGAAGTCAGTGATCTCATAAGGTAAATCCTGGAAAAATGTACATGCAACAAAAAGAAGTCAAAAGATTTATATCAAAACGATAACATAGCATTCAATCATAGTTGCCCATTCTGGAATGGATCCTGAATTTATCTATTTTTAGTATAACCGGAGTTTTTTTTTGTAAAGTGCAGATCGTCAACGAATAAAAGAAAAGACATCGCAGTAACTGATGCGCATACACTACAATCAGTTGTCATGGCTCATTTTAAATGGGCGATGGCTACATGAATCACTATGAAACATCGCAGTAGCTATTCCAGAGTACGAAGTAATTGCAAAGATCATTGTGGTATTTTAACTGATGGATTCACTGCTCATTCAAGGGATCCATGTTCTGCGATTGAGCTTACAAATCATGGGTGCAGAAAAGGAAAAGAAGGCAGCTCTTTTTTTAGTCTTTTTTTTAGTATTAATTTTTTCGAGACATTTTGGGGAAGTATGTTCCGGAACGTACTGTACGGAATATTCAGTATATGTGAAACCCAAAACCTCGGAATGGGTTTCTGAGCATTAAATAATGAACCAAAAATCAGAAAAACCTTAGCCAAGCAGCTAACTAAGAAGCAAATGACAATAAACAAGGGAAATTTTAAAAATAGAAATGAATAAAAAACAGGGACCATAATTTGTGAACAATTGTTACCAAGGTATGGACGAAATACAAAATACAAAATATCAGAAACAAAGTAGGCTCCCTAGCTCCACACTTCTTTATATTCTATCATCAATCATCTTAAAACATACCAAATAGCTGAAATGCCAAAAATAAAACATTAAGGACCTAGAATATTTTAAATTTTTCATGACATCATGCATGGTGCTTAATGCTTAATTTCAGCTAGTTGAAAGCTTGAAGTTTCAGTTTTTAGCTAATTGACGAGTCAAAGGGGCGCTACTACAAAATTCACCCAATGAACTTTCTGGTCTTCTCGCCTTATTGTGGTATTGGCCTCCAAACGAAAATTGCAGTTGATCTAATTCACAACCTTCCTATCTTAAAAGCAAAGACTAAGTCAATTAGAGGCAAACGTCACTCAGCAACGGCTTCCTGATTTCAACAGGAGTCTCATTGTAAAAAATGCAGCTGATTGCCCAGCACTTGTATACCATAATCTCAGCTTTATGAGAACATCAAGGAAGTCAAAGTTCAATCTTTTCAGTCAGGAGGCCAGAAAGTTTGCGACAAAATTTCAGACCAAAAGCATTTTGTTTGAAGTCTCCATAGATTTTATTTGTACATTTTGTCGACTCAAAAGAGGATTTAAAGATCGTAAATTCAAACATAAAGCAAACATTTAAACAGTTTCATCTACAAACCACACATTGCCCTTTGATGTTGAACTGTAAATCTAATGTAATGGAACTTAGATTGAGTGAAGCAGACCTTTCAAAAGAAAGCAGTCAGTCCAAATTGTAAAAGGGGCTTTAGCCCAGGATTTCAAACAGCATACCGGATAGAGCTGCTGCATGGCTGGGCAAGATCTGTGCAGCAAACCCATTGAAACTGCGGGTGTAGCTGTAAACCAGTGACTCCTTAGCTGCATCAAGGCTGTCAACACCAAAACGGCAAATTTTTTTAATACTATATCAAGCCACTAAAAACTGATTGGAGCAATATTTACCACTATGTTCTGCGAGGTAAAGTTTATTTGTCCTACTGACAACATATATCCACGTGAGGATACATGATGTCACAAGTTCCATATTTAAAAACACCAACACAAAGTAATAGGATCTGGAGGAAGTCTTAGGCAGCTTCAATGAGTTCTTTGGCTATACACTCAACCTGCAGAGTCTTAGACAAGAAGACAGTATGCTCAATACTCTAGTGTGAAAAATGGAAGCTGCACAAATTCTTAATCACTTAGCAAGAGTTGTGAATCTCCTGGTGGAATTTGATGAGGAGTATCATTTGTGTGATCAATTTTTAGCATTTATATGAAAAAATCACTTGACAGATGTTTGAAAGTGCCAGTGTCACTACTCAGTAACGAACCAAGTTACTTTCAAGCGAGAAAAGACCAGACTTGTAGAAATATAGTTAATAAAATTACTAGTTGCAAAGACTGCACAGCCATCTGAAGCTTTATTTGATAACCCATCCAGTGAAAGCAAAATCTTCCACAAAATCTGAAAGAGAAGCTCAATCTGTTGATGGTGAGGAGTTGTGGTAAAGCTCGCATACTTAATATTTTGTATAAAGTTCAACAACATTTAGCCTGCCCTGTCAATCCCCAGATCTGGAAAAAACAATTTTCTTTCTGCTTGAAAATTCTAGCTTTTTATGTTTACCTATCGAGGACAGAGGCTAGCATTTGATGATGAGATTCAGTGATAAGATTTGAATGCAGAGACTGAGGAGAGCTTCCCAAGTACACAATGTAAACCTGCATCCCAAAACAACAGTAACAAACAATTCAATGATGAGGACTGCAACCCAACAAGGATCTGCAAACAACCCACAAAGCAAAAACCTCAATTGGCTCATTCTTCTTCTTCTTCTTCTGCTTGCTTGCTCTGATTGCCATTTCATGGGTCCATAAGACAAAAATAGAGGCATTACCTTGGAGGCCTCCAGCGGTAAAGCCAAAAGGGAAGCAGCTATCAAGCTCAACAACAGCATTGCTGCTCTGGGTAACGCCTCCATAGCTGTAGGTGCCTCAAATTCCCCCCTCCCCTCCCCTCCCCCCCTATCCCTCTCTCTCTCGCTCTCTGGCTGGAGAGTATTGTAGGTGAGCGAGGAGAGCTGCAGATATGTGTGATCAACAGTTTCTTCGGACGAAAGGTCACGCACGTCAGTCCCGTCAGATTGAAGGCCAAAATCTGCTCTTCAACACAGTCTCAAAGCCCAAATTCATCCCTCTAAACGTCATAGCCAGTCATTTGCTGACAATACAAAATAGCTTTATTATTATTATGTACTGGTCACTGAGGGAGACGAGGCTCATGGACTTTTATTTTTTTTTTGGGTTTGGAGAAGGAAAGAAGGGAAAGGTCTAGAATTTTTCCTCTCTTATGGAGGGCCTTTACCTCATGCTCTCCTCAAGAACTGCATTCGTTGTATCTGTATCATATCTGTATCGTATTAGGGAGTCACTCCCTGACATGGAGAGTAGTGGTGAGGATTGCACCATTGCACTCCCTGCCATGTTGATTGAGTGCATGCAATGCAACACTTGTCAAGGTAGCCCTCTTTAACTTGAGAGCAAGAGCCTCTACCGTGGGGAAGGACTTGAGGCCTTGCATGCCCTCATGTAATACTGACTTTGAGTTTTTTCATAGAAGCTTTTAGAAACCTGATCCTTTTGTGAGAAGTAACTTCCGGTTTTCTTGTTTTGTGAGAAGGTGGACAATCAATGATTGGATGACATGTAACCACTTGGACTTTCCATTGTTCACTCAGTCGCCTTCGACACAAAAGTTGTGGCAAAGGAGGGTTTGTTGGTAGCTATCATTCCATAATTGGCTATCGACACACTTAGTTATGGTGAGGACAATGTATATTTGTGGGGACAAAGTTTCTCAAAAGCTTGCACCTCCTTCAAGGAATAGTCTTTCATAGCTAACTCACTAGAGAAATCCACAAATATGGCCACAAAGGATCCACTTAGCTTTGTGTGGGAGCAATGAAATCAAGGAGTTCAATATATGGCAAGGAAGACAAGGCAATGAAAAATTGTTGACTACAGGGTCAAAAGAAAAGATTCCTAGAAGGCAATAATTAATGTGGCAATGTCGTTGAAGCAACCCAAGACAATTGAAGTAGCCTATTTACAAACCTCCACGAGTGAGCCACCACGTTTTAGTTGCAGATTGGAGGATGTTGTTATCAAGTTCCCACGCGATCTTCTAATGGAATTCCATTGTTGCAAATCGTACGGGAATATCCAATATGGAATTGCAACTCCTAAACTACGGAGAGCATCGATAAAAGAATATGAACGGGAGCTCCATAACTCATATCTACTGGAATGAAAATCGACAACCAACAAGTAAACAAAAACATGATGCCTCACTACCGTATTTTACGATGACAAGAACAAAAGCATGGCCTAGCCGACAAGTATAACTAAAGTTACCAACTATTGTAAAGTCAGACACCAATGAATGGTGCAATGTACTCACAAGCCAAAGATGTGAGAAATAATGGTAGACTAGCTGTCAAATGAGCCCAAATGTAAAAAAGGACCCAAGTAGTTAAAATGAATTTGTAAAGTTTTTTAGACAACTCAAATTGTTATGGCACATGGTTTTGGGTCCATCAAACTGTAACCCTAGCCTTGTCTATAGAAGGGCATATGACACCATTTTTGTTTATCTTTTTCCATTTGCGAGAGAGAGAGAGAGAGAGAGAGAGAGAGAGAGAGAGAGAGAGAGAGAGAGAGAGAGAGAGAGAGAGAGAGAGAGAGAGAGAGAGAGAGAGCATCTTTTCCTCTTCCTACTTCCTTTGTTGAAGAGCCTCCCTTTTTGTGTGTTTGTGATCCTTTATGGATGTTGGTTGCTTGTATTGTTGTTGTTAGTCATGCTATCACATTCCAGCACTATCATTAGCAAAAGCATTTTCCACACCTAAGATCCACATGCAAGCAAAATAGGCGATAGATCCACATTCACCAAGAAGAAATCACTAAAATTCATAGGTAGGACGTTTTAATACATCGTTCACCTCCCTTGAGAAGATCAACCTCATGAGGAGAAGATCTAGAGCCATTGATGCTTAGATAACCAAAAAGAAACTAAGAAAAGGAAAAGAACAAAAGAAAATACCAAAAAGATGAACATCACCCCAAATCTAGGCACCATTCCGCATTTAGATCACACACTAAGGCTTGCAACACCCTTAGTAGCCTAGGTTCTCACTTCTTTTACTAGTTTTACCCTCTTCTAATTGGATCAAAACCCATACTACACATGACACTCACCCAGTTGTAGATCCATACACCCCGTTCTAAACCTCTAAAGCCAAAGATGCTTTTTTGTAGCTTTGGGAGGCAAGAGCATTGCCAATTATTAATGTAGACATGTTCTTTATTTCTATGGCCTTGTCTATTTTTTTGGAGCAAAAAGCATTTGTCTTCATTCATGCAACATCAAATTTTGTAAATATAGATTTATGGGACTACAGTTCTTAGACTAAGAATTCTAGATTCCAAAATATTGTAGTTGTTGATGTTTAGCCTATGCATTGCCCCATCCATCTTGCAATTGGGGTGAATGACTTAACCTCTTTTCATCTAAAGTTTACTCTTTCTTCTCCTATAGTGAAATTTTAAGTATAGCCTTGGGGAAGCAAGAGCATCACCAAATATCAGTGAATTTTCTACAAATGTGTTTCTTTATTTATATGCCCTTGTTTTATTAAAAGCGATTGTGTTCACTGTCGTTCCATAACTTTGAGTTAACCCAACGGGGTTGTCTTAGTTGGTTAGCTTGACATCCAAAGTTTCTTTGGTCTCAGGTTCGAGCCTCCCCTTGGAAACCAAGAAGCATAACTTTGAGTTATACCCAAGGGAGTTGGCTCAATTGGTTAACGCTTGACATCCAAAGTTTCTTTGGTCTCAAGTTCGAGCCTTCCATTGGAAACCAAGAAGCATAACTTTGAGTTATAGGAAAGCTACCAACAATTAAATTAGAAACAATTTTTCATCATGAAAGTTTTGATAAAAAGATTTGTGATAATTACGATGAAAGTCCAAACTATATCATAGAAATACCCTATAAAATGTCATGCATTTGCAATATGGGACTTGGCATTCTATGAGTAAGTTTGTTGCGAGAGAGATTTTGTCGCAAACAACTTGTCTTAAATGATACATGGTGTGCTATCTTTTTGTGATAGAAAATAGTGTTTTCTACCAGGCTAATTCCATGTGTACTAGTGTGTCCATTTGTAGTCAAATGTATAGCAGTCAACAAAATAAATTGCAGTCATTCAGAGAACACGATGGTATAGTATATTTGTAATCTCATTGTGAGATTAGAACCACAAGTGGAGTATGCATTATTTAAACAGTTGTTTTGTTTAAAGAAGCAACATTGAACATGGCACTGAAAAATATAAAGAATGAATGACGCTCATTTGCATATCTAGATTTGTTTCTTTTGAAGTTTTCACAAGTACATTCCCGTGACTCACAAATTTCAACTGCGTAGGTATTCCTAGAAGGGTTAGTTGAGAAACTGTGGACCAAAAATTTAACATCACGATATTTTGTAAGCATTTCCTCCTTGATGACAGCTGCTTTCAACTTGATTGCTTTTGTGATTCTTTCCTTTGCAGCTATGGAAATAGAGTTCCTCCTCCTCGTATTTCCTCTCTGCACGATTGTGACAAAATCTTCCACATGTGTGTATGTGGGCTCCTCATTTATTGTGGTTGTGGAGTCTATGCCAACTTCCTGCATGATTTCCATTATGTAGCCACCCTTGTTCAACGTATCTACCTCCTCTTGGTTAAGATTTGTTCTAGAACTAACACACCTTTGTCTTTCATTCTTTGATGGAGATTTAATTAAATCTTGTTAAGTTGCCAGGTTATGAGTAACATCCGAAGGGCAAAACCACATATATTGCATAGTTTCTCCCTTAGTATGTTGGCGTCTTCCAAAAAAGTTGGGCGCAACAATTGTTTCATTTGCTCTTCCTGAAGCAATAAGCTAACCGCATTTTTTTCTGCCTTCATTATATTCATACCCATACAGACTATTCGGCTACCACTTGGTATACGTCATATAGCCCAAATAGTCTTGTGAACCTCTCTCTCTCTCTCTGTAATACCACACCACTAATTGCAAATGGCATTTGATCGTGCGTTCTCGATGAGGTACCTTTTCCCGAGAAACACTTTGTCGAGGCATAGTTACATACACAATGTCAAGCATATGTGACAAAATATCATCTTCTTTTTCCCATTCTGCAATTGGACGTTTCTTTGGAATGCTTTGTTCATTTCCAACGATCATGGGGGAAGAAGTTGAAAGCGAGGCAAAATCGACTGCGTCATGAACAAGGTTCACAAATGGTTGTCCCTAAATAGCTATTTTTTTTTTTTGGATGAAACTCTGCTAATTGGTTTCTCAAGACTTGGCCCCATGCCAATATGTCGACCTTTGATATATGAAGAATATCAAGCACTCTGTAGAATTGCATTTACCATATCGCCAAAACAAGCTTCGTATAGAGATAATTGTGAACGGTAACCCTCATAAGCAAGCCAACTACCATGTTTCGATTCCGATAAATTCATCGTGGGAATATTCATGGTGTCAATATCACCTACAGACTGTGAATTCAAATATGCAAATATCAGATTGTGTCCAACTGTTAAAACTGCAATCACATATAATTTAAAAACAGTATCCTTATCGAATTTCTATATCGTCCCCACAATGAGAGTACCTGATATGCCACCAAGATAACCACGCCTCTAGCGTAGGTACCTGACTTTGGTAACCTTCTCTAGTCCTCGAAAAAGCTCGCAATTTATTATATTTTGTGTTTGCATCAGTTGTGTCGATTGCTAGTCTCCATTCTTCACATAACGTAATGTGTTTGCTCCGCATATCTTGAACAATACATTGATCAGTGTGTTTTCTCAAACTATCTTTGAAATGAAATAGGTAAGATCTTTCACGTCATTCCATGGATAAAATACTGTCACCCTCACCATACACCCTCCTAACTGCTGCCCAATTCGCCCCTGCTTCATCCACCATGAATCCTCGAAATTGCACTCTTTCTAAGCGATGGTTTCTCATGATGCCATTCAACATTTCCCAAAACTTTATTTGTGCTTCTGTGTCTTCTACATTGTACTCCAGTGTAGAGATTATCATTTGGAAGATAGGATTATCTCTGAGTACTTGTTTGAACTGAAAGTTAGACTAAGGATTATAATTTTCTAGGTTGATATTTAAAGTTAAAAGAATTGTTCCTGTTGTTCTTTCCTGTTTAGAGAGTTTCTAAGGATAGAAATAGTTTAAGGAGGGAATAATGTTATGTCCATGACTAGTAAGTAGGATTCGGTATACTCCTAGTCTTGGATACATGGTACTCCAGTAAATCAAGCTGTTAGTTATGCCACGTCATACTGGATGTGACCCGAAAGTAACTAATATCCTTGTGAGGCCCAGAACACACTAAATGAAGTTTAGACAAGGTATGTGTTGTAAAGCTGACTCAGGTGCACCTAGCGTGCCTTGTAAGACTCTAAGGGGTGACACTCCCTAAGGTCCCAGAGCAAGTTAGAACGTCAAGGACTGAGCCTCCGACCTGTGGTGAGCCAGTCAAGTAGTCACAAGTCATGAGCTAGCTCTGGAGCTCGAGTCATGGCCTAGTCAGGAAGCAAGTTGATTCTGCCACCGGAACGGCTCCCGGGACCCATGTCCGGGAGCCAGACTGATTCTGCCAGGCTTGCCAGGCTTAATCAGCAAAATAAAAACTAAGTCCCAAAAAGCGTGCTTTACCAGAAAGCACTATGTTTTAGAACAGAGGGGGTGCGCCGAATCACAGCAGAACTATAGGGGGAGTCCGGCAGACAGAAACTTGGGCAGCTCAACTAGAATCCAGTCGCCAGGTCTCAGCTCCCTCTACCAGCACGAGCCAGGCACAATGCCCAGCACGTGTTGGTGGCCCCGAGACTGGTCAGTCTATACATGAATGTAACCTCTTCCAAATCTAATAAAGTTGATCCTTGGGGATGATTATCATTTCAGTTTTGCCTCCGGGACTGGTCCAAGTGGAAGGACCCTTACTACAACCTTTTTGCGTCGTTGGCGCCTAAGGGTCCCTGTCATCGACATGGGGCTTGCCGCTATGCCAATTGGTCAGTTTGGCGACCACTATGCCGCTTGTCTTTGCCTTTGGTTACCTTTTGGGGACGGATTCTGAGTTGGCTTTTGGGTTGGTTGGGATTCCAGTTTTCTTAAGTCTGAATGGTTAAGCTTGTTACATTTCTGAGTTGGCTTTTACGTAAGTGCATGATGGATGAATGTTAGACTTAAGCGCGTGTTGGGGAAGCCTCTCAAGTCCCAACGCCCTTTGAGGCGCCGACGCAACATGTGGTATCAGAGCCGACTAGCCGGTCAGCTACGCAAGTCTCACAGGGATGGCCACGTTTTGGGATTTGTCAGGACAACCGTTGCGCAAGGTGCTGCCCACAGTGTAAGCACGGGTGCGTCCACGGTCGGGGTGGTCGACAGAACGGGGGACTTGATGAGTCAAAGTGTTGCCCTCGAGGTGTAAGCACGGTCAGTTCTAGCGGTTCGGGCCTGGCGCTGTCTGCACGTAGGACGGATGAGGCAAAGTGCTGCCTAGGTAGGTGAAAGCACGGTCTGTACCTTGTGGGGTGCGGGGCGACATATTCGAACTGTACGGGTTAACCATTGATACAGAGATGCTGCTCAAATTCGGGTGTAAAGCACGGGTGGTTAGCTGCCGGTGCGGGATAGTTGCCGATCGTTTGGCTATAAGGGCTATCGACCAAAAAGTGGTGGGGCGTGACTGAGGCAATGTGCTGCTTAATGATGAAAGCACGGATGGTTGGATGGATGTTTCTCCGTGGGCTAATTCTGTGATAGATTTGTGTGGGCGCGGCTAGGCAAAGATCCTATGTCCGGTCTCAAGGGGAATGTGACTTGAGAGGGATCCTCTGTTTAGCTTTGGTTGGTATATTCGTTTGTGGTGTGCTTGCCTGGACCTGAATTATCCCTGACTACTTGTTTTGATCCAGGTGATCTGATCTAGTTGGGAGTTGTGAGAGGAGCTTACATTTATGAGTGGACGACACACAAATATGGAAAGGAACTTCCATGGGGCAACCCCCAAGATTGGTTCAAGATTGTTATTCTTATCAGGAAAGATCGCGGGGAGGAAGTCAGATTTCATGATCGACTCCGGAGCTTCACATAACTGTATCTTAAGGAGTGTAGTGGAACAATTCAGCTTGTCGACCAGGAATGTTACATCTACTCTCAAGGTAGAAACAGCAAAGGGAGCACTAGATGCAGACAAAGCGACATTGAATATCCCGGTGCAGATTGGAAGATGGAAGGCAAAACTTAGCTTTGTGATTTTAGAGATGGATGCCTTCGATGTGATTTTGGGCCTCCCTTGGTTAAATGAACACTGTATCGCAGTTTTGGGTAGGAGCTCAAACTTGGTCCTCTTGGATTATAAGGGACAAATCTGCGTGACAAAAGCCCTGCCCGGAGGAAATGCTAAGGATACCAATATTGAACAAAATCTGGTTGCAGCATTAGCGATGAAAAGAATGGCGAAAGGGAAAAGGTCAAAGTGCTTTCTTTGCATCTGCCGAGAAGAAAACTTGCCTAAAGAAGTGGCAGATCTGCTAGAAGAATTTAGCGATGTGTTCCCGGAGGAACTCCCAGCTAAGCTACCTCCTCGAAGACCAGTGGACCATAAAATTGAGTTGGTACCAGGAACAGAGCCAACTTCACGAGCACCCTACAGAATGTCACAAGAGGAGTTGCGGAACTGAAACGACAACTTTGTGAATTGATAGACAAAGGTTTTATTAGACCTAGCACTTCACCTTTTGGAGCCCCAGTGTTGTTCGTGGAAAAGGCGGACAAAACTCTTCGAATGTGTGTGGATTATCGCATGCTTAACAAGAGTACCATCAAGAACAAGTACCCCATGCCTAGAATTGATGACCTATTCGACCAACTCAAACATGCCAAATACTTTAGCCGAATAGATCTTAGATCTGGATATCATCAAATTCGAATAGCTAAAGGTGATGAGCACAAAACGGCGTTTCGAACGCGGTATGGGAGTCACGAGTTCCTGGTGATGCCATTCGGTCTAACAAACGCACCAGCCAAATTCGAACAATATATTTCAAGACTACCTGGATGAATTTGTCATTGTGTACATCGATCACATATTAGTATTTAGCCGGAACCTTAGAGATCACATTAAACATATAAGGACAGTTCTCCAACGACTGAGGAGGAACTGCTTGTTCGCCAAAAGAGAGAAATGTGAGTTTGTGGTGGAGGAAGTTGACTTCCTTGGACATGTTATAGGCCACGGACGGATTTGAATGGATCCTAAGAAGATCAAGGCTATCTTGGATTGGCTAGCACCTAAAACTGTTCATGGCATCAAATCCTTTGTGGGCTTATGTAACTTTTACAGGAGATTCATTAAGGCATTTAGCAAAATTGTGGCACCACTGTTGGAGCAGACCAAGACTCATCTGAAGATGACATGGACACCGGAATGTGAAGCAGCGTTCCAAGAACTAAAACGACGGATCATTCAAGAACCCATCATTGCCTTACCGGACTTTAGCAAACCTTTTGAAATACATACAGACGTGTCGAACTTTGCTATTGGGGCCGTGCTGATGCAACACAGAAAACCTGTTGCATATTTTTCAAAGAAATTGAGTGACGTAGAGCGACGATGGCCAACTCATGAAAAAGAAATGGTCGCAGTAGTTCAAGCAGTGGAGCATTGGAGACATTATGTGGTAGGAAAACCCTTTAAGACGTTCACTGATAATGTATCACTCAAGTACTTCTCATCCTGGCAAAACTTTCTCTCAAAATTCAATATCGACATTTTACACACGGCGGGAAAGAACAATGTGGTGGCGGACGCACTAAGTAGACAGGAACACTTGATGGCAACAGTGACAACTCAGATGACTGGCCTACTCCAAGAAATCAGGGAGAATTATGGTGTAGATGCATTGGCGATCGAATTCCAGCTGGGAAAGCCTCATAAACATTTCACTTGGAAAGATCAAATGGTTGTTTATAAACAACGCAGAGTATATGTCCCAGACAACATCAACCTGAGGAAGAAAGTCTTGCGAGAACATCATGACGTACTAGCCGCCGGGCATCCAGGGGTGAATCGCATGTATGAACTTCTCAAAAGAGGCTTCTATTGGCCAAGTATGTGGGCAGACGTTGAATTCTATGTGAAACATGCCCGACATGTCAACAAGTGAAGGTGGAACCGCTAGCTCCAGCTGGACTACTCCAACCATTACCGGTACCAGCATACCCATGGGATTCAGTGAGCATGGATTTTATTGTTCAACTATCATGGTGCCAAGGCTTCGACTCAATTTATGTGGTGGTTGACCGGTTTTCAAAGCAAGTTCATCTAGTACCAACTAAAAGTTCAGTGACAGCTGAAGAAGTGGCAAGGTTATTTTTCAACTGTGTTTTCAAATACCACGGCCTGCCTAGAATGATTATTTTTGACCGAGACACCAAGTTCGTCGGAAAGTTTTGGACTTGTCTATTTCGCCTCGTGGGAACTGGACTGAATTTCAGTACTGCATATCACCCTCAGACATATGGGCAAACGGAGCGAGTCAATCGACAGATTGAACAATATTTACGAAATTATGTCGCTTGGGACCAATCCGATTGGGTCAACTACTTGGATATTCTCGAGTTTGCACATAACAACCAAGTGAATAGATCTACTGGAAGGGCACCCTTCGAGATAAGCAATGGTCGGCTACCGATTGTTCCAAGCTCTTTTCTTACAGGCGTGCAGGAAACACCAGTACCCACTGTAGAGGAATTCATCAATGAGTGGCACACAAAGCTGACAGAGGTGAAGGCTTTTTTAGAGCAGTCACAAAGGAGTATGGCAGCTGACGTAAACCCACATCGACGAGAACTGGAATTTGAGGAAGGTGATCAAGTATGGCTGAACACAAAGAACATTGCGTTACCAAAAGGTTTTTCTCATAAGTTCACTCGACCTTATGCGGGACCATATTATGTCACCAAGAAGATCAATCCAGTGGCTTACCGATTAGCGCTGCCATCCAGCTTGGATATACATAATGTGTTTCATATCTCATTACTCAAACGGTACAAACCAGATGAGCAATTTGATCGGCAACACGAACTCCGTCACCCACCAACGACACTTGATGATACGAAGAGGCAGCTTGGTAGTCATGAGCTAGCTCTGGAGCTCGAGTCATGGCCTAGTCAGGAAGCAAGTTGATTCTGCCACCGGAACGGCTCCCGGGACCCATGTCCGGGAGCCAGAATGGTTCTGCCAGGCTTGCCAGGCTTAATCAGCAAAATAAAAACTAAGTCCCAAAAAGCGTGCTTTACCAGAAAGCACTATGTGTCAGAACAGAGGGGGTGCGCCGAATCACAGCAGAACTATAGGGGGAGTCCGGCAGACAGAAACTTGGGCAGCTCAACCAGCGCCAGGAATCCAGTCGCCAGGTCTCAGCTCCCTCGCACGAGCCAGGCACAATGCCCAGCACGTGTTGGTGGCCCCGAGACCAGTCAGTCTATGTATGAATGTAACCTCTTCCAAATCTAATAAAGTTGATCCTTGGGGATGATTACCATTTCGGTTTCGTCTCCGGGACTGGTCCAAGTGGAAGGACCCTTACTACAAGCTTTTTGCGTCGCTGGCGCCTAAGGGTCCCTGTCATCGACATGGGGCTTGCCGCTATGCCAATTGGTCAGTTTGGCGACCACTATGCCTTGGGTTTCATGTGTGGCTTGTCTTTGCCTTTGGTTACCTTTTGGGGACGGATTCTAAGTTGGCTTTCGGGTTGGTTGGGATTCCATTTTTCTTAAGTCTGAATGGTTAAGCTTGTTACGTTTCTGAGTTGGCTTTTACATAAGTGCATGATGGATGAATGTTAGACTTAAGCGCGTGTTGGGAAAACCGCTCAAGTCCCAGCGCCCTTTGAGGCGCCGACGCAACAGTATGAGACAGAAAGTCTCGCTGTAGTCGACGTTGGGGATATGAGTGAATCCTCGTGCTACCAGTCTTGCCTTCCTTCGATCAATTGCTCCATTGGCATTGTATTTGATCTTGAAGATCCATTTGCAATCAATGATATTGTAGCCAATAGGAGCTTCGACTAGTGACCACATCTGATTCTTGATCAAAGAAGAATATTCTCTATCCATAGCTTCTCTCCAAGGATCAGAGTCTGGTTGGCTGAGTGCCTATTCGACTGTCGTCGGTTCCTGTATCAAGAGACATGCAGACTCAGGAGCATACCTTGTGGGCTGTGTGCGCAGTCGGCTTGATCTTCTAGGAGGATTCGACTGATGAACCACTCTTGGGACTTGATGCTGGGTTGCAGCAATGTCTTCATCTGATTCGCTATCAAAAAGTGGATCAACAATGGACATGCCTGAGCCAGAAGCTCGGATAGTTGTGTCAATGGCAGGTTATGGAGGTTCTCCTAGAGCAATATCCTTGTCTTTGATGTCGACGAACTGATTCTCGATAAAGATTGTATCTCGGCTATACAAGATTTGTTGGGTATCAAGATCATACAGCTTGTATGTATTATCAGATGAAGTATATCCAATCAAGATGGTCTTGAGACCTTGGAAGTCCAATTTATTCCTCGTGTCTTTTGGGATCTACGCATAGGCAACACATCCAAACACTCTTAGATTCTTCACAGAAGGCTTAGAGCATGTCCACACCTCGTGGGGTGTCTTGCCTGAGAGGGCCTTGGTTGAACATCTGTTTTGAACGTAAGCTGTAGTGGAAACAGCTTCGGCCCATAATTTTTTGGGCAGCGATGCATGCGCTAGCATTCATTTGGCTGATTCAACCAGGGTGTGGTTCTTCCTCTCGGCTAAGCCATTAGACTGAGGACTGTAAGGAGTGGTGAATTGCTGCTCAATGCCTTGGCTTTGGCAGTACTCCTTAAACTCGATAGAGATATATATCCACCATTGTCTGACCTTAGGGCCTTGATCGTCCTTCCAGTCTCCTTATTTGCACGCTCCTTGAAGATTCTGAAGCAGTTGAAGGTTTCTGATTTATTCTTTATAAAATACACCATAGTCCTTTTGGAAAATTCATCAATAAAAGTTATAAAATACTTTTTATCCTTCAGCGAAGGATTTTTCATCGGGCCACAAATGTCTAAATGTACAATGTCTAACAATCCTCTAGTTGTATGCCGATGGCTTGATTTAAATGGTTTCCTAGTCTATTTACCAACTAGACAATCTTGACAGATAGGTAATTTGACTTTATCACGAGGATAGTCGAGATCAAGAACAATAGATTGTCTAGACATTTGTTGTACATCAACATGATTCAAGTGACCAAGTCTATAATGCCAAAGTAGACTTTTATTTGCATGAATAGAAGTACTGAGCGTCTGATTAGAGGCAGAAAAGCAATGACTTAACTTATACAAATATCCATGTCTCTTTCTGAGTGCTAGGATTTTGCCTCTCCTGTCAACTACTTTGCACTGATCACATTCGAATTCTACTCTATGTCCTAGATCTCTGATTCTACTTACAGAGAGTAGATTCGTAGATAAATTTGGTACATATAGGACTTTAGAAAGTAGCTTAGACTGATCATTTGCAAAACTTAATCTTATAGTACCTTCACCTTTAATAGCTTGTGTGCTATTGTCGCCAAGGTGTTCTTGGTACTGTAAGGTGTATAGGACTCGAAATAGCCAATGAGGCTGGTCATGTGTTGAGTGGCTCCGGAATCCAAGAACCAAGAAGTGTCGCCGAATGCTCCTTGATGGATGGTCACAAAGACATCATGACCCACTTCTTGAATGTGAAAAAAGTGGATCTTGAATGAATCGAAACTCCCAAAATACTTGGCTAAGATCTTTGCACAACAAGCTACAAAAGCTAGAAATGGCAAAGCATCCTAATGCTACCTTTGATACACATGAACTTGACAAAGCATTCAAGAGACAAAAGAAACTAATAAAAGGTACTGATGGCAGCCAAAAACAACAGCATACCAGCCCTACAACAGCAGCCTACCACTTTTGGAAGCCTCTTAAGATCATACACAAAAGCTTGAAGACAATACACAAAGCAATGCTCTCAATGGAAGAAGAAACTGTGACAATGATCTATTGATCTCTCTCAACAATACAATAAATTTCTCCAACCTGTTCTCCACGAATTTCAGCCTAATATATGTGAGAGAGATGACTCTCTCTCCTCTCTCTAGAACTTAGGACCCAATTTTAGGGCACCAGTAGCCTAAAATAGCCAATTTTGGCCTATATGTCCAAATAACATGATTTTGGTGTCATTTCGAAGGTTTGAGACTTCTTCAATATGAAATATATACTAAAATAAAAGTATCTAGGACTCTTTTACACTTGTGAAAGGTTAGATCCAGAACTATGTACAAAAATTGCCAATTTAGGCCTCAAACTAGCTAGGAAATGTTGACAATTTTCACACTCCCTCTTCAACTTGACTTGCTAGTTTTACAGCACTACTTTGCTCCAACCTAAGAATGATCTCCATCATGATAATAGATCTCTTCTCAAGTATTCTAATATGTACAATATGAAGTACAACATATTTGATATAGATAGTAGTGTCCATATAGGATGCTTCATTATCTCTTACATCAATTTTACATAGAATGGTGAACAAGATACATGTAAAAGAACATAGAATCATAATGAAAAGATTCTTTCATGTATCCATCTTTTAATTCTTTGTAAAACAGCAGCAAACAAAGTTGTAAATGAAAATAACCAACAAGTGTTTGCATGCCTCCTCCACATTCCACTATGCCCATAGTGAATGCACCATGTATCTCCATGAATGAACCTCGATCACCACCTTGCCTTTGTAGATCTCTAATCCATGAAAGCCCTTGAGTGAATGAATGCCAAAATGATGTGTTCTCTGCTCAATTTGAATGAGCAAAACCTGAACTTGAAATACTTGAAGTATCTCCACAAGATTTGCATACAACTTTTGATCCTACATTGTGAACAATTTGCCAATTTGCCAACACTAGGATGCTAGCTCTTGAACTTTGCTCAAAAGTAAACATATTGACCACTTCAATATCTTTCAAGATTTGAATGAATGCATGTACTTGATCATAAAAACTAGCAATGATAACTATTCCATCTCCAAGATCCAAAAGATGCAAAATTATGGAACTAGTTTCATTGAATTTTGGCCATTCCAACACATTGACATGACAATGTTCATACATGTGATTAAACAAGTAAGGTAGAGTAAAAGGACACTTCCTTGCTGCTCCAAGAACCTTACGTGAACCTGTAAAAAGAGATCCAAAATGCTTTGCCCATGTGGCCCCCCTTTGATGCTTTTGACTAGCTTCCAATTGCTACTTGCCTCTTGGTGTTGATGAAGCAATTCAAGATCAACATCTTGATCTTCCAATAAAACATCAAGGACTTTGCATTTATAAACATCTTCAGATCTGAACCTCTGAAGATGCTCCCTCTCAAACACATGATTAACATCCCACAAGATCTCATCATTGCTTGATTTCAACCTTTCACTATAGTTAGTGAAAACAATGTCACCATCATAAACCAAAAGATAGATTTCTACAATTCTATCCAACATGAAGTAGAGTAGATGAAGTTGAGTATCAAACCTAATCAAACCATCCCATTTGAGTTCAAACCAAACCTCAATGAGCTCACCAATGAGATCTTCCTTGCCTTGAAGAAATTGCCACTTGAGTTGCTCCATGCAGTCTTCTTCATCCAACCTTTTGCCATCTTGATCATGCATGAACACTCCACCACAATCATAGCATCCTTTGAGTCGATGAAGAGATTTAAGATCCATGCCTTGGATCTTCTCAAGAGTCACTCTTCCTTTGACCTTTCCTTCACAAGGCTCCCTCTTAATGATCACACCACAAAAGTTAGCAATTTCCCTCTTGATAGTTGCATCATAAGAAATGGAGGAATCTCGAACATTAGAAGCCATGAAAAGAACACATAGTACCTTCAACATAAGAATGATTGAAGTACTTTTTCTTGTCAAACCTGGACTTCTAATCAATGATATAGGTAATGATAATGAACCCTCATTATCATTCAAAGTGCATCCTACTTTGAACACTTCACATTTAATATTCCTCACCAAGTCTCATGATAGAACCTTTTGATCTACTTTCTTTATGAATACATGTGACACCACTTGTTGCACAAATGACTTTCTTGGACTCATCACATAAAGATGCAAAAGAACCTTTTTCTTCAAACATGCTCAAAGCACCATCTTTTTCCAAATGAGTAAATAAGTCATTAGCAACAACCATTTCCAAAGACAAGTTTTCATCACCTTTATTGATGAAGTTAGCTCTCTTCTTACCTTTTCCATTTTTGCACTTGCCATGTAGTTCCATTAAAGAGCCACCAAGACTTGAAAATTTATGAGTAGAAGAGTTCAAACATGATACTAATTTAGCACCACATGACTCCGTTTGACTAGTAGGTAGCAGTAGTCCATCTTCAAGATCCAATGGATCCAAAACATTGATCATAGATTCACTAAATGTTGCCAAGTTAGCACAATAATAACTATCTCCAAGAAGCTCATTAGATCTCAACCTAGATCTAGCATAAGGAAGCTCTTTAGACTTTGCATAAGATATACCACTATCTATCCACCATGAATCCTTGTCACTTCCACTTGACATTAGACTTGAAGAACACATCATGAGAGAATCACAAGAATCTAGATCCTCATTAGAAGTACAAAAGTTGTTTTGCTTGCTACCTTCATTACTTTGCTTCTTATGACATTCATTTGCAAAATGACTTTTTATCCACAATAAAAGCACTTGAACTTTGAATTATCTTTCTTTATAAAAGAAGTAGAGGAGGAGGAGGAAGAGTGATCATCATGATCCAAGTTACCAACTTTGGACCATTTCCCTTTGTCTTTACTTTTGCCTTTGCCTTTGCCTTTTGTGAAGAAATCCTCTTCACCTCCACCTTGCAAGGATGCACCATCAAGCTTTGATTGCAACCTATGTTCTTCAGCCAATAAAATTTCTTGCAAGTCAACCACACTTGGCAAGACTCTTTGAATGGCAAAACTTTGCACAAGGTTAGCATGTTCATCTAGCAAACCATTCAGCATAACCTGGACTATTTCACCATCTTTTATGCTTTCATCAATGCATGCTAGATCATCACTTAAGGACTTAACCCTCAAGACAAATGCATGAGCACTTTCTCCCTCTCTTTGTCTACTAGAAAATATTTGCCTCCTTAGGGCCAATACCCTAGATGTGGACTTTGATTCAAAGAGCTTCTTCAAGGCATTCCATGCCTCACTTGCACTTTGACCTTTACCAACTTCCTTGAGAAGTTCATTGGTAACATTCATTTTAATGATATGAAGAGACCTTTTAGCCTTCTTATCAAACCTTTGTTGCTCTTGAATTGTGGGTGTCTCTCTTCAGTTCCTGCAACTATGTCCATGAGTTCATTCAACTCAAGTAAGGACTCCATCCTAGTTTGATGAACTCAACCTATCATTAGTTTCTAACATGATCCCACAATTGGAAGCCATGAATATAATGATTCTTCAACTTTTAGGATTTATCCTAATGCACCTAGCACTCACTTTTCTCTCAACAAATGATAGATAAGGAGATCTTAGAAGATCTAGGACTCTAAAACACTTCTATCTTGAACCTGGCTGGTTTCCAAGCATAGAAAGGAAGATTGAAACACTAAGAATGGATTACAAACTCAAACCAACCTGAACACACTCTTTCTTAAGCTCTCAAACTTTCTAGCAAGTGACCAAATCAAGTTATGATGTGAAGAGTTACTTGCATTTTTAGAAAATACACAAGACTAGGCTGCCAAGAATACCTAGAATTGAACAAATTTGATCAACACACTAAGATATTGATTCAACCTATAAAACCACATGTAAACCACACTTCTAGAAGTTTATAAACTCCATCAAATGATAAATATAAGCTTTAGAGGTGAATGAAAGAGCACACTTAGTGAATCACAAGACTAGCTTCACTTGCTTGTCAAATCTTGGAGTTTAGATGTAGATCTAAGATCACTTCACATGAGAACGTTCCTCAACCTATTAAGAACTTGAAAACACATTTTCATAATGGTTAAAACCTTCCAACGAATGCTCCAATCAAATTACATAAGGAGAGTTACTTACATGCTCAACAAAGTACACCAAAATCTATGCAAAAGATTGTTGACAGTCTGTTCACCCAAAAGGGGATCTTTCATCCAAGTGGAAGCTTTGCTCAGCCTTTTAGAGAAATACAAAATCACTCAAAGAGTATTTGTCATCCACTTAAGGAGAAGGTTCATCCACTTAAGGAGAGTGTTCATCCACAAAGGAGAGTGTTCATCCACAAAAGTGGAGATTGTCAACAATACATTGAACAGAACATTGTTAGTATTGAATATGCACAAGCCTCACAATCAAGAAATGATTAGGTGTTATGATATAATCCAAAATAGCTTCTTCTCAGCCTCTGATCTTCAATAGACCTGAAATATCTTTTGATCCACAAGTTCAACTCACAAAACAAAGGTTAGTAAGATTTGATCAACAGTGCAATGCATAATCATGCTAGAACTTGATCAAACATCCAAATATCCCCACAAATGAAAACCTTACCAAAAATAACAGCCAACTAGCTCTGATACCATGTGAAAAAAGTGGATCTTGAATGGATTTAAACTCCCAAAATACTTGGCTAAGATCTTTGCACAACAAGCTACAAAAGCTAGAAATGGCAAAGCATCCTAATGCTACCTTTGATACACATGAACTTGACAAAGCATTCAAGAGACAAAAGAAACTAATAAAAGGTACTGATGGCAGCCAAAAACAACAGCATAACAGCCCTACAACAACAGCCTACCACTTTTGGAAACCTCTTAAGATCATACACTAAAGCTTGAAGACAATACACAAAGCAATGCTCTCAATGGAGGAAGAAACTGTGACAATGATCTATTGATCTCTCTCAACAATACAATAAGTTTCTCCAACCTATTCTCAACGAATTTCAGTCTAATATAGGTGAGAGAGATGACTCTCTCTCCTCTCTCTAGAACTTAGGACCCAATTTTAGAGCACCAATAGCCTAAAATAGCCAATTTTGGCCTATATGTCCAAATAACATGATTTTGGTGTCATTTCGAAGGTCCTGAAGTTTGAGACTTTTTCAATATGAAATATATACTAGAATAAAAGTATCTAGGCCTCTTTCACACATGTGTAAGGTTAGATCCAAAATTATGTACAAAAATTGCCAATTTAGGCCTCAAACTAGCTAGGAAATGTTGACAAATTTCACATTGAATAGGATGTGGAGCTTCTGTAGCTGCATTTGTCACTTGATTTGACTGTCCCTTGCTGTTGTTCTTTGTTTGCAGTATCCGGAAGTCTTGAATTTTGTGGTTGTTTCGCTTGCAGTATCTGCAGAACAACTTCTTCTTTGCCTGCGGATTTGACTATTCTTTGTGTTGTGCTGGTTTTTGGTTTGGATTTGATTGCTTTGGGTCTTTCTTCTTCTTCTGCTTAGTCGTGCTCTTGTTGGTGTATAAAGCGTGAGAATCAGCTGATGAATTTGAGGCTTCATTTCTCTGCGTGTCTTCCTGCAACAACATAGTAATGACTCTCGAAAGAGTCAGTTCGGGGTGTGTCATGATGATCACCACCCAGTTGTCGTATGAGCTTGACAAGCTTGTAAGCAGTTGCATCACTGCATCTTGATCGTCTATGACAGATCCGACAGTGGTCATTTGCCTTAGCAGGTTCTTGACTTGATTGATGTGATTTTGCAGGGAATAACCATTCGCCATCTTGAGGGAGTAAAATTTCTTCCTGAGATGTAGCTTGGAAGATATATCTCGCACTTCGTATAGTGTGCTCAAGATGTCCCAGACTTCTTTCGATGTCTAGGCCTCAGATACATGGCCGATCTGGGAATCCGTAATATTGAGGATGATCAACGCGAAAGTCTTTCCATCCTTCAGCTTCCATCTGACGATTGTTGTGTCGTTTGCTTCGGGGTTCCCTCTACACCTATAATAACATCATACAATTAAAAAGCCATTAGTACAGTTTTCATCTTAAAATTCCACAGATGGTAATGTCAGAAATGGTGAATTTTTGCAACTTTGCCGCGACGCAAAAGTCAACATGCCTTGACTTGAAGGTTGAACGATTTTCGAAGATCAAATAATTCGCGAAAGTCAACGTGCTTCTAGGACAAATGAAGGACGAACGATTCGCGAACCATTTGCAAAAATCAAACATAATTCCAGGATCGCAAAGCGATGAAAAATGAAAGAAATGAAAGGAAACGAAAGAAACAAAAGAGAATCTTTCGCCTGCCAGCTGGCAGCTCAACGGGCTTGGAGTCTTAAACTTCACGCCTAGCTAAAACAGGTAGCAACAACAAAGAGTAACTAATTAGTTGATTAGCGTTAACTACTCTTGTAATTCTCTGGTTTAGCTATCTTGTAAACTCCACACAGTTGAGACAAAAACTATTCTTCTAGATTAAAATAGATATAGAGAGTAGAGCTGAAAAAGAAAAAGACGAGAAATGAAAACAACTGTGCATGAAAGTTTGCCAACGAGCAGAACACAACGAAAGAGCAGAGCATCAAGCCACCAATGAGCAAGACATTGACCATCTTGCTATTAAAAAAATTAAACTGATAATTTGATTGTTCTATTTTGTGTATCTCCTTGTCTTCCGCAGTCTTGATTGCTAGAATGGAATCCGTTTTGTGATGTGTAGTCGCGTGCCTAGGTTTCTGTGAGCTTCCGCACAAAAGGAAATTAAAAGAAACAAAATTGTTTGCAACAACGAAACAAAACCGTTCGTGACATGGTATCAGAGCTGACAAGTTATTACTACTGATATCTAAGTAGTGATTTTCTAAACAACACAATATGACTACAACGATCCAGACAAGGGTAGTAATCAGTCTTGATGGCGCAAATTATAGGATATGAAAATTCAAGATCAAAACACTTTTGAAGGATGAAGGCATCTGGTTGGTGACCCAACTCTCAGCGGTGCAACCTCCATCCAAGGATGCAGATAGAGGTGATGAAGCCTTCACAATACTTGATGAAGCTTTGACGAGCTACACTGAACACGACTACGATGTAGTCATTGATTCAGGAGCAACATCACCCATCACCTGCAACAAGAAACTCTTGATCGACTTCAGAGAACTCAAAAATAACAGAGCAGTGATCATTAGGTGATGGGAGCAGACACGATGTCAAAGACATCGGGACTCTACAGTCGTGAACACTGTCAGGGCAAGCAGAGCTGCCAAGAGCACTCTACGTGCCCTCATTAAGAAAAGATTTGCTATTAGTCTCCAAGATGATAGATCTTGGAATTCGAGTTTTATTCGACGGCAACACATGCCGCATGATCGAGAAAAATACAAACAAATTGTTGACGATTGGATGCAGAGAAGGAAATCTCTACCAAGCCAAGATAATCAGCAACTCTGATAGCATATTAAATGCATCAGAGAATGAAAATCAGCTCTAAAAAGATGAAAGAGGCCATGAGATCTTCAAAATGACATGATTATGTGAATTTTGTCAGGTCTACCTAAAAGGATCAAATGTGAGCTGAAACACCATAATGAGTACGCAATTTTGCAAAATGCTATGGACGATGCAATATGAGAGGAGGATGAAGATTCAGATAATGAGCCGAATATCAATACGTTGCCTTATACAACAGGGCAGTCCACTACGACATCCACCACTATTGCATCAACGAAAACCAATGCTACTGCAGAGATGATACTCAGAACCAACAGAAACAAATGAAAAAGTTGCAGTCGCAACTTGATGAGAAGATCAAAGTATTGGAAAATTTCCACGGAACGACGAACAAAGAACCTGAGAAGTTTGTTAAGACATTTCCTACCAGGGAAAATGTCTGGTCTTCCATATGTACGGACAATCACATAGCAAATGAATGTCCTAAATCAAAAAAACGAATAGAAACCAGTATTTGCCATTTGTGTAATTCGTCTGATCATGAGACTGCTTATTGTTTCTTTAATCCTCGGATTATCTAGCAACGATATGCCCATATGGGATATCGAGAACCCCATTATGGAAAGGATCATGCAACCAAATCTCTTCTTGGGTATCCAAACATATCAGCTTTATCAGCCCCACCAACACAATCGGCTCCTCCTACTAATTTGATGGAACCAAGAACCTTACAAAGGCAACGAGCAATAAAATTACAGTAATGATAGTGGCCCTTTAGAACAATTTGCTATTTATGCTGTTGCACAACAACAAGCATCTAGAAATTGGACCAAAGCACCACTTGGATGCTTCGCATGTGGAGAAAATCATAGAGTTGCAGAATGTTCAAACAAAGGAAAATTTATGTCGTGACTGTGGTTATGGGCATTGCTACAAGGAGTGCCTAGCAAGACCGAAGCCACCGCCAGTCATAGCTCCTGTAAATTTGATAATAATCAAGCAAAGACTAGCAGTTCAAACCTGAACCAAGTGTACCTTTGATGGTGGTTACCAGAGTACAGAAGTAGAAAGAACCGGTAGCGAATCTAGTACCTGCTGATTCTATACCATTAACTCATATACCAACAACATCTGGCATCTATCCAAATCTCCATGCCAAAAAGAGGAGATATCAGGATATGAGACAATAAATTAAACAATTGCAAGAAGAAGAGGTGTCTAAAGTTGCTAATGCTGTAGCTGAAGTTCGTTCTTCAGCCACCAAATAATCCACAAATAGATATGAATGCTCAATTGCATCATCATGAAGAACCCTTCAAGATGACTGAACCAAAAGCGTCGCAGACAGAACTCCTCATGAGTATTTTGTCTAGTAAGATCAATATTACGTTGGGAGAGTTCTTGAAGTTGGTGCTAAATGCAAAAGAAGTATTAGTGCAAAAGTTAACTCAAACTGAACCATAAGTCCATCAAGAACCACTTTTGTATGCTAGATTTGAAGAATCTAATGAAGTACTCCATGTTGGAGCAGCCTGGAAAAGTGAGCAAAAAAATATCACCCTGCCAATACAACATAGACAATTTTCTAAAGAAGCAGTTGTCATAGATAAAGGTTCGGGAGTTAACTTGATTAAGCCTGTGACTTTCGCCATTAAGCTAGCTGATCAAACTACAGTTTGTACAAATGGTTGAAGACATATCTGTCAAAATTGCTGGAGTATAGTTTGTCATTACTTTTGTAGTAATGGACTTACTTGATGCACCAAATGTCTGTCGAGTCTTACTGGGACGCCCATGGTTACGGATTGCGCAAGTAATTCATAACTGGGTTACCGAAAAAATCACTTTTGAAAATCGTGATTGTGTAGTCAAAGTTGATCCGATAACTTGGACTATCAAACCAGTAGCCCAAAAAGAAGATGATGATTCATCAATAATGGATCATACCTATGATCGACCAGTCAAAAATTGGGGCTGTCAACTGGAATCAAGGTCTTGCAACAATTGACTGTACAATAGGCTATATGTGTCAAAGTCCAACTTGAGCGAGATTTCATTATTGGATCAAACTTTGGATACACCGATCACTTTTCCATTGAATGTGCTAAATGTAGCTTGGATATCAACAGAAGTCATACCAGATTCAATTGAAGACCCTTGACTTATGATGGCAGCGCAGAACTTGCTGATGACCAGGTTCTAAATCACATGGATCCTACCAGATTTGGAGTACGTGATATTCCCGATGAACCAACAATAAGACTGCCAAAAGCAGTTATATTGAAGGAAGACAAGATCACATGATCAATGACGAAGAAACAAGCTAAGCAACATTACAATACGATCATGAAATGGAAAAATCCACCTCAAAAGGTTGATTCCAAGACTGTGCCACCTTTATTGGATAAAGGCAAAGGGAAAGTCAAGGATGATTCTGCAAGTTAGAATTATCGCAAGACATCACCATCTAGGAAGTCTTCACCTTCAAAGAAGAGTCCATCTTCTCGAAAGTCACCGCCTCCACGATTGATTTATGCTAAGAAAGCTAAGCGAAGATCCAAGAATAATCCTTTTGACAAAGAACAATCAGAGGAAGTCCAGCATGATGTGCCAAAGCATTTTAAACGTTATACTATGGATGATGTGATTATCATGTTACCAAAAGCACATCGTGAACCTGAAGAACAAGTGCCAGAATCGAAAGATGTTTACGATGGCCCAGCTAGGACGCAGCCTATGACTCTTGTTGAACCAGGAGATCCAGAAAAGATTGTAAAAGTTGGAGCAGAACTCACTCCTGAACAGTTTCACGACCTACGGACATTGCTTATTAAGTATCAAGATTGCTTTGCTTGGACTTATAAAGATCTCAAAGGGATTCCGACATCAGTTATTGAGCATACCATACCCTTAATGCCTGATGCAGTTCCAAAGGTCAAAAGATTTTATCATTGTAATCCTAATGTTATGGATTTGATAAAGAAAGAGCTATAGTGATTGCTTGAAGTCGATTTCATTTATGAGATCGAGCATACTGAATGGGTTTCACCAATTGTCATTGTTCCTAAGAAGAATGGAAAATTGAAAAATTTGTGTGAATCTCAAGGCCTTGAACAAAGTGACGTGAAAGGATCACTTTTCGTTACCTTTTACCGAAACCATTTTGGATTGCCTTGCTGGAGCGGAGGCTTACAGTTTTTTGGATGGATTTAGTGGATACAACCAGGTCAAGATTGCACCTGATCGTCACAAAACAGCTTTTGCAACAGAATGCCAGGACCTATGCTTATAACGTAATGCCTTTTGGACTCAATATCCTCAATTTAACCAACCAACCAACCTAAGCAAGCACACAGAGATAGAATGATTTCTCAATTGTTTATCTCTAATTCTGAGTACTCACTCAGGGTCCAAAGGTACATTGAGCGATAAATCCTCCAAATGGGCAAAATCTTCAATACATCTAACTGTCATCATCATATAAAGTAAATTTACATGATACCCTGGATAGCAGTCGACCAGACCTGAAGAGTAAGATCAAAAGCTAACAAATCAATCATTTAACTTTCACAACTACCTTGAAAATCAATCTTTAGTCTGATTTCAATATCAAATAAGTACTTAGAGATGGAATAATACTCAAATCATATATCTCTGTACTCAAGTACTATATCGACCTTTATAAATAAACTAAAAGATAAATTTTCCTAATGGGTTTGATTCTCTTCAATCTAATAACATCACCTTCGTGTAACCTCAACTTACATGAATCATTGGGTGAGTTCTCACCTTACATTAGAGATCAATATTCAAAAGTTAAAGATTCAAAACAATTATAGTCCAAGACTATCCACAATTGCTTGTAGACTTGTCACAAATGCTTCTTGGTACAAATACACTTAGAATTTTTTCAAAAACTAAGGTACAAAACTCATTCCACCAAAATCTCTTAGGAGATCCATCAAGATAAAAATGACTTTAACTCAGTCTTGAGTACCTCAGATACTCTCTTGAATTAAGTGCTCTTTCCCTAGCATCACATGCCAGAAAATAGCAATAATTCAATCTTGATAGACTTAACTGCTCCTAATTAACCAGAGATTTTAGGCTAAAAAATAGTACACAAGCATTCCTTGACTACAATTTGTAAAGGTAAGCAAATTCCTCATAAGTAAACGATTACTTATTGAAAATGCTTATGAGATTCAAACAATCTCAAGTTTGTACACAAATTTAGAGTTCAAATAACAGATCTAAATTAATTGATCAAGAATTACTCACTATCTTAAGAATCATCATATTTCCATATAATCATCTAATGACCTTTAAGTACCAATTTATAATCTGTCAATCATAAACATTTTGAATCTTATGATTTGTCAATAATAATTTATCGGATTCCAAATCCATAATCATTTAGAGATACAGGTGTATATGTACAACATACCACTCTGGAAATATAGGAAACATTCTGAAATCTTTTCCACAAAGAAGATTACTGGATTCCAAGAATATCCTTCCAACCCGATTCTTAACCAGATTATGAGTTCCAAATTCTACAATCAACCAAGTAATTAAAGACTATTATAACATTTGTCTTTAACAATATAAATTTTATACAATCACCTATAACCACATCTAGAAATTATAAAGTTCTGCTGAATTCAGTGATTATCCTTGACATTAGTTAGACTCTATCATCCAATATGAGCTCACTGGGATATAGTCAATAACTTGGGATATTTTCCCTTCAAGAAATATTCTATATCAAGAATCTTCTATATTCTTTGCACAGAATTCTCATAGATGAATCTAAATGACTCACAACCATGTAGACTTCCATGAAGCATTCATACTGATCCTAAGATGCAGTATAGGCTGAGAACGAAGATTTCTTGATTTGTAGAAGTCAAAAGAGCTTCAAACGTGATGGAGATGGTGCATAAGCCACCGACCATCAATTCACAGGTCTGATAGCTTTTTGGGAAGGTAAAAAGGAATGCTAATCATGCTGTAATTAATTCCAGAATGAACTCCTTATGGATTTGGAGAGATCCATCCCCCAAAAATCACCAAAAATGGTCACTTTTTTGAATTTTTTTTTGATTTCCTACAAGTTCAATTGCTGGAATTCTTGGTTCTAACTTCAGAGAAAGCTTCAAAAGACTTTGGTTCACCTCTTTACAAGCTCTACATGGTGTTTTACAGCCACCTACTATCCAACTTTATGAAGAAAACAAGCAAAAATGATGATTTTTGGCTATTTTCCGGTTTTTTTCATCACCATAAAGTGGAAATTCATGACATACAACTCTTTCTCTAACACATGCAAACAATTTACAGAATTAAAACCATCTAATTATCTGATCTTGTTGGATTTTGGTTCTTACTATCTATTTTGTGCCAAAAAGCATAAAAAACCAAGCAATTTTGACCAAGACATAGCCTAGAATCATAAATTATTGGAGAGAACTGACATGCATCATTAATGAACCCTAAAATGAAAGTACACTTGCTGGAAAATTCAGATTTACCAAAGATTTGATCTACACAGGAAAAAGCTCCAAAAAAGCATCACAAATTGGCCTTCAAGGACAATTCCCCATAAAGCCACAAAGAATCGCAAGAGTAATGGATCTTAGCAACATGCAAATTGAAACTGGGATAATACACCCACTTGCACCCTTGCTATCCACCTTGGAAGAGAATTCCCATGGATCTCTTCAGGCGTCAGGTGCAGGTGTATAGCCAAACCTTGAACAGCTACCAGGCAGAGTTCGACAAATACCGGGCAAGCGCAACACACGAGCTCGCCCAGGCCAAACAAGCCCTCAAGGCTTGCCAGCAATATATGGAGAAGAAGACCCAACCAACCCTAGTGGTGACTCCAACGCCACCTGTTTTTTATGCTGCACAGGCAAGCACTAGTCAGGACCAAGGCCAGCACGCAGCAGGGGTGATAAGTCAGGATCAGGGGTCAGAAGAGACCAAGGACCAATTGATACGGGTGCTGAGATGCGGGACCAAGGCAAAGACATCGGTCCCAGCCATAGCCATGAGGAAGGACAAGCCTCCTCATCAAGAAGCTCGCGCACCATATCTGTCAGCCGGACCTTATGACGTCCAAAGTCCATGGAGAAAAAAATCAATGAATTTCTAGTGGCCCTACCTATCTTAATGTTAGCCTCATCGCAAAGTTGTATTATTATGATGTCAAAAAATTCAACTCGATGGAAACGTCAATTGAAATTATTCACATTCATGTGCATGGACCACATGTGGTTTGAGTTTTCTAGGTAATTTTTCTCATGAATCATGAGGACATGTTCATAGAATTTGACAAATGGTAAAGGGACCGACCAAATACCAGGTGTACTCCTCTCGTCGAGCAATAGCAAATCACTTATTATAAGTTTGTCCTACTTAAGCTCAAAATAATTTGTATATCTTGATTCATGGAATGGACAACAAATACACATCTGATTGATTTAGCATCAAGCTTTCTACACCTCATCTAGAATATGCATAAATGTGATGAAACCAGAGACTTCCAAATGGGATACACTTGGTGTAATTAAGCAGTTTATCTCCAAATAGCTATATGATCATCATCATATCATCCTACAATCCAATCCATATCAAGTATTGCAACGCCAACACCAATCTCGAAGATCCAATCAACTAATCCAATAGTGCCACTTCATGTATTCTCCTAACTAGCATCAAAGTTGCTTCCATGAACGATGTCAAGATCATTCCTTAAGAATACACTTGATATGTGAAGTTCATAGTCATCATCAAGTCCCTTCAAGTTTCATGACATGCCAATATTCCCTCTACTAACCTATACATTTTTCCATGGCTATATCCATACATTCTATACATTCCATACTATGTGACCTCCAAAACACTAGATTTCAACAAGATTAGCAAGATCTCCCAAGATCTACATCAGAAACTCTAGAATCACACCACACCAAATTCTAGTCAACTGGAAATTGTGTAGGCATGGCCTGACTCTCATTCGACGATCATGAAGGCTTGAAATCTTCCACTGCTTGTCCAACCTTTTGTGCCTCCCTTTGAATCTTTGGTGGCAATCAACGATTGGTTTTTCAAAAGACTATCATGGAGCATCTTCGAATTCACTCTTATTCCTTGCACTTAACTTGTCAATGATTCACCATCTGATACGGTTCAAGCTCATCTTTTTTAATGTGTTGGTCCAGGTGCAGGAGCTTGGTTGGTTACATGTCCAGTTCTTCCACTCTTGTGACTCAACAATGGTTTGTTTATCAGTGCCCTTCGTACCAAATTGGGACTTCCACATCCAATGTTAATAGGTCTCTCTAAGTGTTCGTGTGTGCACAATGTTGAATTCCTTGGGTACTCATCCAGGTGGAAATCGTATAGTCTCACATGATTCCATTCGTGATGTCTTTGCTGCTATTGCTCATGATAGTGGTTTTCATATTGTTCGAGAGGGCCCTTCTTTGCAATCATATCGTCGACATATTGACCTTGTTATCTCGTGTGAGGGAATTCAAATTCTTGGATATGTTATTGTTGATCCCTCTCTTCATGACCTTTGTCGTTCTTCCACCACACAAGGGGATGTTGCATCTCAGGCAGCTCAAGAGAAGGATCGTCATTATAGTGATTGTGCTCATGGTAAAGATTTCATCCCCTTTGCTTTGGAAACATATGGATGTCTTCACAAGAAATTTAATGATTTTTTGTCATTATGTGCAGAGCTTGTTGTGAAACGCTAGGGACAAAATGTCATGCTACCATCCATCATTTTATCATTCTATCATCAATGTATCTCTATTGCATTGCAACATTCACAAGCGCTTTCAATTCTTCGACGAGCTGAATTTGCAAGAGCAGCTGCTTCAAAGCATCCTACGTTGACACTATTCTAGTTAGTGATCTATTCAGAAATTATTCGTGATCAGAACAGTTTCGAGAACAGTTAGCCTCATCGCAAAGTTGTATTATTATGATGTCATAAAATTCAACTCGATGGAAATGTCAATTGAAATTATTCACATTCATGTGCATGGACCACATGTGGTTTGAGTTTTCTAGGTAATTTTTCTCATGAATCATGAGGACATTTTCATAGAATTTGACAAATGGTAAAGAGATCGACCAAATACCAGGTGTACTCCTCTCATCGAGCAATAACAAATCACTTATTATAAGTTTGTCCTACTTAAGCTCAACTTATAATTTGTATATCTTGATTCATGGAATGGACAACAAATACACATCTGATTGATTTAGCATCAAGCTTTTTACACCTCATCTAGAATATGCATAAATGTGATGAAACCAGAGACTTCCAAATGAGATACACTTGGTTTAATTAAGTAGTTTATCTCCAAATAACTATATGATCATCATCGTATCATCCTACAATCCAATCCATATCATGAAGGCTTGAAATCTTCCACTGCTTGTCCAGCCTTTTGTGCCTCCCTTTGAATCTTTGGTGGCAATCAACGATTGGTTTTTCAGAAGACTATCATGGAGCATCTTCAAATTCACTCTTATTCCTTGTACTTAACTTATCAATGATTCACCATCTGATACAGTTCAAGCTCGTCTATTTTAATGTGCTGGTCCAGGTGCAGGGGCTTGGTTGGTTGCACGTCCAGTTCTTCCACTCTTGTGACTCAACAATGATTTGTTTATCACTGCCCTTCGTACCAAATTGGGACTTCCACATCCAATGTTAATAGGTCTCTCTAAGTGTTCGTGTGTGCATGTGTTGAATTCCTTGGGTACTCATCCAGGTGGAAATCGTATAGTCTCACATGATTCCATTCGTGATGTCTTTGCTGCTATTGCTCATGATAGTGGTTTTCATATTGTTCGAGAGGGCCCTTCTTTGCAATCATATCGTCGACATATTGACCTTGTTATCTCGTGTGAGGGAATTCAAATTCTTGGATATGTTATTGTTGATCCCTCTCTTCATGACCTTTGTCGTTCTTCCACCACACAAGGGGATGTTGCATCTCAGGCAGCTCAAGAGAAGGATCGTCATTATAGTGATTGTGCTCATGGTAAAGATTTCATCCCCTTTGCTTTGGAAACATATGGATGTCTTCACAAGAAATTTAATGATTTTTTGTCATTATGTGCGGAGCTTGTTGTGAAACGCTAGGGTCAAAATGTCATGCTACCATCCATCATTTTATCATTCTATCATCAATGTATCTCTATTGCATTGCAACATTCACAAGCGCTTTCAATTCTTCGACGAGCTGAATTTGCAAGAGCAACTGCTTCAAAGCTTCCTACGTTGACACTATTCTAGTTAGTGATTTACATCAAGCAGTTGGTTTTGAGTAATTAATTTAATATTTGTGTACACTGCCAATCCTTCATTAATATAAGCAAGGTTATTGATTAAATATGCAGATTTCATATATAAAAAAAAATGGATAATATATTGATAGCATGGCAAAATGACATCTCTACTGGTGAATGTCTTCTCGATATCCAAATTGTAGAGCTTGTATGCCTTGTGATTTGGGGAATAGCCGATGAAAATCGTTTTACTGCTCTTGTCATCTAGCTTTCTTCTTAGATCCTCAGGGATCTGAACGAAAGCGATGCATCCAAACACTCGAATATATTTGAGTGATGGTTTTGATCTTGTCCACACCTCATAAGGTGTCTTGCCATTCAAGGCTTTGGTGACCTAAAGAACCGAAATTCATTACACAAAAATGGTGCAACAAAGGAACAAATTGAAGAACACTTATCTAAGTTATGGGATTCCATTGAAAAGAAATGAAGTTATGCTCACCTCCTCCTTTTCTGGCTCACGGGGCATCTTTTTCTTGCCTCTCTTTATCAGAACAGTGTTGAGCTTCTTTGGAGCATTGTCAAGAACAAATCGTGATGCCATCTCTGTGGCCATTGCCTCTCCACCCTCCTCAAGAGCTAGCCTCCCCTTCTCATATAGTTGGTATTGTGAAATCTCAAAAAGAGGGCATGCACCTTCTTTAAAATCAATCCACTAGGGACAGTACTTAACCTCCCACTCACTTCTGCCATCTTTCCGGTCCAAATTCGCCCTCTTGGAGTACATAGAGACTTCAAGTTTTATGGAATGCTGATTCCACATCTCCATGAATGAAGGCATTTCTTTAAGAATTTTCTTGACTTTCAGATGGAACAAATACCTAGCAATACAAGTATGTGATTTTGAAGTAGTAGCTTATGATGTTACAAAAGCAAAAAGAAGTATATGTTTGCGATTAAAAATGCACACACGTAAAATGCTTACCTCCAAGTAAAGCGTTTAGCTACAAGTTTGACCTCTTGCTTTGTTTCAATTGACAGTTGAGGCTCCATCAAGAAAGATAATGAAACGAGTAAGTAGTCACGATAGTGTATCTTTAAAGATGCGAAGTATTTTAGAAAAGAGTCTGCATCAGTTGAATCAAAGCCTGCATTTTTCATTTATTTGAGTTGACATAAAAAACATGGTGGAAGGTGACAAGGTAGACAAAAAAATCTATTTTCAAGTTATTGCATATCTCCATATCCCTCACACAACTAAAAAATCTTCTAGGCCTCTATTTGCAAGGCTTCATAGAAAACTTCTTTCCCCACCCAAGCTCGAAAGGGCTTATCACCGATAAGAGAATTGGTCTCTAGCAACTGCACCACCAAGGCACATCTTGAACCAGTGGCACCTCTTCTCATTAGAAACATCTGCCAGTCTCAAGGTGTTCAACTTTTCCAAACCCATTGAGAATCCTTTTTCGTCAAGTGTCTTGGTGGTAATCAGTTTGAACCATTGTTCACCATGTTTCGGGTCAACAACACCCAATAACTTGCTCATTCGATTCCCATATTTTTTTCTTACCCTGAACTCCATTTCTATTTTGTGCTTGTGGTCAGGCTTCAGAGTAGGCAACCTATGTTTAGCAAAGTTCATACAACATAGGGATGGACAATCTAGATACAATTATTGATGTAAAGAAAATGTGTCCTCACGCTATGAGCCTGCCCAGTTCATATAAAATGGCGGTGAAGTGGCTCAGTGTTATCTGACATGAATGTTTCATACCCTTAATGACAAGTCCATCTTTTGTGCATGTTAATCCATCCAAAGTTGTTTCTATATGAAAGGACCCAGCAGTGGCATTGTCATAACAGAAACAAATCGTGGGCAGATGTTTTGTCCAAGATGAACAACACTGGATCGGTATCCTAGTCAAATGCCAAATCATGAAACTCTTCCATTCAAAGATTTCATGATTAATTTATCAATATAGAATGGAAATTCATCTGCAAAATTGTCAGTTGGCTCATCTTCACTGAATAAATTTAGCACTACTATCATGAGCCTAGTAGCAGTATACAAAAAAAAAACGCATCTCAAAAGGAGAATATTAAGTCTATCTACAAGTGAACATTCACCCTTCATCGAGCTTTCCACATATTCTGTGTTTGACAGCATGCAGTTTCTCCTCTGTTTTCTACTTTGGAAAGACAGGCCCTCCTGACTTCAAGGTTCGCTTGAGCATTTTGGAAAATAAATGCTCTTAGAATGCCCGTTTTTTTCCGTTTTTAAACTCTCACCTTGACCTCATACTTGCTTGGATGGTAGAGAGCACCAAAACTAGGCTCGTCTTTCTTCTCCAAAAAAAATGCTCTGTAAGGAGTTCATCATAGGAAGACAAGACTGGCAAGGCAAATTTTTAAATTTCCACACTTCACGGACAACTTAAGATTATAAACATACTGGCTGCATCTTGAGGTGTGGCACGTTCAAGCTGTCTTTTTCCAGGCCAAGCCACGTCTCCAGAAGATGCAGGAAATGGAGGGAAAAAACAGCACTCCTTTGCTTTAACACGGATGTCCCATTGATCAACAGATTTGCGATAGGTGTCACTGTTTACAAAATTTCATATGACGTCCTTATCAAACTTCATCCAATACTTGGCCCTTTCTCAAAGAAAGTATCCTGGTATGGTGACTTTTTTGAAAAGCAGAGGCAGAAGATAAGAACTCTCTGTGTCGCTTCAATACATGAATCTTTGGCATCAAAAGGGTGAAAGCATCTATCAGAGAAGTAAATTGCAACCGCAACGTTCTAATGGACAAGAATGTCCCAACACATCTACCTATAAGCACCACATGAACGCATACAAACCCGGGTACATAGACACAACTACTCGCATAAGAAACAAGTGTTATTCATAAGGGCAGCAGAAGACAAGTTCCATAGTATCCAGCAATCAATATCCATTTCACTACTTGCTAATATAATTGTTAAGTCACAAATTGAATCTTGACAACTTTTCTGTACCTTTATAGAATTTATGAAGTTGACAATAACTGCCTAGCATTAACATCATTTCCTTTTGTTCTTGCTATCTCTGATTTCTTTATTCTTATGTGGACTTGTTAATACATAGCAGCTAGTATTGATATTGACCATGTAAACTACCAGAATCCAGAACATGGTATAAAAATGGTTTAGAGGCCTTTAGGCCATGAATTATGAGCTGAAAAGTGCAGGTGCATTTACAGTTGAATAAGATATAACAGGGTCATCCTTTTATGAATCTCCAACAAAATACTGGTCGCAAAACCATTTTTTCGATTCTGTATCAATTACGGGTTGCTCTTCACGCCACAACTGGCCCTGAATACTCCTTGAGCATGACCTGTGTCATTCGCCAAAACTACTCATTTGGATCTGAGCACGCTCTCTTCGTCATTTTCAGGCTCCAAGACATCTTTAGCATGCTCAGAATCAACTTCTTCAACTGAGGCCATTTCAAGGTGAGGTGCTAGCTTCTTAGAAGTTGATTGTTGATACATGACGCCCCCTACAATTGTGAGAAGAAGGAAGACAATACCAGTGTTACTCGCATGCTTGTCCCAGATAAGCACATTGATTATCACAGTAAGTAGCTTGTTCACCACTCCTGTCACTGTAAAAGCTGTCGCAGAAATGGCTTTCCTCGCTGCAAAGCCAAAGAAACTGATTGCCAGGCCAAACAAGCAGGAAATGCCGACTGACACAACTGCCTGCGGTTGCAGTAAGCTTGCCCAGGAGGCATTTCCAACCTCTACGTACTCCCCTGTCAAAAACCAGAAAAGCGGAGCCATCATTAATGACAAAAGATTGTTGTAGAAAACAAATCCCCATGTATTTAACCCCAGATTTGTCACCATATGTTTGATGTACACCATCTCCGTAGTGATCGTCACCAAGTAAGCCACGGCCCAGGAATAGGCTGCCACGGTAAATGCAGAATCGGTAACAACGTACCCTATCGCGCCTCCCAATATGACCAATAGAGATACAAAGGTAGATCTGGACGGCCACTGCTGATTCCTGAACACTGTGTCTGCTACTGCCACAAGCAACGGCGTGGAGGATCTGAAAACGATGAAAGTGTCTACGTTGGCATATTTCAGCAAATTGGTGTTAGTGAAAATTGCAAGGTAGAAAACAATTGCCGCTGGCAGGAATCTCTTGACCGTCTCATACACTAAAGGATCGTGGTAAAGAGCGCCTGTACGACCTAACATCCATACTCCTCCAGCACTAGTTGCGTACTGGAAGGCTGTGAGGAGGCTAGGGTAAGGGAAATAGGTCACTGCATACTTGTTTATTACGGCAAGCAGGCTGGAACACAATGCGTAGCCGATGATCAATGGACCAGTAGATAAAGAAACCGATGCGAGATCTGATTTTGACATTTTCTGCACACAGATCCACTTGGAAAAAAGGTCTATCAACGGCCTGCTGGAAACTATTTGAACATGAGGCCAGGAACAAATATTTGGCCGCAAGCTCAATCTACTGATGGCCACTGAAAACTATACCTGGAACAAGTCAGAAAAAAATCAGGAACAGATCTTTTGCCATCGTGTGAATGGCGCCCAAAGTATGTCAAAAAACGTACATGCAGATTTGAAATTAGAAGCGGATGCTCCTGTGATCTCACGATATCAACAAACTAAGGAGCTCTGAAGTGTCGGAGCAGGAGATGTGGCTTGATGCTTGCAGTTGAGGTTGAGCAATCTTTTGCAAGGAGCACAAAGTTTGTTGAAAAACCTACATGAAGATCTGGAGATCGAAATCCTGATGCTCCTAAAATCTCACGAACTATAACATAATAAAACGCCTCTTAAATCTTAGAAGCAGGAAATTGTGCTTGATGCTAGCGGTTGAAGTTGAGCAATCTTTTGTAAGGAACAATGTCCCGGGCCGGTCGAAATTTGAAGCGCAATTCTAGAGATCGAAAACCTGATGCTCCTTAAATCTCATGAACTACATCATAATAAAACGCTTCTTAAATGTTGGAGCAGCAAATCAATCTTGATGCTTTGCAGTTGAGATTGAGCAATCTGAGACACGATTCAAATCATGAGCCGAACCGCAGGCAGATCAGGAGCAGTAACAACACAGCCACTTTAACCACTCACAATAATAATGAGGCTTGTTTCAGGCATCCTCGTCTGAAACTGGCAGCAACATTGCAAGCAGGGACGAAAACACGAGCTTCTTGAATGCAATAAATCAAACAATCAATCATTCATTCATTCATTCATGATACGTACATAATAATGAAGGAGGATTGAGAATGATCGGCTATGGCGATGTCCATGTCGAGACTCCAGAGCTGGCGTTGCCCAGAATTTCTTCTTTGTCGTCTCCAAGATGCCCACGCCACAACGACAAATAAATACAAGAAAGCAACAGAGCTTTCTCGCTCCCTTTTTATTTCCTTTCCACTTTCTTTTCCCCTTCTTTTTTTTTTCTCTGTTTTTTTTGTTTTTTTTTGGCCCTGCATTGCCTTGCTTTGCAACGAATACATTAATTTAAACCAATTAAAGTTTTTTAAGTTTCTCTAGGCTTGACATGTGGATATTTGAAATAAATTGCTTATTTTTTAAGGGTTTTTTTAGGTATTCCTTTTTTCACTTTTTGGCCTTGCCTTCCAAAGGCAATACTATGTGGTGAGGTTTGTCAATGGAGGTTGGAAGATAGTCAACGTTAAGGGAGGCAGTCTCAACTTTTGAGGCTTAAAAGCCACGAAGTTCTTTAGGGTTAGGTTTTAGTATTCCATATAATGGGTGAGTGGCCATGAGCGTCTTCTCAATCACCAAAAACATTCTGAGCAGTTGCTTTTGCAAGAAACTGGGGTCTGCGAAAATTGCAGCGACATCAAAGAAGGAAAGCTATGGGGGATCTAACACACCTTTCTTAGGAGCATCAGGCGTTTGTGATGGAGCTGCAATTGTAGGAGCACAACTATGGTGGATGAGCATGAAGCACAGCTGTGGCGGACGAACAAGAAGCCTTGGATCTATGTCACTCTAGAGTTGGAGTTTAAGTGTCTGATCACTTATTTGTTAATGCTTGTAGAACACATGTGATATATCTCAGTGTTTGTTGTATTTTGGAGATTTGAGTCCTACGTAAAACAAATTATCAAAGGCTTTTGCTCATCAACCGTCAAAAAAGTGTGATAATCTATACTCTTTGTGAGTTTGGATCTCAGGAAAAGAAGTGATCCCTAGATTTGTTCCCATTCGTAGTCATTCTTTTGCTTGGACCGGTGGTCAATGGTGTTGTAAATCTGAGTTTTAGACTTGGTAATTGAGAGGACGAGTAGAAGCTGACGATGTAGCTTCTCTTTGATTAATTAATGGTTGAATTTCAGGGTGATCATGTAAACGTCTTTAGTGTTTGTATGCTTTTTGCAGGTTGGAATAGCTTTTAACTCTATGAGAAGGGCAAATTGCTTGATTCCAGCCAATTTAGCAATGTGTGTAGCAGATTCTGGTTAGCTTCTAAACGTCTGAGTAAAGCATATTAGCAATTCCAAATCACCGTTGTTCATAATCACAGACTCTTGCATTATCAACTTGTGATTAAAAGGTTTTGGTGAACAAAACCCAAGGTTCAACATGAGAGGGGTCCATAGTATCATGGTTGTTTGTTGTGTCTACGTTTGTTTTGTATCTGGTCGCTTTTGGCCTGGCTTTAGTGGCAAACGCTCACAAAAACAAGGTGTGTTTCCTTAAATTTTGATGTACTTTAGTCTAATATAGCATGTCTTGGTGAATATGTGCTTGGTTACATTGCCGCAGTTTTTGTTAGTACGAGACCAGAACTATGAGCAATGGTGAATTCTTTTGCTTTGTTTCTTGGCTCTTGCTAATGATGCATAAAACTCACTACAAAGTACAATAAAAAAAAGGCCTCTCATATGAATTTAAATAGTTGATGGATAAGTTCAAGCACGAAATTAGCCACGGTGTGTGTAATTCGGTAAATCTTCCTGTCTGGCTTTGGATACAATATTAAGTGAAAGGCACTATTGAATAATTATTTTTTTTGGTTTTTTAGATAAATAGCACTTGATCTTGTGAGAGGTACTATTGTTTTTATTTTATTTGGAGGTGTTATGTGCAAATTATTCTAGTAAAATCACTTCAAATTTAGCTCGTTACAATTTTGATGTTTCTTTTTCTCTACTTTTAGATATAGTTTCAATTCAGCCTACCATCTTTGAGGTTGTGGATCAATAGAGATACGTCCTAGCTTCAATCCAACTAAATTTTCATCTAATTTGGTTTAAGTTTTGACAAAGTTATGTAGTTTTTTGTGGTTTAAGTTTTTTGACAATGAATGATGGCAATGTTCTGCTATGGTGTAAACTGAACTTATATGTAATATGAACTTTTATCTAATTATAATTTTGTGATTGTGTTTTCTTTTGCAGGACATATAGAAATTGTCTTCCATACTGTGAATATTCTTATGAAATTGTGAATATCGAGAAACAAATATTCTGAGATATTGATCGTGAATATTGTGAATAGTGATTGCAAATATTGTATATATTGATCGTGATTGTGAACATTGTGAATACTGATTTGAAATTGCGAATACTGAAACGAATATTATGAGAGTTGTGATTATTCTGGACACTTCTAAATACAGATTATGAATGCTAAACTATGTTTATTTATAAATAATTGTGATTGTTATTTTTTTATTACTTGCACTAAAATTGTTTTGTAGATTTGAATGAAGACAATGGTTTTGGCAAGTGACAACAAGAAATTTTTGAATACCACAATTAGTAAGAACTTGAAAAGGTCTTCCTCAACAATTTCAAAGCCAAAGAATAAGCTTTCAAAAAAGTGTGATGAAAGTAACAAATTGAGTTTGGTACAATCTAAAGCCTCCTTCCAAACAATTGACAATGGTCAAGAAATAAGAAAAGCAACTAGTCGAATGCATTGATTTCGGGATCAATCAATTCAAATATATGACGTGCATCCCAATACTAGATGTGGTTTATTTGTGGGTCAAATTTGGATGAAGTATGGAAACTGGAACACAGTACAACCATGTATGAAAACTAGGTTTTCAACTATGGGCTGAACGTGTTCACCTTTCTTATTACGGCCCTAGTGGGGGATTGTACCATTACGTGGTGCCTTGGACCTAATCTGGATAATAGTCGAGTAGGACCATGGGGTCACACCCGCATGCGGTATTAGCATGTGTGTTGCATCCTAGTATGGGATAGGGTGTACATGCATTGTGCTTTTGCATGGGACTGACCTATTATGGGTTAGGGGCATGGGTTGATCGTATGCTTACATGTGGATTCAGTGAATGGGCAGACGGGGTGGGTTCTACACTCTATATATACCCTCACCCATGTCCATGGGGATCATGGAGAGTCTGTGGCCGTTATGTTGTCAGATTGGTAAGCACTTCCTATCTTAGTGATTTGCCGAATTCCCAAGTGCTCGGGGGCTAGATCAAAGGAGATTTAGGATTGGTTGGGTTGGTTTAGTCTACTGCACTTCCCCAATGTGTTCTTGGAGCTCTACCCAGATTGGGAGTCTTGGGAGACGTCTTATTAGGGTCCGGTAGTTTCGGTAAATCGGTGGTCTTCCAACTAGGTGTTCTACCTTTCCTTTATTTGAGCAATGCTCTACTGTTGCATGCGAGCTCATGCGTTGGCTTGATATACATTATGTAACAAATGTATGATAAAAACTACTTGTTGATAATGCGCTAACAGCACCCGGCGGCCTCATGCAACCCTTTGCATATATGGCTTGTTTGATAGGTATTATTATGCATAAACAAGCTCGCTGGGACAACGATGAACCTACTGTCACAATATGTGCTTGAGCAGACCTCTTCTCACATAACTATGAGGCCCTTTCAGCGCTGAAAGGGCAGCGATCACTACACTATTGTTTGTTTATTTGGTTGTCTCTTCAATGGTAATGTGGATGTATAACTGGCCGCTTGTATGATACTTGATTTTGTATGAATCTGATATCCACCACATGAGCTATGAATTATGTTAAGAGATGATGAGCAAATGCAATATGACGCTTACTTGATAACAGAGCTTTCTATTGTGACGTTGTCTCCCCAATCCATTATTGGAATTGGATTACGCGCATATACATGTATGCATTCCGAAGAACATCTCTACGAAGTTTATATGTATGTTTATTTCAACCCTTTGTTACTGAAAGTAGAGAAAATGTTTCATAAGGGAAATATAGTACGAATAGCAACACTTTTGATGCTATTATTGTTGTGGAAAAAGTTAGACTCAAAAAACTTCTATTACCAAGTTTCCGAAGGAAGTATCGTTCGTTAACAAGTATCTTCCTCACAAGATTCTCATGCGATGACTATTCAAGTCAGTATTGTAACACTCTGCTTCGGGTATTGGTTAATGAAGAGGTAATGGTATGTATAAGAGGAAACATTCACATGTATGAAAGGCTATAGGAGAGGATGATGGCTTATGCTTATGAATATCGTATTTATGCCTCTTGTATAGTAATGATGACACATATGGAGAATGCAAGCTACTCGTATGATGATTTTGCAGTTTTTTTTGTATTAAATAAGCTTTATGAACAATAATACAAGTATTAACAACTACGCGCCCTTAAAAGTACATGGATTTGTACAAGGGATCGTCGCATTTGTAGGGATTGGTATGGCACGGATCTGCTCTAATCCGATTACAAATGTTGGGATAAAATACTTGTTTAAAAAACGTACTGGTAAAAGATAATAGACAAAGGTTTTTTTTTTTAAATCTTATGAAATTGAGCGATAACTGGCGTACTCTTGGAAAGCATGGATATGCTCAAGAGTTTCAAAAATGATACTATGTATATTATGGGTTCAGATATTGGTATGGCATGGATTTGCCCCATATCTGAGTGTCGTTCCATGCTCTCTCTTGTTTGCAAATCGCAACTTATATAATGCAGTTATTTTTCAATACGTATGTGTTTATTTTAGGAATTGATACGGTTTACTACAATAAGACTGATCTTGAATGGCAGAATGCCCTAATACGGTGATATTATGGGAAAGCCTATCACTAATATGTGTTTCGTAGGGAAGATTGGACTACATTTTATTATCAAATATTTTAAGTTGTTAAGCTGCTAAACTTATTTTGGACATGGATAACAACTGACATTCAGCATTGACACTCGTCTTCCTCACTTTGCTAACTTGTGCGGTTTTGTGTGGTGGGATGGTGGCAGGTACCAGCTGGATGTCTTGAAATTTGTTTCGCTATACGATGCTTTTTTTTCTTTGAAGTACTGTATGCTTTCAGCTATGTTTTACCTTGTTGGGTTATGAATAAAGGTTTTAAAAGGTTTGGTCTTGCTTTGGCAAGAGGAGCTATGTTTCGTTAATCTCTCTTTGTGCATCCTTGAGGTGTAAATCCGACTATTCTTTGGTCAGGATAGTATGAAACCTTTACCTTACGTAAATTCATAGGCTAACAAAGGCTTTTTTCATGGTTTAGTCCTCAGGTTGGTTTCAAGATGCTGTTGATCTTGGTTACGGGGAGCCCCTTCCACCCTCTAATTGATTCATACAAACTTTGATCTGTTGTATGAAAAAAGTTGTGTTGTTGCAATTATTATTGAAACTGATCGTGCTACCTATAATGTCGCTGGACCAGAAGATAAAGTGCTCTGTTTGATTGATCTTTTAGATACCTTACATTGGGTAAAAACCTACATGGAGTATGGTAAAAATCGTATTGATCCTTTGGGTACTGTGGAAAATTTTGCTGTTGATCTTGCTAGTCTTGTTGATAAATATGAGGAGGAAGAGAGATTTTTAAACCAAAATATAAGAAAAGTCTTTTCATGCCTTGAAAAAGAAAATGACTCCTTGTTTGCCGAACCAATGCCTACCATTCCTGATACACCCCTCTCTCCCCACCCTCTTGTTTTCTCAGATGAGTTGGACGAAGATAGTGCTTCGCAACTTGAAATCTTTTCACAAGATATCTGTAACGTTGGAGACCAATCTACCTTTGAGTTCTGCCAAGCCAAAAACCGTCAAATTCCCATGGTCCCTAGCCGTACTATTGAGTTCAAATATGCACAAACTGTTTTCAAACTTTGGAGCCTACCCTCTGTAAACTTTCTAGCTCCCATGCCCATGGAGCTTTGGATTCTACTTGCACATATGACTGATAAAGAAGTCGAAACTTGCAAACTTTCCGCTTTAAATAAGAATACTTCACTTGAGACACCTATTGCTTTTGATAATATCATTCGCATGCATTTTTTGAACCCTCTCGTTGCCCTTTTGAGCAAACCTAGACTCGAGTTCGTGGACACTTTGATACTGGTTTCAGTAGAATGAATATGCACCAGGCCAGAATCTGGAATTGGAAGAGACCCTTTTTCAAATGTAGATGTGGTGACAAGTGCAAGAATAACTCTTCCATTGTTTGGTTCGATCACGCTGTATGGTTCATAATGAACAATCTGAGTAAGTCTTTCCCTTGTGCATCCTTGCAAAATTAGTTGAATGCATTCTTCCTTTGGCTTCATAAGCCTGCCAGAGACGTTCTCATGTCATACCTCACTTTCCTCTTTATACGCCAACACATGATTGACGCATCTATAGAGTTAGTTACAAACCCCGCTGCCAAACTACTTGCGAACCTTGGTGATGTAGAAAACATCAGAGAAATTGAACGCCTACTCAAAAGACCAAGTTTCTCTACTCTCCAAGATAAATTATTTCAAAACTGTAATAAAAGGCCCGGTTCTTCCAACCTAAACAATCCGAGTTTGGTGGTGTCTGGACAGAATATGGAAAAAAGAAAGAGGTTTACAGGTTACAAAGGTAAGGAGGGGCAAGACAGTGCTGCAAAAGAAGATTTATCGGTTAAAAAACTGAATTTTTACAAGGATTAACTGGCTCGTAGGATGACGAATTTCTGGACAGAAGAACACTTACTAGGAATGTGGTTGATCGACTACAACTCAACATGCACAAGGACAAGGCAAAGGTCTTTTTACATTTACGCTATTGCAATAGAATGTTTGAGACAATTAATGTGAGACACTTTTACACTCGTATCTTATTACAGATCTTTGGCCTTATACATGAGTCCTTCCATGATATTGTGTTTGCTTGGTCTTACATGCCGAATATCAAAAGTGAATGGTATTTTCCGTTTGATGTTTTCTGCAATTTTGAAATTGAAAATCTGCCTTCATGTTCTTGTGCTTCTCTGAAATGTTTCAAAAAATTCATTTCGGATAAATTTGATTATGTACTTACAACAAACTGCAATATAATTAGAAGTATGTACCTCAACAAATCGTTAGAAAAAGGACTTAATCATATTATGTTGCAACATACATGCATTTACAGTGTGGCTAACAAACTTTGTGATGGTTGGATTAAACTTATAAAGCTTTTACCTGAATATGCAATGATGGATGATGATACAGTTTTGAACTTATTAAAAAGAAAAAAATGGATTCAAGGGAATACTGTTAGTTTACAGAAAAAGAGAGATGCCAATAACAAACGACAATGGCTAATCAAGCATTTGTACATCAATGGCGTAGACAAAGCGCAACATAATCCGTGTTTTATTTGTAAGAATCTTGTCAAGATACTTGCAATCAAGAGACTTGATAGTCAAGATTTTGAACCCTTTCCTGAAAGATCAAATAATTTTGTTCATCACTCTTTAGAACATATAGAGGACACTTTGGGAAATAGAATACTTGAAGATTTCAAATATTCAAAAGAACTGGGCCTACCTCTTATGCACTTTTAAAGCTCATAAAAACTCTTTCAGATGGATCACAAATGCCTGTGAGTGCTATTTTTCTGGACTCGCTAAATTCCTGACAGGGGTTCTTGGTATGCTACATCCTTTCATTATGGAAGGTGTAGGCCTTAAGGCGAAAACATACAAGAGCTACCTAAATGGAAATATGTCGCGAACGGATTGGTTTCACGAACAGATTTTCTTTTGTTTGGTTTTCTTATGCAGAAGCTTTCAAGATCCTAGGCATGCGACTACAGATCACAAACCATAAATTATTCTAGCAATCAAAACGACGAAAAACAGGGAGATGGAGAAGAGAGCAGTTCCATTATCAGTTTTTGAGTTTTGAGCGTGATGATCAATGTCTCGCTTGTTGGCGGCCTGACACTCAGCTCAATTGCTGTGTTCTGCTCGTTGTCAGACTTTCATGCACAACTATTTTTGTTTTTCTATCTTTTTTTATTCTTCTCTTTTTCTGCTCTATCTTGTGTTGATCCAAAATTGTGTTTATATCTCCACTATGTGGAGTTTACAAGATAGCTAAACAGAGAATTACAAGAGTAGTTAACGCTAATCAACTAGTTAGTTATTCTCTGTTATTGCTTAGTGTTTCAGTTGAGCGTGAAATACAAGACACCACGCCCGCTGAGCTGCCAACTGGTAGCACGAAATATTTTCCTTCAATTTCTTTTCGTTTCGTTTCGTGTCGTGTCTTTTGGTCCTTGAGGTATGTATGACGTTTGCGAATTGTTCGCCCTTTGACCTTCGCCTCATTTTGTGCTTTAGGGTTTTTGAGGTATGTTCGTCCTTCGACCTTCGTTTCGTTTCATGACAAAGTTGCAAGAGTTCACAATCTCTGATACTCCCTGTTGAACCTTGCAACTTTGTATGTTTAATCCAATTGTCTTTCTTTGCTTTGCGAACAGTGGTTTGTCGAGTGGCTTCGTGAGCAAATCTGCAATCATGTCTTCAGACTTTATGTACTGGACCTTGAGCTCTCCTTTCGAGATCAGATCTCAAATGTGATGGTACTTCAGAGGTATATGTTTTGTCTTTGAATGGAAGACAGGATCCTGGGACAAGTATATGGCACTTTGAAAATCCATTGTCATCGTGCATGGTTCTCCTTGTGGTATGCCAATTGCCTCCAACATCATCTACAACCAAACTACCTCGTTTGCCATCTTTGAAGCTGCGACATATTCAGCTTCGCATGAGGATTGAGCTACCAAGGTTTTCTTTTTGCATATCCAGCTGATTGATGTTCCGCACGTCCATGAACTCTGTAGGTTAATCCCATATTTTGGGTAGACAGATAAAGCCAAATCGAGTCTGGTTCAGATTGTAAGGTACGTCAGACTATCGATCAGGTTTTGGTAGGGTATACCTTCCATCTTTTGTTTTTCTTCCTCTATTTTCGGACAATCTTGCTTCGTCAATTTGGCTCCAACTATCATTGGTGTGGCTTTTTCTTTGCATTCCATCATTCGATACTGCTTCAGCACTTTTCTGGCGTATTCTGACTGACTCAAATGCATTTCTCCTTTTATTCGATCTCTTCTGATCACCAGCCCAAGGCATTTTGTTGCTTCTCCCAGATCTGTGATTTCATAATTTTTAGAAATCTGACTCTTCGTGTCCTTGATTAGCATCAAGGAGTTTCCTATCATAAGAGAATCATCCACGAAAATAGTCAGAATCACAAAATCTTTTCCTACTCTCTTTATATAGACATTATAGTCTGGTTGTGTAGGATTGAAGTCTAGAGACTTCAGAAGACTGTCGAGCTTCTTGTACCAAGCTCGTGATGCCTACTTCAGACCATAAATGCATCTCTGCAACCGACAGACATATTGTCGATTGTCGGGATTTTCAAATCCTTCAAGCTGCTTCATGAAGATTTCTTCCTCTAGATCTATGTGGAGAAAAGCTGTCTTTACATCAATCTGGTGAATTTCCAAATTGTGTTGTATAGCGTATGCAAGGAGCAGTCGAATGCTTGTCATCTTGACCATTGGCGAATACATGTCGAAATAGTCGACTCTGTACCCTTGTGTGTCCGTTTGCGACAAGCCTTGCTCTGTAGCATCCAACAGTGCCATTTAATTTCATATCTCTTTTGTATACCCACTTGCAGTCGACGATCTTTTTAATTTTCTGGCAGTGGCTCTAGCTAGTGTCCATGCCTCGTTTCACCTCATTGATTCGATCTCCTCTGACATTGTCTGCTTCCAGAATTCTCCCTCTGGACTCTGGACAGCTTCTAGATATGTAGTTAGCTCTTCAGTGAAGCTGCAATACTCGAATTATGTGTCTTCGCTCCACTGAAGATTGTCAGCGTATCGATCTGGAGGTCTTTTTTGTCTTGTTGACCTTCTGGGTTCGTTTCGTCGTTGTTCGAATGTTTCTGCTTCGTGGGGTTGATCTTTTGCTTCTTGTTGCTCTGGAGTCTTGAGCTCAACATTCTGATTTGACATTTGTCCTCGATCTCCCTCTTGAATTGGCAGCAGTGTGAAGATCTAATGGCCTTTTTCATCCTTCAGTCCAGGGAATGTGGACTCATCAAACTTCACATCTTCACTCGAAACAACTTTTTTCGTGGTGGATTGTAGAGTCTGTACACTTGTGATCCATTCGAGTACCCGACCATGATTGTTTGCTCTAATTTATCATCGAGCTTGTTTCTTTTTTCTTTTAGAATGTGCTTGCATGCTGCACATCCAAACACACGCACGTAAGACAGATCAGGCTTTCTACCTGTCCACATTTCGTATGGTGTTTTGTTTTCCAAGACTGTCATTGTTGATCTGTTCTATAGGTGTACCGCTGCAGCTATTGCCTCAACCCAAAATTGACTTGGCAATCGAGCCTGTGCCATCATGCATCTAGCTCCTTCGACTAGCGTCATTTTTCTTCTTTTTGCGATACCATTATATTCGGGTGTGTACACAAGAGTGAATTGATGCTCTATCCTCTGTTCTTGGCAGAATTTAGAAAATTTTGTGCTCTTGTACTCACCTCCATTATCAGATCTAATGATCTGAATCTTCTTTGAGATGTGTCTCTGCAAATGCCACGAACTTCTTGAAAGAGTCAAACACTTCAGATTTTTTCTTTAGGTAGTAGATCGTTGTCATTCGGTTGTAGTCATCAATGAACGTCAAGAAATACCTCGATCCTGAGAGCAAATCAACTTTCATCGGTCCATAGACATCTGAGTGGACGAGCTCAAGAACTTCTTTGGCTCTTTTTCCCTCATGTGTGAATGGATTCCGATGCTATTTGCCTTTCTGACAGGCTTTGCAGAATTCAGTATCGGGTCTGAATATCTTCAGACTTGTGACTACGTCTTTCTTGCACATGTCATACAGGCTCCTCATGTTTAGATGATACATTCTTCTATGCCAAAGCTGATCTTCATTTTCTGACACGTTTAATATGGTATCAAAATTGCTGATTATCTTGGCTTGGTAGAGATTTCCTTCTCTGCATCCAACTGTCAGCAATTTGTTTGTTGTTTTCTTGATCATTCGACATGTATTGCCATCGAACAGAACTCGAATCCCAAGATTTGCCATCTTGGAGACTGGTATCAGATCTTTTCTCAATGAAGGTACGTAGAGTGCTCATGGCAGCTCTGCTTGACCTGACAGTGTTCACAGCTGTAGAGTCCCGATGTCTTTGTCATCGTGTCGGCTATCATCACCTAGAATCACTGCTCTGTTGTTTTTGAGTTCTCTGAAGTCGATCAAGATTCTTTTGTGGCAGGTGATGTGTGAGGTTGCTCCTGCATCAATGACTACATCGTAGGCTTGTTCAGTGTAACTTGTTGAAGCTTCATCAAGTATTGTGAAAGCTTCATCACCTTTATCTGCATCCTTGGATGACTCTGCAACATTTGCTTTGTCAGTTTTGTTTTTTCTTTTTGGGTTGAACCTGCAATCGTATGCAGAGTGCCCATTCTTCTTGCAGTGCGTGCAAGGTATTGTTGGATTGAACCAGCATTTGTTGGTTGTGTGTCCTAGTTTGTGACAGTGATCACAAGAAGAAGATTGTTGATTGTCATTGTCTCTGCTCGAAGACTTTGTCTTGTAATTTGGGCTTGTTTTTGTTCTTGTTCTTTTCTTTTGTGAAAAGAACTTTCTCCTGATCACTGCTTCCTTCTCCTTCGTCCCTCATCAGTCTCTCATCAGCGACCAGACTGATTGCTTTGTCAAATGTCATATTTGGTAGACTCAGTATGAGCATTCTCAACGGCTGATAAGACGCAGATAGAAATTTCATGAAGTACATCAGCTGTTGTGGTGCTGGGACCTGGTGGTCCTGTCTAGATGCAGTGAGTTGAGCGAAGATCGTTCTGATCTTCTCAACATGCTGATCCAATTGGCTGCCATCCCATCATATGGATTACAGCTGATGGTGAAGATGCATCACTGAAGCGGCAGTCCTCACTTCGTATTTCTGCTTTAGTCTTTCCCATGTTGCATGGCTGCTTTCGCAGTCTTCAATCTGCATGAGTTCTTCTTCATTGATGGATGAAACGATGATCGCCATTGCACGCTCATCCTTTCTGATCCACTTAGCTCTCCTCGGGTCTCCCTCTAGAGGTTGCACCTCTATGAGTTCGGTCACTGACCATATGCCTTCACCCTTCAAAAGCATTTTGATTTTGAATTTCCACACTCTGTAGTTTCCGCCATCAAGACTGATTGCCCCATATCTATTGGAGATTGGCATTCATTGATTACTCATTTTATTCCAAGATAGGAATATGGGCCCAATTGAGCAGTCAATACTTAAGCAAGGCAACTTCGTGAGTGAGTTGGGTTACGGTGATATGGGACCATAATTGTTGTCCAAGAGATGGATGTGGGGTGTCTATGTCACTAGTGTTGCTCAAAGAGATCCATGATATGTTAGGATCTAAGGGCTTGTTATAAAATCAAGTTGGAGATCCGCGTCATGACTTTTGCTCTTCCACTTCCTCCACTATTGGCCTTGAATCCAATATGAGATCTTTTGCATTTCCAATAAGGCTCTTCTACCTACTTTAACACCTTTAGCATTGCAATCGCCTCTCCTGGGAAGATTTCAAAGACGTCTTTTGCTACTCATTAACTAACAAACAAAACTTGACTAGCTTATTGAAAATTTCACCAAAACAGATCGCCAAATGGGACCCTTCTCTTCCCTACCATAGTGATCATTATCAATGCATATGTTTTCTTCATGCCCTTCTCTTCCCCACCATAGTAATCATTATCAAGCATATGTTTTCTTCATGCCCAATATATAATTGTCACAGAGCCTTTGATCTGAGGCCTTCATGGGCACTCTAATGAAATTTTATAGTAGTCTCTCAAACTTAGGTGGTGCCTCCTTTCCCTAAAAATAATTTGTGCTCGCCATAAATCGACCTTGGAAACTATTCCTTTTGCATTAATTGACTCTTTTGTAGTATATCCTCAAGCATACACTCTTTTGAACCTTTCACATTGGTTACTATGATGCAAAATGGAAATCTTCTTACCCTAAAGCCTTAATAAAAATACAAGATTCAAGACCATACACAAAATTCCACCAGCAAATCATAGACTCTCTTCTTAATAAAACTAAATGGACCAATTATGCACTCTTCATATCTTTGAGAACAAAACAATCTTTCACTTCTTCTTTGCCATCACTCTAGCTTATTAGTTGCTCCTTTAGAAATCAATAATATTTAATCCTTTGTCATCAAAAACAATTCTCCTTTATTTTAGCTTTCTTGCAAGTTCTGCCAACAAGGGGAACATTCTATGAATCATTTGGATCATCAAGTTATTGTTGAGAATACCCTTACCCTGGTTTTTGATTGTATTAAGGATGCCAAAACAATTATCATCTTTGCAAGAATTTTAATGATTGATGACCTCCCTACGCAGTTTGTCATGCTGGTTTTAAACTCTGCATGTTACTTCATGCAATTTTATCATATTAGCAACAATTTTAATTAATAATGGTTGTAATGGGGGTTAAGAGATTCTAAAAATAGGACATCATACTTTCAAAATAAACATTTCACAACTACACTTTTAAACTTTTACTAAGCTAAGACGCATTGGATGAGATCAGTAACAGTTTAATAGAGGATAGTTTGGAGGAATGGTAGTGCTACGTAGCACGATGTTTTTTTAACGAGTGTCCACATACGTATTAAAATCTACGTGATTGTCTACATGTTTGATATGAGTACAGCAAAAACTCATATTGCAAAGTAGGGCACAGAAATGTTGTTATGAAAATTGTGTTGTGCATACCACATGCTCACAAAGACTACTCGACTTGAAATTGTTGCCACTTTATTATGCAAAAGCATTTTGTCATATTGATTCTAAAGTGAACTGCTCTCAACAAATCGTTATAAGCATTTAAATGGGCCAAAATGAACCTTAAGTGGCATCACGAAGACTCAAGGCTTATTAAAAGCCATTTCGACAGGCCCAAATACCAGAATTTTCTCTCTCTCTCTCTCTCTCTCTCTCTCTCTCTCTCTCTCTCTCTCTGGTCCATATGGATAAGCTGAAGACTCTGATATGCTGAAGATCTGCGCAGAAATGTATTAACATTTGTACATAAACTTAATCGTGGAGCTCAAGGAAGTTGCTAATTGACTGAGAACAAGAAAGCCCCAGATAAACAACTATGAAAAATGAAAAGTTACAAATTAGTGCAGGGAATAGAATCAACAAAGCTCAACTTCCGTTATTTACCTCACATCATATACCTTAATAAAAACCATCCACTCCAATGTTTTTCACTAGCACCTAGAGACTGCCAAAAATAATAAGCTGAACAGTCCACAAGGCATGCCAAGCATGGAATGAAAGTGTATCCATGATGTAAATAAAGAAAATGAGCAAGTGGTAAAATTATATCGAATGCGTTTGGTGTATTAATAGGACAAGAATTACCAGATCAAGATACAAGGAATATGTCATTGAAGCATTTATACAAACTGATTTCAAAGCTCAGTGAGATAGGCAAAAAGTGAACTATAGTTTAAGTTAGCATCATCATTTAAGTATTTACAGAACTCTCACTGCGAATCCTAATTAGAGTTCAAATTAAAAAATAAGCTGTCAAAACATTCTGCATTAAAGTCTCATGCCAGAAAGACAACAGCAAAAAAACATTTTAGAATGGTGTCATCTGCTCCTGGGTTTTCCAATATATAACGCTCATCACGAAGGAAAATTATATGTAGCCATTACCAGGAGAACGGCAGTCCACTAGTTATTCTCCATAACCACTTGAGCGCATGGAGAGGAGGTTAAGAGAGAGCATGGGTGACAGATGCTCAAAAGGCTGCCCAACCTGACCCTTTATTTGATGGCACATTCGCACCTGTAGGCAGATTTAACTGTAAAAGAAAACAAGATGCTAAAAATGTAAGAATTTTTCTGAGGAAATGAGAATACGCTTCGTACAAGCCCAATGGCACTCACAGCTCAGTGATTTAGAACGAAATTGTCATTATACAAGTCAATAGCTTTGCCAGAAGTGTTGACTGAAAGGAAAACTTCACCTTTTGTAGGGAGAATAGAATGGATGCCAAGAAAACATGCTAAGATGCATCAGAAAACTTACCTTAAGCTCAGAAAGATCTGAAAAAATGTCACCAGACTGTCTTTCAAGCTCAGTTCGCCGATCCGTTGAATTTTGATAAGTGCCAGAAATTACTAAGCTCCTAGAGGCTGAGTTATATGCACTACCACTGGATTTTATGGGCTTAGTATCATTTGGTGGGGGTGGAAGAGGCGATCTAATCCTTCCACCTCCTGGAGGAGGAGCCAAAGGTGCTTTCATATGTCCTACACTTGCTATACTTCCTGCTGTTGTTGAACTTGCACCAGATAACATTCCAGCGCTAGCAGACGGTCTTGTCTTGACATTGATCCGAAGAGTCTCTCCTTCCTGTGCAAAGTCATTCATAGAGATATTGGGCTCATCAAACTCTATACATATTCCAGCTATGAAACAAAGGTGAGAATCTAAGAAAAAGTCTGAAACAAAGCAAGCATGCATCTAACTTTTCACGCCCTTCACACCATGAAACCAGAGTGGCTACGTTGTTGTCTCCAACAAAAAACATTCCACAATGGTAATACCAGAAGTCACTTATAATAATCTCTCCCAATCTGCAACAAAACACATAGCTTGAAATAACTTCACAAAGATTTGGCATGAGAGGTGGCACAAAAAGCAAGTCAACATTAGACGGTGGCTAGTTCTTTCAGAAGGTGCTTGACATCTTTCTTTATGAAATTGAAGAGACAGGCCGCAATGGTGACTTTGTTTAAGAAGTCTCTCAGATAGAGTTGCTCCTATTTGATAATGGTGAAACTAAAGTGGGCTAGTATGCTATAGCTACAACATTCTCCGCTAGGACAGTCTTACATGAACACTTTTGAACTGTTGAAAAGGAAAAATTGAGAGCAAGGAGCAGGATGAAAATTGACAACCATGCACATGCAAAGTCTTTGAGAATTGTATGTGTGTAAATGATATAGTTGGGACAGTGTTGATAGCGGAAGTGAAGGTAATGATGATGATGAAAGGGATGCTACTGATGACTTCAAGCACAGTGATGCGGGTGATGAGGCTGCATGTACTAATAATATGGATTGGTTTACATGAGGGGGCAATACTAACACTAAAGAAGAGAGCAGTGTTTGTGAATTGAAGCAAGACTAGTACTAGGGTGTAAAAGGATACTATGAGTGTTCATGATACGTCCATAAGTGCCTTGGAAGGTGTCAGGAGATAGCTGCGTGAAAGGAAATGCATGTGTGTTGGACTACAAACTTTCAGCTAAAGAAATGTGTGTGCGGGAAACTTTGGAGAGCCCGAGCTGATGAAACTATGGGAGATACTTTCTAGTAGAATTTTTGTGAGAAATGCAGTTAGCTTGGGGTGCTTCCCTATTGGTAACTGCTTTGATTTCAAAAGCACTAATTGGAAGACTGTGTTTGCTGCATGTTTGCTGTTAGTGCTAGCCGGCAAGCAGTCGGGGTGACCAATTGGTGTCATCGGTAATGACGGGGCATGGGGGTGGTATCCCGTGAGTCACTCACTATTCACATGTCGCATGCAATGTGTACGCCAGGTGGCCTGATCAACCACTAGGGGGGTACCTCATGTATGTTGACAGGAATAGCAGGGACTCAAGAGGGGGGATACCTATGGTTTGGAGGATCATTCCACACACCGGCCTTCAGGAGTTGAGCAGCTTAGACAATTTTGGTTGTTCACAATTGGTATCAGAGCCTTTTCTAGCTCGTTCTAGAGAGAGAACAGCCCGTTCTAGAGAGAGAAAGTGAGAAAAAGCTTGGATTTTCAACAACTTGGTCTATAGTGCTCAGATTTGAGAGAGATCTGTCTCAGATCATTTCTAGTGGGCAGTCGCTGTAGATCAGCAGGGATTCACGCTACAAATCTCAGATTTCAGAAAGTTTCAAAGTTTTTGGAGGGCCAGCGCGTTTTTTCCGAAGGTTTTTCGCTCATAACTCTTCGGAACCTTCTCAGATCTTGATCAGATTTTGGGAGCATGTTTCTAGCATCCATAGCGATCCTATAGAGCCATCATACGCTGGTTTTGGAGCATATTTGCCTCTGTTTCACCAAAAGGTCGGATTTCAAGCAAAAAACAGGTCAGAATTTTGGATTGGGCATAACTTCTCCAACTTTCCTCTGGTTTCTGCTGTTAAGGGTGCAGATTGGGCCTAGTAGGAGGGCGACCTACTGCCAATTGACGGTTTGTGAAAAGCTTTTGCCGTTTGGAAGAAATTCGACGTCAAACAGTTTTCGACTTTTCAAGCCGATTTGGTGCCCAAAAAAGTTTTTTACCGACTTTTGTACCAGCGTAGGACGCAAGGGAAGTGCTACCTGTCCTTGGCTTTGTGTTTTTTCCCAGAGTTTTGTTACCTTCGAGTTGCTTTTCCTCTTTCAGTTCTAAATTGTGAATAAGTTGAAAATTCCCACATTTCACATTTCCTGAGTTATTCCTATACCATGGCTGAAGACAAAGTTGAGATCCCCTCAAGCCCAGTTGAAGCCATGGAAACTCCTTCACCTATTCCTGGCAGCCGATTACCTAGTGCGCCTGTCACTGATCCTCCTCCCATACAAGAACGTATGGATGTGTTGGAGCGGTATATGACAGAGATGCGTACGATGATATCGTCGCTTGCCGGGGGCTTTCCCTCGTCTTCTTCTCAGCCTCCACCTTTGTATCCTTCCCAGCTGCCCACTCGTTACCCTTCTTCTGATACACAAATGATCATTGATTTTCCTCCCGATAAAGATATAAAGCCCACAAAATATTCTGGTACAACTTCCCAGAGGACTACTAATGTTGTAGATCAGTGGTTGCACAAGTGGGAAGAGTATTTTGATTTGAAACGGGCACCCACCGATGAAGGCTGGCGTCTCCATAAGGCAGCTTACCATTTTACTGACTTTGCTGACAGGTGGTGGCGCAAGTTGCTGAAATCACAGCAAGCATTCACCTGGGTTGACTTGAAGCACTGTTTTCGGGAGCAGTTCATTCCTCCACATGAGCATGTGCATGCGACGGATGCTTGGTTCCTGCATCGTCAGAGGTAGCACATGGTGCAGGAATATGTTGATCAGTATAAAGAGATGTTGATCAAGATACCAGAGGAGATTCCCAAGTGGCTGGTAGTCCACAAGTTCATATTTGGTCTTCGTGCAGAGTTGAGGCCTTCAGTTCTTAATGAAGGATGCAAAACCTTGGAAGAGGCAGTTGCTACGGCCCTCAACTTCGAAGGCAATGTTCGCAACAAGGCTGAATCTGAAGTGGCAAGCGTGCCCCAGAAGATGGGTTCGCGGAAGTCCGGCCAAGCTGGTCAGAGGGATTTCTCGCAGAAGGATCTTATCCACATGCAACAGACTTTGAAGCGAAAATCTGCATCTCCTATGGCTCGTCGTGCTTACGACAAGTCACCACTTACTCCTGAGCAAAAGGATAAGGCCAAGAAGGAAGGCTTGTGTTTCTTCTGCCTTGGCAAACATTTGTTCAAAGATTGTCCTCGACGCACGGGCAAGAAGCTCCATGTTTTACAGCAGCATCAAGAGGAGGGCAAGGATAAATCTATCCTGGATGATCTGTTGGTTAGTGATGATGATGAAGCTAGATGCGTCATGACTATTTCGGTGCGGAAGCTTGTTCCAGAGGCATCAGTTTGTTTTCTTTCCACCAAGGCGCGAGAGGCCTATCAGTTTCCAGATAGCAAACTAATACGGATGAGAGGGAAGCTGGAAGGTCATGATGTGCTTGTCCTATTTGACACCGGCTCTTCCCATAATATTATCAACTCTCGTGTGGTGAAGAAGTTGCACTTGGCTACTGTTCCTTCGGATTACCGGCATACAGTTGAGATGCCAGATGGTACGGGAACAGAGGTTTGAGATAGGAGAGTCTCTCAGGCATTGTCCATTCAGACCTATGCTAAGAAGTTAGACTTTGAGATCACCAAATTAGCTAGGTTTGATATTGTGCTTGGTAAGCGGTGGCATGTGAGTAAGCAGCCCGCTATAGATTTTAAAACTCATGTATATAAGTTCGGGCATGAGGGTTTGTCTCATGTTCTGAAGGGGGAGCGACCAACTGTGGAAGGTCCTCTTGTTACCTTGATGCAAATAAAGAAAATGGAGTTGCAGTATGTGTGGTTGTGTTATCTTGCAAATGTGAATGCTGATTCCAGTTTTAGTTGTTTGCAAATAAACCCACTCGCAACTTCATCTAATTTAATAACTTTGGTTAATGCTAATTTGATACAGCATCAACAATGTGATCCAGCTAGTCAGCTAGAGCGATCCATCTGAGCTAAGTTTAAACGTTTATTAATTGACCACATGCCAGAGGGATTGCCGCCTAGATGGAATGTGGAGCATCGCATTGAGCTCATTCCAGAGGCAAGTCCGGTATGTAGACCTCCTTATAGGATGAGTTTGAAAGAAGAGGAGGAAGTCCGAAAGATGTTGGAGGAATATCTCAAGCTGGGGTATATCCGTTTCTCACCTTTCACCTCCCCTATTTTATTGTTAAGAAAAAAGATGGTACTTTTCGGATGTGCGTAGACTACAGGGGATTGAATAAAATCACTGTAAAGCACAGATATCCGATGCCAAGGATTGATGATCTACTGGATGCATTGCAAGGGGCAGTCATTTTCAGTAAGATAGATCTCAAGAGTCGCTACCATCAAATTTGGATTGGTTCGGAAGATGTTCCGAAGACGGCCTTCCGAACACGCTTTGGACATTATGAGTTCTTGGTTATGCCATTTGGGTTAACCAATGGACCGGCCACACTCATGATGCTCATGAATGATGTCCTACGTGATTTTATGGGCAAGTTAGTAGTCAATTTTATTGACGACATACTAGTTTATAGTAAGTCGGTGGACAAACATGAGGTTCATCTCCATACTGTGTTTGGCAGGTTACAAGAAGTGGTCTTGTATGCCAAGGCTCATAAAACAGAGTTATGTAAGACTCGTGTCGAGTATTTGGGTCACGTAGTGACAGCAGAGGGTATTTCAGTTGACCCTGCCCAGGTGGCTATGGTCAAGCAGTGGCCAAGACCGGCCGATATTCGTCAGTTGAAGTCTTTCTTAGGTTTTTGTAAGTTCTACTGACGGTTCGTTAGGAACTACTCCTGGTTAGCTGCTCCTTTGACAGACCAGTTACGGGGGATTAACACTGTGGTTGTTTGGGATGCTGAAGCACAACATAGTTTTGACCACTAGAAGGAGGCTGTGGCCACAGCTCCAGTGCTCAAGATTGTTGATCCCAACAAGCCCTTTGACCTAGAGACGGATGCAAGTGGCATTGCCGTAGGTGCAGTGTTAAGTCAAGAGGGTAGACCTGTTGCCTTTGAAAGTAGGAAATTGACGCCAGCACAGCAGAGATATCCCACGCACGAGCAGGAGCTGTATGCGATCATATATGTGCTCAAGGTGTGGTGACATTACCTGTATGGTGCCGAATTTTACGTGTATACTGACCATCATACTTTGAAGTACTTTTGCACTCAGCCATATTTGAGAGGCCGCCAAGCTCGGTGGGCCGAGCTGATGCAGAAATTTCATTTGGAAATTCGCTTCCGAATACGCCAGGTGGCCTGATCAACCACTGGGGGGGTATTGTTACGAGCTCGTGACCAGTGCCGAACCCTAGAGAACACAGATAGGTCAGATACCACAGTCAGGGTCGTGTCCAGCGTACATGACCAACAGGGCAAGACAATATGAGTAGTGTGCCCCAGCACGGTCCATAGCCATGGCGGGCCTAACACAGCCTAGGGACCCTGTCAGCAGGATAGGGCCTCCAGTTGGGTCCCGACGTGCAGTCGGCCAGGACAGTGACACGTGGCCGACACTTGGCAGTTGCATGCTATCAGTCCTCACACTGGGCTAGGAGGGGCTTACTCTATATCAGGGAGTAGGCAAGGTTGGGTGGATCAGTTAGTGTTTGCCCTACTGTGGTGTTAGGATCTATTACACTGGTATCAGAGCACTGTGGGTTCTTGATAAATCTGACCTTTTGCAAGAGAGGTGAGCCTCAAATCATAGGGATTTTGAGCAGGGAGGTTACTTGCCTGGCAGCGAGGGAGGAGCACACTCCAAATCAGAATTTTCCAAGGAAGTTAAGCCCCAAATCCAGATTTTTTTGGAGCCACATTCTGAAAGGCAGATAGCGAGGGTCTTCAAGGATCCAATCAGAAGTTTCCCACAGTTCCAACTCTTCAAATCTGAGTTTTGGAGACAGTTAGACCGCTACCCTGGCAGCGAGGGAGGTCCTTGGCAAAAACCAGATTTTGGCAACTGATTTCGAGTTCTAAATCGGAAAATTTGGAGCGGAAAGAGCACACCTCAGATAATGAGGCAAGGGGTTAAGGCAAATCAGAAGTTTGTTTGCTTTTTGGTACCCTGATCTCTGATTTTTCCGAACAGCAAGTCTGAAAGCAGTTGAGGAAGAGCTGAGAGGACTTTTCTTGATTCTCTTTGTGGAAGTACAGTTCTCAGAAAGAGCTAAGTCATCTTTCCTTTCCCTTGTACAGTTGTAAATTAGTCTTTTTGACTTTTTTCATCAGAAGTTAAGGTACCTCTCTTTCAATTCCGAAAATGACCACTCCTCAGGGACCTGATCAACCCCCGATGAGAGGTTTCGACAAACTTGAAACAAAGCCTTAGCTTATAGTAAAGGGAAAGAACCTATGGAAATGGAAGAACATCAACAGTTCGCCGAAGAACTCGACGAACTGGTTACCAAGGAGCAGTTTCTCCAGTTGGTAACAGAAGTGGATGAACTGAAGTTGGCATTAGCCAATTTCAAGTCCAGTGTCGACGACTCGTTCGCTGAACTCAAAAGCTTGATTTTGAGTTCCGCGAAAGGAAGCCTTCCCTCCACTTCTCAGTTATCCCCTTCTCCACTTCCATCAGTTTCGGGTGAGACTTAACAGTCTCACCCCAATGTCTTTAAAGATTTAAAACCTCCTACTTTTAATGGGGAAGAGAAGGATAGAAATGCAGATATTCTACAAACCTTCCTCAACAAATGGAAGAACATTCATGCTCTTAAACAGACCCCTGACCATTTGCAAGCTATTGAGGCCAGTCTTTCCTTAGGGCCTATGGCCTATAAGTGGTGGTTAAATCTCCAGGAGACTGGGCAGACTCCCCGGTCATGGAAAGCTTTTGAAGACGCTTTCCTAAGAGAATTCCTACCAGAAAATGAACTTGATAGAGCCTGGGAAGCCTGGGAAAGAACAGTAATGGACAAGTCCCTCATCCAATATATCTCGCAGTATCGAGAAGCAATTTTAAAAATTAAAAATATGGATGATTATCAGAAAATCAGGGGATTTGTCCGTGGCCTCAAAGATGAATATAAAGTAGAGGTCCAGTGAAACTCGCCTACTACCCTTGAGCAAGCTCTCAGATATGCTCAAATCTATGATGATTCAGTGGGTAGGAAGAGGGCGAGACAGCAGTCACTTTCTGAGCAGCCTCCTCAGAAAGACTTTCAATTTAAAAAGAAATTTTTAAAAAGAAAGAAAGAAGATAAATTTAAAAGTGAAGCTCCTCAGAAATGCCCTTCACTCATACAGCCCTTAAAACCAGATATTTTGAGAAAGCCAAACAAGAACGTTTGTGCTTTGTGTGTATGGGCAAGGGACACATAGTCAGACAGTGTTCCAAGGGGCCTTTCACTAAAAAAGATAAAAAAGATAAGAAACAAGTTCATCTTGTTCAGACTGTATGTTTCCCTAGTGACTCGGCAGCTTCTGAGATCAAAGTGTATCATGAAGATCATGAACAGTGTTGCCAGCTGACCTCTGCAATGCTAGCGAGACCCTTCAGCTTTGGGCCACATGACCTAGTACGTATGCACAGAAAAGTTGGTAACCAGTCAGTAAGAGTTATGGTTGATGATGGGGCAACCCATAATTTCATCAACTACACCCTGGTTAAAAAGCTTACACTACCAGAAGTACCTAGTCAGCATAGGTACATAGTTTCATTAGCTAAGGGTGAAGATAAAAAAATATGGGAAACTATGGTAAGTAATTTGAATCTTGGTATTCAGGGGTACCAAGATGAAATAAACTTTCAGATAATGCACCTGGATCGCACAGACATTGTTCTCGGGAGAGATTGGCTCTACAGTTTAGGACCTTCCCTCCACAGAAATTATCAGGAGAACACCCTCAGCTTTCAGCATAAGGCCGAGAGATCCAGCTGCATGGGGAGCATGATGTTCCCAACAGTCCTATGGTCTGCAGTTCAGAGCTCTGTCAGCTAATCGGAGACGAAGATCATCAGGTATTCTTATGTGACTTTCAGTTTATTCCTGAAGTTTCTATTTCCAGTTCTATACAGCAGAAAATCAGTAAATTAGAAACTTTAACTTTAAAGATGTTTTTCCTGAAGATTTGCCACATGGTTTACCACCTAACAGAGAGGTAGATCATGTAATAAACCTAGTACCAGGTACAGCACCTGTTTCTAAACCTCCGTATCGGGTCAGCCGAACAGAGGATGAAGAAATAACTAGGCAGTTAACAGATTATCTTGGGAAAGGCCAAATTCAGACCAGTAGTTCACCATGGGCCTCACCAGTCCTATTGGTGAAAAAGAAAGAGGGGTCTATGCGTCTTTGCGTAGATTACAGAGCCCTCAATAGAGTCACAATTAAGAATAAGTACCCTATGCCTCGGGCAGACGAGTTGTTTGATCAACTCGACAGGGTTAAGTTTTTCAGTAAAATAGACCTCAGATCAGGATATCATCAAGTTCGTATAAAGTCAGAACATGTTTCGAAAACAGCTTTTAGGACTCGTCACGGTCATTATGAGTTTAAGGTGATGCCATTTGGGCTCACAAATGCTCCAGCTACCTTTAAGACCTTGATGAACAGTGTCCTCAGACCATACTTGGGTAAGTTTGTAGTCGTATTTTTAGATGACATCCTCGTCTACAGCAAAACGAGGAAGGAGCGTCTAAAACACCTCAGAAAGGTGTTTCGACTGCTCAGAAAGCATAAGCTTTATGCTAAACAATCCAAGTGTAAATTCTTCGTTGAAGAAGTAGCATATTTGGGTCACATTATCTCGTCGGATGGGATTAAGATGGACCCGAATAAGGTTAAAGCCATACTCAGTGGGCTGAGACCTCAGAATATTTTAGAACTTCAGATCTTTCTTGGTTTGGCGGGATATTACAAACGATTTGTCAAGGAATATGCTCGGATAGCAGTTCCCATGACAAATCTTCTTAAGGAGAAGGGAAAGGAGTTCATTTGGGAGTCCAGCTTTGATGCTCTCAAAACAGCCTTAGTTACAGCACCAGTTTTAAAAGTCGTCGACTCCAATCAGCCATTTGTGGTCGAAACAGATGCTAGAGACTTTGCAGTAGGTGTTGTGCTAACTCAGAGTGGACGACCAGTTGCGTTCGAGAGTAAAAAACTCGAGCCAGCTCAGACTAGGTACAGTGCCTATGAAAAGGAACTCTTTTCTATAGTCCATGCCCTTAAGACTTGGAGGCATTATTTGTATGGTGCCAACTTTGAGGTCCTGACAGACCATGAAAGTCTCAGATACCTTTGCAATCAACCTGAGCTTAGAGGTCGGAAAGCTCGTTGGGCAGAGTTGATGCAAGAGTTTGATATGTCTATCAGATATAGACGGGGGAAATTCAATACAGTAGCAGATGCCCTTAGCAGAATGCCTATGATAAACGAGCTGAGTTTTACTCAGATTCGTAATAAGTTACTCGAGTCCTTGAGAGGGAAGTGCCAGCATGATGCATTCTTCTCTACTATCTGGAACTCAGTCCAGAGCAGACAGTTACAGACTCCAGAACCAGTTCCCGGGGTTGATGTCAGTTCATCCAAGAATAGGGCAGCTTCCGTTGAGGATGATGATGAGTCCGAGTATACGTCGTCAGATGACGTTGAGGATTCTGAGCCTGTATTACCCAAGCAAACCCCAGTGGTTGAGGGTCAGTTGACTCTCAAGGATTCAAATGGAAACAGTATTCCATTCAAGATGAGTACTTGCTCTATAGAGATAGAGTATGTGTCCCCAATTCAGAGGATTATAGGCAGCAGGTCCTATATGAATGTCATGACAATCCTAGTGCGGGACACCCAGGCATACAGAAGACCTATGAGCTTCTTCGCAGGCAATTTTTCTGGCCCAGTATGAAAAAGGACGTCCACCAGTATGTAACCAGTTGCCAGAAATGTCAAGTAAACAAAGCAGAGCGTTTAAAGGCAGGAGGGTTGTTGCATCCCTTAGAAATACCAGCTGGTAAATGGGAGAGTATCTCCATGGATTTTATAGTAGGCCTGCCTAAAACCCAAAAGGGTAATGACACTATATGGGTCACAGTTGACCGTCTGACCAAAATGGCTCATTTTATTCCGACCAAAACAACCGTTAGAGCTCCAGAGTTAGCAAGGTTGTTTGTAGACGGGCTATTTAAATTGTACGGTCTACCTTCCGGCATAGTCAGCGACCGGGACAGTAAGTTTACTGGAAATTTTTGGAGGGCAGTATTCCATCATCTCCATATTAAACTTAATATGAGTACCACCGACCATCCACAGATGGACGGTCAAACAGAGATGGTAAATCAGGTGTTGGAGGATATGCTTCGTGCATACGTCAGCAAGAAGCAGACTAATTGGGAGGAGTATCTCTCAATATTAGAGTTTGCTTACCAAACATTCAGCTACGGGATATAGCCCATTTATGCTGATGTACGGTTTTCAACCACGCTCACCCACAGCTGTAGGGTTTAAACAAGAAAAAGTTGAAGCAACCAGAAACTTTTTAGAGGACCTAAACCAGATGATAGAACATGCTAAGCGTAGCATTAGGCAGTCCCAGCATCGAGCCAGGCATTATGCAGATCCACACAGACGGGATGTGCAGTTCTCCACTGGTGAGAAAGTCTACTTGAGAGTCCCAGTCGACTCTAAAACCCTCAAATCAGGAGTGTGTGCTAAGTTGTCTCCAAGGTATTGTGGTCCCTTTACCATCAGTAGGAGACTAGGCGAGGTCACCTATGAACTAGAACTCCCACACAGCAGTAAGGTTTTTCCAGTCTTTCATGTAAGTCAGTTACGAAAAGCCTTAACCAGATCAGACAATCTGGTAGGGGACAATGTTCTAGTTCTCCCATTGGATCCTCAGCAACCTCCACATGAACCAGAGGAGATTCTTGATAGTAGAGAGACAGACTCGTCATACTCTATACCGAGAATATCTGGTTAAGTGGAATGATCAGCCTGTTGAGAATGCCACTTGGGAAAGAGGCAGCGTCCTTCACAAGATTTTTCCAGACTTTGTCTTAGAGGACCAAGACGGTTCTTAAGGGGGAGGGAGTGTTACGAGCTCGTGACCAGTGCCGAACCCTAGAGAACACAGATAGGTCAGATACCACAGTCAGGGTCGTGTCCAGCGTACATGACCAACAGGGCAAGACAGTGTGAGTAGTGTGCCCCAGCACGGTCCATAGCCATGGCAGGCCTAACACAGCCTAGGGACCCTGTCAGCAGGATAGGGCCTTCAGTTGGGTCCCGACGTGCAGTCGGCCACGACAGTGACACGTGGCCGACATTTGGCAGTTGCATGCTATCAGTCCTCCCTGACCCGCCTTCCGCGTCACGACGTCGCACTAGGCATACCTCGGCAGCTGCTCTTCCACCCCCTGCTGCTGTTCGCATTGAACTTTCTATCCCCCTAGCCTCTGATGCTTCCCTCGCCTCTGCTCCCATACAAGGACAATATGTGACCATTGGGCCTACCATTCCCATCACAACTGCCCAGGTCGCCTCACCTCCGCAGTGTTTGCCCAGCTGTGGTGTTAGGATCTATTACAGGTACCTCGTGTATGTTGACAGGAATAGCAGGTAGTGGACTCAAGAGGGGGGTTACCTATGGTTGGGAGGATCATTCCACACACCGGCCTTCAAGAGTTGAGCAGCTTAGAGAGTTTTGGTTGTTCACACCATACAACCGAAATAATCTTTCAACAAAGATCTGGGCTAATTCAGAAGCCTTTATAGTTAACTTAACTGGTATGAAAGCAGCTAACTTAGTTAACCGATCCACTACAACCCAAATAGAATCATTTTGTCGTTGGGTCTTCGGAAGTCCAACTACAAAATCCATAGATATGCTTTCCCATCTCTTATCAGGGATATCTAACGGATGCATCAAACCACCAGCCTTATGGCATTCAGCCTTTGCTAGTTGACAGGGCTTGCATTTAATCACATATAACTCAACATATGGTTTGAGTTTTGGCCAATAAAACTCCCTTTTAACCAAGTCCCTATCTCTTCTTTCTAAGAAACCCTGTAAGGTTGTCTAGAGACAAGTTGACTTCCTGGAATTAACTCAATCATGTGGTCTACTGACCTAGATGGTGGTAAACCATGAGGTAATTCAGATGGAAAGACATCTCTAAATTCATTTATGATCTGTTCTTTCATTGCTTGTTCATGATCTAAATTTACTGAGTTAAGAATTGTTGAGAATTCACAACTATTTAGATACATTTCAGAAACATCCACAACTGGAATAGCAAATATAGAAAAAACTTCATACTGTGAATAGTCGAATGATTCCATTTCATTAACTGTAGAAATCTTATTTGACGGACGTACAAAATTACTGCCAAATAAAGTAACTACCTTATCACCCTCCTTGAAAGTGAGAACATGCTTCTCAAAATCAATTATCAGAGAAGGCGATTTACTAAATAACCATTCGTATCCCAAAATTAAATCAGTACGGGCTAGGTCTAAAACATGAAAATTAACTAATTCTCTATGTCTCTGTATCATCACTGGGATTTTCGGGACTTTTACGTTCCTAGTCTCCAACTCTGCTCCTGAAGCTAGATAAACTTTGTATCAAGCTAAGTTTCTGCACAAGACGAGAATTGATAAAATTATGAAAGAACATTCACACTCACAATCTGTCAGGTTAATTTCCAAAGTCTTACCATTACCTCCTGGAATCTCAATCATGTGTGTCGACATTTTCTTCCACTTCATCATATGTCCAGGCTTTTTACAAACGAAACATAAGTTCTCTTTCTTAGCCTTTTCCTGGGACATAGATTTCCTGAATCTCTCTCTCTTCGGTTTCCTGAGTTCCGATGCTGCTTGATCCAATTCGTCAAAATATTTTGCTTGGTATGGACCGCGCTTCTTCCCATTATTGGTTTTTAAGGCGGTTGGAATTTGCGCAAATTGCTTCTTGGATGCCACCACTGTGGAATCATATGCTTTCGAAATTTGAAACGCATTCTCAAGGCTTTGAAGCACATTTCGCCTGCATTCGTTTTGATAGTCGGCAGGCAAACCTAGGACAAACTGCCATAGAGCCAACTTTGCATCAAATGATGGTACCCTATTCCAAAGGTTCATGAATTCTTGGATATAAGAGTCCAAGCTCTTAGTACCCATTTTGCAGTTCACAAATTTCAGGTAGTAGTCAACGTCATCCGCTATCACGAAAGCTTTTTTAAAGACTTCCGCAAAGGCATCCCAGGTAGTTGTCTTCACCGATAAATCTCGCCACCACGATGACGCTTTGTCGCGTAGAAACAGCACGACACTCTCAATCTTCTTCTCATCTGGAACTTCATGCAGGCTGAAAAATATAGCTTGAAACCTGTCTTGTACAACTTAAGTACTTTATAGCAACGTCATATTGACAATGAGCTATAGCCCATCCACCCGCACTTCGTCGTTGTCACCGTCCGCAACCACATTCAACCACTTTCCTCACCTCCGCATCAGACCGCAATCAAACGACCCTTCGACTGCCCACGGCCGCCTTCAACCACCTTACAGACCACCTCAACATCCATCCGTAATCACCCGTCACAACTGCCCTCCCACGGCATCTCATCGCCATCGGACCACTGTCCACTTCCGGAGCATTCCATCGCAACCTCCCCACATCACGACCACCACAAGCATCCGCATTACACCGTTACACCAACCTTCATTAGTCGCAGCCATCTCACACCGCAATACTACGACCATACGACTACCCACGGCCCCTTCAATCCAAACTGATCGCACTTCCACCGTATTCACCAACACACTCCCTCCACCGTCAGGACCGCAATCCAGGCCCATCCTTCCTTCACCCATATTCCAAGAATGCATCTAAATGTCAATTGGATGGGCATATCCTAATTTCTCTCCAATTAAACTGCTAGACATGTGCACCAAAATCAAGAAATTATGTGCCCACAGGTGGGAGGAAGACTTTTAACCCTGGTCAACTCATGGTGCACGACCACTTTTCCCTAGCCCTACACTGGAATTAAATCAAGGGACCAAAGCTCTATCATCATCTGCTGGTTGGAAGTGTATAAATGTAGAACAGTACATACAAAAATAGTGTAACTGAGGCCAATGATTGTAAACAAAGTAGAATGCTGCTGGTTCAACCAGTAACACTATGCCCTATGAATATTGAACATTGATTGGATAGTCTGCTGGGACAAGATCTATCAGTAAATTAATCAATAAACAAATGCTGCTCTCAAGCAAAAGACTGTGCAAGATCTGCATTTTCACTCAAAAAGTTGAAAGTGGTGGGCAAGATATACGGTTACACAATGTTAGACACTCTAAATCTGCTATCGGCGATCTGATCACTGATCTCCTGATCTTTAAAATAGATAAAAAAAAAAATGCAAAATGTGATACGGGCATTTTTTTCAACGCGACGACACACAGATTTGCAGAAATCCTACCAACTTATGTGCAACCAACTTTAAGCATTGCCTGGCAATAGATCATTCCGTCTGTAGGCGATCACAAAAACACTTGTGCATTTTAAGCTAAAGCCGATAAAACCACTAGATTAGATTCTAAAAGCTCAGAGCTGAAAAGATTCAAACTGATCAAATCGACATTTGAATCTATTTGAACATGATCCAAAAGATTCAAATCAAACAGTTCTTTTTTCCCCACAGACGATTGCTATATTTACGGACGTTGTCATCCAAAGACACACACTTGAGAGATCTTGAGGTTACACACGGCCGTAGTCAATAATCAGCAGTGATCTTAATGAACAGCTAATGACTAATGCAATATTGTATACAGGTTTCAGTATAGTCTTTTCAAACCTTTAAACGCAGATCTAAGGAAGAGGCAGAATCATTGCGACCGGCTTCCTCATTCTCGAAATTATCATTGTGCATAGTCCTCTTTGCATATTTTTCGTGATCTGACAAGGCCACATTGAAATCAAAAGCCTCATTTCTTTCCGTGAATCCCAATCCAATAAAAGCATGTTTCCCTCTGCCATCGTCGATCCTTAACACGAAGTAGCGAGACGAATCGGCAACACCTTCAACAGTGGCCTCCCGCTTCCCCGGATGAACCGGACAAGACGCAAACAGCTCCCCCGTATTGGAATCCTCCAACCTAACCTCGCAGTTGTCCCTCAGCGACACAACTCTCAGTCTTCCGCACCAAATTTTGTCAGATTGCAGCCATTCCCCGCACTTGTACCCTCCGCTGGAGCTTCTTGCAGGAATTTTGTACACGAAAACCTCTCGAACAACCAGAAGCGTGTGCTCCAAAGACTCATCCTCCTGATCTTCACAGGCCATAACAATAATGAAACAAAGATATTATAATAATATTCAAAATGAAACAAAACAGATGCAAACCGGCTGTATGTAGATCCAGCGAGATCAGTGACGATGTTGTGTTAGTGCGGAGATGATTGAGAAAGAATTGCGCGTGGATCTTTCGACACGCTCGTGCTTCTCCTTCTGCTTCTGCTCTCCGCCATCGCCAGAATTCAATGAAGACGAAAGAAGATGAAGCAACAATGGAAGGAAGAGAGAGAGAGAGAGAGAGAGAGAGAGAGAGAGAGAGAGGAGAGGGTCGACGAGGCTTAAAGCGCGAGCTATTCTATGATTGACCACTTGGATGTTTGACACGTGTTGAAATCTCCGATGCTCAGACGTGGCAGGATCTGAACGTACATGACGCAATCCAACGGTCCTGGCTCCAAACTGCTTCGTGTCATTAATATATGAGAATGGCCGTTTCTTAACCACATCACGTCACACAATCCATGGTTTTTACCCAATGAGTCTAGAGCCATGTGACCGGCAGGTGCCGGGATGCAAACATTCTAACGAACCCTATCACTAGTTCGACCGGCAGGTGCCGTTTCTACTTAACTGGCCTATGCGTAGCAAATTTTAAGAGAGACTGAATTATTGCGGGCCACATTATAGTATGAGATAAAATTGAAACACTTTGAGAGTTTACAAACTTTGAAGCAAAATTAGGGTTTTAGAGCTAAAAAATTTGGGAGGAGCATATTTTGCACCACGAATGACTTGTTGCAACAACGGTACGTGTGATATCACCATCTCTCCAAGATGGTATCATATTCCTCATCCTTAGATCTTCGGGAGCCCATCAATGTCATTACAGTGGTGATTCGGAATATGCTCCTCCAAAAAATCGAGAAAAAAATTTATATCGAGGAAAAGTAATGAGATGGATTTATTCTGTGACGTGAAAAAGAAAAAGAAAAAACAAAATAAGAGAAAAGAAAAAGAAGAACATATAATCATGCATATGTATATATTGAATATGTTAGGCGATTTTATGACACCTAAAACAGGTTAATCTATGGAGAAATAACCAGTTATAATGTTAAGATGGTGAAAAAAGTATCGCCAATTGTTGACAGTTAAGGGGCCCTAGCCCTCCCACAAAGAGGCTAGTTGATGTAGTGGCCTTAGAACCAACCTTTTATATTTATAGTATTTTTTCGATTATTATGGACAATGTCAACACTTTTGATGTACTCATAATTTTCCTAAAAATTTGTATTTTTATTCAATGATGACCCAATATCCTGGAATAGCCAAAAGTAGAATACATTGCTGCCACAAATATTGCCAAAGAGGCAATTTGGCTCAGAAATCTACTTGCAAACATCAACCTTACTTAATAACAACTTATTGTTATTTATTGTGATAATCAAAGCACAATTGCACTATATCTGAATTTGATATTTCATTCTCGAAGTAAGCATAATAAAATCAAATACCACTATATAAGGGAGTATGTGCAGAGCAAGGAAGTTTCACTTATTTTTTATAGGATAGAGTTTATGGTAGCAGACTATTTCACCAAAATACTATTGAAAGACAATTATATCATATTTAATAATATTTGAAATCTATAGATAAAAAATCTCAGGATCCACATTAAGAAAGAGTGTTGGATTGCAAAGATCAAGTAAAAATCCACTTGTTAATGTGTTTCCTGCAAGTGTAAATACTTGAAAATTTTGTGAATTATAAGTTTTGAATAGAAGATCGAAACTCAGAATTGAAATCCATTTGATCCTCAAAATCGAGATTATTTTTTATTTGTAGCTTGGATCGACAGATTGAATCGACTCAAACTATATTTCATCCCTTAGATCAAAATCATAAGTTCGACCCATGTGTTTATTTCAATGTTGTGTCTATTTTTAACCCAAGTTGTGATTTCATTTCGATCCAAGAATATGACATTGACAACTATGTACTATGTACATAGAGGTTAAGCTTCAAAGCGGCGATTATCTAATATAGGACCGGTAAGATAGTGGTAGTTAATCATTTGTAACCATCTATTATTACTTACGACTAGTATATCACTATTATAAAGACGAGACAACTGCACTTTAATTTTCAAGGCCAATGGAAGGTGGACATAGTAGATTATCTTTTCAAGATCAGTTTAGCTGAAATTAAAGTACTCAATTCTAGTCTCATATCACTGATTACATTTTCATTTCTAGTATTTATGCAATTACATTTTTGTTTCATCTTTCTTTCTTGTTGAGTGCCACATTACAAATCCTTGGATAGGTTCTCATTCCACGACCAGTCCATCATCACTCTCTCTATTTAATTCTAATTATTAAAATGATTTTAGGGTGACATCTTTGAATATACAATATTTTTTTGACAAGGTTAAGACAACGAGCATTATAGCTATATCAATGGAGAGAGGGAGTGGATTGTTGTCATCTCTAAGCAAAGCCATGATTTTACACTTCAAAATTTCATCAATAGCCGAGCAATACCCAATCAAATTTCAACACTGGTGGGTTTGATATACTTTCCAAGTTAGCTTATTCTAAACTTCGTCTTGACATGGTAGCTTGGTGGCCCGACTCTACTAAAAGGGTGATGGAGGCCTTCAAAGTTTCAAGTTGCAAGCATGCCATGCCTAGGTTCTAGAACTAGCATCAATCCAATAACAAAAGCCACATTATCACACAAACAACTACATTAGATGAGGCTAAGCATTACAATGCCATGTCAAGCGCACCGAAGAATATTTAATGGCATTTTTTTTCTTTTGTATAGTGCCATCGCAATCAAGACAAAAAAAACGTACTCTCCAAATTTTGTCTTCACAACATCCTAGCTCCCAACATTAAGAAAACAAGTTTTTGTTGTTGTTGTTGTTGCAATTGTGGCAGCCACTTCAATGGCAAGTCATGATATAAGATGATGCTAGAGACAAAAAAAAACAAAAAAAAACAACAAAGGTGCATGTCCCAATCCAATCGCACATTGGGAACCCAAGTTGTCCTACTAGGCTCTTTGGGTGGTATGGTGGCGCTTTTGAGTGGAACTAGCTCATCTAGCCAATTCCACTCCACATTGATCCTATTGATTCTAGCATGTGCAGGCCTGACTAGAAAAGACAACCACTATAGGCTCTAGAAAGTAAACAACATGTGGTTTTGAGAACAGACAATCAGATTTGCTTGAGAATTCAAAAACATAAAATGGGCCCCACCAATCTTTCAACAACAATGTTCGCTCCTTCAACAACCATTGAAAAATTGGCCATAAATAACATTTGACATGTAGACTACCATTCACATTGAAGGGCTTCTCATATTTTTAAGTTTCATACGACATGTAGCTACCTTGCAATTAAAAAATGTTTGAAAATTTCAACCTTTCCAAACAAATCTCTTGTATTTATAAAGGAGATTTTTGAAATAATGATCTCTTATGGAATTTGACATTTAAAATGTACCTTTCAAGTATTTTATGTTTTTCTTTAAAACATAAACCTATCTTTGACATGCATTCCTTCTTGCAAATAGAAAGGCAAGTAGTTCTTTGAGATGCATTGCAACCTCCATCCATTTCCAGGTGGCAAGGCTTAAAACCATATATAATGCTCACCATGATGACAAGTAAGAGACTTGGACTAGGCAATATTAATAGGTACTCGTAGTAGTATTGTGTTGTCTTGTATTTGCATGAAATTGTAGTGCTTGCGATCTTTTTGTCAACATGGAATCATTTCCACGAACAAATCATCTGTGGGTGTTGTTTGGATTGCTCAGCTATCTTATTGTTACTCTTACTACCAATACAACGGATGCAACAACAAAGGCTCCAACTTGTGTGACCCAAGATCGACTTGCTCTCCTACAGTTCAAGTCCAAGTTGAAGGAGTCCAAGTGCTTGCAGTTGTGGGAGGGCACGGAATGTTGCACTTGGCCAGCAATAACATGTGACACCAAAAATGGTCGTGTCACTCAACTTTCAATATCCAATTGTAGCTTGAGCGGCAACATTTCACCATCATTGGCTAGCTTGTCACACCTCCAATCGCTTGATCTCCAAATAAATTACCTCACGGGCTTCCTCCCAAAGGAGCTAGGTAATCTCCCACAACTTCAAAATCTCAATCTACAAAAGAATGAATTGATTGGAAGCATTCCTTCGACCTTGGGCAATCTCTTTCGCCTCAAGCTTCTAAATCTTGGATCAAACCATCTCAGTGGGCAAATTCCTGGAGATCTTGGCAAACTAAGCGAGCTCATCCAACTAGATCTCTACAACAATATGTTAACAGGCATGATCCCGATAGAGTTGAAAAATCTCTTGCAACTTCATGTCTTGGATCTATCAATGAATTCCTTGCATGGGGCCATACCTGCGTCACTAGGCAATCTTCACCGCCTCGCATATTTGTCTCTTGACAACAATTTTCTTAGTGGCCAAATTCCCATAGAGCTTGGCAAGCTAAGAAATCTCAACTCACTTAGTCTCTCAAATAATAGTCTTAGTGGCCCTTTTCCTAAAATATTGTGTATCCTTCCGAGTATCCTAATATTGGATCTACAAAGAAACAAACTCGATGGGTATCTACCCCCCACTCTTGGAAATATGAAGCGACTAATTGAGCTCAACCTCTCTTCCAACAAACTCAAGGGGCCTATTCCTATGTCTTTAGGAGCACTCTCCAACTTGGTTCTCCTCAATCTTGGAAGCAACTTGCTAAGTGGGACTATTCCAATATCTCTTAGCCTTCTTTCCAACCTTAGGTTCTTGCTTTTAAACAAAAATGCTCTCACTGGATCCATTCCAAATTTATTCTTCACATCACTTCCAACATCGTCACAACCATCTCTTGCTAACAACCATCTTCAACTTTTGGATCTTTCAGAAAATCAACTACGTGGCAAAATTCCAAAGGATATATTACAACTACCACAACTAGCCACCTTCAACGTTTCCTACAATGAGCTATTTGGATCCATTCCTCAAGATCCCCTTGTAAAGAAGTTTCCAAGATCCTCATATGAAGGAAACAAAGGCCTTTGTGGCCCTCCTCTCTCAATTTCATGCACATAAAGCGTACTTATTGACCACTTCTAAGTTCAATCAATGTTGGACTTCATTTCATTTCATGCTTCTATTCTAAGCAATGGTAGGCATTTGCAAGGTTTAATATTATTGAGCTGCAAAAGTGTTCTTCAAATCTAATTTTGGATGACACCCATAAACTTTTGAGCACATGTAGGCATTTATTTTAAGTTATTGTATGTCATATCAATAAATTGTCATTTGAAAATTGATTGTATCATAATTGTTTGATTAATTTAAGCTTAAAAAACTTTACTTGATCAAGTCATAAAAGGTTATGATAAGTTATGACTTGTGTGTGTGTGTGTGTGTGTGTGTGTGTGTGTACCATTTGTACTCATTTGACATTCTCAATTCCAAGAGGAGACTCTACCGGTTTCACATCTCTCTCTCTCTCTCCCTCTCTCTCTCTCTCTCTCTCTCTCTCTCTCTCTCTCTCTCTCTCTCTCTCTCTCTCTCTCTCTCTCTCTCTCTCTCTCTCTCTCTCTCTCTCTCTCTCTCTCTCTCTCTCTCTCTCTCTCTCTCTCTCTCTCTCTTTGTGCTATGCAGGTTGAGGCAAGGTTGCCGCTCCTAGCAAAATGACGAGTCCTAAAAGCTATTTTCGAAACATGTTCTGACTTTATACGAACTTGATGATATCCTGATCTGAGGTCTATTTTACTGAAAAACTTAACCCTGTCGAGTTGATCAAACAACTCGTCTGCCCGAGGCATAGGGTACTTATTCTTAATTGTGACTCTATTGAGGGCTCTGTAATCTACGCAAAGACGCATAGACCCCTCTTTCTTTTTCACCAATAGGACTGGTGAGGCCCATGGTGAACTACTGGTCTGAATTTGGCCTTTCCCAAGATAATCTGTTAACTGCCTAGTTATTTCTTCATCCTTTGTTCGGCTGACCCGATACGGAGGTTTAGAAACAGGTGTTGTACCTGGTACTAGGTTTATTACATGATCTAGCTCTCTGCTAGGTGGTAAACCATGTGGCAAATCTTCAGGAAAAACATCTTTAAAGTTAAAGTTTCTAATTTACTGATTTTCTGTTGTATAGAACTGGAAATAGAAACTTCAGGAATAAACTGTTGTGAGGAGCTTGGTGATCATGGAGCTAAAGAGGGTGGAGAAAGTACAAAGGGTAGTTCTAAGCTGGGATCTTAAAATATAAAATTTAAAGCATAAGTCTAAGAATGATGTTTTCTAAGTTCAAACTTTTTCTTTTAAAGCGTGTAATTTATGAAACTTTAAAAAAAAAACAAATAACCACAAGGAGAAAGTTGAAAACTTTGGAAGAGGAGGTGAATGTGAACTCCTCTCCTTGTACTTTCTATAGGTACAAATGGGAGAAGTGTATAGCCCTCTCTCCTCTCTCCTCCCCCTTTCCTTGATTCATGCCTTTTAAAACAATAATAAAAGTTGGAGATAAAATCTTCAAAGGAGAAAGTTCCTTCTCCCATTGCCATCTTGTCCTTGTTGTACTTGCATCTTGTACTATGGTAGAGAGCTAGCCATAGTAGATCTAGAAGGTCATGTGGTTTGGAGGTGAGCTTGAACTTAGGGAGTAGGCTTGACCAAAGAGGACACCTGTGGAGCATAGACCACTCAACCAACATGAAGAGGCTACTCAATACCCTAACCACTTCACCCCCAAGCCACAATGAATGAACACAAGACAGGAGAGGAAACCTGACTCAAGAATCTGAAATTTCAATAGGGAGATGGGAGAGTTTCCATGATATGTATTCTCTCCAAGAGGAGAGAATATTCCCCTTATGAGCCCCATGCAACCTATATTAAGCTATTGACCTCCTATTCTTGCATTATAGCAGTCAATCACCATGCAAGTGCTCCTATGTCCAATTATAGGTCTGGGCCCTCATATGATTATTAATTACTTTATCGACCATGCCCGGAATGATGCAGCATAACTAATAACCACATACACCTGGAGTGACCAGCTATCCACATCAGGAATTATTCTGATTCCCTTATACAAGACATGGACATAACATTCTTCCCCCCTTGAACCACTTATATCTCTAGAAGCGAAACTAGGGAAGTTCTTCTTTATGCTTTACATGAAACACTGGGTGAGCTGTAGTCTTGTCCTGAAGATCTAGTTCGTAAGCTAACAAACCAATTTTCTCTATAATCCAAAATAGTCCACAATATTTGGTAGACAATTTTTAATGCTTCCCCGTACGCAGTCTTAGAATTTTTAGAAATTCTAAGATATACCCAATCATCAACTTTAAAGCCTCTGGGAGACCTCTTGAGATCGACATAGTGCTTAGCTCTATCCTGAGGACTCCGGATACAATCGCGGGCCACTTGCAACATTTCATGCATATCATGCAAGAAATCCGCAATTGTTTGGATCTTAACATAATTCGTCTCCACATTTACCAGAGATCAAAGTTGAAAATCGTACATCAGCATAAACGGACTATAACCAGTAGCAGAATGTTTCCTACTGCTATAAGCAAACTTAATCAAAAGAATGTAATCTTCTCACTGAGATTGCCTGTGAGACACATCTGTTTTTAACATATCCTCCATAGTTTGATTAGGTCTCTCAGTCTGGCCATTTGATTCAGGATGATCAATAGAACTAAAACTAAACGAGGTTTCAAGCTTATGGAATATAGCTGATCAAAAGTGACTTGTAAATATAGAATCTCTATCACTAACTATATCACTTGGCAGTCCATAAAGCCTAAATAATCTTTCCACAAAGATCTGGGCTAAATCTGAAGCCTTAGCAGTTGACTTGACTGGTATAAAAGTATCTAGCTTTGTCAACCTGTTCACCACAACCCAAATAGAATCATTTTGGCATTGGGTCCTTGGAAGTCCAACCACAAAATCCATAGATATACTTTCCCATCACTTCTGAGGGATATCTAGGGAATGTAACAAACCTCCAGTCTTCAAGCGTTCAACTAACTAACAAGGTCTACATTTAACCACTCGGCCATGTGTCCGAAGCCCAGACATCCAAAGAAGTTTGGGACATTTTGAGCACATTATGTGAAGTGAGAGATATAACTTCCAAGCTACATCTCAGGAAGAAATTTTACTCCCTCAAGATGGTGAATGGTGATTCCCTACAGAATCACATCAACCAATTCAAGAACCTACTGAAGCAAATGGCCACTATCGGATCTGTCATAGACGATCAAGACGCAGTGATGCAACTGCTTACAAGCTTGCCAAGCTCATACGAGAGCTGGGTGATGATCATCACGACACATCCAAAGCTGACTCTTCAAGAGTCATCACAATGTTGTTGCAGGAAGACACGCGAAGGAACGAAGCCTCTAGTTCCTCAGCTAATTCTCACACTTTGTACATCAACAAGAGCATGACTAAGCAGAAGAAGAAGAAAGGCCCGAAGCAATCAAAGCAAGACCAAAAAGCAGCACAACACAAAGAAAAGTCGAATCTACAGACAAAGAAGGAGCTATTTTGCAGATACTGCAAGAGAAACAACCACAAGATTCAAGACTGCTGGATACTACAAGCAAAGAACAACAACAAGGGACAGTTGAACCAAGTGGCCAATGCAGCTATAGAAGCTCCACAGCCCATTCAAGAAGCGGATCATGATACCTTCATGACCAGCCATCAAAGAGCATCCAACGATAGTTCTTGGTTCCTGGATTTCGGTGCCACTCAACATATGACCAGACTCATTGTCTGTTCGAGTCCTATACATCCTACAGTACCAACAAATACGTTCACCTTGGCGATAATAGTACACAAGCTATTAAAGGTGAAGGTACAGTGAGATTGAGCTTTGCAAATGATCAATCTAAGCTACTTTCTAAAGTCTTGTATGTACCTAACTTATCTACAAATCTGCTCTCTATAAGCAGTACCTAACTTATCTACGAATCTGCTCTCTATAAGCAATACCTAACTTATCTACAAATCTGCTCTCTGTAAGCAGAATCACATATCTAGGACATAAAGTAGAATTTGAATGTGATCAGTGCAAAGTAATTGATAGGACAAGCAAGATCCTAGCACTCGGAAAGAGGCATGGATACTTGTATAGATTAAGTCACTGCTTCTAGTCAGGCACTTAGTACTTCTATTTAAGCAAATAAAAGTTTACTTTGGCATTATAGACTTGGTCACTTGAATCATGCTGCTGTACAACAAATGTCCAAATATTTTATTGTTCTTGATCTAGACTATCCTAGTAATAAAGTCGAATTACCTGTCTGTCAAGACTATCTAATTGGTAAACATACTAGGAAACCATTTAGATCAAGCCATCAACATACTGCTAAAGGATTGTTAGATGTTGTGCATTCAGATATTTGTGGCCCGATGAAGAATCCTTCTCTGAAGGATGCAAAGTATTTTATAACTTTTATTGATGAATTTTTCAGAAGAACTACGGCGTACTTTATCAAGAAGAAATCAAAAGCCTTTAATTGCTTTAGAATCTTCAAGGAGTGTGCAGAAAAAGAAACTGGAAGGACGATCAAGGCCCTGAGGTCTGACAATGGTGGAGAGTACATCTCTACTGAATTAAGGAGTACTGTCAGAGCCAAGGCATTGAGCAGCAAGTCATCACTCCTTATAGTCCTCAGTCTAATGGTTTAGCCGAGAGGAAGAACCGCCCACTATTCGACAGCGAATCAGACGAAGATTTTGTTGCTACCCAGGAACAAGTCCCAGGAGTGGTTCATCAGTCGATTCCTCCTAGAAGATCAAGTCGAGTGTGCACACAACCCACAAGCTATACTCTTGAGTCTGCATGTCTCTTGATACAAGAACCGACAACAGTTGAAGAGGCACTTAGCCAACCAGACTCTAATCCCTGGAGAGAAGCCATGGACAGAGAGTATTCCTCTCTGATCAAGAGCCAGACATGGTCATTAGTCGAAGCTCCTATTGGATGCAATATCATTGATTACAAATGGATCTTCAAGATCAAGTACAATGCCAATGGAGAGATTGATCGAAGGAAGACAAGACTGGTAGCACGAGGATTCACTCAGATCTCCAATATTGACTACAGTGAGACTTTTAGTCTAGTAGTCAAGCATTTATCGATCTGAGCCCTCCTATCATATGTTGCAACTGCCGACCTCGAGGTGCATCAACTTGATGTGCAAACAACTTATCTGAATGGAGCTATACAAGAAGACATCTACATGATCCAACCGAAGGATATGTTCTGAGGAACCAATGGAGCACTACAACGCTAGCCAAAGTAGTTCTGGCAACTCACTCATTGTCAATCTAGAGCTTTGCTTCATGCATTAACTTACACATTAACCTACGGTGTTCAACATGCATATCCTAATTTCTTGTTCAAGCAAGGGAATGAACCTTCTTAAGTAGCCAACTTGTCCAAGAAATAGTCTAAGCAAGTCTCTGTCTTGTATGCTTCTAAGAAAATTTCAGAGAATAATAATTCTTTTTCCACGAGTTGATATCTCCTTCTCCCTAGCAACGGCACCAAAATTCAACTTATGTCGTAGCTCACTGAATTGGATTTTTAATTATCTAATGTAGTATATTAGATGTCGTTCCCCAAATAGAGAGATTTAGAGATATTAAAGTCATGAAAGTACCATCCTGTAAAAGATATAAACTGGTTATCAAAAGATATTTGATAAAGGCAAATAGCACAACCTTTATATTTCAAATACTAATTTCACCTTTTTTTGATAATGCTCTGGAACTAATTCTCTCCATACATCAACTATGTATGATCATTGCTGGATCGAGTGATTATAAAATCAACTACACATACCGCATGATTAATTAGAGGTTTCTCAAGATGAAGTCTGCAATTATGGCTCGCTAGTTAAGCAATACTTGCAAATGACTTGAAAAATCAAACATCTCCTCTCATTCTATCTCTCAAAATCTAACAAAATTCATAATGATACTAGTGTAATTTAATCACATGTATACTTTAGCACAATTTGGACTCGAACAGTCTCAAACTATTATCAATCTAGCATTACATAACATTCATCATTTATTGGTACAGAGTTTACAGACAATGTAATCTCTAAAAAAATGGTCAACAACATATACATTCATTCATTCATAGAGCAATCATCAACAGTTCACTCCAAAATATAGGCACAAGAGTATTTGCTCATCAAACTATTCTTATAAAAAATTGTCAATTACATGGTCTCTTTATAGTCTCGTGACTGTAATTGTCATAACTGTTTAACTATCAAATTCTATTAAAATCCAGTGGAAATTTGATCTAGTAGAAATCTGATCTAGATTGATTCTATACTTAAACTCCAAAATACTGAAATACTATAAAGCTATAGAAAATTAGTTGTATAAAACTCAAAGTTTGCAATAATAAAAGCCAAAAAACTATAATGTGACTAAAATAAGCCGTCCCATGATTTATGGGAACAGGATAGCAACCTGAAAAGTAACTTTCTTAACTTTAAGTTTTGAGGTCAGAACTTGAATAAGGGAGTAAGAATGTCATGACCATGACTAATATCGGATTAATTATCTCGTTAGGAAGTCAGTAGGCCTACCTCGACCCATAATTTAATTATGACTATGAGGGGTTTGGGGCAATTATGACTATGAGGGGTTTGGGGCTGTCATATCTATATGGTCATAATTAATTGTTGGAGGTCTAAACTCGAGATGGTGGATTTTTATAGGTCTATTAGTGACACATAGGAAAACTGAATGATGTGGCCTTGTTAGGCTGTAAAGGTATCCCATGAGGTGTCATAGTGCACTACTAGTGGTGCATGGGCCTTGGAGGATATAAATATACCCATTGGGCTCTCACTAGTGTATGTTTGATTTGATAATTAGTAGCTACATGCTACCGGTGTGATTCCTCCTTCCCTTGCGAGATTGATCCATAGCTTGGGGGCTAGATCTGTTTGATCTAGGTTTGGTTGGGTTGGTTTGTCCACCATCTAATTCTCTTGTGTTCTTTTGTTGCGGCTTGCCTCACATTGTATCAAAATGAATGTGTCTAATGAAGTGTTGAGGGAGATTAGCTCTTGAATTTCGGCTAAGGAGACTTGGGACACTCTCAAAGCCATTTATGAGGCCAAGAACACATGTAGATTGCTCACTCTTAGAAACCAAATCTTTCAAAGCTACCAAAAGAGTGACGAGAGTGCTTTATATTTTGTCATGAGAGTGAAAGATCTTTATAGAGAGCTTGCTTGCATAGGAGACCATCTCAATCCAAATGAATTAATGCAACTAATACTTAATGGATTGAGAGGCGAATTTGACAATATTGTCCAAACTTATGCGATTCAAGAGGAGCTTCCAAGCTTGGAGGCATTGCAAGAAGTTCTCATTGTTGAGGAGTGTAGGCAAGAGAACAAGCTAGTGAGTATCAACAAACTTTCTTTGAAGGATGGTGGAGAGGATAAAGCACTCTTCAGAGTAATAATTCACTAGTTTAACGAGTTTTATGTCTTTTTATTTTTAAATAGCCACGATTAGAGTTTCTATTAAGAAAAATACGAACTAGATGCATCAACAATGCACTTGAAGATGACATATCCAACAATGACGACAACGAAATGAGATTTCAAGCCATATAAAAAAGTTTTATTATAATTTTTGGAAGGAGAGTAACAATGCAAATGATGGAACACGATTTAAGGCTATATAAAAAAAGTTTATTATTTTTTACCAGAGACTAACCAAACAAAATTGATTGACGAACATTCCAAATTTTATATATGCCATACCATGTGAAGGCAATGCCCACAAATAAAAAAAATTATGCATGCCTAGAATCGGCTGGCGAATGAACATATTCTCATTCACATCCAATTCCTTAACACCTAAATAAACAAAGTACAAATGTTTACATGTCAAATAATTTTTCGAAACCATATTTTGAGAGAAATTTACATAGGTGCATGAAGGCTCCGTGCATGTCAGAACATGATAAGTAAGACCTGTATTTGAATTATTAAAACTCTCAATGACATACAACTCCTTGTTGTCCTTAGGATATTTCTTTACAAACATGATATTTTTTATGACAACCCCATCTTCGTCCTTTCTTTTGTAGTTTTTCATAAATCATATCGTTATCTCATCTGGCTGCATTCAAAAATTATATTTTGTGTAAAAAACACGATGTTCAAAAAGAAGAGAAATCACATGGAGACCCATTTTTTTAGATTTTTTTAAATTTTTTAAAAGAATATCCATATTTAGAATGCTTCAAAAAAATATTGTACAAAAACATGTCGTATTTTGTAAGAAAATTAATCATGCTACTAAAATTTTGTTAATAGATTTTGATTAATAATTGCAAATTAGTATATATGAAATAATAATATTGCTTAAAATAAAATCATTAGACACACAACTACTAGAATAACTAAAAAGTTTATTTTTGCTTATTTAAAACAAAATTTCTAATTTTTTTTTTGGATTTTAAAAGGACAATTCTTGTATCAAGAAAGAAATTTTTAAAATTATGGCAAAAATCTTAATCAATATTTTTTAAATATTAATTTATATTTCAAATAACTCTGTAAGGTCATTGAATATTAAAACATTAATTGATTGCAAATGAAATTATTTTACAATAACCGAGATTACATGATTTGTGAAAAATTTAAATCACCTTGAAAAGAATCTTTTTCTCTCTCAAAACCTCTAACAATATTGTCTCCAGAAAATTATTATAGAAACACATTAAAATATTAGAATATTAAAAATTTAATCTAATCTAATCAAATAATATTTAACAATTTTTTTAATGATATGAAATAAACAATTTTAAATATTCTAAAAACTTAAAATATGTATGATTTTATTTTAACATTAATAACCATAATCAAAACTAGAATTGCAACGAACTATTAGGATTTATTTATTACAAACAAATTTAATAACATTAAATTAATCAAAAAGATTTTAAGACACAATGTTTCAAGAAATATAAACACATTTTTTTTTTAAAAAATTGAATTATTGTGTTTATAGTGGCTATGGTCTAAAGTAATGTAATAAAATTAGAAAACATTTAGTTTGTTGAATAAATATCCAAAATAGGCAGATTGCATGACCGGGTGCACTCAACATACTTTGATAAACACTTTATACTTGCTTTGGTATTGCATTTGGATGTCAAATTATTGATTACAGGAGCCATTGTAGAGTCAAGTGGCACCTCTTCCAAAATTTCATCGACAATTATCACATTGTAATCTTGAACTAGAAAATCAGCAAACTTTCATGTATCATCCACTTTCCCGTTAGTAGGAGGCTGTGGTTTTTTGGACAAGAGAATTATTGAGTCCTCATTATCTAAACTCTGTCCTACCTCAGCCAATTTATCTGAAAAAATTGCAAGAGATTTTATTTTTATTTTTGCAAATTCAACTAAATTAAAATCTAAATCTACTACATCAATATGTCTGCCTTTCTGAATAGCACATGCACTAGTAGTGCCCTAAATAAATCTAAAACTCAGTTAGTTGAGAGAGAAAAAATATCAATTAAATGATTGATCAATTGGTGTGGCTTTTGGTAGGGACAAGCCACGGAACACGTCATTAAATTTTTGAGTTTTTTTTGTCATAGTTGGATACTGGAACAAGTTTCCAAAACTATTTCATTGCAAAGTCACGCTCCACCCGAGTTTCTGACATTGGGCTTGTACCTGACATGAAATATTCAAATTAAAATAAATAAAAAATTTCAAATTTTCTAAGCTAAAATGATTGCTTATACTAAATTCAAAATAAAACTTTGAATTAAAGTACATATTAAAAATTGGTGAAGTCAAAAACTTACCACACATCATTCTCTATTCCCGTATTAAAGAAAGTCAATAAAGCTTTCTGGACTGAATATGATTGCCATAACGAATGAAAAATAACAACTTTCCAAATAGGAGACGTTGTGACTTCAAGTAAACCTTGTATAAAACTATGGATTTCAGTGAATTTGAAAGGAGAATAATCATTTAATGATTTATTCATCTGAAATTCATATGGTATATCGGCAATGTAGAGTGTATAGGGCCTTTTCTTTATAAATTTAGAGATCTCTCTACAATCACCCTCCTCAATTGTGTAGAAGCGTGGTTTATCATCGACGCTTTTGGGGAGGTAGGTCTCTAATGGATCCTCCTCTGCAATGGTCTCACTACGTGTTAGTCTCTCTCTATCCTTTTTTTTTCTTCTGCTTTTGCCTTCAGAATATGTCTCTTGAATTGCTCTGGAAGGACTTTATTTTTCTTATCTTAGGGAGACTGAAAAAAAAAGAAGTTATGCTTAGCATAGGAGATATAAAGTCTAAAACATAATTAAAAAAGAAACAATTAAAAAATGCCTATGCTAAGCATGGGTACAATAGATACCATATCTCTAAACAATATCAAAAATGGAGTCAAGGCCTCATTTCGGTCAGAGGATAAAGCCTCTAGCACTCTTCGAAATCTTGACAATTTAACCCTGTCACAAGAGCTTCTCGAACTTTTATAAACAATTTATGCCTGCATTTAAAAACGTATATTGGTTACAAATCCTTCAAATTTGTGAAAATCATTTTAGAAAAAAAGTAAAATGAAAACAAATATATAAATTAGGAATAGTACCTCTGAAATTATTTTCTCATTTCTGCAAGGGAGAGTTGATTAACTGCAACTCTAGAAAGAACACATATTATTAGCTCTGAAGAACTAATCTCTTGCATATTCTTCCACTTGATATTCTCATTTTTATAGGGATGGGCTTCAGAGTTTGAGTGGAGGCAACTTCTTTTATTTTTTATTTACAGGCACCTTGAGCAGGTTGCCCTTATATTTGAAATTTTTTCAAAAATTTGGTCAACAAGGGCCCATACCTAAAATCAGAAAAAGTTTTAATTATTTGATAATCAATTTAAGTAATATTAAAATAAAGTTCAAAATTTCAGTCTAATGTAACAATTTATGAAGAGCATGACATAAATGTTAACCAATGCATTCCATAACAAGCATAGCAAGAAAAATTATCTGGCCACTATGAAAAGCAAGTTGAAATTTTTTTTCATATTTAGTAAGGCTATGCGTAGGATTTTTTGGGTCAAATGGCAAGCCTATCTCTTGAGCACAAAGTGCCTTGAGCTCCAATTGATTTACATCTCCAAATTTGGAGACTCTCAAATATTTTGTTGAAAAATCGAATCCTTTATATAACAATCATCTTCATCATGTAGTCTGGATCAATATTATGATTCGAAGCAAGCAATTTAGCTTCCTCCACCGTCAGGCCAGCAAATGCAATGGCGCTAACATCACAGAAAGAAGCAATATGTGGATATTCATGGGACAATTTTTTTCGGGCTTGTAAACTATGTATGCCCCCAAGAATCAAAAAATGATATGAATCTAAAACTAGAAAAATCAAAATTTGCAACATTGTTGCATTCTGAGAGATTTACCAAAACAATGAAAGGGGTTACTATGATTTGTATATGATCCTTAAACTTTATTTTTAAATTATGTACATGTGTCTCATTTGCTTCTCTAACTTCCATTGGCCTATTTCCTGTTATTAGGTCTACAAATGGCCTATCACACTGATCAATATCGAAAATTAATGTGGTTTCTCATATTTTTCTTGTTTTATGGATATCTTCTCTTAGTTTTGCTATTTCAGAACTATCTTGAAGGGGGCGGATAGAAGCTCAAGGTAAAGATAAGGAGAGCTCAATAATATCCTTCTTACTTTCTGTAGAAGGAATGGCTTTATGACGATGTGTTGTCATGGTGGTTGGGCAGGACTTGGGTTTGGAGGGGGAGGATTCAGAAATATTGAGTGTTCTCTATTTTTTTAAGTGAGGGAAAGATACAGTGGTCTCAACATCTTTAGTTACTTGTTTTGTGACCTGAGTAGTGGCGGAAGCAGGGCTGAACATAACAAATACATTAAGACTTTCTTCGCTGGCTATGCTCAGCATAGAACATGCTTCACATGCTATGTTGAGCATAGGTGAGTACTTAGGACCCGAAGACATGCTATGTTGAGCATAGGTGAGAGGAGAGGACTGGAGAGGCCACCTATGCTAAGCATAGGTCACCTACGTGATAAAAAAAAAAAACTTCACAACGACATGCTATGTTGAGCGTAGGTGAGCACTCAGGACCCGAAGACATTCTATGTTGAGCATAGGTGAGAGGAGAGGACCCAAGAGGCCACCTATGCTCACAACATAGGTCACCTACGTGATAAGAAGCAAAACTTTAACGGAAACATGTCTCATTAATAGTTGCAATACTCTGTTACCCATGCTCAACATGGAAAAGAGTTTAAAGCTTAACAAAAATAAAAGGATTATGATCTTAAATAAAAGTGTGGAAGAAAACATATGCATGTAACTAGACATAATCATGATGTTGTCATAGCGTTAGCTTTGGCAACATGTGTGCTTGTTAATTCACAAATGAGGTGAGTTATGCTTTGACTAGGGTCCTTAAATTTTTTTTCCGGGTCTACCGCCTCACGGCGACCTCGAACTATTAGATTTTTTATGCTCAGCCTTAAACAAATCGTTCAAATAACGAGCATCCTGAAAACCGATGGTCGACTACATGTTTCAAACCTTCACATTTTTTCCTTTGAGATTTTTTATGCCTTAACCATTTTTTGGCACCTTCACCTTTTTCACCTTTTCGCGAAAAATAAGACACAGTGGCAAGAAGGCCTTAGAAATCATTTCAAGACACCTTCACCTTTCTCGTCTTTTTTGTGCCTTCACAAACTTGGTCGTTCTGTAGGAGTCTTTGATGAATGCAGTGCGCGACATCTTGCCCTTCAAACACGCATCACAGGTGGTCGAACTAGTTTCATTCAAGATGCTGACCCCTGTTATTGCTCCGTGATGGCTTGCTTGGTAAAGGGCCATTGAGTTCATGTGGCAGAGTCTTCTTTCTGTGCCACAGAGTGTCTGGCAAGTCATCATGAGACTGATGCACCTGATCTGCAGGTAGGCATACCTTCAAATGATATAGGTTTTCTTTCCTTCTACCTTGAGTGATCAGAGTACTGGTACTGGTGTCAATCACATTGCATGCTTCGTCAAAAAACGTCACACGCATCCCTGCATTTGCTATTCTTGCTACAGAAAGCAAGTCTTGTTGCAGAGTAGGCACGAACAGAATGTCTTCGAGCCGTCTGTCTCTGTCATTGGTTTTGAGTCAGAGTGAACCAATATCGTTCACTTGATGCTTAGATCCATCTCCAAGAACTATGAATCTTGAAGGATCTACACTTCTGAAATCAGACATTATTCGTCTTGATGTCACAAAGTGTGAGGTGGCTCCTGAGTCTAGGATCACCTCATGTGTGTCAGATGTTGATGTTGCACTCATGTCTTCATGGATATAGGCGGTCGAACAATTTCTGTTCATTCTTTCTTCACCCATTTTTGAGCTCTCGGGCTCTTTGACATAAGATGAACTGTTGTTGTTCTCCTGTCTGTTCTGTGCTGATTTGTTCCTCGAGTTCTAGCGGCAATCCACGACTGCGTGACCATTCTTGTGGCAATGGATAAACTCAATTTTGGGATTGAGCCAGCATGTATCAACCGTATGCTCGTGTCTTCTGCATCTCACGCAAGTCTTCTTGTCTGCACCTTGCTGCTTCGACCTCCCTTTGCTCTTCCAGTTACTTTTGCTGGTCCCCTCTACTTGCTGATCACGATCCTGCCTCTAATTCGACTCTCTCTTAGGATTAAATTGTTTTTTTGGCTTTTTCTTTGTTGTCATAGAGGGCTTGGTTAGAACCATCCTTGTGATCAAGGTGTTCTCTGGCCTCGACTTCCTCTCGAATCTCGACAATCGACTTTTCGAGATTCATGGTAGGATCCTTTGCGAGCAGGGTTCTCGTTGTCTGGAATGATCTGGATAAGGCTCTTGGCAGTTACGTGAGCTGCTTCTCAGCTGACACTGCATTTTCTGCTCCAGAGTTATGTAGTGATAGAAACAAATCCTTTATTTTTCTCACGAAAGAAGTGAGGTCTTTTCCATCCCATTGTAGATTCGTCAGCTGATCTTCCAGCATCATGATTTGACTTCTTGATTTTATCTGAAATCTGGTGAGTAATGCATCCCACATCTCCTTAGCTTTGGAGAGTGTTGCCAAGTCAAGTGTGAGACTATCTTCGATGGAAGATGATAACAAGGCTACTGCCTTGTCATTTTTCTCCCTCCATTTGCGTAGTTCCTTGTCTGATGTTGTAGGCATCTCTTTTGTGCCATCCACCTAGGGGAATAAACCTTCGCCCTTGAGTACCAGTGATGTCTTAACTTTCCAGGCTAGAAAGCTAGATCCTGAAGAATCAAGTATTGTGCAGATCTTGCTCTGCATGCTACTGATTGAAGCCATTGCTTCTTGGAGTCTGTTCCTTGTTGATGGTTGTTTGTCTAAATGCTTGGCCTCTTGGATCTGATAGCTTCTTGGCTACGTGAGATTATGACAAGATAGGCATGGTTCTGATACCACTGATGAGGAGATGATTGGTGATATGCTCTGATACCACTATAGGACAAGTTTTTGCGGTCACGAAACAGTCGTGAAAGAGAAGCAACATGATTCAACATGATTCGGATGGAGTTCAGATGTGGTCGCTGGACACTGCCAGCTGAGTCACTCCTACAGTCCTCCAGAATGAAGTCAAGCACTGTTGATCTACGCTTATAAATTAATGCAGCATTCAACAAATTCAACCAATGTGCGAAATTGAAATAAATGGGAGAATCAAACACACGAATAACAGCATACACATTTGCATTCGAGATCATATAATGTAAAAGAAGACATGTACACAATGGCTACAAGATCATCTATTGATTTTTTTTAATTCTTCAAGCACTGCATGCAGATCCACGCAGTGCGTTGGCATGAGAGAAATATAGTTCTCTCACGAATAGATGTCTCGCTTACTAGCAGACTTGTGGATCTCTATGGATCCTTATCACAGAACTTGTCTCGCATGCAGACGAACTTCTTGTCTATATTTCATCTTGATTGCTTACTAGCATCAAACTGCTATATTGTATGTGTGTTCTGTCATCTCGTGTCAAGTATCATCCAGCAAGTATATAGTCGTTCTATATAACTTTTAAGATTAGAGTGACTAAACATCTACAACTAATCAGAAAATTACAAGAGTGGCATATTAGCCACAACCTAGAGTGTATCTGCTGACGTCATGTCATCAGATCAGATATCTCTTCTGGGTACTTGCATGATCTTCGCTGGTGCTCTTTGGAGCGTGAGGGCAAAAATTCCTTCGCGACGTTTTTTGTGTCGCATCGTTGGTTTCGTTTCCGTCGTCTGAATTTCTCGTGCTCGACCGCAAAAGATTCTTGTTCGCGAATCTTTCGTGTTCGTGTCTTCCCTTCAGGTGTTCGCAAAACTTTCGTGCTTCGTGTCTTTTTGTCAGGTGTTCGCAAAACTTTCATGCTTTGTGTCTCTTGACTTTCATGTTCGTGAACATCTTCGTTGGGCAGAGGACTGAAAGCTAGCAAAACTTTGTAATCAGAAACATTCTGTTTCTTCAATGGAAGAGCAGTATGATATCGCGAGTTCCTCAGACGTCAAAGACAACCATCATCTGATTAGAAACTAAGGAGCCGTAGACATCCGTGTTCTGATCAGAGTGAGTGTACAAGCATGATCAAACAACAATGAAAGTGCATTCAATTACAACAAGCATTCATCTACGTTGTACATAGATAAAAACATGTTGTTGTTATATTACATTGAAGCACAAATACAAATAACAATTACAACAAAATATTGATGGCATAATTGGGAGGCTCAAATAATGCGTCTCATGGATGGAGCAACCAACAATCTGTGCTTGGATGATCTATCTATAGATTTCATCCGTGTATTAATTACAATAAATGATTGCCACCTAACTAGGTAAGTCATTGTACTTGGAAGTATATGGCTTCTGTGACAACTATACATAGTGTACATAGTCAACCCATAGGGAATGTTGACGTGGACGAGGACATTGCAAATTCTCTCACTTTGCTTTAAAAGGAAAGTGGCTTTCTCTCACTTCGCAAATTTGGAAAGTGTCTGGGAACATTCCTCGTTCAAACTAGACGACCTTCGACATTTTTCTCTCTCTTTGGGATTTTGCAAAAAAGATGAAGTTGTCCTAAAACAATTCAACTCTTAAAAGTAGATGACCTTCGGGAATTTTCTCTCTTCGCATTTTTGCGAAAAGGTAGAAGGAGCCCTAAAATGGTTAAACTTTGAACTGTTGCAAAATAGTCCAAACTGTTGAACTATGCTAGTTTCGTATTTCAGGGAAATGCGAAAAAGACGACACTATGGAAAACATAGTTCATTTCTGCAGACTGTCGCGACACTTAGAGTATTTTTGCAAACTATCGCGAAAGTAATGTATTTCTACAGACTTGTTCTGAATGCTAATTTCATGGAAGTCCTTGAAGATGGCCAAGTCTTCAATGACTTCAAGTTATTGAACTTAACATCTAAATTTCAAATTATGATAGGATTGGTTACCCTTTGCTAGAGATCAGCGGGAAGCCCATTGTAGACGTTCTTCAAATAAATTGACTATCTAAGTTTGTGATTCCTGCAGGTATCAGATGAGCAGACGTAGAACCAAAGTTGGTTTCACTTGAACCTTGATCAATGATCAATAAACATGCAGGAAGAATCATGAGATAGAAATTAGTCATTCACCAAAGAGACAACTGTGGGCTTAATTTCCAACAGTCCCCCTTAAGATCACGGTTGGTCCCTTGGGATCTTCGTTAGGTTCAGCATGTTGAAGAACTTCTGGTGCTTGATCTTGAGAAGCGCTTTGGTGAAGATGTCTGCAACCATTTCTGTTGTGGAGCAGTATTGAAGGATCACTTGCCCTAAAAAAACTTTCTCCCAAATGAAATGATAGTGGATTTCTATGTGCTTGGATTTTCCATGAAATCTGGGATTTAGTGACAGTGAGATACAACTCGAGTTGTCACACAGAATGGTGGTAGCATTGACACTGAGTGTGATGCAAGTTGTGAAGTAATAACTTGATCCATATAGCTTCTTTGAAGCTTGACATGCTGCGATGTACTCTGCCTCTGTCGAAGAAAGTGCAACTGATTTATGCTTCCTTGAGTTCCACGAAATCAGTCCCCCTGCCAGATAGAAACAGAACCCGGAGGTAGATTTTCTGGTAGAGACCGTTCATCCCTAATCTGAGTTAGAGTAGCCTCGTAGGACGAGTGGGTCGATAGCATTTCCATCATAACATAAAATGTGATCTAAACTTCCCTGAATATATCTCATCACTCTCTTTAATGCTTTCCAATGAGAGATTCTAGGATTAGACATGAATTGACTTAACATGCTAATAGTGTATGCTACATCTAGTCTAGTACACAACATTGCATACATCAAAGTTCCTATTAGTGAATGATAAGGGTACTTCGCTATGTCGATGTTGGAAGTAAATCTTGTTTGTCAATGTCTGGCTAGATCTACTCACGATGTGGTGTAGTATAGAAAGGATCGTCCGCTTCCTAAGTTTCTACCAAGCTTCAGATGGAACGCAAAAATAGAAAAAAAAACAATGATGAAGCACTAAGGCTTACCCAACTAGTGCTCGAAATAGAAATGAAACTAATCTAAGATGACAAATTGCAAAACCTTACTAAGGCTTACCCAACTAGCAAGGTACTTAAACTGAATCCTAGATTAACACCCAAAGGGTTTGAAAAGATAAATTGCGGCTAACTAAATAATTAACAAATAAAGCATGCCACAATAATCCAATGAAAGGAGGCAAGAGGAGGCCCGAGCACCTTCCCTCAAGCTATGCGCCTTCCAATGGGAACACAAAAAAATAGAATGATAATCTCAAAGAGAGAGCAATTTAGCATAATCTCAGAGTGTTATTTACAAGGCAAATACCTCTCCTTTTATAGCAAGGAGGGTTTTCCATAAGTATCCACTAACTTATAGGACTAATTTATTTCTAGCCTTTCTAAAACTTCTAATTTAAGATTTAGAACTTCAAAGTTTATTAACTTAGGAAAACTTAAGATAAAATATTTCTAATCTTAAGTTTCCTAAGTCTAAGTTCTAAATCTAAGATTATTTTTTTAAGCTTCTACTCATGGGCTTACAAACACATGCCATGGCGGAAGTTTATTAACAAACACTCGCACGTGGTCTTACAAAACACATGCCACAGAGTTTTATTTTTCTCTTTTGATTTTTTTCTGTGCTAGCACAGATGCTGACATTATCCCCCTCCTTATTGGATTGGTGGTCCCACACCAATTGAAGCCTTTTCTTCCTGGATCTTCCGTGCTTCTTGGAGGTGAGACAATTGCTGTCGGGAGTGGTAGATTGTAGTGCCGATGCCCTCCATCATTTGCCAGCATAGTTTGTTCGAGAAGGGCATGGGTTTGTAATGATGGAGCATACCCTGTAGAAAGTTGTGGGTTTTCCATAGCTCCACCATATCAATGTGCAAGGTTGAAGTTAGTGCAGCGTGATAATAGAGCCTTGCCACGCTGATGTGGTCTTCTTGCATTCGCAGTGGTTTATTGATATCAAGGGCGATTGGGGGTAGCCCTCGATCCCAAAAACCCTTGAGTTCTGCCAGAAAATGCTACCAGGCCGCAATTGTCCTCAAAATATCTGACGTTGTGATTGTTTATGATTCATCCACCAATGTAGCATTTGCACCTTTTGGATAATAAATGTAAACAAGGCTTTAGGAACTAGGAGAGCTGAAAGATATCTTCTCTAGCTTTTGACAAAGAGGGCATCTTGGCTAGATTTAGGGGTAGCCAATAAAGGGCTTTAAATGATACCAAACTCCTACACCCTCATGGAAGCCACTTGATGTCCTTGCCAATGGGGATTGGACAAATGGAAAAGAAGGCTTGAAGGGCATGAAAATTGGCAAAGCCTCATTTTGAAGGGGGACACTTGAGATTTACTATAAAAGGAGGCCACTCTTTGTGTTAAGATATAGTTGGAGTTGGTGAGTTTAATGTGATAGTTGAATGCCATGTGGATTGAGAATTTCATTACATTTGTACCAATGGATTCTACATAAAAAATGGAGCACTTTTGCTTTTTGGACCATCTCAATCCGAGCAATAGTAAGAAAGTTATGACAGTTCAACATTTTTTAGACTAGAAAACATTTTCCGCTTGGAACCCAAAAGGGGTAGCACGCCAGCGTGCTATCAATTTGAGTTAAAGACCAAAAGCTTAAATTGGTAGCATGCCAGCGTGCTACCCCTTTCAAGCTCCAATAAAAAAATTAGCCTAAAAAACTTTGAAGGGTGATAACTTTGATAAATAAATAAATTTTTTTATCATTTCATCATCTCAACGTAAGCTTAATAGTTAAGTTATAGCCTCCATCTAGAACATACAATAAAAATATCAACGTTGATTTTATGATACCTATCATAGGCTTGGCCACATACCATCATGTCTTTTAATGTATGGTTGTACATCAATACTTGGCAGTAGACAAAAATGTTTTAGCTTGATTAATGTAAAATTAAAGTGATTAAGTTTTCTGCATTCTCAATGATATAGCTTACTATGTACAATTTGTAGACAACATGATTTGCTGACATATCTTTTAGCTAGTAAGAAAATAAACAACTTGATAATGAAGTATACAAATAGATTTTACCCCCAAAAACAAAGTAGAATAAATTTTAAAAACCTAAAAAAAAAATGTAGCATGCCATGTGCTATCAATTTGACTTAATTTAAAAACACTAAACTCGCAAAACTCGTAGATGATTTACTCACAAAATGCCAACCCCGCTAAGAAGCAAGTTGTGATTGGTCTTCCAAAATCCTTAAGTAGCATCAATTATGTTTGTGAGTCATGTGCTTTGTCAAAGTCACATAGACTACCTTATGCTAGATCTACATCTAGATCTACAAAGCCTTTTCAAGTTGTACATTTGGATAGTCATGGAATTACTACAATTAGCAATAGTGGAGCTAAGATGTACGTAACTTTCATTGATAATTTTAGTAGATTTTGTTGGATCTATCTACTCAAGAGCAAGCATGAAGTGTATGATGTCTTTGTTAAGTTCAAGAATGCAAGGGAGAACCAATTTTCCACAAGGATCAAGTGCTTAAGGAGTGACAATGGTGGAGAGTACATATCTACCAAGTTCAAGGCTTTTTGTGATGAGCATGGGATCAAGAGGGAGTATACAACACCAAGGACCCCACAACAAAATGGAGTGGTTGAGAGGAAGAATAGGACTTTATGTGAAAGTGCCAAAGCCATGAGGTTAAGTGCTAATTATGGTAAGCCATTCTGGGATCAAGCATTGTTGTGTGCTAATTTCTTGTGCAGTAGGTGGCTGAGTGCTATTTTAGATGGAAGGACAACTTTTGAAATGCTATTCAAGAGGAGGCCGAGTGTCAACTTTCTTAGAACTTTTGAATGCACATGCTATGTCAACGTTACTCTTGATGATAGGACCAAGGAGGATCCATCTTCAAGGAAAGGTATATTTGTTGGATATAGTGAGGTGAGTAAAGCCTACAAGGTTTACATTCATGTTACTAATAACGTGAGAGATGTCATTTTTAATGAGGGGAACATTCCAAAAGTATCTTCAAGCATTATTGATGGTGATATGGATGGATCTAACATTCTTGATATTGATGTAAAGGATCCTACTTTGGATGGTGATGATGAAGGATCGTCATCAAGTCAAAAGCCAAGGAGAACATCAAGGGAAAGACAAACACCTTCAAGGCTCACATATGATGAGAAATGTAGGCAACTGGAAGTGACTCATTTTGCTTTTCTCACATGATTTGGTGGATCTTCTTGTGTAGATAATGCTATGCAAGTGGATATTGGATATCATGCTGGAAAATCAAGTAATGGATCTAGAAACAAGTTTCAAGTTGATGATCAAGAGGTTGATCTTAAAGGGCTTCGAGAAGGCAAAAGGGAAGTTGGCAATTTGGAGCTAGTCAAGAGCATCAAAGGAGAGTCAATTGGCAAAGATGTTATGGATCTATTTTTGCAGGTTATTGAAGACTCAAATAAGGTCGAAGGAGCAGCAAGGAAGTTGAAATCTCTCACACTCCTCTCATTCTTAGAGTAGATGCTGATTTTTCTACCCCATTCGATCATTATCCAAATGCTTTAGTTATTTCAGCAAATCCTTGCTCATAAGTCCAGTGGAGTTGTTCTTTGTCACTCCATTTCTAGAAAACCCCCCTGACATCATAGCATATGTTGTCTTGTTATCTCTTAAGACCAAATGGGAAATAGATTAATTTTCCATTTGTTCTTAAGAGATAACAAGACAACATATGCTACTATTCTTGCAAAGATAAGCATTTATTGTGGTTGGGACCTAACTTAAAAACATGATTTGCATGTCTCAAGGAGCTCCAAGAATTTTATCGTGTATGTGTAAGTGTCTTTATCTAAGAGAATATTAATAAAATCAGGGACTGGGTTTTTAAGTTCCCATATGTTGCATGCATTGATGCGAGGAGATAGGCGGATTGTGGAGTGGTGTTGTATTTCTATAATGTCATCTTTGAGTTTTTAAAATGAGTGTGTTATGAACCTTCTGTTTATGTCCTGCCAGATCACTCACAAGGCAAATTTCTTTTGCCTTGCCAATGATTTGGTAGGGCAAAAATGGAGGGCAAATTTTTTTTGCAGAATTTATGCCCTACTAGATTGTTGGCAAGGTAGGTAGAGCTAGAGGGCAATTTTTTGCAGGGATTATGTCGTGCCAAATCGCTGGCACGACAAAATTCTTTTGCCTTGTTGCAATCTAGTAGGGCAAGCAAATTTTGTTTGCCCTGCCAACGATCTAAAGGGTAAAATTTTGATTTTCTTTTGCACTATCAGATCATTGGTAGGGCAAAAGAAAATCAAAGAATAAACTCTGTAGATGCATCAGATGTGAAGGGTAGATACTGGTCATAGATCCCCTCACAAAATTGTTACATTCCTTTAGCAGTTGGATCGTTTGTCCCCTACTCTGACCCATCTATTCCCAATTCTTTTCAGTGGAGCATAGAAAAAATAAAGCTCCAACAAGGCTATTGATAGATGTGAATCTTATGGCAAACAATGTACTTATAACATGCATCCAAAAGATACCACCTCTAAGTCTCAAACCAACAAAAAAATGCATATCACTTTTCGCACTTGTATAATAATCTAAAGTACATGTTTTTGAATGTTCAAAAATTTGGCATATATTGTGTTGTGCCTATGTACATTGCCGTAATATATGTCCGCTTCTTGTATTGGTATCAACTGTAATGCATTGGTCTACTTTCTAGACAGAAGTGCCCTAAAAAGGTTTTGAATGAAAGAGTAGGGGAAAAAGGTTTTTAGCTCAAGCCTCATGGAGGTATCTATTTTGAGAAACTGTTTGTTTTATGTGTATTACTTGTAAGACACATAATTTATGAGTCATTTGGATTAATTAGAGAATTGTGTGCATAGAATATACAGAATTCTTTGGTGAGTATTTCTCAATTGAGGAATAGACTTGATTCATTAGTGATAGTATCCGTGAGAGCTCAATTGGATACCGGATCCTAATGGTTCCAAGAATGGTAAATTGAATTTTGGAATTCAGCAGAACTTTGTAATCTCTAGATGTTGTTCTAGGGGGTTGTATAAAGTTTATGTTGTTAAAGACGGATGTTGTAAAGGTATTTAATCACTTGGTTGATTGTAGAATTTGGAACTCATAATCTGGTTAAGAATTGGTTTGGAAGAATATTCTTGGAATCCAATGATTTTCATTGTGGAAAGATTTCATAATGATTCTTATATTTCCTGAGTTGTATGTTGTGCATATACTCCAGTATTATTTTTAGTGATTAAGTATGGTTTTGGAACCCTATAAATTATGATTGGCGAATCATAAGATTCTAAATGTTTATGATTAATGGATCATAAATTAATACTTAAAGGTCATTAAAAGATTATAAGAAAATGTGAGGATTTTTAAGATAATGAGTATCCGACGATGTCTTACTGAAGGAAAAATACCCTCTGTAATTTTCCTCACTCATGAAGGTATTGGTGCAGGCCATTTCTCTTCTGAAACGATTGCTAGGAAAATCCTCTTGGCCGGTTTTTGGTGGCCAACACTCTTCAAGGGTACGCACAATTACACTGAAAGTGCTAAAAATTGACGTTTTTTTGGGGGCAGATTGCCATCAATTGAGAGAGAAAAAAATTGAGTTTTCCAATAATACAATGAACAGTCAAGTCTAGTTCCATGTACAATTGAAAGATTGAAATTTCAATCATTTGATGACATGTTATGTCTTGTCAAGTGACCAAGGGTTTTATGTGCACTTTTGTGTGCACGCGCATAAAAATGTGCTGAAAACAACTCTAGTGTTAAGCTTCAATATTAGCCCGATTTTCCGTGCGGAAATATCGGCTAATATTATAACTACCAAATATACCTTTCTCTAAAGATGGATCCTCCTTTGTCCTATCATCAAGAGTAATGTTGATATAGCATACACATCCAAAAGCTTTAAGATACTTGACACTCGACCTCCTACCAAATAGAATCTCAAAAGGTGTTTTTCTATCCAAAATACCATTCGGCCACCTATTACACAAATAATTGGCACACAACAAAGCATGACTTTAAAAAGGTTTAGGAAGATTGGCTCCTAACCTCATGGCTTTGGCTCCTTTACATAAGGTTCTATTCTTCCTCTTGGCCACTTCAATTTGTTGTGGTGTTCTTGGACTTGTGAGCTCCCTCTTGCTCCCATTTGCTTCACAAAGTGCTAAATTGAACTTGTTAGAAGCTCCTAGCACCTTCTACAGGTTTATGATCTAGGCTTAGACTTCTTACAAAAAAATTAGGAGATTTCTTTTGAATGACCTACATGTACACTCACTGAACAACAAGCCAATCCCTTAACATTGCCAAATAATACTCAAGTACCGAGGAGATTACTTCCCACCAATCTCCCGACAAAATCAACTTCAGCTAGGTGCCATAAAGACATAACTAAAGAGAAAGCCTTGTCAATGAAAGAACCAAATCTTCACAAGCTATCTTGGCTAACCAAGTTTCAGATGCACATAACCAAGACCATATATGCAATAAAAGACCAACCCTTTCAACTATGACAACTATAGAAATTTAATATGGATTGCAAGGTTCAAGCATGAAGACACTTTTGTTGATGTGTATAAACTTTTATGCTTGTCACTTGAGACTCTATAATGGATCAATCATAGAAGTATTTTTGTTTGCACCAACAATTAGTTGACACTATCACGTACAATATTCACACGGTGCATCCAACAGGTAGGCATAGTCAAGATTGGAGCTTGAGCCTCCCAATATCTCTTTTGTGCAACATCCAGGACTTGAGCTTGGAACTTCGAAGATTCACCAATAACAATGTAATATGCACAAGCCTCCTTGAATGTCAAATTATTGCCATAATTCCTAATGACAAGAGAAATATCCATATGTAGGAAATTTACACAACCTTCATAAAAGGAACAAGTGTGTTGCCAATGATTCTCAAAAATCACCATAATCTTGGTACATGATATCTCCAACAAGAACATTAGAGAGTAATCCCATACATAAATGACAATGAAAAGGTAAATGGCTAGCAAGCAAGCCCTTTTAGCAAAATAGAAATAGATCTTATCAAGGGATGTTATAAATTCTTTTCTTAAATAAGTTCTTGCAATTTAAGACCACAAAGACCAACACTTACTCAAAAGTTGACACTCATAGGAGAGTTTCTCACTTCGCTCAAAATGTAAAAGGAACCTTGTTATTCACATTAGCAATTGTTCTTTTGAAATTTCCAAATTGAGGTAAAAGTTGATCAACCTTGATAATTTTGGAGAGCTCCCTTTTTCACATGCAAGCAAGACTAGGGTGTGCATGAACAGAAAGGGCATTTGCATGGATGTTTTGTCTCAACTTTTGTCATTTGTTAGTGGCAAGTCATGAAGAATTTGATAGTGGCAAATCATGAACAATTTGTTTTGGCAACAAGTACTAATTAATCACAAGCAGTATGTACAATTCGTCAACGAGGGAGATGGATGTGACCCATGTTCCATAAAAACTAGGGAGTTCCCAATTCATGTGGTTAAGGTAGTGTTTGTGAATCTAAAGCAAATACACCAAAGGCATGCCAGAAATCTGCTGGCTAACAAGACGAGTATAGAGTATATAATGTAGTACAATGGCAATGTACTGCTGTGAAAAAACAGAAACTTGAGCATCTCCATCAACCATCAAAGACTGTAGGGTGGTTAACAAAGCTCCAAATTCATGAGAGGGGATTCAGTCTGCAGAATTGCCCTCTAAGGGAGTGATCAGCAGAAAAAAAGAGTGGGTGTCATCAGAGATCTTGGTTGGAAATGTTTGTTCCTTGCTTAACATAGAATAGCGGTTATTTCTCTTGTAGATCAAACTTTGGAGGCATAATGACCTGCCATAGCTGGTCCATATTCATTGGTGACCTGCCCATAAGATCCCTTCTCGTCTTCAATTTCTTCAAAATGTTCGGATCTAACATTTGCAATCAGTATCATGCAAATGAGCCAGAATAAAGTCGTATCAAGAGACAAGAATGCTGCGCCACCAAATAGTCCAGTTTTGGCAGTTGGGCAAGCGTCCAAGGCCTGATGGTGTGTGTTGTATTTGCGGTGATTGCTCTCAGTGATGGTGGCCCACATCAGAAGCCCTTCACTAGTAAAATACAGAACCCTGCACAAGGACAAATTAAAGTTCAAATACAGATCTTAGATTCACAATGTACGAGAGAGAGAGAGAGAGAGAGAGAGAGAGAGAGAGAGAGAGAGAGAGAGAGAGAGAGAGAGAGAGAGATTGCAACCTCCTAAGTTTCTTCAAATAGATTTCCATATGAGTGTAACACCCATGATATATGCTAAACAAAGACTCTGGTTTGACAGCAATTAATTGAAAAACAGAAATGGGAATGTAGTGCAATACAAAAAACTGTCATGTACAAATAGAATCTAAGAAATTGATCAACAGATCTGATAGTGACAAACTTCGAAAATGGATGAGAATGGTTTATCCCATTTATTTGTGATCTTGGTTTCCATCTTCAACATGGGTGATAATATCCATTCTATTTTTGTTTTGAATTGATCTGATGGTGGTTTAACAGATTGAGAATCGCTAAAGCTTGCTTTGCCTGCTTTTCGAGATAAGGCTGATAAAATAGAGAATAAAAGCTTGCTGTTTTGAGGTTCACAGACATGGCTGAATGAAAAGGTGAGGTGCCCAAAGTAGATGAGCTGATAGAGGGGCGGAGGCATAATGCTTCTGGAAGATGTAGTGCAGCGGAGACACTGTTGCATGATTCCGAAACTAACAAAAGCTGCAAAGATGAGATTTACTAAGTACCGGCTTTACTGAGATGGTTATTGATGTAACTAATAGGCTCCATACTCAGACACCTCAAAAGTAGAAGAAAAAGTTGCAGATTCATGACAGGAAAAGGGCTGCAGCCTGTGATCCTGAGACTTTCATAGCTGGGAATGCTTTTGCTAGATCCATAAAACAAGAATAATTGGTAGTACAGAACTAATTCTCATGCCCAAACAAAGTCCAGATTAATGGAAAAGCAGAGATAACCCCTCTGAAAGATACATAATTATCACTTATGGACCTATATGAGAAATAAGCTTACTAAGCTTCGAGTCTTCAGAAAATTGTCTACTGGACTAGATAAATGAAATGTGCAAATCTTCAAAACACTCACCACATCACATTTAGACAGTTTCATGACAAAAAGGAATTGCGAGATCATTGAGGGTTTGAGTAACTTACAAGGATAGCACTAAAAATACAAGAAATAATTTGCTTTTCCACAACTTTGAGTGGGGAACTGCTTTGCCATCGTAAGGAAAGAACAGTGCCCCAAGAGCACTGATCGTAGAAACGGACAAAAGTAATATGGATACGACGCCTAAGGCGATTGAAGAATCATGGGGGTAATGGCAAGTTATCAGACCACTGGATTGCACCAATTTTATAGCATCGTCTCCAGGCTGAAAAATTCTCCACAGAAGTTGTGTCATACAATAGATCATCTTAAATGAAGTAATAAGAGCAATTTCTTCCGCAAACTGATCTACGACTCAGTGGATTAAAAATTTGCATATGGAAAACATGTTTTGAGCTACTTCTAAGGAGCTGAAGCTCAAAGAAACCAAACATTTAGCTAGAATCTTTAGGAAAATAAAACGTTGATGGGAGACCTTTTTGTTCTCGGCTAAGATTCCGAGCGCAAAAGATATCAATCCTGGGATGGTGAAGAAGATGGTTGCCCATCCAGTTTGACTCAAAGCCATTTCGTCTCTCTACATACACACCAAACAAACAAACAAGCAATCAATTAATTGCAAGTACCAAAGACAGATTTTAGATCAGAGAGATAAGCCATACAGTATTGCATCGGACAGCAAGATAAATTACTCGCAACAAGGAGTAAAAAAGAAGCTGGAGAGCCAAGTGAAAGACAACTAAGATCCGAAAGATATGTGAGAAGCTCCTGTTATTGGAATTACTATCTCCAACCCAGATCTACTGAGAAGCTTAAAGATGGTAGTAACCTTTCATCAAAAAGAGCACAGAACAACATGAGAGTGTTATTCCAAACTTAAAACCAAAGTGTTCGTGACTAAAAAAAAAGAGTTCAATGTCGCTGAGGTATTTTGTGGGACCACCAAACTGTTAGCTAAGCTAGGCCTCAATCTATACCTAAGAAAGCAAACAAGCAAACAAGCAATCAATTAATAGCCAAGTGAAAGACTACTAAGATCCGAGAGATATGTGACAAGCTCCTGTGGTTAAATTATCCAACACAGATCTACTGAGAAGCTTAAAGATGGTGGTAGCCTTTCATTAAAAAGAGCACAGACCAATATGAGAATGTTATTCCAAATTTAAACTTAAAACCAAAGTGTTCCTGCCTAAGAAAGAGTTCGATATCACTGAGGTATAGCTAAGCTAGGCCTAGATCCATACCTAAGAACAAACAGGACATCCAAAAGAGAAAATTATCACAATTTCATCCTAACTCTACGATCCTCACGATAATCCCCTTCTAGCCTTGGATCAACAAGCTCCAAAGGACTACCTTCTAAACACTGGTGAGTAAGTCAAAGTAGACTACAACTACATGAAATTCTACATGGAGTTAGAGCTTCATCTGCACTGTGCAGTGGGACCTGGGTTGAACGGTTTCTTATGGAAAAAAAATTCAACAATTTCAGATCATCAAAGCTTCATACCAACTCCACACAGCAACAACAAGCATTTGCTTCTACTGGGTGGAACTTTCTCTGAAAAACAGTTCAATTTAGAGCTTCATCTGCACTGTGCAGTAGGTTGAACGGTTTCTTATGGAAAAAAATTCAACAATTTCAGATCATCAAAGCTTCCTATCAACTCCACACAGCAACAACAAGCATTTGCTTCTACTGGGTGGAACTTTATCTGAAAAACAGATCAATTTTGAGCTTTTTTCAAGGCTGAGCAGTTGAGGCAGAGCTCATACCAAAGCAACAGTAGCAAAAATTACCCAGGAAAACCTTTACCAAAGCAACAATCAATCCACACCCAGAGTAGCACACCCACAGTAGCAGCTATTTGCGACCTTACCCGATCCGATCCTCTCCTCTCGAGCTACCACCGCTTTGCATCAGCGTCGAAGGAGAAGCGATTTTACAGCAGAATGTTGTGGATGGATGGAGACGTCATAATGAAAAGTGAAAGAAAGAAACACACCACACTACCTTTCACGCAACCGTCTAAAGAGACATTTATACATATATATGTATATATTGGCATTTTAAAACTAATATATAATAATAATAAGTCCTAGTTAAGTAGCTTGTGTAGGCCTGGTGTGAATTGAGTGCAATTTGTCGATGAAATAAAAAAAAAACAAGGTGGGTCAAAAAAATTTGTTCAAACAAGAAGGATTAGACAGCAATAACAATAAAAACCGCAAGAAATCGGTCGCTAATCCCATGGATGATCTCTCTCCATAATGGTTTCCTCCATTATCTATCCATTATCTACAAGCCACCCAATGGGGTTGGCTCAACTGGTTAGCTTGGCATCCAAAGTTTCTTTGGTCCCAGGTTCGAACCTCCCCTTGGAAACCAAGAAGCATTATCTACAAGCCAACACCCAACGGGGTTGGCTCAGTTGGTTGGCTTGGCATCCAAAGTTTCTTTGGTCCCAGGTTCGAGCCTCCCCTTGGAAACCAAGAAGCATTATCTACAAGCCACCCAAGGGAGTTGGCTCAATTGGTTAACGCTTGACATCCAAAGTTTCTTTGGTCTCAAGTTCGAGCCTTCCATTGGAAACCAAGAAGCATTATCTACAAGCCACCCAAGGGAGTTGGCTCAATTGATTGACATCCAAAGTTTCTTTGGTCTCAAGTTCGAGCCTTCCATTGGAAACCAAGAAGCATTATCTACAAGCCCCATGTGCATTGTGAATGCGCACATCTAGACACCAACTTGTACTTACTCCTCGTCAACACATCATCACTTCATGGAATGTGCTACCAAGGGGTCGTTTTCCCCAATTCAGTAATGACATGTTGTTGACTTTTAGGCTCTCTTGTATAGGGCTGGCAGGATGTTTTTGCCGTGTCACCTTAGATAGATTGGACCGTATTCAACACTCTCCATGGTACATTGAAGCTTTTATTTTTGTTTTAAGCCAACCTTAAAAAAAACCCACAACAAATTAACATATTTAGTAAAGCATTGGAATTAATATAGTTCTAAATTTGATATGTCTAACTCAAATTAGAGCCATGTTTGGGCACAAATAATCTTCAAACTTTGGCAAAAGTGCCCATTACACCAACCATAATGGGCTTGTAAGTGGTAGTCTTAATGCAAATTGACTTTTAAATTGCTAGTCCCAATCAATTTGATCGAAGTCAATAAGAGAAGACTCCAAGTCCCATGTGCTTTGTACTTTTATCTCATTTCAAGGGAACTTATAAAATTATATCCTCTTTTATTCTCAAGACACACCACTTACCATCCAAGCCAACTCAAGCATGATACACAAACTCAAGTTGCGTGAATACGCCTTTTCAAAGAATGGCAAAATAGTTCACAAAAGCCCAATAGAAGGGTGAAAGATGAAAGTTTAAGCTTTTTGAAGTATTCAACCTTTTATGTATAGAACAAAGTTTGCCTTGAGTTTTGAAGGCTACCCATGATGAAGATGGTACTGTGACTTTAAGTATTTTTTAGATGGAAGAAATGAGGGTGGTTTTACATGGTAGGAATCTAAGTGGAGATGGCCCAAGCAACTTGTCCTATTCAACAAGAGTGTGACTTACCCCTAGGTAGTATCTTAGGTGAAATTGAAGAATGATGACATGAGACAAGTCAAGATGCCATGCAAATATCTCATGCTATTTGACTTGCCCGCGGCAGGCCCTTGTTATCCCATCCACCAAAGTCGACCCATCCCATCCACCAAAATCTTCATCTTCTTTATCTAGATCAAATATCTTTGTTGTGCCATTTGTTTGGGAGTGAGTGTCTTTGTGTATGTGTTCCATACCATTTTGATTTACATTTTTGAAAACTAAGTTGTTGTGTACTTGTGATTGTAGTGCCAATTGGAGTTTGTTCTATCCACATATTTGGATGAAAATGGAGTGTGGAGTCTAGTTTGTTTAAAGGTAAACTCAGTTACATGCACACACCTGCATATTTAGAAAGCGTTAGAAGTAGCTTTGGCACGTCACAATTGAAAAATACAATAGCATTCAAAAATATTGAAATATGTGATGTTAAGGTATAAAAAATACATGCTTTGTATTAGATGTTTAGATTTAATATTGAGAAACATGTTTCTTATTATATGTTTAAAAGTAGTTTTTTGGTGTTCAGTCTTTTTAGCAAAATGATGGTTATAGTTGTGGATGGTATACCATTTCTAATGCACAACCATTTTATGAGTGACTCTCTCCGCAAGACAAGTGTCTTTATTTGTACTAAATAAAACAATCAAATATTTATGATTGCATTTTTTTCTATTTTCGAAATTCAAATGTTGAATATTTAGTTCATTGTGAAGATATGTGTGTTGAGCCAATACCTCTATGATAGATTGACCAATAGTGGAATTATTTATTCTTTCCAAGAGCTTTTATATAATTTTAGTTCATTTTCTTTTGGAATTATGCCTTTTGTTGCGGAATGCATCTGTATCCATTGATGCATGCAATGTATAATTGGTATTCATTGGCCTTTTAAATCTTTTTTTCATTGCAAACACTGATAGCATCAATGGTACGTCTTGGTCTCCAATTACAAGTCAACATTTCTACGCGATAAGACTAAAAAAACACCAAAAGAGTGAAAATGACTTATGTGTATGACTATATGATCCTAAACCATAGACGTTAGTTTAACTAGAATTTATAAAAAAATGACCAAAAGTTTACATGTAGGCAACAAAGAAGAATATGGGTAGCAGCTATCAAATGGTTTTTGGCTACCCGAAAAAAAATAGTCAAAAAAACTAGAAGGTTTTTTGCCCATCAATCATTGTTATAGTTCTAATAGATGAACAAAGCTTGTTGGTCTATTTCGACATTTAAGTCATGTAAAGTCAACAAAAATAGCTTTAAAAAGGGCCCATTTTGAGTTTTAATATCTCCTAATGTGCATGTGATTGTGTGCTAAAAGGAATCATGTCACTGATTTTCGGAGTGATTATGTTGAGTCTTGAAAGTATTGCATGTCAATGAGAGAGTAGTTATGAGTGATTATGAGATGTGCATGGATTTTAATTTGAATTCTATGACAAATTTTGATGAATATAGTATGCCAAGTATTCATAAAATAACTTTACATCTTGAGTAAGTGGTTAGAGTGAATTACATGTTAGGCTCTTACATGTCAATGAAATTATATTAGATAGTTGGTATCGATTCAGTTATTAGTACTTCTTAAGTTACCATTGAATCAATTGAAAATTCTATTTTTCCGCTACTAGCAAGAATAACAAGTTGACTTTATGTAATGATGTGATGTAAGTTGGACTTTTTAACCCTTTGAATCTATTTTGAAATTATTGATTATCTATTTAATAATGTGATTTGGCCTTACTAGAATTCTTATACAAATCAATTGTCAGGTCACAGTTTGTAAATCACATAATTGATGAGATAGATGTATTTGCCAATTGAAAGTTTCTTGTGATTTGGAAATCAAGAATGACATAACAGTTTGACAACTTCAAGAGGTTTTGCTATTGGAGGCATGCCACATATCTTAAAATTTGCCAACAGTTGAGAGCTTTTGACTTTTGATATAATTTTTGGTGGAAATCCTAAGATAAGCTACCAAGATCAAGTGCCATTGATTAGATTTGAATTTGTTTCTAATTTATCTAGGCTGAAATCGGGTCCTCTAAACTTGTTTTACAGGTCTTGAAAGTACATCAAAGTGTGTGAGGGAGATTAAGTCATTATTTTGTCCAAAAATAACCAAGATTGGCAAGATTTGTTTGAAAGTAGATTTCACATCATCTTATTTTCATTCCAACTTTGTGAGAGAGTGATAGAACTGTGATTATAAGTCCATTTGTTGGATTAGAAATCGAATTTGAGTGAAACACTACAAGTGTGAGACCTTTGTGAGTTTCAAGTCAATCAAGTCTATTTCTTGTGTGTAGAATTCACTAATAAGATGGGATCCATGGAGCATACTTTCTAGAAGCTAGTGAGAGATTGAATTCTACTAATTATGTTATTTGGAAGGTTAGGATGGAGTCACTCATGGTGCTCCAAGACCTTTATGAGTTTTTGATTGAAGATGAAGATGAACCTCTAGGTGCACATGAGTTAGCTAGATACAAGAAGAGATCTAGGCTTGCAATTCACTGTGTGAAGATGAATGTAAGCAATGATTTCTTGAGATAAGTATCAACATGTACTAGTGCTAAAGAGGCTTTGAATTCTTTAAAATCAATCTAAAGTCTAGTAACATTTCGAGAGTCCTCATGCTTAGAAATCGGATTTTGTAAAGCATGAGAAGAAGTGAGGAGAGTGCACATGATTATGTGCTAAGAATCAAGTCTCTAAATAGGGAGTTAGCTTCCATTGGAGAGAATATTGAGATGGAAAGCTTGTACAAATTGTTCTTAATGGTCTAGGAGATGACTTTGTAAATTTGGTCCAAAGTTTTGTCATCCAAGACACCTTGCCCACTATAGAAAAGCTTCATAGTGTATTAGTGGCTGAAGAGTGTAGGATGTTACACACCAAAGCAAGATTGAACTCATTGTCTTTTCAGGATGGTGATGAGAAAGCTAATTTCTCATTTAAGGGCAAAAAGAAGACTAATGGAAAGAATAAGCATCCAAAGGAGGCCAAAGAAGAGGATGATGCATCAAGCTCAAAGGGGAAGATCAAAGACACAAGTCCAAGTTCAACTGCTTTTTCTGTGGGCAGAAAGGGCATTTTGCATCGGAATGTTTCAAGAAGAAGAGGGCACAAGAGAACAAGCAAAGCAGCATTGCACATCAAGAGGAGGAGGAGGATGAAGAAGAATCATCCTTGATGGTTTCAACAAACCTCCATCATCCAAGTGCAACACCAATGATTCTTGGTGGATAGATAGTGGGGCCAGCTCCCACATGACATTTCAAAAGGACTATTTTTCCACTTTACTCTCTTACAATGATGTACTTAGATCTATCTATACAGCTAGTAGTCAAGAGTGTAAGATAAGTGGTATTGGAACCATTCGATTGTATGTTGGATCATCCAAAAGGATCTTGAAAATGTCCTTTATGTCCTAAAGAATTTGCTGAGTGTTGGCTAATTAATGGATAATGGCCTTTATGTACAATTTAAGCATGGAGTTTGTTCCATCCTTAAATCAATGATATGTTTCAAGCATTTTTCTTGATCTAAACAATTGTCCAATAAAAGATCCAATGAAAAACAACGTTCTTGAGCTCTCTTAAAATTTTCTTGCCTTCTAATCCAATGTTAAGAAGTCTTGCATGCTATGTATAAGTGCCAAAGGCCAATCTCCAACTAGAATGAAACCGCACTAATTCAATAGTGAAATATCAAGTTGTTGAGCGCACCCACATCATTAGAAATATCCTTGAAATAGGCCATCATTGAACTTGGGTTAACAACTAAAAAATGAACTTTCACTACCAACTATTAGCAAGCATGGAACAAAAGGTTCAAAGAATGCATGAGGCACAAAATCCCTCTACAAATTCTCTATGAAACTCATATACTTGTAATGGCTACATAAATAAGTAAAGATTTCTTTAGTTTGTTATTCTTGACGAATAAGAACTATAATGTATGGGTTCTATGGCCAATACAACTACGTGAAGAACATAAACATGTGCAATAACTAGTCCATTGTCTTGGGTTGGGACCAAGATAACCCCATAAGCCTTAGTGACGTTCTCTATCAACAAGCTTGCTACTCACAAAAGACGAGTGCTTCTAACTAATTGCGGCTCTTTATGCCTTCTATTAATTGAGTTAAATTTGTAAAATTATTGGGTACTCTATTGGTTGATCAAAGCTACAAGTGCTAAGGCATACAAAAAAGCTAGAACTATGTCCCAACATTTGAAGGTTTGATGGAATTGTGAATCTACGCAACTTCTTAGGTGTTAAGTTGAAAGCAACATGATCTAGAGAATACCAAAAAAAATCTACAAAGTACATCCAAGTATGTGGAGGCTCCCTAACAACTCGTCTATGCACAAATAGATTTCCATTTGAAAAGACACTACATCCCTATGCTTTGAAAATAACAATTGATTGCACCAACAAACATAGAGGTAGCCATGGTAAAACATGCCCAATCAGCACTTTGATTGTTGCCCATAAATGCAAAATTGCCAATGATTATTTTCAAGAGTCATGTCTTGAGTGCGCTCGCTCGCATTGAAATTGGCTTGCGTGCAAATTGAAAGGATGGGTATTCCATATCAAAACCTATCTACATGTAGTCCATGTCATATCCAAACATAACACATATGCATAAATTATCCACATGTGCATGTTTCATGCCAATTTCTTTTTGAAATCTTTGACATTTCAATGGCAAATGATTCTTGTGTGGATAATCCACATGTAGCTATTCCACTCAAGCCAAATTTCAAAAATCAATTAAGTATTTCATCTTGCATGGATAAGTGTCATTTAAGTGTTGCATCTTGCATGGATAAATGCAATGCTTTATGATTGTGTCTAAGTTGAGAGCATATCATTTAGAGCTATTTTGAGCCTGTGAAAGTACAAGATCTAGGAGTAACTCTTTCAGCTGAGCGTGAAATACAAGACACCACATCCGTTGATCTGCCAGCTGGCAGCACAAAATATTTTCCTTCATTTTCTTTTCGTTTCGTTTCGTGTCGTGTCTTTTGGTCCTCGAGGTATGTTTGACTTTCGCGAATTGTTCGCCCTTCGACCTTCACTTCGTTTTGTGCTTTAGGGTTTTCGAGGTATGTTCGTCCTTCGACCTTCGCTTCACTTCGCTTCGTGACAAATTTGTTGCTAGATGCAAAGTCTTTTATTACCTTTATTGATGAATTTTCCAGAAGAACAGCTGTTTATTTCATAAAACATAAATCAAAAGCTTTCATCAAGTTCAAACAATTCAAAGAGCATGCAGAAAATCAGATTGGTAAACGAATCAAAGCACTGAGGTCAGATAACGGGGGAGAATACATCTCCACCGAATTCAAGGAGTACTGCCTTAACAATGGCATTGAGCAACAATACATTATCTCCTATTCGCCTCAGTCAAATGGTCTTGATGAGAGAAAGAACAGGACCTTAGTCGTATTGGCAAAGTGTATGTTATCACATGCGACACTTCCGAAGTCCTTTTGGACTGAAGTTGTTTCAACAACAACCTATATTCAGAATAGATGTCCTACTAAAGGTCTCTCAAACAAAACACCATTCAAAGTTTGAACAGGTACCAAACCTTCTGTATCAAACTTACGAGTTTTTGGATGTACTGCTTATGCGCAGATTCCTCTTGATCTCAGGAAGAAGCTCGACTTCCAGAGTATCAAATGTATTGTCATCGGCTACACTACTTCAGATCAAGCCTACAAGTTGTTCGATCCCATCGAGTCAAAGATATTCACTAGTCGGGATGTCATCTTCATCAAAAATCAGTTTCAAGACCTCAAAGAAAAAGGCACTACCCATCTAGCCGACCTGTCAGATTCTCCTAACATATTGAACTTTTCAGTTCCTCAGTCAACTATTCCCCTTGAAGGACCAAGCTCATCTACTCTCTTGACAAACAACAAATCAACGGCAAATCAAAAGATGATGATGTTGTAGTTCAGCAACTACAGTATGATGAAAATGATCAACTTCCTCTATTTCCTAGAAGATCATCAAGAGCTAGCAGACCACCTATCAGGTATATCAACGAGTCTGTAGCCTACCTTGTTCATGAGCCAACGACTGTCGCGAAGAGGCACTCAATCAGCCAGATTTTGATCTCTGGAAAGAAGCTATGGATAAAGGGTATTCATCTCTTATCAAGAACTAGACATGGACGATTGTCGAATTACTTGCTAGCAAAAATGTAGCTGATTGCAAATGGATTCTCAAAGTCAAGTACAAAGTAGACGGAAGCATTGACAGAAGAAAAGACCGACCTGCCGCCAGAGGATTTTCTCAAGTATACAACGTCGATTACACTGAGACTTTTAGTCCAGTAGCCAAGCATTCTTCTATTTGACTTTTATTATCGTTTGCTGCTGCAACAGATTTGGCAATAAAAATGGATGTATAGACAACAAATCTCAATGGAGTTATTGAAGAAGACATTTACATGGTGCAACCCAAAGGTTATATTATCGAGGGCAAACACAATCACGTGTGTAAACTTTATGGCTTGAAGCAATCTGCTCGAGCATGGTTTCAAATGATCAATACTTTTCTTGTTGATCACGGCTACACACCTAGCTCTTCGGATTCAAATGTTTACTTCAACATAGTGTGGCATTCTTTTATCATTATCACTTTATACGTGGATGATACATTGCTTTTCAATAACAATATCGATCTGATAAAAGAAGGCAAGACAATGTTATCTTCTGAATTCGACATGACCGATCTGGGCGAAGCTCATTTCTGCCTTGGTATTCAAATCCACAGAGACAGAAATCGAGAGTTGATCTACATTACTCAACATAGGTACATCTACAATATGTTAGTCAGATATGATCTGATTAATTGCAAGTTAGCTCTCTCACCAATGGAACCATGTTTCAAATTGTCAAAGGACCAGTGTCCTCAAACAATTCAAGAGAAGGAGCAGATGTGTGAGTATCCTTATCATTCTATTATAGGATCTCTTCTATCTTCCACTGAATCAGAGTATATCACAGCCTCACAAGCTACAAAGGAAGCGATTTGGTTGAGAAACTTACTTTCAGATATCAGTCTGAATCAATCTGCTCCGACATTATTATTTTGTGATAATGAAAGTGCCATCGTCTTATCAGCCAACCCTATATTTCATTCTAGGAGTAAGCACATTGAACTGACGTCTCACTTTGTCAGAAACAAAGTTCTCAACGAAGAGGTCAGATTGCAATACTGTCGAACGCAAGATATGATAGTAGATATTTTTACTAAAGCATTAAGCTTGGATGCACACAAAATTTTTTGTGTAGAACTAAGTTTAAAGGTCAAGGCATTCATGGATTTAGATTAAGGGGGAGTGTTGGATTATTCTCCTTCCTACTAATCGACTAATCGGTTTTAATCTTCATCCAACTGTTTATCCAATTTGGCGGATTTTCCTGTGTCTTTATACAGTCTGCAAAATTACAAGTGTTTTTACACAGTTTGCAAAAATACATGGAGTTTGACAACAGTGTTGTATTTTCTCTCTCTAGAAACCCGACAATGTCGCCTGTCATGAATCTCCTGTAAAAATGCAGTGTCGTCTTTTTCACATTCTTTGCCTATCAAGAATTACGAGTAAAAATGTAGAGTTGCGTGTTTAGCATTTTTTAAAGTGCCTCAAACGTTAAGAAAATGACTTTGGCAAAATGTGGGACTACTCCAATATTAAGGACATGAGATTTTGCAACATTGTCACATTTCTCCAAAAGCCGACATTGTCGTCTTTTTGCGACACTGTCGCTTGTGGCAGTTTTAGTTCACTTATGCAGAAAACAGTTTATGGAAATCGTCGCTGCTTATTAGCCAGATTTCCAATTGCCATATCATAATCTATCTCACTTTCAAGGTTATCATATGTGTAATCAACAATGTCAAAAAAATTTGATAAATTTTGTGCAAAAATTGCGAGGATTTCATCCTCTCTCAAATTCAAAACATCTTCTATATCATTAAATGAAATATAGCTCTCATTATTTATAAAATATATGGGAATATCAAGTAGACTTAATTGATTAACAAGAGATGCAGATGGAAGAGAATCAAAGAGGATTATAGAACGAGGGTGATAATCTGAAGCCATAGATGCTTCACCTTCGACCCCTATATCAGTATCTGCATCATCTACATCAACTGAAGCAGATGCGGATGCTTCAATCAATGGAACAATAGAAGATTCAACAGACTCATCATCTGGAATTTCAGCAAATATATAAAAGACAAAAGCCATTCCTTTGATTAGAGGGCGACATTTTCTTTTGTGGATACCACAATATATATATCTTTTGAAATGGTCATGCAGGTTAGAGTACTTTCTATTGTGTTTATGCTTAGAGGATGGTTGGGAATGCACAAGGTCCTGACAATGAACGAAACAAAAACTATCTATATCTTGAACAAGAGAACTAATAATCTGAGAAAAATTATAAAGAAGAGAAATTAAATTATAATGATTCTCGTAAAGTAGCTTATCGATATCGAAGGGAGCAAAAAAAATACTAGAAAAATACTCTAATTTTTCAGATGGAATGTCACTAGCATTCAAAAAATCCAAAAGTTTGTTATCTGAGGACATTTTGGAACTAGCCATATTGAACCTTCAACACGACTGAAAGATTTCGGTCGAGGACTGAACAACAATGCGCGCGTTGATCCAATATTTTTTTATTGAAACTGGAATTTTTTGGATGAGCACACGTCAAAAGAGGCTGATATCGCTTCAGTGCACCTGAATGAATCCGACCGTGCATTATATGTGAAGGCGCACGTCGATTCAACAACAACAAAATGACGAAGGAGCTTCAGAATAAAAGATCACGGAATCGAAATATGGAGAGTGGTGCCCATATTTATAGCCTATTCCTATTGATCACAGTCATACATTTGTCAAATAATGAATTGAGAAGCGCGACCTATATTTATCCACCAATCAGAGTGAGACAAATTTGTACCTCTGTCGGAATACATTAAATAGTCTATCACTAGATTCAATGAATCATCATTAGCCCTAACCCTAAAATTTGTACCTACGTTGGAATACATTAAATAGTCTATTACTAGCCTCTCTGAATCATCATTAAACAAATACTAAACAAATATTAAATGGACATCATTGAAAAACATGTATGAGGGCAATTATTACAGTCTCTCGTCCTATTTAGACATCGTAAAGACAAATTTTTTTCTTTTGAGATAATTCTTCATTCATAACATTTTCATAAGGTGGAGGATTTTGAAAGAGCAGATATTGATTCCACACAAGAGGACAAATGCTTCACCAAAACATGTCAAATAGGTGTGCATTGATGAGATACTCTGGTATGGCAAATCGGATATCGGATCAGTGCACCCGTCACAAAAAAAAAGATTTTTCAACTTGGACTATGCGCGATGATTCGTTATTGAAATGCATTATAAATCATCAAAGCTTGCTTAGGGAGATTCCTCATACATCCAAAGCTAAAAAAAATCTACCGAAGCAAGCTTTGATGATGCATATTGTGTTCCAATATATTTTCAATGTGTCTCGGATATCGAATTAGCGCACCTAGGAGAAGAAAGGTATTTTCCACTTGGACAGCGCGCTCGAATCGCTATTGCAGGAAAAAAAAAGATTTTTGAATATTGTCAAGATTATTGGATGACATTATGCATGATCAAAGCTTGATTCGGTAGACTCTTCATAGAATCCAAAGCTAATAAGAATCTATCGAGAGTCAAGCTCTGATCATTCATATTACCGTCCAATATCGATACAGCGTGCGAGAATAGCCTCTCTGGTTTACACATGCAGTATATGCGCGTCGATTCGCTATTGGATGAAATAATGGTCGTTGGAATTTTTCAAAATTATAATGATTGGATATCAAAAAAGATTAGATATTTATAGCATAACCCTGTCAATTTCAGAAATTAATTCTAATGTGACCATACATTTTAGAAATTAATTGTAAATGTGACCATACTTTTGTAGAAATTAATTGTGGTCGTCATTAGACATATCTACAATCATTTCAGATTTGCACTATATATACAGATGGACGACGCTTAAAATTTTTTGCTTAAATTTCCTATCGTTCTCTACTTCCATAAGGTATCGATTCAACCCACCCGAAGCAACCTACCTACATTCCGCTTTTACTCGCGCACGCCCATCCGCTCTCATATATCAGTTTGGTTTAAGTTCTGGTATCGTTTGATGTGCTCGACCTGAATTCTGATCCTGAGTTCTTCTTGCTCGCACGCTGATCTGATATTGGATAGTAATGGCGCGAACTAAGCAAACAACACGAATCCACCCTGGTGAAATCCCAATCACAAGAGGAGGTCAGGGAAATCAACCACCACCGCCTCATCCACCACCACCTCCTCCTAGGCCAAGGGGCATACGAAGAGACCCTCCCTGGCTGAAAGATATTCGGAAGCTACATAAGACCAATAATCTTTTGATCCTGAAAGCTCACATATAGAGATCCATCAGACAAGATGATCATACCATCCTGCTTCGATCAATACTCCAGACATCTCAGCAATGGGTATAATCAGGAATAAGGTCTCATATGTATATTGGAAAAAGGTGTTCTTAAAGTACAAATGTCGGGTGGACAAAAGGACAAATGAAATAAGAGAAGCAACATTTACGTAGGTATATGTATAGTAGGGTTTAATATAAGGGTTTTCAGTTCAGAGGAGATTCTGGTTGTTCTCCATTAGATATTGAAAATAGTTCACTTCCCAGTCTGTGTATAGTGTCCAGATCAGAGTAAGTAGGGGTTTCAATAATAGAGGGAAGAAACTCTGGATTTATTCCATGAATATTGAAGAAATTTACAATATCTATTTTAGTCATATGCTCATTTAGAGCATGTATAATATTGTTTTCAATTTTTCTAATGTATTCTAGGATATACATGCATAAACATCTAGTTGCTATATGTATAAATTCAGCACGAACATTGAATTGGTTTGAACAAATGCTAGGACTAATATTCCTCTCTGGTGAATGGACAATTTGGCCCAAAGGCAAAAGAAATTTGAGTAAGTCCAAGGACTTCTCCAATGTTCCTTGGTATAACCAAAAATTTGAGGCATAAAGAGATAATCTAATTTCCATTGAAGTTCAACACTATACAATCCTAGGGGGTAGGAAGCTAGCTAGGTCCTGCTGAAATTCCTAGAATACTAATCGAACCAATGCATATGTTACCTTTGTGTTCTTCTTGATGGCACTACTATATGGTTTGTCGGCACTTAATGGTGCTTCCTTCAACTGTGGAGAAACTGCAACAACAAAAGGTGATACTTTTGTAGCTTCGGCATCAATATGAGTAGACTGATCTTGCTTTTCCAAGGACAAAGTTTGGCTGGCTCTATCTTCTTTCGACACATGAAAATCTGACATTTGAACAAATTTGTCTTCTTTTGCCATAATGGAAAATGTAGCCTGGATGGCTTTATCTTCCTTCAGAACCGATTCTTCCTCAATGATCTGAATTTGGCTTGAGCTCGAGTTGAGCTTGCCTCTTCCAATTCTCCTTTCAATTTCTCATACTCCTTCATGAGAGGCTGGAGATACTGAAGTTGAAAAGAATAAATAATATTCTACTGGACATTCTTTCAAGCAGCTGGATCAATTCTGTACTTTCCAAGGGGAACACGGCTTCTAGGGTTGTCTCAGTACTGATCTTCCATAAAATTGCCTCTTTGACCTGCTTTTATAATTAACATTGCCTTGTTTCAGGAACTCTGCAACTGTTGGATAGAATTCTCAAGTTGCTTCTACTTGGCTTCGGTTATTTCTTTGTCAGTAATGACAGCTCTCAGCTGTTCTTCCAATGCTTCATTTTATTTTTATAGTGTGCTTCGAGTGTGTCGCTCCTGTTGCAACAATCCTTGAAGGGTTTGAACTTGCTATTTAAGAAGCAAGTTCTCATTTTCAAACTAATCTGAATGCTCTTGCATCATCTCTAATGCTTCCAGAGTTGTGTCAAATCTGTCTTTTGCTTCTTCTAAGGCTTGGTTCTTTGTGTCAGCTCAGTGTGAGCTTCATCTAGCTCCTTATTCTTCTTAGATAGCTCAGCATTAGCTTCGGTCAGCTCTTTTGATCTTTTTGTGTGAGCTCAGTACGGGCTGATATAAAAACTTACTGCTAGCTTCCTTGAAACTTTCTCCAGAGTGACAGTGTGGCGGATGGAGTCCTGAGTATCTAACAAAAGTTGGTCGAAGACTTGATTGAACGTGTCTTCATCCAAGATTGCAGGTTCAGCTTCGTCCAGCTCTATAGAGGTTGTTGGTCATGAGTTTCCTGCTGCTTCGTCTCTCCTGGTTGAGCAACATGAGACTCACTCTCCATTTCCTACACATTACTCTAGTTTGTACTGGAATGACGGTGATGATGCTTTCACCGAAATCATATTGTTCTGAATTGATGATGATGCTGCAATCTCAGTAGAACCTGCTTCTGTGCTCTGCATCTGGGAATCGATTTCTTCAATTGATGTGCCTTCTTGTTACACTGGAGCTATTCTGATTGCGCGAGCTTCATGCACAGATAGATTTCCAGCATACAAGCATAATATCCCAAACTGCATTCCTAGTTTGTCGTACAATTTATCCTTGATTAATCCGTAGAATTGCTTAAAAGCAATTTGTCCAAAAGCAATGAGCTCTCCGTTAAGAGCTTTGAGCAAATATCCCATGTTGGTAGCAAATATTGTATACTCCTACTTTGGTAAAATTATGGAAGAGATGGCAAATAGGACAAAGCTTTTGAGAGTTGGGTCTATAATAGTAAGATATTTTATATCCCCTCTTCTCAAGATAGGCTCCATCCTAAATTGCTCCACTTCACGTGATATAATTTGCCTTGGTGATGAGGATTTTACCATCTATCGGTAAGCCTAAGGCTTGGCAGTAGAAATTCTCTATAGTGTGTTTTGGACTACGCTACAAATGTGGCCATCTTCGGTCTCATCTAGATTGTGAACTAGCTCATGGCACACTTCTGAAAGGATCATGGATGGATCAAATTGCAAAAGGCTTTCTATTCTTGCTTTGGTTGCTAGAGGATGCAACACCGACAGTATAGGTTTTGGGTGCGTTATGAAGATAATGGTATTGCTTGTAGCCATTGGAAGAGCTTCAAAGCAATGCGTGATAACTAAGAGATGAAAGCTTCTGCGTGCATGATAGTAATGAAGGCGTTTGATCGTAGCGAAGGCAGTAGTAGAAGTAAGAACAAAAGAAAAACATGAACACAAAAAAGAACGAGTGAGAACAAATTAGCGAAGGTTCTTAATGATATGACGATGCATTAAACTGGAAAGTAGCTTCATTCCTAAAAGGAACAAAGTGAACTAATTAAAAATTCAAATAAAATGAAATACAACAAGTGTTTCGCTGAATTCGCAAAATTTGAACTTGAAAACTTGAGTTTCAGACTGCGATAAATAATAATTTACACAGTTTGGTGAAAACAATCAAATTTATTGATTTTCACACATTTGTCGATTTTTTCGCAGTATTCAATGTGACATTTCAAGTGTCGCATTTTCTGCATGGGCAAAATAGCAAATAAGCAAAAAATGGAAGTGTCAGCACAAGTGTCAACATTTTTGGGAAACATGAAAAATGTCAAGGGAATGTGAAAATTGCGATACATCGTTTCTCGCAAAAAGAAAGCACAACACTTACTAACAAAATTGTCAGTTTGTTTTCGCATAAAATATTTATCGCGAAATTGCGTGTAAACAAATTCGAAAGAGTGTTGCATTTTTTGAGAAATGGCGGACTATGAAAAATACAACGGTGACCACTGTCGCATTTTTTAGGAAAAATGAATTGGAAACTTTTGAAAAATAAACCAAAAAAGATGGTATTGGCATTTTCACAATTTGTGAGAACTAGAATTGGCACATGGAACATATGGACCATTGATTACGAATAGTGTCGCTTTTTTTGCATTCTTGCAAAAGTCGCAAAGCTCAACTTGCTCATTTTGCTCGGAAATCAGTCAAGTATCGCTTCACCCTTGATCCATTTATTCTAGTATCGAGCAAATGTCCCTCGAGATCAGCTAACTGTAAAGATCCGTTATTAAAAACTTCTATGACCTTATAAGGTCCCGTCCATCTGGTGTGTAGTTTTCTTGGAAACATCATGTGTCTACTATCATATAGAAGCACATAGTCCCCACATTTAATTTTGATCATTTTACTGGATTGATCAAATTTTTCTTTTATTCTGCACCCTTTCAGTTTCAATCAAGGCTAATCGACGATCCTCCTCCAACCGTGTTAAAGCTATCATTCGCTCGTGGAGGCTATCGTTCTCATCCATCCATTCCTCATTAATAATGCGGAATGTTGGAACTTCAAACTCAATGGGTACTATGGGCTGCATTCCATATACAAGATAATATGGAGTCAGTTTGGTTGTAATCTTTTCGGCAGTACGGTATGCCCATAAGACTGATGGAAGTTTTTGGTCCCAATCAGAAGAATGTGTTTCTGCTATCTTGTTCAGAATCTTACACAAAATTCCATTGGCTCTCTCCGTGAGTCCGTTGGCTTTGGGATTTTATCGTGTGGTTTGTCTGTGGGTGATGGAAAAATATGATAACGGTGCTTCAATGGTTTGGTTGAGAAAATGGGCTCCCTATCACTAACTAATTTCAAGGGACAACCATAGCGAGCGATAATATTCTGAAATGAAAACTTTCTATTGTTTTACCATCGTTTCGAGCGATAGCTTCGGCTTCTATCATTTTGGTAGCATAGTCCGTCACAACAATTATGTAATGTCTTCGGGTTCTATGAGTGGTTGGTTTGATAGGTCCTACAAAATTTATTCCCCATTTTTCAAATTGTGCTAAGGGAATAATGGGTGTGAGTGGCCAGTGAGCTGCGAGCTGGATTTTCCCATCCTCTGACATGCTTCACATTTTTGGATGAAAGATTTAACAGTAGGCCACCAATACCTGGCATTCAAAATTTTCCTAGCGGTATTTTTAAGAGCATAATGTCCTCCCAAATCTTCTTCATCTAACGCGTGGATTATAGTGGTGACTTCGATGGGTTCTAGACAGCGATGAAGATTATCGTCTAGTCCTAATTTATATAAAACCTTGTCTATAATTGTATATGGTCCTACTTTTGCAAGAATGAGTTGGACTTACACACGTAGGGTGCCAAATCCCTCTCACTTGTTAACTAGGGTTAGGGTTGCCTTGGGATTCGCAAACCCTCCAACAGATCTATCTTCAATCTAATGACTCTTGCCACTTCCTAAGATTGAAACACACTCAAATGAAGTTCAGTAATCTCACAAAATAGAGATCCAATCAAAATTAGAGTTTTGACAAAATCACAAAAAAATTGAATATTTCAAATTCTACATGCAATTGTCTAAAACTTATATGCAATCTTGTAGCCCCACTTAGGCTTTTCTAATGCATCAAAAATCGGCTAAATCCAGTATTTGAAGTGTGAAATCAGAATTGATCAAGTATATAAACCTAATTTGAGTTTTGATGTACAAAAGATCCAATCTACATATCTAAAGAACTCGATTTTTAAGTAGAAGTCAATCTAGCATTGATATCTCCTCCAAATACTTGATGGATGTGATTGCCTCCATAATCTGAAACACAAGAGCTTTGATACCATGTAAAAAATTTTAGATCATTAAGATCCTAAATAATCCCTTTGATCTTTGGTTAGAAAGAACAACAAATTACCAACCTTGCCAATGTAGAAAAATCAACATCTACTCTATGAATGAGCAAAATATTGATCAAACATCAATCAAAACATGAAATGAAGTTGTTGTCTATACAAAAACAATAAGCTACTGTATTTCACACGTGTGGATCTGAATATAGCATAAATTGAGCATTCTACACACAAAATTGCAAGATATCACCAATATAGTGCACCAATGGATAGATGACCCAAAGAGAACTCATGTATAAGCATGAAATGAGATGAGAGAGAGAGAGAGAGAGAGAGAGAGAGAGAGAGAGAGAGAATAATCCTCTTCCTATGAGTTACATCCTTTTATAATAGGTCCAAACCTAATTTCAAACTTTGGTTTCCCTCCATAATGGAAAACCCTACTATTTTTGTGACTAGATTCAATGTCTCTACTACTCAAATTGAATCTACCAGAAACTTGTATACTACAATTTTCCACACTTTCCAAAAGTGTTTATTCAAATGCTTTTAGACTAATATAACTTTGAAAAGTCAAACTCTAAGTATAATAGAATATTGGCCTGAATTACAAAATAAACAAATATAGCAAATTTGACTAAAATTGTTGAAATTTTTCACATATTGTATGAGGGATCATCACCTAACTTGTTTGGATTTTTAGATTCGGACTTTGCTGGAGATAAAATGGATAGGAAATCCATAAGCGTTCATTGTATTTTTCATAGGTGATGGAGCTATATCATCTATGTCAAAGAAACAAGCCACTATCTCATTGTCATCTAGTGAGGCCGAGTACAAAGCACTTACACATTGCACAAAGGAGATGGTATGGATCAAGAGGATGATCAAGGATCTTCACTTGCTGGATTTTTCAGAGAGCCCAATCATCTTTTGTGACAACCTATCAGCCCAAAGGTTGGCAACCAATCCTATCTTTCATGCTAGGAACAAGCATATTGAGGTGGCATATATCACTTTGTGAGTGGCAAAGGAGGTGCAGCTTCAACATGTTTCTTCAAAGGAATGTGTAGCTGATATCTTTAGCAAAGCATTGGGAAAAGACTTGTTTATGAATCATATGACTTCACTTGGAGTGTTCTCAAAGTCTATGCTAAAACTAGTTAAAGAGGGAGTGTGAGAAATTTCAACTAGTTTTGCTATTTTGGTCATATTCGTATATTTGGCAATTGAGATCAATTTTCATATTAGACTTAGAGTTTGACTTTTCAAAGTTATATTAGTCTAACATCATTTGAATAAACACATTTTGAAAGTGTGGGAGAGTGTAGTACTCAAGTTTTGGAGATTCAAGTTTGAATGTGGAGACATTTATATGCAGTCCACATTAATGCTAGGGTTTTTTTTATGGAGGGAAACCAAACTCGTTAATGAGTCATGGATCTGCTATATATATTGTACACTCGTGGGAAGACACTCTCTCTCTCTCTCTCTCTCTCTCTCTCTCTCTCTCTCTCTCTCTCTCTCTCTCTCTCTCTCTCTCTCTCTCTCTCTCTCTCTCTCTCTCTCTCTCTCTCTCTCTCTCTCTCTCTCTCTCTCTTCATGCTTATACATGAGTTCTCTTGGGTTCATCTATCCATTGGTGCATTATATTTGTAATATCTTGCAATCTTGTATGTAGAATTCTTATTTTATGCTATTTTCGGATCTACATCACTTTCTACTTTTGGCCTAATCATGCTCTAACATGTGTACTTGCCTATTTTGCCTCTAATGCCAAAAATGGCCTAATCACCTACTTTATTCTCATGCAAGAAAATACAAAGTATCCAAACTAGATTTTGCCAAATTTTCACACATAAAAGCTCAATGCCATGTGGCAAAAACATTTAAAAAAATTTAAAAAGCTAAAATATCTTTAAAAGACTAGAAACAAATTAAATTTTAGTTGTAAAAAAAATCTCACTAAACTTAAAATTTTAGAAATTTCAAAATATAAGAAAAAACCAAATTTTGTTTAAAATTTTAAAAATTAAAATCGAAGACTTCAAAAACAAAATTCAACATTTAAAATTTAAAATTAGAACTTTTGAAATTTTGAAAATATGAAAATATAAAAAATCACTAAATAATAAATAAATAAGTGTTCTTTGAAATCATATTTACTACGAGCACTAGTGTTTGTATTTTAATTCTCATAAAAAAAATAATCGTGTCTTTCACATGCTTTGGTATTTTTTGACACGCATGCTCGTAACAATATATAAATTAAATACTGTTTAGAGCTATATTGTGACAAGTTTTTGTATGTCTATTTTCTAATTAATATTTTTTTTTCCAGAATGGTGAAATGGTATATCATAATTGAGTTTAGTTTGCATATTCATGTTTGATATTTCTTAGTAATTTTGAGAGCCAATAATAGCAAAAGACATTAATAACTTTTAGCTTTTGAAAAAAATAAAATTCATTTATTTAAGACTGCTAAAGTTCCTTGTTTGAAGCATTGAAAACTTAGACTTGACATTTGAATGATCAAAAATTCAATATGAAAAGTATTCTGAATTTTCTTTTTGAATTTATCACAACCAACATGGAATGCATTCTATGAGTTTTTTTTTGAAATGCTACTTCAGACTATGGAAAAACTAGATATTTTTTTCACTTATTTGATTTAAGTGATTTTATTAAAAGTCAATATTTTTTAAGCATGGTGTGTTGTTTCTTTACTCAAAATGCATCACATTCTTTTTTTGTTAAATTTATGTGAAGTTGAAACCAATATTGAAAAAAAAAACAACTTTTTGGACAAAATTTGAAAATTTGCTAAATTGTTACTCTTTTTTAGGATTTTGACTTGTTTCAAAAGATTTTGCATTCTTAGCATTTGTCAAACAAAAACAAAAAAAACACCTCAAGTTGGCACATATATATTCTCTAGAATTTTCTCAAGCTAAATGCTTTTCAATAAACAATTTGCATATATATATAAACAATTTGCTAAATGCTTTTCAAGAATAGAATTTAAATATTAAAAATGATTTGTTTAGAATAGATTTGTATATACAAATCTGAGTATATATATTTTTCATTAATATGGTTGTGATTTAAAAAAACAACACATGTTTGTACACCATTGTCAAAAATGTAGAGTTCCAACCATGCAAGCATTGACACAATTTAAATTTGTCGAAAATCCTTTGAGATCCGTCAGGAAAAAAGAAGCCCTAGTCATTAAATAAAAAAATCCAAGACTCCTCAAAGCCCCACTAAATGTTAGACTAGTGGACGCTCAAAATAGCAAGGTGCATTATACCATCAAAGCCTCGTGTGCTTTACTCATTATGGCAATGTAGGCTTTTTCTACCCATTTTTTAAACTTCTAAAAAACATAATGTGTAGAAACTAAAATGTCAAGATGATTCTACCTTTTCGAGACCGATTATGTTTTTCATATGATTGTTCCATTTCATAATTTGCTATGGAGGAAAGTCGACACAGACAAACTCCACATATGTAATGGATTGTTGGTGACTATTTTGCCTAGTTTTCTAACTCATTAAAAAGCAGAATAGTCACCTGTTTTTTTTTTTTAGATAAAATTTGTGCTGATTCAACTTGTGCGTCAGGCGCAGGCCTATGCCTGCCACTTGGTAGCGTCGGATTGGTTCAATTTTTTTAGTTTTGATTCTACCTGTGATTGGCAGCGTCAGATTGGCCTAAAAAAGGTCCAACAATCCATTACGCAATGGAATGGGCCAGGCACATGCCATTTTGCCCGGTAAAGCTTTCCAAAAAAAATTTATGCGAGGGGAATTCTTTTAGGCGAGGCCTCCCCTAAAAAAATTCTGGAAAGCTTTACCGGGCAGAATGGCCTGTGCCCGGCCCATTCCATAGTACTTAGTGGATATACAAATGCAAGCTGGGCTGAAAATGTAAACACTCTCAATGGAAGTACCCTTATGCCAGGCTCATCATATGGCAAAGTTGAGGAGAAGTGAATTTTTAAATTATCATATTTTTAAACCATAGACAAGGATATGAATTAGTTGACTGTGAAGCTGACTTGAATATTTTCAGTTCCTTTGAATTGCTTAATATTCCTTACACTGAAGCCAGCCACAAAGAAGGATATTAAAGAGATCAGCTGCATATGGATCCTCAGATTTTCCTATGATGATACAAAAAACCAAATCAATTCTCTAGAATCAAGAGACAATTGGATGATTAGGAGGTAGATCCAGAAAGCAACAGAATTTAATATATACATGATATGCAGCATACTGTTGCATTATTGTCCTTGGGTGGCCAATTGATGAAATGGTAATGCAGTCAACTGTCAGATGTAAAAGTAAAGATCTGCCTAGATCCAGCTTGCACCTATGGAAAATTAGATGTCTGTAATCCATAGTTATTGGTTGCCAGGCTTTTCTGAGAAAAAGTTGCTTTTTTAGCTGATTTTGGCTAGAAGATGAAATGCCCACCTCCCATGCAATTCCCTTAGCGAGCTGCAAGAATCAGAGAATAGATGGAGCTTATAATGCAAGCGCCCAACATATCTGCATGAGCGTAGAAAACGAATTTCTCATGAATGGATCTAATTTTGGAAGAGAAAATTAGTGTAATTCTAACCACTGTGATCACTGCCTTCTCTTGCAGCTCGCTCTAAGTCCCTGTAATCAATCAAATTTGTGGCTCCATATTTTTTGGCCTGATCCAGCTCGCAATGATACACGGTGATGTGACTGCTACAGCAGCAGCAGCTGGTGCAATTCAAGCAGGTTCCCATCATGCTTTGGCGATCAGCCAGCCGTGGCATTACCTCCATTCGAGGCTAATCTTGCCGATCATGGCCTGGTAGAGTGGCATCAGGAACAGTATCCCCACCGATCACAGGTGAAGCCGCATGAGTTCGTGATGCTATCAATCCTTGGAAAAGTTCCTCAGCGCGACTCATGCTGCTAGCGCTTTTGCAGCACAGTAATCTCAATAGCCCTGCAATGCGAGCCGACGACTCTGAGTTCCTGGTATTTGGGTGGGAGCTCTTAGGATGGCGTCCACCGTATCTCAAAGTCTGCGGAGACTTCAAAACAGAAAATTGAGGTTGCTGACTGACCTTCGGTAGCATATCACAAATCGAATCAGCTGCTGCTGAATATGGGCGCCTCGAGTAGGTTATCCTAGAGGCGGCATAGCGTTCTGCAGGCTTCCCTTGTTGGTGATTCCCGAGAGAAAGTGTGAGCATGCATTGAGGTCTTCTTAAATTACTCGCTTCATCAAGGTATTTCTCAAGAAACCCCTGCTCGTTATAATTCATGTGTGCCTGATTGCTTTCACTTCTTAGAGATCCGTAGCTTGAGTATTCCGAGGGCGCTCTCAACGAGAGCCTAGGTGAAAGATTAGCCGAGCAGGGAGTCTTGACTATAGAACTATCTGCACGGAATGGACTTTTGTTCAGATAATTCGCAGATTCCATTTCATCTGAAGATTCATTGCAATCCGCAATCGTGCGCCTTTCTGGTTTCCCTGGCGTGACACAGCCGGAGCTTTTCTCAAATCTCACTGCAGGTGTTGCAGCTCCAGCAGGAACTAAAATCTGGCCAAATAGTTTAAGCCGCTTTACCGAGGATCTTCTGGCTTCAAATTGCTCCTTTGAGATCACATCTGCAGCACGCAGCTTCATACAAACTGCACGATGATGATCAAAGCCTGCAAGCTTCATTACAGAACTTGCCACTGAGTTGTAGAGCTGTGCTTTCGATGGAAAAATACGTTAGATCTTCATATAAGTAACTCTTCTTAATCATAGAGGAATGGACTATGACTTGTATCTTACTTTGTTGGTTTGTTCTTGAGCAGTTGATGATGCTGCATGTTCACCGCGTGTGCAGCCATCTCCAAGCGACAACTCTTGTGAAGTCTCACTGATCTCCACCCTTGAGACGTCGCTATCGATAGGAATTATCCCGGACTTTCGAATTAAAGGCTTGAAATGTCTGCGCTTTGGACGAGGTGGTGGAATGTCGATTTTCCTTGTCGAGTTTCCACGCCATTCTTCTTTTTCAACCTGGAACATACCCAATTCAAATCGATCAATCTCTCTCTCTCTCTCTCTCTCTCTCTCTCTCTCTCTCTCTCTCTCTCTCTCTCTCTCTCACACACACACACACACACACACACATTTTGTAGCATCGTGCATGGTCAGATGTACCTTTGAGAAGAACTTTTGGGCATGACTTCTAACTTGCACCACAGTCTTTGTAGCAACATGCTCTACGTCAACATGAACAAAACATGCATATTCAGCTTGAAGATTTTAATATTCATACAAAGCATCTGGTAAAGAATTGATGGAAGCAGAATAAAGTCTCTCATCATGGTGAGACTTTAATGCTAAGCTACCTTCAATACGACGCCAGGCTCTACCATGTAACTTCAATGCCTCAAGGAACTTCTCGTGTTCTTCGTCAGTCCACTTCTCTGGCTGCTTTGTCAATTTGTAAGGCTTCCTTACCTGCCAGTCCACCAAGAGCAGATTGATCAGCAAAGTAACTGATATTCCTGCGTATGATTTGAGTAGCAAGCACACCAAGTACCTAGGTGACGAAAATATCTCCCTGAAAAGGAAAACATTGATGGTGAGCTTACCTTGACGTCTGACTCCATTCCTTCCATAATGTGCTCATGTATTTTTGTTAGTGTGGATATGCTCATCTGATGGGAATTGGGGGATTGAAAATTCCTTATTCACAGCGTATCAGCGATTCATAGCTCCATTGCCTCAAATGGAACATATTCTCAAACTCCCAAGAGTCAATATAGCAATCGATTCTTCATGCTGTTCATTCAACTAATTAACATCCAGCTCACATACATGCCCGGTCAAAAACCTTAATCATCATCATGGCTCTTCTATTCAGTAATCTATGTGCTCTAATTGGGATCCTGCACACTATATACATGTGCAGAAGAGATGACAATGAGATGGAGTGTGATAAAGCTTGCGATCTGTGCTGGATCTTGGTGATGATCCTGGATGTATAGACATAGCTGCGTCGAGAATAAGACAGGAAAGGGAGGAGGAGTATGCAATCGCGACACAAAGAAAGACGAGACCAAATAGCGATATCATCAAAGACAAGAACGAACAACAAAAGAGGAAAAAAAAAACAAAGAGAAGAACATACCATGGGCAGCGGCCATTCTGGCCTCCCGGAAAGAACCTGCCATGGAATTTTGGGGAGCCCTCTAATGGGAACCTGAATTTAAGGGCCATTTTGGATCCTAGCATAATCTACATGCTCCATGGTGCTATGATTTAGAGTGGCTGTTCTTTTGAATAGTAGGGTAGTTTCTACCATTGGAGTCTTCCTCGTTCATGGTAGAAACATCCACTTTCAACTATAAAACCGAGCGGATGCACTTGACATTGGGGGGGGGGAAAAAAAGGGGCCGAATAGAAGATGCACTAGACCTTGCAAAAAAAGGATCTTATGAACAAGAGCCCCTTTGCCTTGTAGATGGGAAAGTGAAATAAAAAAGTCTTGGAATTCAAAAGAATTCTTTAAACAGAAAACAATACTTAAGCTCAAATTCACCTGAAAAGACATCATTTTGTAGAGAATCATCACAATAGCATATTGAAATCAAGCTAAGAAGATGCACTAGGACCCCCAAGAGAAAATATTTTGAGATGGATTCCTTTAAAAGCCACTACCTTTGTTTGATCACTTATCCTCTACCTTGTGGGTCCGAAGGGGGCATTATAGACCAATACACTTTGCTCTTTCATGTATTGCTTTTGTTTGCTTTCTCAGGCAACAAGGCACATGGTGGTGCCCATTCGGTTACAATATGGGCCAACGGAGATGCATAACATTTGTCGCTTGGCACAAGAATTTTCCTTGAGCAAAATTGGAGAGGATATACTTGCATCCCAACAATGATATTTCCAAATGCAACACTCCTCTCTCTTATCTTCTCATAGCTAATTACATACTTTTTGCAACTTTTACAATTCATTTTTGTAGGCTTTGTCAAGCATAATTTCCCTAATGTTAAGTTTGTCCTTAAGCTAATTGCAAAAAATTGCCTACATTGGCAAATCTAGCCATGTAAAATATTGTACATTTTGTCAATATTGTTTGTTGGTTACTTGAATGGCCAAAGTGCCACTTGTACATACACACCTAAAGTAGATTACCACGAGTCAAGAGGAGCGGTTGTGTCCATTTGGTAGTGATTCCTACTTTGTAGAATCTAGACCACGATTTATGATGAGATTACCATGCACCTACCAAGCATGACTCTTGGATCTAGGCTAGGGTTTTCACATTAGGGCAAGAAAGTGGAGTCTACTTCCTTATTACATGCTGGATTTTCACCTAACTTAGCAAAGGAAGTGTGTTTTACTATGTATTCTCATTCTTCATAGTGAGAAGATAGAAACTTTTTGGAGCCTCAAGGAGAAACTCGTGTTTCCTCTCATTGTATGGTGATTACTCTTGATTTCCAATGAAACAAAGCTTTGGCACTTTGTAAACACTGTCTACAGGCCGTACTACAGCCTTATTTCCACTCGTGTGGAGTTGGATTACACTTATTGATCAATGCTTTGATTGTCTCTACTTGTTTTCTTTCAAGCTGCTAAACTAGATCTTGTTTTTTGATGACTAGTTTCTGATAGATTGTTTAACAAGCATACAATCAACCTTGTGGATCATTCAAAGATCCATTTATGGTTCTTAGTACTGTACTTTTCACATGGTATCAGAGCCAAGTACAAGGCTATTGATTAGTGTTTGAATCTAATCCAGTTTTAGTAGGTTTTAGTGCAAAAAGCTAGTATTGGAAGGGCGAGCTGGTATCCAGGTTTTGGTGAGGGAATTTGATCCCAAACTTTTTCAAGATCAAAATCCGTACTATTCACACGTGTGGGCATCTCTGAACCAGCATTTCATAACCCATATTCATTGGATCATAGAAAATTCATCTGGTGTCAGTTTGATGTAATTTTTGGTGCAAATCCTAGAATAAGCTACCAAGATCACTTGCCATTGATTAGTTTTGAATTTGTTTCATGAAAATTAATTAATCTAGGCTGATTTTAGACCTTCTTAAAGTGGAAACCAGGTCTTGAAAGTACATCAAAGTGAATGAGAGAGATAGAGTCAGTTTTTGTCCAAGAATAGCCAAGATTGGCAAGATTTGCTTGAGAGTAGTTCTCATCTCATCTTATCTTCATTCCAGCTTTGTGAGGGAGTGATAGAACTGTGATTACAAGTCCATCTGTTGGATTAGAAGTCAACATTTGAGTGAAACACTGCAATTTAGAAACCTTTGTGAGTTTCAGGTTCAAACAAATCTATATCTTGTGTGTAGAATCTTGCTAGTAAAATGGGATCAGTGGGAGCCTACCTTCTAGAAGCTAGTGAGAGACTAAATTCTACCAATTATGCTATTTGGAAAGTGAGGATGGAGTCACTAATGGTGCTCCAAGATCTTTATGAGTTTCTAATAGATGATGAAGATGAACCTCTAGGTGCACAGGAATTAGTGAGATACAAGAAGAGGTCTAGGCTTGCACTTCACTGTATTAAGATGAATGTAAGCAATGATCTTTTAAGGGAAGTATCATCATGTAAGAGTGCTAAAGAGGCTTGGTAATCTTTAAAATCTATCTATGAGTCTAGTAACACTTCGAGGGTTCTCATGCTTAGGAATCAGATTCTACAAAGCATGAAGAGAAGTGATGAGAGTGCACGGGATTATGTGCTAAGAATCAAGCCTCTCAATAGGGAGTTAGCTTCCATTGGAGAGAAGATTCAAGATAGTGAGCTTGTTCAGATTGTCCTCGTATGTGGTATCATCCAAAAGGATGAATCTTCATAATGTTCTTTATGTTCCTAAGTTAACCAAGACGCCAGTTAATGGATAATAGCCTAGATGTACAATTTAAGCATGGAGTTTGTTCCATCCTTAGAAATGATGAATGTATAGCCAAAGGCCTTAAGCAGGGTAGATTGTTTAAGCCTGATGCTAATGTTGCAGTGGAGAGTGTTAACTTGGCAAAGGTGGAGTTATCAAAGGTGGAAGTGTGGCACAAAAGGTTGGCCATCCCAACTACAAAGCCATGGAATCTATGGTAGCAAAGGAGCTTGCAGTTGGACTCCCCAAGCATTTGTCAAAGTGTGGGAAGATATGTGAAGCATGCAGCCTCTCAAAGGCTCACAAACTACCCTTCTCAAGATCTACATCAAGATCAAACTCTCCTCTTGAACTCATCCATTCGGATGTTCATAGTTTTTCACATGAGTCTAATGGTGGTGCCAAGTACTATGTAATCTTCATTGATGACTATTCTAGATTTTGTTGGATGTACCTCTTGTCTAACAAATCAATGGTGCTTGATTTTTTTGTAAAGTTCAAGACTTTGGTAGAAAATCAACTTAGTACCAAGATTAAGGTATTAAGGAGTGATAATGGAGGTGAACATGTCTCCAATAAGTTGATTGACTTTTGTAGTTCTAATGGCATAAAGAGGGAGTTGTCATGTCCATACACCCCTCAACAAAATGGAGTGAGTGAGAGAAGAAATAGATCTCTTTGTGAGTGTGCTAAGGCCTTAAGGATAGATGCTTCTCTATCCAAACCATTTTGGGGTGAAGCAATAACTTGTGCTAACTATTTGTGCAATAGATTGCCAAACCAAGCCATTGGAGGAATCACACCATTTGAAGCTCTATTTGGAGAGAAGCCCAATCTCAAGGATCTCAAAGTTTTTGGATCCCCTTGCTATGTACACCAATCCTTGGATAAGAGAAGGAAGGATGATGCAACATCCATCAAAGGCATCTTTGTGGGATATGGTGAGAATAGCAAAGGTTATAGAGTCTTCAATCCCATCACTAGCAAGGTGATAGTGAGTAGGGATGTTATTTTTTATGAAGGACATGCTTGTGATTTGGATGATAATGCTACTAATCATCTTGATGCCAAGGATCATGCTAGGATGGAGGAGAAACTTCCAAGTGAAAGAACTTGAGTATCCACCTCAAGATGCAAGAACTCCAAGAACTCCAAGAAGATCTACAAGGGCAAGATCCGAGCCATTGAGGCTCACCTATGATGGTCAAGGTGATCAAAGGGAAGGCTCATCATCTTTCACATCTTACACCTTTCTTACTTCAATGTTAGATGAGCCAACATGACATGAAGATGCTTGTAAGTCTAAAAGTTGGATGGATGCTATGCAAGTAGGGTATGATGCTCTTATTGGTAATCATACTTGGGATCTTGTGGATCTTCCTCAAGGGAAGAAACCTCTTGATTGCAAGTGGGTATTTAGATTGAAGTATAATCAAGATGGATCAATAAGCAAACATAAAGCTAGGCTTTTTGCCAAAGGTTTTTTACAAACCAAAGGCATTGATTATGGTGAGACTTTTGCTCCTGTGGCTAAGCTTGTTACTATCAAGTTGATCATTAGTCTTGCTACAACCTTCAATGGGGAGCTATTCCAACTTGACTTCACAAATGCACTCCTCAATGGTTATTTGGAGGAAGAGATCTACATGAAGCAACCCAAGGGCTTCATCAAGGCAAAGCATGAAGGAAAGGTGTGTTTTTTGAAGAAGAGCCTTTATGGGCTCAAGCAAGCACCTAGAGCATGGTACTCTAGGCTAAACTCTTTTCTCATTTCCATCAATTTTGTAATGAGTGCCTATGATCTATCATTCTATATAAGTTTTCATGATGGCATGATCATTATTCTTGTTTTGTATGTAGATGACATTATCTTGAGTGGTAATGATCTAGATGGAATTAGAGATGTTAAAATTGCTTTAGCAAAAGAGTTTAAGATGGTAGATCTCGTCCTATTAAGCTTCATTCTTGGAATAGAGGTTATTAGAGGATGTGATTTTAGCTTCATTTGTCAATCTAAATATGCTACATCCATCCTAGATAGATTTGGAATGAAGAATTGTAAAGGCATTGAGACACCAATGGAGCAACATGTAAAAGCATCTATTGGTTGTGATGAAGCATCCTTTGAGGACATCACATTATATAGAAGGCTTATTGGTTCCTTGATCTATTTAACTATAACTAGACCTGATCTTAGTTATAGTGTTGGAAAGTTAAGCCAATTCATGCAAAGTCCTCTAGTTTCACATTGGAAGATGGCCAAAAGAGTTCTTAGATACATTTCATCCACTAAGAATTTTGGCATTTTGTATAGAGGAACTAATCTTGGCTTAAGAGCCTATAGTGACTCGGATTTTGCAGGTGACAAAGTGGATAGAAGATCAAGAAGTGCCTTTACCACCTTTCTATGTGATGGAGTAGTATCATGGCTTTCCAAAAAGAAAGATACCATCCCCCTATCTTCCACAGAATCCGAATACAAGGCCTTGACATCAACATGCAAGGAGGTCTTGTGGCTCAAAAGGCTATTGGTGGAGCTTCATGTCATGGAGGAGGAGATCCCTATCATCTATTGTGACAACCAGTCAGCCCAATTACTTGCAACTAATCCTCCATGAAAGGAGCAAACACATTGAAATTGCTCATCATTTCATGAGGGAAAAAGTGCAAGCTAAAGAGATCAAGCTCCAACACGTGCCATCATCAAGTTGCATGGCTGATTTGTTTACTAAATCTTTACCTAAAGATTTTGTCAAGCTTAGATCTTCAATTGGAGTTATTGATAAAAGCATTGTGATCTCCAAGGCTAGATTTGAGGAGGAGTGTGAAAAATTGCCTACATTGGCAAATCTAGCCATGTAGAATATTGTACATTTAGTCAATATTGTTTGTTGGTTACTTGAATGGCCAAAGTGCCACTTGTACATACACACCTAAAGTAGGTTACCATGAGTCAAGAGGAGTGGTCATGTCCATTTGGTAGTGATTCCTACTTTGTAGGATCTAGACCATGATTTATGATGAGATTTGTACCTACCATGCACCTACCAAGCATGACTCTTGGATCTAGGCTAGGGTTTTCACATTAGGGCAAGAAAGTGGAGTCTACTTCCTTATTACTTGCTGGATTTTCACCTAACTTAGCAAAGGAAGTGTGTTTTACTATGTATTCCCATTCTCCATAATGAGAAGATAGAAACTTTTTGGAGCCTCAAGGAGAAACTCGTGTTTTCTCTCACTGTATGGTGATTACTCTTGATTTCCAATGAAACCCAGCTTTGGCACTTTGTAAACATTGTCTACAGGCCGTACTACAGCCTTATTTCCACACGTGTGGAGTTGGATTACACTTATTGATCAATGCTTTGATTGTCTCTACTTGTTTTCTATCAAGCTGCTAAACTAGATCTTGTTTTCTGATGACTAGTTTCCGACCTTAAAAATAATGAAAATTTAGACCAAATTTATGAGTAACATTCACCTACTCCAACTTGGAGCGCATGTTGTTCATAAATAATAAATTTTTTTATTAAGTGTGTGTAGAATCAAGTTGGCACATTTTCATGGATTCTAAATCAATAAAATAATTCTAAAGCTAATCAAACATGGTGCCTTCATGTGTAGCTTGAATATTCGCTTTCACTCCACTTGGTATATTCTAAAAACTTGATATGCATATCTTGCAAATTCACGCCTTTATAGATCCTATTTAGGGACCATATTCCACTAAACTATTCAACCCAAAGGTCTCAAACTTCAAACCATAGAAAACACAACCTTTTTCACCTCCAAGCTTGCAAGAATGCACTTGCATATTGTCAACCCCATAGCCATGGTTTTCGTACCACCATAGCCCACCTCACAAGAAGATGCCTCACATGGTTATGAAGGTCCTTTGAGAGTTGTCATCAACTCAAGGTCCAATTAATTATTTTGTTTCATGGCCAGCTATTCACTTGTATATTAAGAGGTTTGCGACATTAATACACATTTTCTACTTTGTGTTTGATTCGATGGGGAACATGAGCTAACCCCTTATCAATGTCACTTCCGTTTTGGCACTTCGAAGGCCAAAATTGATGATGTTTATAAACTTTGAAGATTAAATTTTGTTTATAATGCCCTAATGTCTAGAGAATAAATATCAGAGTACAACACTAATGAATATTTTCTTCCTCTTTGATGGATTAAAGATTTATCCTAAGTATTAATTCTTGTTAGTAGCATGTCTCTTTTATCATTACTTTTTTAATCTCATTTGAAACTTTCAAACCTTCAAATATTTTTAAGAAGATTAGTTGGTTCACTTTCACATAATCATATTATCAATATAAACAAAAAAACGCTTCAAGTAGCTCTACGAATAGCTCTAAATGAACAACTCTACAAATACAAGGAAGATTGAGTTTTAGTGATAAAAATTGCACATAAGTGATGATGTCTTTTTCTTCTCAAGAGAATGTAATATCATAGATTTATGAAATTGAACCAAATGTCTCAGTGAAGAGACCCTCTCACTTTGTTTGAAAGGCCTATGATGGAACATATAGATAGGTAGTAACAACTTGGTTCTAACAAATGAACCCCCTTTGATATATGTAATTCATTTCAAGCATGCTTACAATCTTTTTCCTCTTTATGCTCTCATTTTTATATCACTTATGCTCAATCTACAAGCTACATAAAGCTCTACTTCGACTATAATGCCCCCATTGAACAACAAACATTGTCCATTATTTTAAACTATAAATGATTGGTGTCAACCTTGTTGATACTATCCACACTTTGTACATAGTATAAATTGCATTTTCCACGTGCCTTTAAGAAAGTAAAAACTAGGCTAGGAACTTGCAGACATCATACTCAAGACTTGTGCTTATTTTTTTGGCATTAAAATATTGTGTACCTTTAAAATTCGAGATCCTTGACATTTTCTAGTAAATTTGTTATAGAATGGAACACAAATTTTAAAGATGAGAGTCATGACACTTTTTCTTGAAGCTTTATGTTCTTCCTACTTTTCTACTTTCTCTCTTGAGGGTGACTCTAACCTTTTGACCAAATGTGCCATGGGCCACTTCTCTTCATTTTCTTCTTTTCACACTTGTGTTTAGTAGCCAGTACATTTCCTATCTCATTCATTAAAGATCTAAAAACTATTTGATGCACATAATTTGGGTAGTTGATAGAATCTTTCATCTTGTAGAGTTTTGAGGTTAGAATCATCTTTCGCACATTGTTGCCAACACAAGTTTTGGTCTTTGAGTTAGCACGTGGAATGTTATCTCTCTTTGGCACATGCAAACACATTTAAATTAAACAGCATAACTAATTGAGACTTGATACTCCCACCAAACAAAATGAAAATATTCTCAAATATCAATTTGTTAAAGACTATCTTTGAATTCTACAAAATTTATCCGTGAGATGTGGCTTGTTGGTTGATGTTCCTTAGGTCACCTATAGGTTCAAAGTTAGATTCCATTCAATAGACATGGACAATGTCATCAAAGATAAGTCAATTTTGGCAATAATCCATTCAAACTACTTTTGGGCACTAACATTCAATGTCGATTTCTAAGAGGACAATTTGTTCGAGGACAAAACAATGTTTCAAAAGCCACCAACATTTCACCTCCACAAGAAAATTCCATCAACTAAAAATCAAGACATATCTTGGACGTATGCCTCTAAACAAAAATACTTCAAAAGAGCCAAATCATTAAGGAGCCTTGTCAACATGCATGTAATAATGGAATCAACCCCTTACCAGCATTGTAGACTCAAAGGAAGATACCCACAAGGCACTACGACCATGAGATATTTATTTTTTCCTTGAACTATAAGATATTCCAATCATGGGGACACATTTGAAGATGCTAATGATTTGACACATTTAGTCTAACTTTGAAAAGTATGTACATACTTTGGAAAATAAACGCAAAAACATCATATGCAATGAACGAAAAGTGTTCATGCGCAGCGGAATGAGCTATATTACTCTTTCTCTAAGCATTACTATGCCTATCAGAAATGAACAGTTGACTAGTAATTCTATAATCAAGTTTTGAAATCAGACCTTCCACCACCCTAAGTTGGGAAAAGGGTGTTCATGAGGCATTGGACACCCAAACTCAAATCCTGGTATGTACATTAAGAGGGATAACCAGGAGTCCACATGCTCTAAAATTTGCTAGCTTTGTGCCACGTATCATGGGTATGCCTAAGTATGTAGTTGTAAAATGTGCAATTATTAATGCATTGCATTTCAAGATATAAAGAAAAGACTTCTACCCCTCGTCATGACATTGTAAATCCATAGATAGGCCTAGCCACAAAGAAATGTGCATCCACTAGGGCAATAGTCCCCAATTTTAGTTGCTTGATTGTCTTGGATGTCAATTGTAGAATTTACAATCATTTTCATATGTTTTCTAGACACTTTTATTACTTTTTCATTTTTGCATTTTGCAGATATTTTTGTATAGTACTCCAAAGGAACAAAAAGTTAAATACGACATGTACTGCATGTATACAAATAGGAATCAAATCCTTTAGTCTATAGCAGCGTATTTTATTTTACTACATAAAATAAGTAGATTATCACACGCTAGGCCATTGTTTTTTGGTTGAGACATAGCAATAGAGCAAGCTTGGCAAATAAGATTTCATATAATGAATATTTCTTTCATATGGGGTAAATAATCAAAATGAAAGTTGGGCATTAAAGTTTTTGGTTTTGAATGCCAAATATCAGAACTTTCAATCATAAAACTAAAATTTTTGCCAAATAGTGTACAATAGACTAAATAAAGATTTAGTAAATCCCTTTGACATGAAATTAATTAAAAAAAATTATGTTGATGGGAAAATCCTTGTAGATTTTTTTATAGGCATTGAACATGTAGAAGAAGACAAAAAAACTCTACGAGTCCATGGAGATCAAGTTAAGAATCACATCGTTTTTTCTACCTCTTGTAGTAAAACAAAACAATGTTGTCATGTTGAGATGTCTTTAGTCAAGAACCTTGATGACAAGTATTCATAAATGTTTGCTCAATGAGATTAGAGAACATGCAAATCTACTACATGCCATTAGAAAAGTTAAGATTCCTCTTCACATATCTATATCAAAAAATCAAGCCATCATAAAAGGATTTAGGATTCTTTTTCCTATATTTCACATAAATGTACCCTACATTGATCCTAAAATTCTCTGTCTTTTCAAAGTGCGTAGATATCGTCCTTTACTAGCTAATGATTTCATTATGCCATTTCTTTATAGAACCTTTGTCGAATAAGTTATAGTTGACAAGATTCCATTGCTAGGATATGTTTCGTAACAACACTCTATCCTTGGCTAGGCAAGCAAAGAAGCTACCATCACCATGGAGTTCAACAAGTTTGTTATGTAATTTCATTTGAAATTATGCTTGCTTCATAGTTTTGTCCAAGTTGCTTATGTAAGTTTACAATGTCTAATTACATACAATTTCATTTTTCCTCGAAGAAAACTGATTACATACAATTTTGAAAGGATAGCTCTTCAGAAGAACTACTATGTGAAAAAATTTATAGGAAACTCTTGTAGTACTATAAATAAATTAAAAATGGCTCCATACAACATACACGATATTGTACTCCAGTAGCAAGTGGTGAGTTGCTTAGGATTTCCTTTCCAGGGAGTTGAACTTTAATCCACGACACAAATGAGGACATAAAAGAGAAAATAACAAACAAAGCAAAACAAAACATGCCAAACTCTTTAACAAACCTACAACAATCAATAGGAAGCCTAGTACAACTAGCATGCATGAACAAGATGTTACAACTCACATGAGTACATGAGAAAGCAAATTTACAAAACTAAGAGACAATTACATGTGAATGATGACAACTCTTTATAGGACTATTGATATGTATGAAATCTTATATGTTTTTAGTGAGAGATAAAAAATATATTTTGCACATAGAAGGCTTGAAAACTTGCGTGTGTTTGACATGATCTGATTTTTTAACATGCACCTTTTGGGCAAAAGATGTGTGTAATTTATACGTGTACCTTTCGACAACCATAAGGAAATGTAATAAAAATTGTTTTTTGTTTTTTTTCCCACATATTATGCTACAGGAACCATAACCATTTCTTTCATTAAAAAGTCAAAAATGATGTTATGTGGTTCAAGAGTCTTAAATATCCCTTCTTTTATTTGGCATTTTCATGTAACACATAGATTACATCTTTATGGAACTTGATGGTATATCATTTAAAGTTGGACATTTTGTTGCAATTTTTCTTTGTTACTTTTTCATTAATTTTTTTTTTTTTTGGGGGGGGGGGTTTGTTGTCATGTACTCTTAGTACATCAGTGCTTATCGACGTATCAGAATATCCAATGTAAGCTTTGTAGGTCCAAAAGGAGCTATTAATAACAAGGCGATTCCCTCTTTAGGCCTTCCAAAGTATTTAATAATTATAATAGGCCAATAAGGGCCCAATGTAAATTTAATAAGGCTTATCAAAGGCTAACAATCCCTCAAGATAGTTATGTTAAGTTAAGTTGGGCTTTGCCTATAAATAGACAAGAGACATCAATTTTGGAATCTTTGGCTCATTTGCAAGTGAGAGCTCTAAGCTTTCTCTTGTGAATGTGACCCATGGGAATAGAGCTTGCTAGGTCTCATGTGCCCTATCCACATGAATCCATGCTCTACTCCATTCCTTGTAATCATTTTTCCATACTTAATGTAATTCCACGGAGAGATTCTTTTTCTAGTTTTCTTTGCTTATGCGATAACGGTTTGTACTTCTCTTGCTATTAGCTTTACTTTTTATTGTAATGGCTATTAGTTTGGATTAGGCACGTGGCAGGGGTTAACAATACTGACAAAACATAATTGACTATGAACCATTACATATTCAAAATCAGAATATACTGATACTATTTGGCATTGGTTCCTAACCAATCATGTCATTATTTTGCAGTTGAGGCAAGTTCCAAATCTTTTTAGTATAACGAGCAAAGGGAGAAATATAAAAAAATTATAGGGCAAAAACCCATAGTCAATATATTAACTTTTTGTTGAACTCTCTGTGACTAACCCATCAAAATTTTGTTCTTCCAAATTTTCTTTGGATTATGAATATAACCCCTGCACATGCCATGTACTCTCTTTTTTATGGAAACATACAAACTACCTTTTAACTATTGAGAAGGACACAACTACTTAAGTCCACTTACAATATATAAAAGTCATAACTTAAGCGTGTATTTCATGTCTTATCAAAACTCAATATTGGTGGTTCAAAAGAATCGGTCATGCACTCTCTATTTTTTTAATCTAACAGAGTTTTAACCTTGCCATTGGACCATCCAATCATGTCAAAATAGACGAAGAATATAGAAACATTCCATTCTATTTCTTAAAGTAAAGCAAAAAGTTTTTGCAATAGAAATTACATTGGAGTAATGGGGTACTTATGCATATACACAACAACACAAACTGGTGGTTTTCAACATATTTTGTGACATAAAATCACGTAAAAAATTTTGTCACATGTTGGAGGATCTATTGGAAACCATGTTGGAAAATCTCTCGGAAAGGTTCCATTAGAATTCGACGCATCGGAATCCAGCATATCTTGGTTTTTGATCAAAAGATGATGTCCATACATAACTATTGCAAAAGTGATCAGAATGTAGGAATCGGATGGATTTTTATCAGTGTTGGATTCCGTCATTGCCTGTGGTTTATTGACGAACACAGATGTTTTTAAAACCTGTTGAAAACTTTTGACATAGCTCTGACAAAATTTTTAGATTCCCAAATGTCGAAATTCGATGGATTTTTATCAGTGTCGACTTCCAACCAGTCCTGCAGTTTACCGATGGATAGAGAGTGTTACGTCTATGTCCTATAGGAAGGATTCAGAATATCCTTGACATGGATAGTTGGTACTCCAGTATACAAGATTATTAGTTATGCCACATCATTCCGGACTAGGGCTAGTAATGTAATTAATAATCTTGTGAGGGCCCAGGTGCTCTAATTGGACCTATGGAGATAGTCCATGGTGATTGACAACTTTTTGTATAAGAATAGGAGAGCAAGTTGCTTTTGCATGGTCTTGGAGTATCCTAGAGAGAATATTTCTCATATTTTGATAGAAACTCGCCCATCTCCTCATTCATTTTTCTGATTTCAAGAGCTAGGATCCTCTCCTCTCTTGAACTCAATTATCGTGGCTTGGGGGTGAAACAGTTAGGGACTTGACTTTCCGTTTCTTGTTGGTTGGGTGGTTTGCTCCACAGGTGTCCTTTTGGTCACAAGATCTTGATAGATCTTCACTTGGCGATCATTATTGTGGTATCATAGCAAAGCTTGCATCAATTATAAGGTGGAGTCGAGATTTTTGCTTTTTGCAACGTTTTGGTGGAATCTCCTTGCTTTTTACTTCCAAGTCGTTATCATGGTATCATAGCAAGGCTTGCATCAATGATAAGGTTGCTTTTTGCAGCTTTTTGATAGGATCTCCTTGCTTTTTACTTCCAAGTTGTGGAATTGGCCTCCAAGTAAGTGGCTTCTCTAATTTTGATTTACTTGCAGCCTAAAGATCATTATTATGGAGATTTTTCATAGAAAATGATGGAAATTTATGGATTTTTGATGTTTTGTTTTTTTAGCAGTTTTTGAGCTAGTATTCAACGTTTTAGCTTGAATTTGTCAAAGCTATTGTGTATGAACATTTTTCAGGTTACTTGATGTTTTATAGTCATTATGACAGTAGTTAATGATTGCATGCCGGTACTATTGGAGTCTAGAAAGTGATTTTTAGTGAAAATTAGGCAATTTTGAGCTAGAAATGGGCTATATGAACCAATATTAGATGGAATCAGAACATTTAGTGCTTACATGCAGCCAAATTACAATATATCAGGTCTGATTGCACTTTCACGTGGATTGAATCCACAAGTTTAGGCCAAAAAAGTCAAAAAAAAAAAAAAAAAAAAAAAGGGACAAAAAACAAGGCCTTTTTAAACTATTTCGAGAGTTTTTCCCTATATCCTTGAATAAAACTTTGCATGCACATTATCAGAGGTGTAATGAAGCTTTCCAGGGGCTGTCTCAAATAATGGTTGTATCAGACACTATTAAGGGTCTCAAAAAGTCAAAAATTAGTAGCCTTTTGGTGTTTTTTTTAGCATGAATAACTCTTGATATGGGATCTAAAACCTCTAAACCTTCATACAAGCTGAAAGATATGATGGATTGCCTCTGATTTGAGCCCTCATGCACCCAATTTGGTGGTGAGAGGCTTAGCCACCGTTATCTTGAAATTTTGCTTGTTGGCCCCCTCCATAGAAGCAATTTTTGCTTGATCTGAGCCTCTGCTTGGTTGCTGGACCTATTAGAAGCTTCTATGCCTCTCTAATGAACCTTAGAAGAGTGCTTGTAACGTCTGATTAATGGTATGTAGGGCTGAGATAGGATTTTTGTGAAATTCTCCTTGTAGAAGTGTGCCCTCCTACTGGTTTTTGTGGTTGTCACAGCTTGCATGTGTGAGATTCAGATGGTAGGTTGACATGGAAACCATCTTGATAACCCACTCTCCCTCTGTACTGTGCTCTACAACGACCAAATCGGAGTCCTGTAGCAAAAGTTATGGCCATCGGAAGTTCGGCAATTTATAGAGAAAAATTTGAAAATTTTCCGAAATGCTTTGATTGCATGCATGCATGTGTAGCGCAGTAGAGTGCATTCTCAATGTTGGAAATGTTTCTTTGAATCAGTATACATGGTACTGAGTGTTACAGTAGGTTACTCAGTGAAATTTCATGCATGAGTACAACTTTTCAAAAAAAAAAACTAGTTAAAAGTTGATTTCCCAATTAGTAGGCAATTTATGTAAAATTTCAATTTTTTGAATAAATCATTGCATGTCATGACTGATGCATGCTGGATGTTTTGGAATCAGTTCAAAATGAGATGAAAACTGTGGAACTGACAAGTCGATGTTAGAAATCGATTCACAGTTTTGGTCCATATCAAACAGAGTTCAAATATCCTAGCAATGTAACTTTTTTAAAGTCCTATTAAAAGTTTGAAATTGTTTCGAACCTATCATTGATTGTTTGAATGGAATAAGCTTAATGAAGTGAAAGACCTTGCTGAGATGAAATCAACCAGTAATAATGTCTAGTATTTTTCCACTTTTAGTTGAAGATTTTAAATCTGTCGATTAATTTAAGCCAGTTTTTCGTTTCAGGGAATCAATAATGGCCGACGATAATGCAGGTCTAGAAGGAACAATACCCATGCCGACCTATTTACATATTGGCTAGCAATTAACTCAAGCACTTAATGAGACGAACAATTGGAACAATCTGAGGGATCAGCAAATGGAAGTATTGTTGAATCAAGTAAAGACTTTGTCTTTACCAAATTTGGGCTTTCAGCCAGAACCTTATTTAGGGGAGAAGAAATAGAAGAAGCCAGAGGTGGTGGATGACTGGTTAACCAAGTGGACTAGTTAAATCAATTTCCATGAAATTTTGGAAGAGAAAAAGATCGAGAGCATGGTTCTATTCTTCCGAGAAAAGGCAACTTCTAATTTAGCCCAGATTTTTGTGAAAAGATTATTTAGGCTTTACATTTTGCGAAGTGATATTGTTAGTGATAGAGATCCTAAGGTTACAGATCACTTTTGGTTAGTTGTATACCATAAGCTAGAAACCTCACTTACTTTTAGTTCTACTAATAAGCTTGAATCAGATGGCCAGACGGAAAGAACCAATTAGACTATGGAAAATATGTTGAGAAAGAGAAAAAGATCAAGAGCGTGGTTAGGTTCTTTCGAGGACAGGCAGCTTCTGATTTAGCCCAGATCTTTGTGAAAAGATTATTCAGGCTTTATGGATTGCCAAGTGATACTGTTGGTGATAGAGATCCTAAGTTTACAGGTCACTTTTGGTCAATGGTATTCCATAAGCTAGAAACCTTGCTTACTTTTAGTTGTACTAATCATCTTGAGTCAGATGGTCAGACGGAAAGAACCAAATAGACTATGGAGGATATGTTGACTTATGTTTCTCACATGCAGACTCAGTATGAAGATGACATTCCTTTAATTGAGTCTATTTATATAAGGATCACCAAATGAAGATCTGACTAGATCATGTTGCAAAACAACCAAAAGGACACCTGTGGAGCAAAACCACCCATCCAAACCTAGATCCCTCCTGAAGTTTTCTCCTGGACCTAGCCCCCAAGCCATAGTAAAGAACCTAAGAGAGAGGAGGAGAGACAGGCTCAATTTCTTACCAATCAGCCTACAACAGATCTTAGCGTACAAACCAAGATTAGGCTAACTCATACAAACATCTTTGGACATAGTGTTAAGATTAAAACTTTATTCCACTAATCCAATCCATATCAAAATGGTACTTAGTTACAATCAGTAAATCTTAAAAAAATCTTTACCACTACTTCCCAATTAATGAATATCTCATAGCTCAATAACCCCAAAACTCCTCTAGTTCCAAATTACACAAAATAATCACTTAGAGAGTTTGTCAATTTCAAACTGGATGGTTCTACCATTGCACACATACAAGATTTTTTTTTTAAAATCAATGCAACTGTTGATTCCTTGAAAGATTGCTCTAATAGCACTATAAGGATCACCAAATTCAGAGAAGCCACTTACTTGGAGGTCAATTCCACCACTTAGAAGTAGCATGCAAGGAGAAATCCACAAAAACTGAGAAAATACAAGAAGTAGCTCCACCTTCTTATTGATTCAAATCCATAGCTCTGATACCACTATAAGGATCACCAAATGAAGATCTGACTAGATCTTATTTCAAAACAACCAAAAGGACACCTGTGGAGCAGAACCACCCATCCAAACCTAGATCCCTCCTGGAGTTTCCTTCTGGACCTAGCCCCTAAGCCATAGTGAAGAACCTAAGAGAGAGGAGGAGAGACAGGCTCAAGAAACTGAATTTTCAATAGGAGGATGGGCCAGTTTCCAATGGACATATTCTCCTCATGAGAAAGAGGATATTCTCCTAGGATCCCCATGCAACCTATATTGAGTTACTAACCTCCTATTCTTGCATTGAAGCAGTCATTCACTATGCATGTGCTCCTATGTCCAACTATAGGTCTGGGCTCTCATATGATTATAAATTACCTTACAGGCCAAGCCCGGAATGATGAGGCATAACCAATAACCATATACACCTGGAGTGACCGGCTACCCATGTTAGAAATTATTCTGTTTCCCTTATACATGATATGGACGTAACAGGTTACAATATTAAAAAACATTCTACTACAGGTTATAGTCCGTTTATGCTAATGTGCGGTTTTCAACCTAGATCTCCAATAAATGTATAGACGAAGTGTGTTAAGATCCAAAAAGTTGCAGATTTCCTGCATGATATGCAAGTGGCACATGATAGTATTTGTAGTGTTCTAGATAGAGCTAAGCATTATGCGGATCTTAATCGAATCTTTTGGAATTCTAAGATATACCCAGTCATCTTCCAAAAGATTTTAAGACTATGCGTACAAAAAAACATTATAAGTTGTTTACCAGATATTGTGGACCGTTTTGGATTACAAAGAAAACTGGTTCTTTAGCTTATGAACTTGATTTTTCGGAAAATTCCACTGCTCACCTAATGTTTCATGTAAGCTGGTTAAAATCAAGTTTACATGAAGGTGATACAGTTGGATCTGATAAAGATCTTACCCATTTGGAAGATTTATCACTTAGTGTACCTTTGGAATCAAAAAGAGTACTCAAAACTAGATATAAACAATTGAGAAATTGTTCTATCTCTGAGTGCTTGATTAGGTGGAAGGGTTGGATTGAGGATGATGATTCATGGGAAAGAGTTGAAAGCATAAAGAAGAACTTTCCTAGTTTCCACTTCTGCGGACAAAAGTAGTTTAAGGGAGAAAGAATGTTATGTCCATGTCCTACATGAAGGATTTGAAATAGTCCTTGACATGGATAGCCGGTACTGCAATGTACGAGATTATTAGATATGCCACATCATTCTGGACTAGTCCAGTAAAGTAATTAATAATTTGTGAGGGACCGGGTGCTCTAATTAGACCTATGGAGCTAGTGCATGGTGTCTATATCCTTGGTAGGAACTCGCCCATCTCCTCATTCATTTTCCTAATTTCAGGAGCTAGGATCATCTCCTCTCTTGTAGTCAGTCACCATGGCTCGAGCGTGAAGTGGTTAGGGACTTGACTTGTCATTTTCTGTTGGTTGAGTGGTTTTTCTCCACAAGTCTCTTTTTGGTTGCATGAAACATGATCTTGATAGATCTTCAATTGGCAATCGTTATAGAGAGCATTTTAGCCATCAAAAAATCTCAACATCCCTCCAACAGTCTTTTGAGGATTTTAAACTCTGTCAAAATCCATCAAATTTTAAATGTGTCAAATTCTGACATCCCAAACTACAGTAAAAAAATATCACAACTAGAAAACTCTATAGTTATCCACGCGGAATATCCACACGACCCGCGACACTTAGTCAATTTTCTGAAATTTATATTCGCGTAGAACATCCACGCATGGATTATCCATGCCAAACTAATTTTTGAAACTTCTGCAGCAATGCTTGAAGGACACTATTTAGCCTCATGAAGATCAAGATTGCATTTGATATCAAGATTAGATCCATCGGATAAATTTCATAGTATGTGGACTAGTCAAGCTAGAATGCTTAATCTTGATAATCAACACTTTGCTCATCTTAAGATCTTGATCTCTATGATCTTTGTGATCTTTACAAGGCATGGAAGCCTCTGATTTTCATCATGATGCAACCATCTTCATGCAAATGGTACTTTCAAGTCAAAGTGTAGTGGTCTATTTCCTATCCTATCCTCAATCCAAAGATCCAAGATCCAATTAGCACACAAGCATCAAGGAGATGAGGTTAGTTATCACGCGGAGGTTCGTTCCCATGAGAGCAATAGCATCATCCAAAATCCAGCATGTGCATACAATCCACATCTAACACTAAGATCCATTAACACTAAGCGTTAACCCTACATCCATTAACACTAAATCCACAATAATAGAAACTTATTCTTCTCTCTCCTTTTGTCTCTCACAAAAAGCATAAGAATGATCAATCCCAATAAGCATCAAATCCAACACGAAGAAAGCATGAGAGGTGGAGGAAAAGAGATAGAGATCAAGGACATTCCTGATCCATTCCATAAAAGGCCCAATCTGCTTGTATTGAAATGAAGAGAGAACATGTACAATGATTTGAAATTGTCACTTATAGTGGATTAAGGAGATGGTCGCCCCAAATCATTTAAAAAGTGGAGGGAACCCATTCATTAATTGGAGGCCCCAATTTGAAAATGAATTTTGGTGGGAGCCCCTATTTTATTCACTAGCTTAATTTTTAGGCTCTGCAACATTAAAAGTCCCGCAAAAAGGCCTAAAGTCCTTTTATTGACTTTCTAATTAATCAAATGTCTATGTGATCATCGGGTTGGACTTACACATGTAAGAGGGTGCCAAATCCCTCTCACTTATTAAACACAAAGATCATCATCAAGCATGGAGGAAGCACATGGATCAAGTTATTTGAGCTTGATAGGATCTCACACGTGTGGAGTCTGTTCCCACGTGTGAAAGAATATACATAAGTCATTTGTATTAAGTTAGATTGGTTTTAGCTTGATCTACACTAGTGTGAAATTGACCTTTGAGTAGAATCTTGAAAATGGTCAAATCAAACTTTTTGTAAATAGATTGGACTTCCATGTGAATGAGTTATTACTCACACATGTCAAGATACCATTCACATGTGTGGATAAGCTTCTAGACGATAAGATAGGAAGATTCCATTAGATCCTATTTTATAGGAGATATTCCTATAGATGTGGAAGACTAGCTTTTTGTTTTTCACACGTGTGGAGCATGTTCCCACGTGTGTAAAAGAAGTCAAAATAGTTTATAATGTTGACTTTAGGGGTGTCATAAGGTTTTATGGTCAAGCATCTAGGTGTCATAAGTGGATAGGGCCAATTTGGCCTTTGTTGGTAAAAAGTCAAGTACACTTGGTTTTAGTTAATTTGACCAAAAGTCAAAGATGAAAAACTCGAGCTAGTTAGGTTGCTTACACATGTCTGCTTTGGTGTCTTGAGTGATGCTCCCTATGTGGTGGCAAAAGTCAAAGGGTCCAATCATAAGAGAGAGATTTGATGTAAGGGTCCGATCAAAAGTAAGGGATGATGAATCACTCATCCAATAGGAATAAAGAGGCTATGATTAAGGGGTCCAATAGGAAGCAAACTGGAATCACCACAAGTTCTATACGTACTCTTGTTTTCTATCATTATTAGAAGTGACTTTTTGAGTCAATTTGGAGATCTCTCAATTTTGTGTGTATTTCCTTCTCTCTCTACCAAAGAGCAAAATTGGTCTATTCTCTATCTATCCGAGGAGAGGAGCTTCTTTTAACTTAGTTTTTTCATGAAGCTTTTCCACACGTGTGAAACACTTTGGTCATGAATGTATGCATGTAGATTTGTCTCTTTGCCTTAGAATTTAACGTTGGTCTTGGTTAATCTAAAGTGGAGATCAATTCACACATCATGTGAATTTTCACATGGTATAAGAGCCTACCTAAGTGTTTGATGCATCTATCATCCATAGTTTCAAAATTCTCATGACTATCAAATCTCAACCAAAGGGTTTTTTATCGAATCTCAACCGAAGCTTTTGAGTCAGCTCTCAACTGGAGCGTTCACATCCACTCTCAACCGGAGCATTTTAGTGAGATCTCAACCGAAGCCCTTGCACTAATCTCGACCAAAGGAGTTGCTCACCATCTCAACCGAACCAAATCCACACCAGAGCACATAACTTTCGATCAACACCTCTGATTGCCATTTTGACCAAACCACCATTTTCTCCCAGCCTTAGAGTCTACAAAAAAAAAAAAAAAAAGCATGAACACCAAAAAATTTCAAAAAATAAAACTCATACCAATAGAAAGCACTTTTCATACTGAGTCTCCCCCTTCACTTCCTTAAACACCCTAAAATATCCAAAAACACCAGAAACACATACCTAACACAGAAAAGACACAACAGTACCCAATGGACCAACATATAGATCCCAAACTCCCAGAAGATTATCCATACGAGATCAGGTCCCCTGTAGCTAAACAAATCAGACGTCATAAGTTCTACCGAATGCGGGCCCAAATACATGGATCATCTGCAAACCCATTCGAGGAACAACAACTTGATATGGCCGAGTCTTCACGAGCACAAGCCCATTTTTATGGTGCTAAACTTGTGAAAAATACAAAAATAAACTTGGTAGAAGCCAAAAATCTTGTATATAGGATAGACACATGTGAGTGGAGCCTATTCCCATGTGTGAAACTAGTGTACTTTTCATGTACCCATAATCATATATGTTGTACATATGATTTAATTCAAGTTCTAGCGGCTAAAATGGTCAAAACTAGTTTTCTAGAGATATGACACATGGAACCAATCTAATGATTGCATGAGCCAAATATTTTGAATAGGTGTCACATCCCATGTGTAGAGGACAGCTCACACGTGTGGAAATAGCTGAAGTAGGCGAGTTTTTGCTTCTAGAAGATCTCCATATAGTAGAAAATAGACCAAAAATGACCAAAATGGAAAGTTTTGATCCAAGTGTCAAGATGATGGTGACAAGGCATCCTCACACGTGTGAGATCTGATGCATGATCAGTACCTCGAGCTCCAAGAAGTGTATATATAGAGGCTTACTTGGCCATAATCAATGTGAGACACCAATCTTGGTTTTGGAAGCAATTTTGAGTGATTCTCTCCATTTGTCTACATTTGTTTTGAGGTTCTATCAATGTGTACTTGATTCTTAGGTTGGAGTCCGTACTCGGACAGTGTTTCACACGTGTGAAACCAGAAAGTACACCTACCTTCAATTAATGATTGTTCTTGTTAGGATTTTGTGTCTAGAATTGATCTAGATTGATCTTAATCTCAAGTAAATTGATAGATCAAGTAATCTGACAACCAATCCCTCTTGAGAATCAGATTAGGATCCACTCTTGGTCTTTTTGTACTTTTTGCATATCGTATCAGAGCCAAGTACAAGAGGTTTTGTTGAAATTGATAGGGTTAATCCAAATCAAAGCCAAAATTAGCAGGTTTTAGAAAACTAGTCAAATTTTGTGTAGCGAGTCGGATTTGATATCTATCCTCAAAATTTTTGGTCCAGATCTTGTTGTGGGCTGTAGGAACCCTTTTCACACGTGTGAGGCCATACATCTCCGATTTTGACTGAGAAATTTCAAAAATTTGTAGAATTTGACTCACATGCCCAATTTGAGTGATTTTTGGTGCAAAATCAAGCATTTTCTATAGTGAATCTAATCCCTTGATTAGTTCTTGGATGAAGTTTGAATTAGGTACATTAGTTGATCTTTTCTGATTTTTTGAGTGTATGTTGAGGTTGAAGAGAGAAATTGCTAAAAATCATAGATTAAGGAGTGATTTTGCAAGTTTGAGACTAGAATCTAAATTTCCATCATTCTAGATTGGTTCATGAGTGATAGGATTGAGTCTATAAGCTTTCTAAATTGCTAGAAGACTTTAGGTTCAGATCTCTTAGAGAAACCATAAGAGTTTCTAGTGCTTTTTCACATTCAAAAATGGCATCAATGGGTGGTTTTTTGCTTGAAGCTAGTGAAAGACTTACATCCACTAATTATGCTACGTGGATAGTTCGAATGGAGTCCTTGCTTGTACTTCATGATCTTTATGACATAGTACTTGAGGTGGAAGTAGAACCTCAAGGAAGAGTTGAATTGGCTAAGTACAAAAAGAGATGGAGAGTTGCATTACATTGCATAAAAATGAATGTAAGTAATGAACTTTTGAAAGAAATCTCATCTTGTACCACATCCAAAGAGACATGGGATTCATTAGAAGCCATTTATGGATCCAAGAACACTTCAAAGATACTCATGCTTAGGAATCAGATCCTTCAAAGCATGAAAGGAAGTAGTGAGACTGCCCAAAATTTTGTCTTTAGGATCAAATCTTTGAATAAGGAGTTGTAAAAAGGGAGCAAGGGGAAGCGGTAGGCCTTTGATTGTTATCTCCCTCAAGTTGACGTTGGTCATGCTCTCGGACAGCCTCTCTGGCTTGGTCTAGGGCTTGGGCTTCTTTCATCCACTCCTTCATGCACCTAAAGTTACTTTGCTCAACGGTGGGGTTCGAATATTCACCTATGTATAAGGAACCATATGATCCACTAGTAGGACCAGTGGTAGCACAGTTGGATGGCTCATTTTCTTTTCATTTCTGGGCTCTTGTCTGGATGAATACTGGCATCGTCGATGCCTTGGGCTCTCCTACCACACTCATCAAATGCAAAGGGGCAAAGACCTCTCCTAGCTTTTACGTTCTCATTGGACACGTGAGATATGGGTGTTTATGCCCTGACAACTGATTCTTTTCGGAAGACAATTTCTATTTCTTCCAGTAGTCACACTATACAGTTAGATCTAGAAGAAGAAGAAGAAGCTACAACTCAGGAGCAACCCAGACGAATCAACCGACAAAGCCAACACAAAGTTGAATTTCATAGCCAGAAACTTCGACCAGAAGATCAACAAGAACTCGAACTCAACTTGTCTGATACACTGATGAGTTTGCTCACTACTCTATTCAGGAGCCAACCACATTTGAGGAAGCTTCATCACAGGCCGATTCAGATCTTTGGAAAGAAACAATGGATAAAGGGTACAACTCACTGTTGAGGATCAACACATGGACTCTCACCAAGCTGCCAACAAACAGAAAAAATAATCGATTGCAAATGGATCTTTAAGATCAAATATAATACAGATGCCAGTATTAATAGAAGAAAAGCTCAACTCGTGGTCAAGGGATTTTCTCAAATTTCCAATATCGACTACTTCAAAACCTTCAGCCTAGTCGTCAAGCACACTTCTATCCGATTGCTATTCTTTTATGCTGCTGCAGCGAATGTTCAGATAGATTCATGCTAGCAGATAAACTCATTTGTAGATTAAACTATTAATGTGACTGATAGCATACGTCGATTTGTCATTCTAATCACCTCACTTAAAATGCTTCCATAACGCTAAAACTAAAACCCATATAATTCGTGCATGGCTATGGAATCGATTATATCGATCCAGTGACTTCGAAACCGTGATCAAGTAAGGCAGCATACCTCGATCCGTCAAAGTCAGTCTAAATCCGATAGACGTAGTTGCATGCACTGAGGATTCCGCTCATTTCGCTCTATTGTGACGGCCGCAGACCCCAAATCCCAACATTTTTTACTAATCTTAATGTGCCGACTTCTATTTTTTAGTATATCTACTCTTGATAGGTTATGGTAAATCTTGTTGTTGACCAAGAAGGGGAAGATCTTGTCATGGATCTTGGTGGTGGCCAGAGAAAAAGGATCTAATCAACAAAGATTAAGATGTAGAGTCAAAACTTGGTGTTGATCTTGTGAATGTTAATGCCTAATGTAAGGAATGCACTTGGGGCAAGGTAGTGTTTTCTGCTAACCTTCATGTGATGACTTGTAGTTTTAGTGTTCTACTCGATAGGTGTATGGTGGATCTTGGAGTTGGCCAAAAAGAGGAAAATGTATTCATGTATCTTGGTGGTGACCAAGAAAAAAAGGATCTGATCAACAAAGGTTTGGATGGACTCAAGCTAGCATTCGAAAAGTGGTATGCAAAGTATTTTGGTGAACTATCTACTCTCAAAGTCATGTGAAATAACTATCATTATGTAACTCTTCTTTGGCTTGTGAAATTGAGGGAGGACTAATTTCAATACCTCAATTTCTTTAATTTTCTATATGGTCATGATTTTGGTTAGAAATTCAAAATAAACTCTATCTAGAGTTCAGAGTGAAACATTTTCATATCTTTCATTTACTTTGTGATATTTTACTTCCTAGATGTAGTAAGAATGAAATCATGAGAATATTAGAAATTCTCACAATACTTTGAAGGATAAATACCTGGAAAAATCACTTTTGCTTTTAATTATGAAAAATATATCTACAATCTATCTTTAAAACAAATTATCATGGATGGCTACTTTGATTTATCTATGAAAGCTAGTAGTTGTAAGTTTTATATAGAAGAAAGTAAACCATTATTGAAGAACACTCTCATTCATAAATTGAAATTTGAAATCCTTGTTTTTTTAAATTTACTTAGTCTAAATATTGTGGTTACAATCTTAGTCAAGTTATGCAAAATCAAAATCAAGAATATTGGTGTTTGTCAAGGAAGATCTTCTAGCACATCTTTGGCACTAGAGATTATGGCATTGATGAGCATGAAAGAGCACCAAGAAACAAAAGAGAAGTTTTAAATTCAAAGCTTGTTGCAAATCAAGTGGAAAGGAGAACAACAAATGCACATGCAAAAGATGGTGTTGGACCTTGGAAATTAAAGAAGATACATGTCATCTAGGAAGTTCAAGTGTACATCAATGATGAATTTTTTCATAATTACAAAAGCTTGGATGGACTCAAGAGGGTAGCAAAGAGCTAGTTGTACACTCATCTTCATCCTTTCTACTTCGAGTTTGATAGAGATCATAGTGATTATAATGATGATAACATATAATCACTCTACATGTGAAATGGAATTTGATAGGATCTTCTTGTATGCTCTTAATAAAAACTTTATGGAGAATCATGATTTTCTTCATGATATTTCAAGGATAGAAATCTATATTTGGTAGTTAGGTCATGCAAAATTCTAATATGTTCTCACTATTTTGAAAAAAGTTTAGTCAACCAATTCGCGCTCAACACGGAGATGGTATACACACCACCGGCCAGTATGTGCACGACATCTGTCTCGCCACATCAGCATGTTTGAACACATGTTGCGCGACACGTGTGTAAATTTTTGTCAACCGACCTGACATGTGGCCATGCGTTGTTATTGTTGAAGTCGTAATGACACGTGTCCGACAAAGGGTATGGCCCACATCTGGCCATGCATTGTTTGTCTTCAAGCCCAATTGACATGTGTATAAGAGAGGTATGGCTCGCTCGCTCGCTCGCTCACTCACTCACATCTTGGCAACTGGTGCTTTGGTATGGATCTCAGAGGATTATCAATAAGTCTAACATATTTGTTAGGATAACATTAGGAAAGAATAACACAAAGAAGATGGCTTTCCCACTTGCTTACCCTTGATTTTATGGTGAATAAGATTGATCATTGTTGCTAATTTATCCTTTATTATGCTAATAATTTATGTGATGTACTCACTTGGATTGTGGCACAAGGGGGCAAAGCCAAGTATGGACTTTGTCAAATGATGAATCTTGGAGTTTTCACTCACTTCTCATAGTGAGACGAATGGAGGAACCAAGTTACTATGTTCCTATGCATAAGAAATTTTCATTTTGTAATCCCATGATTAATTGTGAAGTCGATATAACTGATAGTGAAGCATGTTATATGGAGACTAATATCAATATTAATTGGAATTTTTTTTCAGGTTGTTCTAGGAACTATGCAAGTTTAACTACATCGAGCTATAATACGTGTTACATTTGATTCACCACCTCTATCACGTCTCAAGGCCTTGATATTCTTGCCCAAATGGTTTTCAACTAACTTCTTGAATTCAATGAATAAATCAACTTCTTGATATTTGTGTTTCATGATATACATCCAACATCTTTTTGAAAAATCCTCAATGAAGGTGATACTATGCGATCATTCTATGATCAAGTTCATTTGTGTTTTATCCTAGAAATCTATATGGATGAGCTTCTTAAATGAAAATTGTTTGATGATGTTTTTCATCGTGCAAGTTTCAAAGACTTTTGATTCATCCATAGTTATGGTAACCCTTTCACCATCTCCTAGTCATATAGAAGTTTGAAGTTGGGATACTTCAAATGTCCATATCTCTCATGCCAAAAATAAATTTGATCATCCTTTTCTGTCCAAAAATGGTTGATGATTAATCACGGATTGCAATTTGTATAGCCTTTCATCAGCACATATATTATCTTGAAGCTCTTCATGTCTTTGATCGAAAATTTATCCTTGCAAAATTTCACCTTCCATGTCATTAACAACAATACATCCTACTGATAGAAGATTCTTCGCAAACTTGATAATGTACAATGCACTACACCTTTTTCACCATGAACAAGTTGGATTGGCACACACTTTTATGTCCCTTGATGTCATGTTTTGTTATTTCAAAGCACCACCATGTTGTCTACATGTTTATTCACATAGGATGCAAACCATTATCTATTTGTTCCCAAGTGTGACAGAGCTCATGATTTGGCACACCAATCATCCTTATTAGAATTGAAATTCTTGTCGGAAAAAATCTGTGGATTTGGATGGGTCGAACAATCGGATCGGAACGATCCTACTACTGCCCAAAAACAGTGGTCAACTGATTCCCTTGGTGCGTGCACTATTACAACAGTAGGCGAACACAAAATAGAGCTTAATTGCGTTTATGCGAAAGCGGAAGAGCATACAGTCAGACAAGACAATTAGGGAGTCAGACAGAAAGTGGAAAGCATGCAACACTAACAAAATCTGAACGCAAAACCACAATAATTTATTCAGATTGAATGTATATAAATACAAGTCAGATGATATTGGTGCGCACAAGACAATAGCGGACATAACCGCGTGCTAACAAAGCTAACTACAATCTGTAACAACGATGAGTTTATTCTGACAATCAGTCTGAAAGAAAGAATCAATGCTTGAAAGCATCTACTGTCCCTGTCTGTGATAACTTGTTGTCTCGGCGTCTATGAGTGCTCGAGCGTATATGAAATTAGCCTATCTAGTCTGGTTGTAACTGGCATAATTAATTGATTATAATGATCATCTATATACAATTTATAGTTGTGCAAATGTATGTACAAGAAGGTGGCGTGGAGTTGTTGCGCCATATGGAGTAGATTGTGGCTGTTGTTGTCATTGTCCAAGTAGTTGCACAATACATGAAGTGAGTGTGAGAAGGCTTTGACTATTCGAAAGCGGGTGTGTTGCTACCGAAATTCAATAAGGTCAGGATAGTTGTTTGATGGTCCTCGACGATAGTCGGTGGAGTCGACAAGTCAGACTCCCTGATAAGTCGGCCAAATCGGGCTGCCCTTATAGTTTGGCCAGCTCTGACAAGTCGGGTAATTTCAACAAGTCGGACTGCACTTCTCCTGTCTGTCATCAATAATAGAGTATTTTTGCAGACTGTGCAACAATGCGTGTAAAACTGTAGCAATATGAATGGAGCTAGATCAACATAGGATTTAGGAGAATAGAGGAATAAATCCAACACCCCCCCTTAATCTGGATCCGTGAATGCCTTGATCTTTAGACTAAGCAATGCACAAAATTTGTTGTGTGCATCAATGCTCAAAGCCTTGGTAAACACATATGCAATCATATTTTGCGTTCGACAGTACGTTAAGCTTACCTCTCTGTCGAGAACCTTACTCCTACACAGTGATATTGAATCTCAATGTGCTTACCCCTAGAATGAAATCTAGGATTGGCCGATAAGGCAATGACACTCTGTAGATTTACGAGTATCTACATCTCCTCAGCTTGCATCTGAATATCCACTTAGCTGATGAAGATTGTCATTGTCGACTTCTCCATAGTAGATGCACAAGTCCGTTGTAGCTTGAATGTACCTCATGACTCTGATAAAAGCCTTCCAATGTATGATGCCAAGATTGGCCATAAATTGGCTTAGTGAGCTAACTGCAAAAGCGATGTCAGGTCTTGTACAAACCATTGCATACATGAGAGAGCCAAGTATCGACTGATACATATATTCTCTCATTTTCTCATTTTCTTGCCTTGTTTGAGGACATTGGTCCTTCGACAATCGTAAGCTTGGATCCATTGGTGAGTGAGCTTCTTTGCAATTAATCATATTGTATCTAATAAGAGTGTTATGAAGATACTTTGTTGAGTAATGTAGATCACTCATCTCTCTCTGTAATTATGGATTTCAATTCCAAGACAGTAGTGAGCCTCACCCAGATTGGTCATGTCGAATTTGGAAGACAACATATTTTTAGTATCCTTCTTAATCGAAACTGTTGTTGAAAAGCAATGTATCGTCGACATACAAAGTCAAAATAATGAAGGAATGTTGCACGGACTTAAAATAGACGTTAGAATCAGTTGTGCTCGGTTTGAAACCATGTTGGATGAGAAATGTGTTAATCCTTTGAAACCAAACTCTTCCTGATTGTTTCAAGCCATAGAATGCCTTGTAGAGTTTACAAACATGATCTTTCATACCTTCGAAAACGTATCCCTCGGGCTGTATCATGTAAATGTCTTCTTCTATAACTCCATTCAGATAAGCTGTTTGTACATCGAGTTGATGTACTTCGTGGTCGGCCGCAATAGTAAATGATAAGAGGATTCGGATCGATGAATGTTTGACTACTAGACTGAAAGTCTCATTGTAGTCAATGTTTGGGATCTGAGAAAATCCCTTGACTACTAGTCGGGCTTTCCCTCAGTCAATACTCCCGTCAGCTTTATACTTGATCTTGAAGACCCATTTGCAATCGATAAAGTTGCAATCGGCAAGTAGTTCGACCAACGACCATGTCTGGTTTTTTATCAGAGAAGAATATTCTATGTCCATTGCTTCTCTCCAAAGATTGGAGTCTGATTGGCTAAGTGCCTCTTCAAATGCGGTCGGTTCTTGAATTAAAAGACAGACATAATCATGAATGTACCTTGTGAGCTATGTGCGCACTCGATTCGATCTTTTTGGAAGTCGCGTCGACTGATGATCCATTCTTTGGTTGGGTTGTTGCTGAGTAACAACAATGTCTTCCCCTGATTCGTTGTCGAATAGTTGGTCGACTGTCGGTACGATGGAGTCTGAGGCTCAAATTGTCGTGTCGGTGGCATGTGTTGAAGATTCGCATGAAGCTTTACCCTTGCCTTTGAAGTCAATGAAGTGATCCTCGATAAAGACAATATCTCTGCTGAATAAAATTTGCTGGGTATCGAGGTCGTACAGCTTGTAGGTGTTGTCGGAGGAAGTATAACCGATCAAAATGGTGTTTAGCTTCCATCGGAGATTGCAGTATCATCTACTTCAGGTCTTGCCTCTGCACGTGTGACAACATCATACAACTCCTTAGCCATTAGCACAGTTTTCATCTTAAATTTCTACAGATGGTAGTTGGATCCATCAAGCTTGTCCACGATGGGGGGTCGAACAATCGGATCAAAACGATCCTACTATTGTGCGAAAATAGTGGTCGACTGATTCCCTCGGTGCGTGCACTAATACAACAACAGGCAAACACGAAAAAGAGCTTAATTGCGTTTATGCGAAAGCGAAAGAGCAGACAGTCAGACAAAACAATTAGGGAGTCAGATAGAAAGCGGAAAGCATGCAACACTGACAAAATCTGAACGCAAAACTAGACAGTAATTTATTCAGATTAAATGTATAGAAATACAAGTCAGATGATGTCGGTGAGCACAAGACAATAGCGAACATAACAGCGTGCTCACAAAACTGACTACGATCTGTAACAAGCTATGAGCTTATTCTGACAATCAATGCTTGAAAGCATCTATTGTGTCTGTTTTTGATAAGTTATCATCTCGGCGTCTATGAGCGCTCGAGTGTATATGAAATTAGTCTATCTAGTCTGGTTGTAACTGGCATAATTAATTGATAATAATGATCAACTATATACAATTTATAGTTGTGTAGATGTATGTACAAGAAAGTGGCGTGGAGTTGTTGCACGGAGTTGTTGCGCCGTTTGGAATAGATCGTGGTTGCTAATGTCATTGTCAAGTAATTGCACAATACACGAAGTGGGCGTGAGAAGGCTTCGACTATTCGAAGTCGAGCGTGTTGCTACCGATAGTCAATAAGTTCGGGATAGTCGTTTGATGGTCCTTGACGATGGTCGATGGAGTCGACAAGTCAGATTCCCCGATAAGCCGGCCAAGTCGGGCTTCCCCGATAGTTCGGCCAACTCCAACAAGTCGGGTAACTTCGACAAGTCGGACTGCCATTATCTTGCTTGTCTTCGATAATAGACTATTTATGTAGACTATGCAACAATGCGTATAAAACTGCAGCAATATGAATGTAGCTAAATTAATATGAGATTTAGGAGTAGAGGAAGAAATCCAACAATTCTCGTCATCAAAACGTATGATGCACTTTCCTCCTCCCCTCCTCTTTCATCTACAAAATTTGTAGATTGATTGTTGTACCGATTTTGCAACCTAGTCCTCTCTTTCTTGGCATGAATATTCTCACCGCCAGTGCTTGATCCACCATCTTTCCATTTTGGCTCAACCCTCAATTTTTTTCTATAAAAAAATTCCATTGCTTCCCCACTTTTCAAATCATTAGTGTCGTCACCAAATGTTTTGTTAGGCCTTTCAAAATCCATCAAGTGTGATACTCAACATATGACAACCTCTTTTACCAACAATTGATCATGGATTTCTTTGATCCTCATCAAATATCTGATCATCGATTCACCATCACTCATTTTCATGAAATGAAATTTCTAGTTCAATGACACCAACCTAATCCATGACATTGCTTCAAATGTCCCCTAAAGCGTATTCCATTATTGCATCAATGATGTCACGACACTAAAGTGGGGTATGAAATTATCATGCTCCAACATATTGATAATGCAAAACGATTTCCAAGCCTTTTGATCAAATTGCATTTGCCTCTCAAGAGCAACCCTTTTTTGTCATGATCAAGCCTCAATTTCATACTAACTATAATGTCACACATCATTACAAGCAAATTTTTCATTTTGAATTTTCACAATAAACCTTTTTCCATACAATTTACTCTCCTTCAAAAGCATGAATTTATCCATGTTCACGCTCATTCTCCACAACTCAATACCAGTGATTAATTATGATGTTACTTTGTGGGTGCTTCCGCATCTTACTTAGGTTTCACGAACCTTTTATCACTCCTAAATCGACCACCATTTGACATAGAGTTTCCTTCCTATTCAGAATCGGTCAAATTGAAATGGCCTAATCGATCTATTCGACCTTCTAAATTGGTCCTAGTGTTTTTCGATCGGCGAATCAATTTTAAGAATTTCAAAACGCAAAAGAAATTTGCAGATTTGTCTAAAATTTAGAAAAGCCATGCACAGTCGACACTTGCCACTTGGCAGTACCCGACACATAGGCAAGTGAGTAGGCTGACATGTGTCACTCATACACTAGACCTAAGTGTCCCAATGAGCACATGACACGTGTCATGTTTGACCGATCAACCTAACATGTGTCACTCATTCACTGGACCAAGTGTCCTAATGAACATATGACACATGTTCCGTTGACTAGTCAATTCTCCTACTTTTAGGAGGTCAATCCAGCCACTCCTAATAAATGACCCAGTACCCCGTGCCAAAGCTAAGCACAACTCTAAAGATTCCAAATTTCATATTTCAACAACTAGACGTTTAAACTTTATCCAATACGTGTTACCTAACACTTTGTATTATGTATACTTCTAGGGTTTGAGCTTTAAAATAATACACTTGAAAGTCATGCCAAATCATAGATGAATCATGGAACAAATAACAATGAAATTATAAAGGTATGAACTCAAAATATTTAAAGAGTTTCAAATTTTCTAAACTACTTTAGTGTGAAGAAATTGTGCTCTTTATAGTCAACACTCAAAAGACAACTAGCTGAAAATGATTTCAATATTTTGATTTATCACTAAGTAATGAATCTGAATTAAACAAGCTGCGAATTATAAAAAAGGCTTCATGTTGCTTGTAGAAAAAACTAGGATAAGACAAAAGGGAATATGTAAAATTAGCAATAATGTTCATCTTCATTCAATCAAAGTTGAACAAACCCAATTACCATCATGACATTTTGCAAAACAAACTAGCTTTCAATAGCTCAAAATAAGATAAGCTAGAAGGGCAATACGAGCAAAGACAGCCACTCCTAGGGCAAAAATTTGTGATGAATTTGCTTGTTCAAATATTCAAAATGCGACATGGCTATACGTGATTGGAACAAAATATAGAAAACACAAGAGAGCTAAAGTATTGATATCAAATCCTCTGCAAAAACCAAAAAACATAAAGATAAAATTCTTGCATGCTCGATGGATTGTCACGTAGATGTGAATATGTAGGGCATCATATTGCACATTATAGGATCTTGGCATTCTACCAAAGCGCGGATATATGTACAAGCAACATGAAGCTACTTTCACGCTTTTTGTAATAGAGATATCGTCTATATGTGTGTGAGAGCTTGTTTGCTTTTTGATTGATCGATTAAGTACCTGTTGATTCTGCTTTTTGCTGTGATAACATACACGAACTTCTAACAAGCCAATGATTATTATGTTCATCAAATAGAAGACTTCAAACTTTTGTCGATTCTAGATTGCAATGCATTTTCGTAAATTGCTACATTCAAGACGTCTTAAATTATTATTTACTACAAAATGGCTTTTTATCTGACATGTCATTTAGGATGTTCATGAACATGAGGTTTTGAGGTTTGCACTGACCTCTAATAGCATTTTTCCCATGATCTAATGTTTCATCAATGTTAAAGGGTCTACAAGATGGCTACAACTCAATAGTTTGTGTAGCTAAAAAGCTACATTCAGATGCCAACATCTTCACTTCAAGAAGGCGTTCTTGGGATTAACATGACATGATTAAGGATCTTGATGGTCATTAAAATCCTACAGCTCATGTGGGCTCCTGTCCATGTTAAACAAATTTGTACTCTGCATAAGATGAATTAACGATTCATCCTCCAAGACCAAAAAATGCAAGCATTCAATTTTCTTGGGTTTATATATGTAGGCATTTTTTTATTCCACACAATTATGTTCAACAATTCAAGCTCCTATGCCAAAATTATGAAACAAAATAAATTCACTGATCTTCCATGAAGTGCTGGAGGAGACAAACTCCCACAATAAAAGCATATCAGCATGGAAACTGCCTGAGGGAAACTATATCATGGGGTATTTTTGTCCTGGAATAAGGCATGATATCGCGCCAAAATGAAAATGTAAATGACAAAACAATAAATGCCCAGGAAGGTGAAATAGCTAGAAAACACAAAACACATCAAAAGCTGACACCTACGATAATTATCCAAATCCAGAATAGCAAACTCATAATGTGATGCTGTTACAAAAACTGTAAGCCATAATAATGCCTTGAACTGTTTATAAAAATTCATATGGCTTTCTCTACTCATCATAAACCAACTGCAAGAAAAATATTGTTAGGATTACCCTCCACATTTTTTGAAATGAACGTTGAAAGCTTACTCTGGAAGAATCTGTTCCCCGTCTGCATCTTTTTCATCTTCAACCTGAGGTTTGGCAGGAGCGGCCGGTCCTCCTGCTTGCTTTTTCTTGATACCACTGACGATATCATCAATTCTTAGTAACATGCATGCAGCTTCAATGGCGGTTTTGAAGGTTTGTACCTTCACACCATATGAATCCCAAATGCCCAATTCTTTCATATCCGAAATAACCCCCGAGTTACCATCAATTCCAATATTAGGATCTTTGCCATCTGCATGTCTAGCTTGTAAAGAAGTCATTGTCCGAATCACATTGACGCCACAGTTTTGGGCTAAAGTTCGAGGAATCACCTCAAATGCCCGGGCTGCAGCCTTGTAAGGCCATTGTTCTATGCCTTCAATAGATGAGCTCTTCTTTTTCAAAATTGAAGAAATGGCCAATTCTGCTGCCCCACCACCGGGTACAAGTTTCGCATCCTTAATCACATTGCGTGCAACACCTAATGCATCTTGCAAATTTCTCTCAACCTCATTCAAGATGTCTTTGCTTGCTCCTCTAAGTAGTACAGTACAGGCCTTAGGGTCCTTGCACTGTACAATATAAGCAAAGAACTCATCGCCAATCTTTTCTACCTCAAAAAGTCCTGCTCCAGTTCCAACGTCACTTTCTTGCAGCTCTTCTGGTCGATTGACTATAGTTGCCCCACATGCTCGAGCAATCCTGTTGTTGTCAGTTTTTCTTATCCTCCTTATAGCACTCACTCCAGCCTTACTGAGATAGTGGGATGCTAAATCACTAAGCCCCTTCTCAGTAATCACTAGGTCTGGCTTGAACCTCAATATATGAGAGCATATGTTTTCAATATATTCCTCTTCCATTTTAAGTAGGACTGTCCAATCGTCTTCATTCATGAGTTCTGCATTTGTCATGTTCTCACCCTTTTTATACTCAAGAGGAGAGTCCAGAAGAATGATGCGTGGATTGGCAATACGCCTTCTCATTTTTCCAGGGGAAACAACATCCTTATTGAACATTACCCCTGTGAGAACCTTTGAATCCTCTAGCTGCCCACCAGGAATCTTCTCAACCTTCACATACTTCTTAATATCAACCTCGCGTATACCATTACCCAAATCTACAGTTATAGTATTCACTGCATCAATAGCTAGATCAGCAATTAATGTGCCAAAACGACTCGTAAATTTTGTACCAATGCAGCTTCTGACAATGTTAAGAAGCATCTGACGATCATTAACATTGATTTCAAAGGCAATCTGGTCCAAGGCTGCTATTGCATCTTCAAGAGCTTTACTATAAGCTCTGCAAATAACAGTCGGATGGAAGGCCTTGTCAATGAAGGGCTCTGCTGCATATAGCATCTCCCCAGCAAGAATAATGACTGATGTCGTACCATCTCCGACCTCTTCATCCTGAGTGCGGCTGAGTTCTAGCATTGTTTTTGCGGCTGGGTGAGCAACATCTAGCTCTCTTAAGATAGCATTACCATCATTTGTCAATACTATCCCTCCCGTGGGATCTAGAAGCATTTTGAGCATTGATCTTGGACCCAGCGTAGTCCGTATGATGTCCGCAACAGCTTTAGAAGCTTGGATATTAGCGTGGTGCACCTTGCTTCCCGTTTCCCTCTTTGTAGCCTCATTGAGGACCAACACAGGGGCATGCATGGCTGCCACAACAGTTCATCAAGTATCTAAAACCCATGAAAACATCTCACTTAACCATAAAGTACACTACAAGGGCTTCGTTCAAACGCTCAAGTATTTCCTTCAAACCCTCACGAATCATTCAAACCCTTAAGCACCATGAAAAGCTTTCATCCAAACCAAATAGGTTTAAGAGATTCCATCCAAACAGAAAGCGTTTCAATCCATATTCTTCAGTTGCAGAAAACAGAATAAAGCACTCAACAAGAAGCAAAAGCAACCCCCCTCAAAGAAACTTTGGATGCCAAGCTAACCAATGAAGGAGTAGCGAGAGTGAAAAGAACAAACCAAAACTACGAGTTAGGAGATGCAGTACTTGCCTCAAAAAGTATGAAGGCTTTCACACAACAAATGCGCGATCCAGATACAGACGCTCCCTGCAGCTCCTCTGAACTTCTTCTTCACTTGGCTGTCTGTAAGCAGCAGAGCTTCTTCCCAACAAAGCTGCCTGCCAGGATGGATAGACGGATCGTCAAGATGTGCTGCTGCAGCTGAAGCTGCTTTGATCTTCGTTTTCTCTGGTTTTCGCGCTCTTTCTCTCCCCTTTCTCTCTCTCTCTCTCTCTCTCTCTCTCTCACTCCTTTCTCTTTTGCTTTCTTTGCTTCTTGTGTTTAGGGCAACGAAGTCCCATTTGGTCACCTTCATTCTAGAAGGTTCGCCCATATCTTAAGGACACCCATCTTCGGTCTTTGGCACATAAAGGTTTCACATTTGGCCCATCTCTACTCGATCCTGGGTCTAGAACACTCGTTCCTCATTCGCCCCCAACTCGTACTCAATCCTGGGTCTAGAACACTCGTTCCTCATTCGTCCCCATCTCTTAAGGACACTTGTATTTGATCGTGTAGAGGGCATGTTCCTTATTCACCCCCATCTCTTAAGGACACTCATATTCGGTCTTAGGTCTAGAGGGCTCTCGTTCATCTCTCAAGGATGCTCATACTCGAAGGTAGATATACTTCCGGTGTCATCTGACATTATCTACTATTCATAATTTAGCATCAGATTGGCAGTAGCTATATGTAGCTCGAAGGATCTCTTATCGCGGAATGAAGCAATAGCTTTGTCTGACAGATCGGCTCCATCTGAGCTCATATTGGTGAATCTAGACTAGCTCCGACTTCGAAGTGATCGGACGTCCTCGACTTCTAGGATCAACAACAGCTACATCAAAGTTGTCCGGAGATCCGAAGTTGGAGGATCTCCAACAGTGGGACCAGAACCCACGACGTGGTCGACTTTTTTCACAACAGTGGTATCAGAGCGACCCGATAACCTCGGCAATCGTCGGAGATTCACACTCAATCGAGATTTTTTCAACAGTGGTATCAGAACTGTTCCGAGTTTTTCCATCCATCAATGGTATCAGATCCACAAGGCTCAATTAGGGCCTCGTCACTGAGACTATGGCTTCCATACACAGCATTCAATCGAAGATCTGCACAGTGCTTAAAGCAGACGGACCAAATTTCTTGGCCTGGAAGGTAAAGACTTCACTCATACTCAGAGGAGAAGCGTTATGGCCATGGGTTAATGGCACCGAAGAGATGCCAGCCAACACAGGCAAGGAACTTTGAGAGTGGATGGAGAAGAACGACAAAGCAGTAGCTGTCATCTCCTCTTCCATCGAAGACAGCATTACCCTCGACCTTGTTTCAATCTCTAATGCTAGAGAGATGTGGGATGCACTCACAACCATATTTTAGACCAAGTTTCGAAACCAGATAATGCATCTAGAAGATCAGTTCACCTATCTAAGATGGGATGCAAGGATCTCACAAGCTTCATCAAGAAAATGAAGAACATATTCCTGTCATTACACAATGCTGGAATAGAGCATGCAATCTCACAAGAGAAGCAGCTCAGCTATCTGCTACGTTCCCTACCAAGATCTTTCCAGAACCCTGCTAACTAAAGATCCTGACATGAACTTCGACAAAGCAGCCATCGACATCACGGAAGAAGTCGAAGTCAGAGAGCACTATGACGACAAAGTCGAGTCTGACCAAGCTCTCTACAGCAACAAAGACCAGTCGAAGAAAAAGGCTTATTTTAAGAGGGAGTCGACAAGAAGCCAGGACCAAAGTCAGCAGAAATAAGGAGATCAAGAAGGCAGATCAAAGGAAAGGAACAAGAGCAAGCAACGAAGCAATGACAAGAAGACATGTATCAGACATGGATCAAGGCATGAAGTAAGTGGAATTGGTGTGCTATGGCTCAACACCAATGGCAGAGATCGAAGATTGGATGATGTCCTATACGTACCAACACTGCAGAAGAACCTATTATCAATCGCAAGGACAGAAGATGCAGGCATGCGGGTGATATTCACCAATGAAACATGCGGTGTTGTCGAAGCCAGCACCAGTAAACTAATCACTCATGGAGGATGTAAAGAAAACATGTATCATCTGAAGGTACGCCTACCGACAGAGCAAGCTCATCAAGTCCATGAGTAGATGGATGTTCTATGGCATAGGAGAATGTGACATATGAACCCAATGGCTTTGCACAAAGCAAACTAGCATGGAGCTTGAATAGCTTTGGGTAGGTGCTCGAGCCCCTAAAGCCTTTCTCAACTTAGGCATTCTCTCTCTCTCTTCTCTCTCTCTCTCTCTCTCTCTCTCTCTCTCTCTCTCTCTCTCTCTCTCTCTCTCTCTCTCTCTCTCTCTCTCTCTCTCTCTCTCTCTCTCTCTCTCTCTCTCTCTCTCTCTCTCCCTTTTGCTATGTAGGTGAAGGCGGGGTGTTAGAGTCCAGTTACGACTCTATCATGACCTTGGCACGGCCGGTCACCAGAGGGCCTGAGGCCAAGTATTGGCAAGGGGGGGCCAGTGACCGAGGAGGACATCAGTCCCAAGTTGGGACTGGTGCTTCACGAGCAGTGACCCGGTGTGCCGCCTGACAAGTTGTCATAGATGCGGTGTGTCTTGACCGTCGGGACCCTAGCCGTCAGTGACGAGATGCTAGCTGGCAAGTAGTCGGGGTGACCAAGAGGGTCACAGGTCTTTGGCGGGGCACGGGGGTGGTACCTTATGAGTCACTAAGTATTCACAGGTCACAGGGGCCATGCATGCCATATGGACTGATCACCCACAGGTGGATGCCATGTGCCAACTGACGGGAATAGTAGGTAGAAGGACTCAAAGAGGGGGTGCCTATGGTTGGGAGGTTCATTCTACACACCGGCTTCTAGGATTCACGAGCTTGGAGAGACTGGCCTGTGACAGTTGGTATCAAAGCCTCGCTCTAGAGAGAGAAAATGTCATTCTAGAGAGAGAAAGTGTAGAAATTGTCAGGTTTTGCTTGTTTTTGAAGGATTTTGGAGGGAGAAAACGTGGGAGACAGATTGGAGAAGAAAGGTGGGCCTCCAACGCTGCTGTTCCAACATACAGGGAGCCCACAAACACCCGTTTGAGAGAGAAAAAACTTGGCAAAAGAAATCAGATGCCCCAACGCATTTTTTCAGAAGGATTTTTGCTCCTGATCAGATTTTGGGAGCATGTTTCTAGTATCCATAGCGATCCTTTAGAGCCATTATACGCTGGGCCTCTATTTCACTAAAAAGTCGGTTTCCAAGCAAAAAACAGGTCCAATTTTTGGATTGGACATAACTTCTCCGATTTATCTCCGGTTTCTACTGTTAAAGTTTCAAATTGGGCCTAGTAGGAGGGCGACCTACTGGTAATTGACCGTTTGTGAAAAGCTTTTGCCGTTTGGAAGAAATTCAACGTCAAACAACCCATTTTTTTCCTTTTTTTTTCGACTTTCAAGCCAATTTAGTGCCCAAATTAAGTTCTTTACCGACTTGTGTACCAGCGTAGGATGCAAGGGAAGTACTACATGTCCTTGGCTTTGTTACTTTCCAGTTGCCTTTTGTCTCTTTCAGTTCTAAATTGTCAATAGGCTGAACATTTCTTTTCCTGACTGTGTTTCAATAAGTCCAATTTTTAGCTTGATTCCGTGCTATCTTTGTTGTGTTTCATAATGGAAGATGATAGAGTTGATATTTCGCTCAGTCCACCCATTGCTCTTCCATCACCACCACCCAGCCTTGTGCTTAATCCTACCCATAATCCGCCCAGTGGCTACCCGTTCGCCTGCTGGTACTTCCCCTTCTATGCAAGCTCGTATGGATAGTGTGGAAAAAACCGTCGCAGAGATGCGAGCAATGATGGTAGTTGGTGGTTATGTGTCTTCCTTGCAGTATGCTCCACCTTATCTGTCTTCTGTTGTTCGTCCTATGTTACCTCCACCCTATCCAGAAGACAAAGATATTAAACCTATCCCGTTTCACTGGAAACGCTCCCCAATGCAATACTGATATCGTAGATCAATGGTTGCATAAGTGGGAAGAGTATTTTGATTTGAAACGGTCCCCAAATGATGAGGGTTGGCGGGTCTGCAAAGCTGCTTACCATTTCACTGATTTTGCTGACAGGTGGTGGCACAAGTTGTTGAAGTCTAACTAGGCTCCATCCACTTGGCTTGAGTTTTAGTGAGCTTTTAGAGCTTAGTTTATTCCTCCACATGAGCATGTGCGTGCGACGAATGCTTGGCTTTTGCATCGTCAGAGGCAGTACATGGTGCAGGAATATGCTGACATGTATCGTGAGATACTTATCAAGATTTCGGAAGAGATTCTTGAGTGGCTGGTAGTCCACAAGTTCATATTTGGCCTTCGTGTAGAGTTGAGGCCTTCGGTGCTTAATGAAGGGTGCAAGACCTTAGAAGAGGCAGTTGCTACAGCTCTCAACTTTGAAGGTAATGTGTGCACCAAGGCTGAATCTGGAGCGCCAAGCTGGCCTCAAAAGAAGGGTTCGCGAAAGTCTGGCCAAGCTGGTCAAAAAGGCTTTTCGTAGAAGTATCCTATCCAGATGCAACAGACTTTGAAGTGCAAGGCAGGATTTCCTATGGCTCGTGTGCTTACGACAAGTCTCCCCTCAGTCCTGAACAAAAGGAAAAGGCCAAGAAAGACAGATTATGTTTTTTCTGTCTTAGCAAGCATCTTTTCAAAGATTGTCCTCAACGTACGGGCAAGAAGCTCCATACTATGCAACGTCAAGATGAGGGCAAGGATGAGGAAATAATGGATGACTTGTTGGTAAGTGATGATGAGGACACTCGTCGTGTCATAACTGATATGCATGAGGGGAAAACTGGAAGGTCATGACGTGCTCATCTTATTTGACATCGGTTCCTCACATAGTATCATTAATTCTCGTGTGGTGAGGAAATTTCACTTGGCTACTATTCCATATGATTACCAATATACTTTTGAGATGCCAGATGGTAAGCGAACAAAGGTTTGGGATGAAAGAGTCTCTCGGGCATCTTTGTCTATTCAGACATATACCGAGAAGTTAGATTTTGAAATCACTAAACTAGCTAAGTTTGATATTGTACTTGGTAAGCGGTGGCATGCAAGTAAGCAGCCCGCTATAGATTTTAAATCACATGTATATAAGTTTGGGCATGAGGGTATGTCTCATGTCTTAAAGGGGGAGAGACCATCTGTTGAGGGTCCTCTTGTTACCTATATGCAAATAAAGATAATGGAGATTCAGTATTTGTGGTTGTGTTATGTGAATGTTGATTCCAGTTTTGATTCTTATGTTGGTAATAATCAGATAAGCACACTCACTAATAAACCACAAGAAGCTTCATTTACTTTTGCATCTCCTAGTGCACATGTATTTGCATTACAGTCTAGATGTGACCCAGCAAGTGAGTTGGAGAAGTCCATCCGCACGCACTTCAAACATGTGCTAATTAGTAATATGCCAGAGGGATTGCCGCCTAGTCGGACGTTGATCATCATATTGAGCTTGTTCCAAGGGCAAGTCCAGTATGTAGGCCTCCTTATAGGATGAGCCTAAAAGAGGAAGAGGAAGTCAAAAATATGTTGGAGGAGTATCTCAAGTTGGGGTACATCCGTCCAAGTTATTCACCTTTCTCCTCTCCTATTTTACTTGTTAAAAAAAAGGAAGGTAGTTTTCAGATGTGTGTAGATTACAGGGGATTGAATAAGATCATTGTAAAGCACAGGTATCCGATGCCCAGGATTGATGATCTACTGGATGCGTTGCAAGGTGCAACCATTTTCAATAAGATAGATCTCAAAAGTGGATACCATCAAATACGGATTCGAGATGAAGACGTCCAAAAGACGGCCTTTTGAACCCGTTTCGGTCATTATGAATTTTTGGTTATGCCATTTGGGTTAACCAATGCCCCAGCCATGTTCATGATGCTCATGAACGATGTCTTGCGAGACTATATGGGCAAGTTTGTCGTCAATTTTATTGACGATACATTGGTTTTTAGTAAAGCGGTTGAGGAGCATGAGATTCATCTCAAGACCGTTTTGGACAAGTTACAAGCTTCTGTCTTGTATGCCAATGTTCAGAAGACAGAGTTGTATAAGACTCGTGTCGAGTATTTGGGTCACGTAGTGACAGTTGAGGGTATTTCGGTTGATCCAGCTAAGGTGGCTGTGGTTAAGAAGTGGATGAGGCCTGCCGATATACGCCAATTACAGTCTTTCTTAGGCTTTTGTAAGTTCTATTGGCGGTTTGTTAGGAATTATTCCTGGATAGCTGCTCCTTTAACGGACCAGTTAAGAAAACACAACACTATGATTCGATGGGATGCTGAAGCTCAGCAACGTTTTGAGAACTTGAAGGAGTTTGTGGCCACGGCTCCAGTTCTCAAGATTGTGGATACCCATAAACCTTTTGACCTAGAGACGGATGCAAGTGGCATTGTCGTAGGTGCAGTGTTGAGCCAAGAGGGTAGACCAGTAGCCTTTGAGAGTAAGAAGTTGACACCAGCTCCTACACATGAGCAAGAGCTTTATGCGATTATACATGCGCTCAAGGTGTGGAGACATTATTTATATGGCGGCGAGTTTTATGTGTACACAGATCATCATACTTTAAGGTATTTTTGCACTCAGCCAAATTTGAAGGGCCGCCAAGCTTGGTGGGCCAAGCTGATGCAGGAATTTCATTTGAAAATTCGCTTCCGAAGAGGGAAGGAAAATGTGGTCACTGATGCACTATCTCGTATACTGCATCAGATGAGCTTTACTATAGTTGACAGTGGTCTCATGGAGGAGATTAAGAAGGCTCAAGAAAAGGACCCGCATTGTTAGCGTGTGTGGCCTAATGCGTGCAAGGTAGTCGACCAAACGAAAGAGTCAGTCGAGGCTGTCGCTTCCGTAGAGGCACACACCAGTATATTTTTAACATACACCGTGAAGGATGGTATGTTATTGAGAAATAGAAAAGTTTTTGTGCCAGACATGAAGGATCTTCGTCGTAAGATACTTCATGAATGCCATGATAGTCCCTGCGCAGGGCACCTGGTATTGATAAGACCAGTGAGCTTTTGAGAAGGCATTATTTCTGGCCACGATTGTAGCGGGATGTAAGAGAGTATGTCCAGCGTTGCACGGCTTGTCAGGTGAACAAGGCCGAAAGAGTAAGTCCTCCAGGCTTGCTACATCCACTTGAGATACCTACAGGAAGGTGGGAAAGCATCTCTATGGATTTTATTGTTGGGCTACCCAAGACCCATAATGGATTCAATTCCGTTATGGTAGTGGTAGACAGGTTTTTCAAGATAGCTCGTTTCATCGCAATGACCAAGAAGGGCACAGCTCCGCAAGTGGCTGAGTTGTTTATTCAGAATATTGTCAGGTTACATGGTCTTCCAAAGTCCATAGTTTCTGACAGGGATCCCAAGTTTACGAGAAATTTCTGGATTGAGGTGTTCGCCAAGTTGGGAACACAGTTGCGAATGAGTAGCTCTAAGCATCCTCAGACGGATGGCCAGATAGAGTGAGTGAATCAGATCTTGGAGGATATGCTTAGGGCATATGTGAGTAGTACGCAAACAGATTGGATAAAGCATTTACCGCTATTGGAGTTCGCGTACAATGATAAGAGACATGCGTCCACTGGATTGAGTCCATTTGAGCTCAATTATGCTTTCAGGCTACTGAGTCCTACAATCATAGGAATTCTGCATAGGGTACCTAGTGTTGTAGAGTTTTTGGCTCAGATGCAGCAGAAGCTAGAATTGGCACGAGATAACTTGTCCAAAGCTGTAGCTAGGGCAGAGAGTTATGCTTGTGAGAACCGTACCTATCGAGAATTTGAGAATGGAGATTGGGTGCTATGCACATGAAAGTGCGCCAAGTTATCTCCTAGGTATTGTGGACCATGGTTGATTATTAAGAAGGTGAGCCAAGTAGCTTATAAGCTACAGCTACCTGTTGGATGCAAGGTGCATCCAGTATTCCATGTTAGCAAACTGAAGAAATGTTTGCATGATGGTGATAGCCTGGTGGAAGTTCTAGTGTCTCTTGAGGAGAAAGACACCACAGGTTATGGGCCAGACAGAATCCTAGATTGAAGGGAGCGACGATTGCGGAATCGTCTCCTTGAAGAGTATCTAGTGACCTGGAAAGGGCATCTGTTGTCAGATGCTATCTGGGAGATGCGACAGGCGTTGCAGAAGTCTTACCCAGAGTTTGTCATCGAGGACCGATGACTTGCCAGAGGAGGGAAGGATTGTTAGAGTCCAGTTACGACTCTATCATGACCTTCGCACGGCCGGTCACCAGAGGGCCTGAGGCCAAGTATTGGCAAGGGCCAGTGACCTAGGAGGACATCAGTCCCGAGTTGGGACCAGTGCGTCACGAGCAGTGACCCAGTGTGGTCGCCTGACAAGTTGTTAGAGATGCGGTGTGTCTTGACTATCGGGACCCTAGTCGCCAGTGACGAGATGCTAGCCGGCAAGTAGTCGGGGTGACCAAGAGGGTCACAGGTCCTTGGTGGGGCACGAGGGTGGTACCTTATGAGTCACTAAGTATTCACAGGTCACAGGGGCCATGCATGCCATATGGACTGATCACCCACAGGTGGATGCCATGTGCCAGCTGACGGGAATAGTAGGTAGAAGGACTCAAAGAGGGGGTGCCTATGGTTGGGAGGTTCATTCTACACACCGGCTTCTAGGATTCACGAGCTTGGAGAGACTGGCCTGTGACACGAGATTGACGCTCCCAGCGTTTGGACCCTATCCTACATAGACGACACAATAGTGGCACCATTGTCGGGGAGCGCCACACTCTCAATCTATTCTCAATCGAAGGAGGAATCTCTCTCTCTCTCTCTCTCTCTCTCTCTCTCTCTCTCTCTCTCTCTCTCTCTCTCTCTCTCTCTCTCTCTCTCTCTCTCTCTCTCTCTCTCTCTCTCTCTCTCTCTCTCTCTCTCTCTCTCTCTCTCTCTCCCTTTTGCTATGCAAGTGATGCTCCCAAAATTCAGACCCTATACTACATAAACGACACAACAATGGCATCGTTGTCGGGGAGCGCCACACTCTCGTCTCGCCGCATAGCTTCTTCTCTTTTTTCTCTCCCTCTCCTCTTCTCTCTCTTCTCTTTTTTCACACAAAAAAAAATCGTATTTTTTGAGGTTAGATTAGTGTGATTTAGTGTTAGTTTTGCCGTTTTTTTTTTTAGATTTTGCAGTTTTTGTCTTGATTTTTTATTTGGAAGTGTTGTAGGGAGAGATTGTGAGGTGGGAGAATCAGTTCCAAGCACCTAATCCCTTCCAAAAACCCAAAAAATATTCAAAAATATTCAAAATCTATTTTTTGGCGGGAAAATTAGGCGGGAAAACGGGTTTGAGACCATAACTGTTAGATCTGTCCAAACTAACCTTTGCAAACTTGGGAGTACCTTTTGCCACAAGATGCAAAATAGCAAAATCTAAGACAGAACCCTCGTAGACATCAAAATTTCAAATTTGTGTGGAAACTAATCTTCGTAGAAGCTTCTGAAGTTCCATCTCACTGAGACAAGGACACAGAAGAGCTTGCGAAAGTTAGTTTGAATTATTGATTAATCTGTGAGTCAAAAAGTGATTTTGAACCCTCACAGACATCAATAACTCTTGCACCACTGAGAAGTAACCTTCACAGATCATCCCATTCTCTTTAAAATGTTGTTTTCCATCAGTGATGAAGTCTGTGAGAGTTAGTTTCCAACATTGAATGATCTGTAAGAAAAAGAATGAATTTTTAATCTAAGGACCTTTGCAGACATCAATAACTCTCACACCACTGGGAAAGAACCTTCGCAAGCTTCACATAAGTTAGATCCAGATTCAGCTATTGTTAAGAGAACGAGAGTTAGTTTCCAGTAGATTGCAAGAAAAGTGGTTTTTTGTCTACAAAACAATACAAAGAACCCTCGCATGACCAACCCTCGCAATATGTAACCTTCACATATAGGATCATTCGCAAGATCTACTTCAGATCTAGCTACTATGAAAATCTTAGGTCAATCTGAGCTAATTAGAGAGATATCAGAAAAAAACCAAGAAAAAGGGCTAAAATCACAGTACTAGCCAATTGAAACTCATCAGATCTTGTTAGATCTAGGTTGCAGTCACAACATCCATCAAGATCCGACATCCCTGGACTAAACCAAGTGAATGAACCTCAAATCAAGATGATCAATAGCTAAAAAAACCAGTGCCACCCATACCATCCATCTTTCATTTTCATTTTTCTCGTCCATCTCCATTCCATCTTCCATCTCCTCTCTCATATGTTAAATCCATTTCTATTTTATTTTTTCATCCTTACTGATCAATCTTTTTACTTACTCTTTTCTCTTCTTCTTCTTCTTCTTCTTCTTCTCCCTCAAAAAAAAAAAAGCTGGGACATCTTCACCATTGCACCATCACTGAAGCGATCCATCAACCGACTACTTTGCAACATTATAGTGCTGAATTATGGAGGCCGCTCTTGCATGATTATCTAGGATGTTTGGCTCTCCAATTTGATAGAGTTTTCTCCTTCTCATTAAGCATGAAAAATAGAGTACATGAGGTGCCTTTTTATAAATGGGGAAGGCCCTTGACCCAGATTACTATTGGCTAATATATACACTAATCCTATCCATTCATCTTGGACCCAACTTGATTCAAAGGTCTTATAAAAGTACATTGGATTTCACGTGATTCATGTGAGTCTCCATTTGGACCCAACTCTAAAATAATAGACTTCTAAGTTTAAAATGACTTTGGGTCTCAAGTTTTATTTTAATTACAAAGGGACCCAAGTCTATTATTCTATTTACAACTCAACTTGCGTGCTCATTGGGTCATAAGCTTATACGCGCATGATGTCATGCCCTCGCAACATATTTTATTAGCTGGTATTATTTATTTACAATATGTCAGGAATACCCCCAATAGGGCCCACGACTTGAAGTAGTGCCGGTCCTTCGACACTCTGCCAGTTAGTTCAAAGTCTTATTGGCCCGCCTCTGGGATCAGGTAGCCAGTGACATCTTCCATAAAGTTTATTCGGTCTAGCTTCTTCAAGTCCTTGGGTGTGTGAAGGGACTTGTGGACTCTGGTTAGCGAGCTTTGGTCAAATGCTTGGAGTCTGCGCGTCTAGGAATCGCCAAGGAATGCGGCTCGGTAGTAGACTCGAGCTACTGGAAGCTGATCTTCCACTTTCTCTGAGGCTAACACCTTATTTGGATCAAAGAATATTGGGGGGAGAAAATTATCCCACTTCGTTTCAATTCCCATGAGATGCTCTAAGTCTCGGGTATAAGTGCCTACTGTGCGGACTGTTGGGTTAGGGCAGTTGAAATACTTATTACAGACTTGGGTGAGAGCCCTTCGGGCATCTACATCCGTATCCCAACCGTGCTCTAAAGGAATTCTCAGCCAATTATAGTTCTGGATGGTGATCTTGTCCAGAGGAGTGGCGCATTCCGCCCATTTGGATCGTCGTGTGCATGGTAGGAAATGCACATTCACCCTTAGCTGTTGTGGACTGGTCACGTAGGCCCTGATGGCCGCAGGGCCCCGTTCAAATAGCTACTAGCACCATCAGGTTGTGGTTGGAGGACGGTTATGGTTTGTGCCAAAAATGATATCTGTCAGCCGCCCCTTGAGGACTCGTGAGGATATTTTGATAAGAATTCATTCATTTTTTTCTCCACGGACTTGGGGCGTCGAAAATCCCGACTGGCACATATGGTGCACGAGCCTCTTGATGAGGAGGCTTGTCCTTCCTCATAGTTATGGCTGGGACCCGTGTCTTGGCCTTGGTCCCGTGTCTCAGCTCCAGTATCAGGAGGTCCTTGGTCTTGTCCGCCTAAGCCCTGATCCTGACTTATTGCCCCTGCTTCCTAGTGGCCTTGGTCCTGGCTCGTACTTGCCTGTGCAGTATCAAAAAGAGGTGGCAGTGGAATCACCATTGGGGTTGGTTGAGCCTTCTTTTCCATAAATTGTTGACAAGCCTTGAGGGCTTGTTTGGCTTGGGCGAGCTCTTGAGTTGTGCTGGCTCGATATTTGCCAAACTCCGTCTGATAACTGTTCAAGGTTTGACTATATATCTGCACCTGATGCCTGAAAAGATTCATCTCTACTTGTATTTCTCGCTGGATCACCTGCTTGGTGTTAGAGTCGTCAGAAGATTAGGAGGCCATGTTAGCAGTGATAGTTAAAGTGCAAAAAAATAGAAAAAATGGTGGAAAAGATAAAAAGTGATGATGATGGAAACGAGAAAAACAGTGGATAAAAAGAGTTGGATGGTAGGAACAATAGTTTAGAGCGCAGATCTGGGTTCGGAGTATGCAGATGATGGCTTGTATGAAGTTTGGTCGCATTCAAAGAACTTGGAAAATTTGGTCAAAATTTGAATAGAGCTTCGCTGAAAATGTGACAAACGACTTGAATTCAGCCCTTATATAGTGTAATTTAGAGTGTGTATTAGGTGAAATCCACTTTCCCTTGTTCAGTTCCACCCAAATTTTGACAGGAATCTTCTTCACAAAATCTTAAGACCTCAGAGAAGTCTGCGAGAGTTTAGAAGGTGACTTGACTGTCCTTCAAGGGTTCAGGCAGTCTGCGAGGGTTCAATTTTGCAGGAAGTGAATGCTTGCACAACTTGCTCCTGTGGTTGGATTTTCAAGATCAGACCATGTAGACAGGCTAATTTCATTGTCCTGATTTCATTTTTGTCCCTTGCGAAGGTTGGTTTGATGATCTTGATGATCTTGATCTGAAGATTATGCTTTTGGGAACCCTCGCACACTCTAAAAAATGATGTTTTTTCCATCAGTAACTCTCGTAGAGACTTTCATAGTTAGAGTGTTTTTTTATGAGATCTTGAGATTCGCTGATTTTTAGCTTTTGCAAACTGGTAATCTGTTACATCCATGTTAGATCTGACTGTTAGTAGCTCTTTGGAAGTTTTGATAGATATTTGGTACCAGATCCATTAATTTTGGTGAAGTTTACCCTTATTTTGCCATGGTGACTGAGATCAAGGTCTTTGATCTACAAATTGAGGGGCTTATTGGTGTAATCTAATGATCTGCTTCTCTTTTGATCCTATCTGGACTTGGATCCCCCTTGGATCTTGTTGGATCTTCTCTGATCTCACTAGATCTGGCTAAATCTTGATGGATCTAGCTTGATGTGGCTAGATCCTCCTAGATCTAGTTGTGATGGTCGAACAGATAAACTTTTCGTAACATGCCACCACCAACCTGGATCTGTAACACTGCGATGGCCAGTACTTGTGCAACCGGCTACCGTTGATGGGTGTGTCGAAAGGTGTCCCATCTAGCTTCTCCAGATTCACGGCTCCATGATTAAGAATTTCTTTGATCCGATAAGGACCATCGCCTGTGAATTTTAATTTTCCCTTGATCGCTTTTGTTTTATACATCAAGACTAGATCTCCAGAACGAAGATCTTTCTTTTGTAACATGCGATCATGAAGGGACTAAAAACTCTACTGACATTATGACATTCTGACCATATACCAGTTGGAATGGCGTTTGATCAGTGCTTCCCTTATATGCTGTCTTGAATCCCTACAGAGCAGCATGCAACTTGGGTTCCCAATCCGATCTGCTAGCTTCGACTGTTTTTGTGAGCATGCTACACAAGATCTTATTGGATGATTCTACTTGCCCATTATCGCGAGGATAATAAGGCGTACTGGTTCTATGGATCACAAAGAATCCCTCCAACAGGACCTTGATGGTCTCATTGATGAAATGACTCCTGCTTTCACTGACTATCTCCATCGGGCACCCAAATCGCACAATGATATTTTCATAGAGAAATTTGGCGATGGTCCTAGCATCAGCTAGTCTTACTGCCTTGGTTTTGATCCACTTGGTGAGGTAGTCGGTGGCCACGATTATGTATCGAACCTGGGTACTTCTTGTTGCAAGGTGAATTGGACCAATGTAATCCAATCCCCACTTTTCAAATGGTGTTTGGGCTAAGACCAGGTCCAGAAGTTCATAATTCAATCTCGTTAAACTCCTTGACCTTTGGCACACATCGCACTTCCTCAAGTATTCCTCCATATCATTATGAATTGTTGGCTACCAGCATCCTGATTGCATGATCTTGCGAGTGTAATGTCGGATGCAAAATGGCCTCCACCCATGCCTTCATGTGAAAGTGAAATGATCTGGGTGGTCTCATGAGGAAGAATATATCGCCAAAGAATCCCATCTGATCCTCGTTGGTATAGTTGGCCGGCAATCAGCTGATAAGGTCTAGCTTTCAAAATCAAATTTTGCTGATCCGCCCTTGGTAGTGATTTGTCTAGTTGGCCCCTCATCAGATATTCAACTATGTTGGCAGCCCATTCCGGTACTGTGTCTACGTAAAATAAGACAACATTGGCTAGCTCATCGTCGGGTTGGAGTGCAACCTTCTTTCCTTTGATACGCGACACATGATCTGCCATGTAGTGTTATTTTCCCTTGCAAACTACTATCCGAAAATCAAACTCTAACAACAGAAGTAGCCATCGAGTGATTCTCCCTATGTTGCAGGTTTTGTTAACAAGATAGAACAAGGGATGGTCCATATAAAAAGCAAAGTGTGGCCATCAGTTAGTGCCGAAACTTCTTAACTGTATATATCATCGCCAGTGCTTCTCTCTCTGTGGTTGAATAATTCATTTATGTATCATTGAGTTGTCGGCTTGCAAATCAGATCGAAACATCTTTTTTGTGTTTTCCTGGCTGGGTTAAGACTGTTCCAACTGCATACTTCGATGCGTCCGTATGCACATGAAACTCAATGGACCAACTGGGTGGATGTAGGATTGGTGCTGAAACCAATGCATCTTTAAGCTTTTGGAAAGCCTTTAGGGCTTCCTCGTCCCAATGTGGATCCGTTGTGAGCTTGTAAATTGGTCGTGCTAACTCCGCAAAATCTAGAATGAAAATTCTATACTAGTTAGTGTGACCTTTAAAAATTTAGATCTCCCGGATCGTGAAGTAACTCTCGCAAGGATCATAGGAGCTGAATCTGTGACTCTAAAAATCTCTACGAGAGTTAACACTTACAAGAAGTGAAAATTTCACTGTTTGTGCGGTTTCAAAACCACTAATTTGGCTTGATCTTCACCAATACTCAATACTAACTCTCGAAGGCTTCTTCACTAATGGAAATTGATATTCTGGATCGATTGAAATGGTTTGCGAGGAGTTCTCTCTGGAAGGATTTGTTGGATCTTCAATTTTTAGTGATTTTTTAGCACTTAAACCCAATTTTCTGATCATTGGAATCAAACTAACTCTCACAGACTCTTACATGTCCTAGTCTCACTGAGATGGAACTTTAGAATTCTTTGCGAGAGTTATTGCCCACTAGAACCGAAACTTTTAGTGTCTGTGAGGGTTCTTTGGTATTTTCCCATCTTTTTTCACTGGGAACTCTCGTACAGGAACTTAGATAGTGAAGTAACTCTCGCAAGTTTCTCTGTGTCCTGGTCTCATTGAGATGGAACTTCAGAGGGCTCTGTGAGAGTTCTGGTGAAGATTTGCATTTTTTGGATTTTTACAAGGGTTTTTTGAATTTATATGATTTTTTCTCTGATTTTTGCAATCTATTTGGAACTAACTCTTGCAGGCTTCTATGCAGGTCTGGGACAGTACCCTGGAGCTGTTGCCAGACATGCGAGGGTTATCTCTCACTGCTTTTGGAGAAAACAAATTTTGATGGGAATTTTGGCTCTTTTCCTCTCCAAAATACAGATTAGTGTGTTTTTTGGGTTTTCTCAGGTTTTGGTTTGGATGTCAAGCCCTTAGAGACTGTTTAGGGTCTCCTCTACCCTCTCACACCTCCTTCGTTGGCTGTGAACAATTCAAACATAGAAAAATATAGAAAACTTACTCTAAACACCCAAAAATCCACTTAAAACTACTCCAAAAAGCAAGAAATAGCTAAAATGCAGCTATACTAGTTAGTGGGAACCTATCCCCGGCAACGACGTCACTGTAGGTTTGAAGATCTCGCGTAGTAGCAGCCCTCCCGCCTGTCAACACGGGTTAGAACACTAGATAGGTGCCTAACTATGAATAGATGCTACTTCTAGATAGTTCTCTACTTTTTCTCTAACTCTATCACCACTAACACTACACACCCCTAACTCTACTCTACTAAACTAACATCCATCATGATTTTGTGTGGAGAAACCATAACTATTAAAACAACAACATAGAAATGGAAACAATCAGAAACACACAACAAAAGCATTAGCATGAGTGCTTAGCAAATGAGGATGCTTGGCTCTCCAATTTGATAGAGTTTCCTCCTCCTCATTAAGCATGAAAAATAGAGTACATGAGGTGCCTTTTTATAAATGGGGAAGGCCCTTGCCCCAAAATACTATTGGCTAATATGTACACTAATCCTATCCATTCATTCTGGACCCAACTTGATCCAAAGGTCTTAAAAAAGTACATTGGATTTCACATGATTCATGTGAGTCTCCATTTGGACCCAACTCTAAAATAATAGACTTCTAAGTTTGAAATGACTTTGGGCCTCAAGTTTTATTCTAATCACAAAGGGGCCCAAGTCTATTATTCTATTTACAGCTAAACTTGCTTGCTCATTGGGTCTGTCGCGAAAATGAGAGACTGTTTCATGTTCATCTTCTCTCTCTTCTGATTTGTGAACAATTTTCTGTCTTTGAATTTTTTTTTTCATGCGGAAGCTCTTACAGGATCCCAGACACGCGACTACGCATCACAGAACACATTCTACTCTAGCAATCAAGACACAGAGCACAAGACAAAGAGATACACGAAAATAGAGCGACTATATTATTAGTTTGGTTTTAGAGCGAGATCGTCAGTATTTCGCTCGTTGGCGGATTGACACTCTGCACTTATGCTGTGTTCTGCTCATTGGTTGACTTTCATGCACAACTATGGTATTTTTGCTTTCTTACTCTATTTGCTACGTCTCTCTCTGTCTCTTACAGATCTCTGTATCCACTCTCTTTTTGTTATGATCCAGAGAAGATCGTTTATACCTCCATTGTGTGGAGTTTTACAAGATAGCTAAACGTAGAATCACAAGACTAATTAACGCTAATCAACTAGTTAGTTAGTCTTCGTTGTTGCTATTCGTTTCAGTTGGGTGAGAAGCCCGTTGAGCTGCCAGTTGGCAGTGCAAAAGATTTCTCTTCGTTTGTTTCGTAATCTCCCATTTGCTCTTGTTCTTTTCATTTCTTTTCATAGTTTTCGTATTGCGTCCCTTTTTCGGTTTGCGGTCCTGGAGGTGTGTTTGCGTTTTGCGAATGATTCACGAATCGTTCGTGCTTCGAGTCAAAGACACGTTGATTGTCGCAAATCATTCTCATTCGACCTTCATGTCTTATTCGTGTCGCGACAAAGTTGCAGGAGTTCACCATTTTTGACACTCTCTCTTGAACCTTGCAGCTTTGTTCGTTTAATCCAATTGCCTTTCTTTGCTTGGCAAAAAGTGGCTTCTCGGGCGGTTTTGTGAGGAGATCTGCAATCATACTTTCTGATTTTACGAACTGGACCTGGAGCTCTCCTTTCGAGATCAAATCTCAAATGTGATGGTACTTCAGAGGAATGTGCTTTGTCTTTGAATGGAAGACAGGATCTTGGGACAGATAGATGGCACTCTGAGAGTCCATCATCATCGTGCTTGGTCCCTCTTGTGGTATCCTGATTGCCTCCAACATCATCTGTAGCCACACTATCTCATTCGCCACTTTCGAGGCTGCGACATACTCAGCTTCGCAAGAGGATTGAGCTACCAAGGTTTGCTTTTTGCATATCCAACTGAGTGCAGTTTTGCATGCTATTGTACATCCTCTAGTAATGGATTTGTTGTCATCTTTGCAGCTCACCCAGCTCGCATCACTGTAGTGATGCAGCTCGAATCCTTTCTCTTCGTTTCTAGCTCTGTAGGTTAATCCCATATTTTGGGTACCCTTCAGATACTGTAGGATTCGTTTGGCCATTTGCCAATGTGTTAGACTAGGATTGGAACAGAATTGGCTCAATGCGTAAACAGAGAAGGTCTGATCCAGTCTGGTACAAATTGTCAAGTACATCAGACTCCCGATTAAGTTTTGGTAGGGTACACCTGTTATCTTATGTTCTACCTCTTCTATTTTTGGGCAATCCTGTTTTGTGAGAGTGTCTCCAACTATCATTGGTGTGGCTTTCTCTTTGCAATTTGTGAGAGAGGATGCATTCCCTAGTCTCAGAGAATTCCCAGATATGTTATTTACTCATGAGAAATAAAATTCTTTTGTAGCTGAGTTACAGGATTTTCAGTGAGATATGAGAGTAACATATGCGGATTCTGGAGGAATCTGTCAGATAGGACATATGTGTTATGTATTGGGTCATAGTGAGATTAATCAATTTATTAGTGATTGTATCCCAGAGCGCTCAGTTGGATAACAAATCATAATGATTCCAAGAATGACAACTGAATTTTCGGTAAATTCAACAAAACTTTGGATATCTAGATTTAGTTCTAGACTGTAATCTAAAGTTTTTTGGTAGATGAAGATGGCTATTGATATCATTTTGGTATGCTTTTTGTCTTTGACTACATGATGGTTTGGAATTTTTATAACTCGCATTTTGGTTAAGAATCCAGTTTGAGAAATATTTGTTAAAATCCAGTATTTTTCTAGTGGAAAAGATTTTAGAATGATTCTTATATGTTTCTGAGTTGTGTATTAAACATAAACTCCAGTATCCTTTAGGAATTAAGTATGTTTTGAAATTCTAGTGAATTTTGATTGATGAATCATAAGAATATAATTATTTGTGATTGACGGATCATAAATGGATACTTAATCAAAAGATAATCAAGAAATGTGTTGATTCTTAAGTATGTTGAGTAATTTCCAGTTTACTGATTGAGTTGAGATTTCAGATTAGCACTTTGAAAGTGTAAATCTCTTTACTCCAATGTTTTATTGAGTCCTATGAATCTCACTGGCATTTCTCGTTAAGTAAATTGTTTTTACTTATGTGGAGTTTTGCTTACTTTAGTGGATGGTATTCTGCTACACTTTATGGTCTTGCAGATGCTTGAGTACAGTTTTTCTTTTGATTGGATCTCCAGATATCATAGGAGACAGACAATTCTATTAAGATGAATGAGTGCTATTTTCTTGTGTTTGATGCTAAAAACATGAGCATTTAACTCAAAGAGTATTCAGGATACTCAAAGATGAGTTTTAATCATTTTATATCCTTAATTATTATTTTTCTTTAACTTTAATCTCCTAAGTTAGAGAATATTCACTCAGTGGTTCATGTAAGTGTTTTACATGAAGGTGATGTTACTAACTTGTGGTGAGTGTAACTCAGTTGAGAAATTTACCGCTTAGTGTACTTTTCAAACTTGAGTTGTATTCCAGAACAAATATTAACGATTGGAAATAGGTTTATATTTGAGCACTTGTTTGATTTGAAAGTCAGATTAAGGATAATGATTTTCTCGATTAATATTGAAAGTTAAAGGAATTGTTCCTATAATTCTTTACTGTTTTGAGAAGCTTTTAAGGATAGGACCAATTTAAGAGGAAAAGAATGTTATGGCCATATTCAGTTAAGGACATGGAATAGTCTAATATGGTAGACCGACCCTCTGGTATTTGAGATTTGTTGGTCACGTCGTAATTTAATTCCATGTCAAGGCCAGTTTGTGACTAATAACCTTGAGAGGACCCAGACACTCTAATTGAGGCATACGGAGTATTGCACGTACGTGTGACAAATATAGGTAGGAGGATTGCATGAAGAGATGTGACCTATTTATAGTTGACCTGCATGGGGATTGCATGAGTTCATGCACATGAATCTATTCTCTATATATTGAGGTAGGATTTCTCTCGTTGACATATTGGGTTCAGGTTACCGGTTTCTCTCTCCTCCTCTCGCTTTCACATGGCATGGCTTGGGGGCTAGATACAGTTTTGATCTAGGTTTGGTTGGGCGGTTTGGCTCCATAGTCTCTCTTATTGTGTTCTCCTATCCTCATCTTAGGGGTATTTCCTAGTGTTATTTACAAAAAGACTCCCATTTCGACTGAGCAATGTACTTAGATTCTGTAGATGACATTTCCATGGAGGTTTGTTTTTTACTATTCCAAGATCAAACGCAAGTCCCCTCCCCCGAGTCCGTCACCTTCCAACTTCGATCGAGCTGACACCCACATCCAACCTCGACCGACTTCGCACCGTTCAATCTCGACCGACTCCACACTGTTCAATCTTGACCGACTCCCAACCTTCCACTTCGACCGAGCCCTCCGTCACTTCCACTTTGACCGACTCAGTCACTCACACTTTGATCGAGCCCATCACTTAAGCATTCAACCGACTCCTTCAATCTCACTTCGACCGAGCCCATCACTTAAGCCTTCGACCAACTCCTTCAATCATAGTTCAACTGAGCCCGTCACTTAAGCCTTCGACCGACTCCTTCACTTAATCTTCGACCGAGCTTGTCACTTAAGCATTTGACCGACTCCTTCACTCACACTTTGACCGAGCTTGTCACTTCAACCTTTGGCCGAGCCCTTCACTTATCCTTCGACTGAGTCTCACCCCAGGTCTCACCCCAACCCTCCTTTAAACCCATTAACCGACAAACTATGTTACCTATTAACCAGGTCCTAATCTTATCAACTAACTGATAAAAAAAAAACAACAAAAAAACACAAAAACAAAACAAAATTTCAACCAACTAACTCAACTCCTTTTTGACACCTTCAACACCCAATACCTAACCTATCCATTAACAGACTCCCTACATACACCATTCACTGAATCCTCGACTTACTCAATCACCAATTTTTGATATATATATATATATATATATATATATATATATATATATATATATAACATAAGGTTCGTCTAAGCTCAACTTCATTTTTTGACACCCCCATTACCCAACTCCCTACCACACCCATTAATCGACACACTACCTTACCCATTAACCAGGTCCTAACCTCACCAACTAACCAGTGCAAACAAAAAAAAAAAAACAAATTTTCAACCAACTAAATCAACTCCTTTTTGACAACTTCAACACCCAATACCTAACCTATCCATTAACATACTCCCTATATACGGCATTCACTGATCCTCGACTTACTCAATCATCGATTTTTGTAAAAAAAAAAAAAACCATCACTTAGCCAATGGAATACCATTATGATGCCAATACCACAGAGGACTATCCACCTGAAATGGTGTCACCTACATCTAAGCAAGTCCGACAACATGGGTTCTCTCGAATAAAATCACAAAGCCATGAGCCTTCCACAAACCCATTCGAGAGGCGAGAACCTGATAGAACCGAATCTTCGCCAGAGCCCATTTTCATGGTGTTGAGTCATTACAAGCTAGAACACACCTTAATGGAGCTTTTGCTACTCACAAAATTCATATTGAGAAACAAACCTCGAAGTTAGATCTCTACACAAGTATGACGGTAGTTTGGACCCTCAAAGATTCGTACAAGTCTTTGAGACTTACCTTTTACCTTTTGCAATCAATATATCCTTCCTTTTGATCATACAAGCATCTCCATCAAACTCAAATTTGAGGCCTTTACTTAGCAAATGACTCACACTAAGCAAATTATTGGAATAATAGATGGAATGAACTAAACATCCTCCAAATGGATATTCCTATTTGTAGAGAGAGAAATAGAAACTGTGCCAATCTCTTTGATTGCACACTCACCATCATTGGCTGTGTAGATCACCCTCTTGTCATCTCCATATGCCAACAAAGAAGTGAAGTACTCTTTGTGAAAAGTCATGTGTGAACTTGCTCCACTATCAATCCACCATGGATCTAGATCTCCATCATTAGCAAGCATACATGAAGACATCACAAAAGCATCATCATTTGTGTCTTGAACATCCAATTCATCCTCATCAAGAGTTAGATTACCTTGCTTGTCTCCTTGACTTCTCTTCTTCTTGTAGCACTCACGCGCAAAGTGTTATTTGATTCCACAATAGAAACACTTCAGTTTTGACCTATCTTTTCTTTTGCCATTTGAAGGAGCCTCCCTTGATCTTGCCCTTTAGACCACTTGCTTTTGCTTTTGCCTTTAAATTTGCTCTTGATGAACATAGCTTCCTCTCCAACTTGAGATGTTGATGAAGATCCACCTCTTGCTTGAAGCCTATATATTCTTCATTGATCAAGATCTCTTGAAGATCAATCAAACTTGGTAAAGTTCTTTGAATAGAAAGGCTTTGTTCAATGTTAGCATGAGCATCCAACAAACCATTAAGAATAACTTGAACGAGCTCTCCTTCCTTAATGCTCTCATCAATGCAAGTCAACTCATCATTAAAAGCTTTTACTATTAAAACAAAAGTATTTGGACTCTCTTCACTCTTTTGAAAACATTGAGAGATTTATCTTCTTAGAGTCAGCACTCTAGAAGTAGACTTGGATTCATTAAGCTTCTTCAAAGTTTCCCAAGACTCACTTGATGAAGTACAATTACTTGATGAAGTACAATTACCAACTTCCTTGAGAAGTTCATTGGTAACATTCATCTTAATCATATGTAAAGCTCTCTTGGCCCTCTTGTCATACCTCAATTGTTCTTGTTGTGTTGTTGGCCTCTCATCCAGACCTACAACAATATCCAAAACATCATTCATCTCAAGAAGTGCTTCCACAATGAATAGTTGCTTGAGGTAAGCCTAGTTAGAATTGTAGTACAACTATTGTATTATTGTACTGTGGGTCCTATCAGTGGATAAGGACTAATTAGCCTCACCACGAGGTGAGTCAATGGGACATGTGTCTCGTCAACGGCAACTTGGGCCATGCATGGGTTGCCATAGTGAAAAACTATATGTAGAGTGTATTTTGGTTTTGAGAAATATAGTTGCTATGTGAGCTTGGAGTGGAGAGTGCTTTCTGTTTGTGTTACTGTGTTGCATGATATGTAATCATGTTTAGAGCAAATTCTAAGTTGGTATTAGAGCTGTACATGGAGTTTATACAGTACCATATAGTCGTTGAAGAGAGCTTCGGAAAAAGAGTTTTCCGAGAGGTCGGGGTTTACGACGGGTAGAAAGTGAAAAGTGAAGCACTGGTGCATAGTTTCTAGCATACAGAGGCTTGCCAAGCTCGCAACTGTGGATGGATTCGGAGACAAGATTTGTCGGTTGAATCGAAACTTTAGCCAAACGGAATTCCAAAATTCCGTAGGAAGGCTGCTTGGCGTTTGTGATTGGTATGCATCCAAGTGGACACCGATTGAAGAACGGTTTGAAGCAAAAGATTGCTTGTTGTAGGGCGACCTCATAGCAAGAGGATTGGCTTGCTAAAGAACTGTACAGAGGCTGCTAATTCCAAGGAAAGGAATAAAAACTCTGGCCTAGGATTTGAGACAACAAAAACATCTTTCTCTCTTGTTTCTCAACATTTTTGAGAGCTATAAAAGTGTAGGAGAGGGCGACCTAGGTAATACAACGATATGCTAGACGACTATGGACAACCGCGAGCAACATAGTGCACTGGATCAGTTTTGTGGGTAGCCATACCCTTTTTACCATAGCCAGAAAGCAAGCAGAAGGAGAAGAGAGTCGCGACTAAGGACTCACACGCGCCCAGTATGAGTTCTGGCATAGTGCTTTGAAGTGTCCAGCGTGTTCAAAAACGTGGGTTGGTGCACATATTCGTTGATGACCGTTGGATCTTGAAGTCTAAAGGTGTGATGGAATACCACTTGAAGATGATGTGTGAATTATGTGTGTATGGGAAGCAACATCGAGAGAAACTCAAGAAAGGTGGTGTTTCAAGGGCGAAGAACATCCTGGACTTGATCCACACAGATCTAAGCGGGCCTATGAGGATTATGTCCATGGGTGGAGCTTTTTATTTTATGACCTTCATAGATGATATGTCACGTAAGACGTGGATTTACTTCTTAAAGAAGAAATCAGATGCTTTTGCCAATTTCAAGAGCTTCAAAGCAATGGTCGAAAATGAAACAAGTAGGAAGATCAAAGTCCTAAAATCTGATAGTGGAGATGAGTACAAGTCTATTGAATTCAATGATCTTTGTGATCAATGTGGGATCAAAAGACAATTTACGCAAGCTCATACTCCTGAACTCAATGGTGTAGTTGAGCGCAAGAATCGTACGATTGTGGAAAGTGCCAGATCTATGCTTGTTGAGATGAAACTACCAAAAGATTTTTGGTTAGAAGCATACAGTATCACAATCTATCTTCAAAATAGAAGTCCTATCATTGCCATACCAAAGATAACACCTGAGGAGGCATTCAGAAGAAGAAGCAAAAGGTGAACCACTTGCAAATCTTTGGATGTAAGGCCTTTGTACACATTCCTAAGGAAAAAAAGACATACGCTTGATGTAAAAGCTATAAAGTGCATATTCTTAGGATATGATGATCGTGTAAAGGGCTATAGATGTTTTGATCCATTGAAGAACAAAATACATGTTAGTCATGATGTTATCTTTGATGAATCTAAGATGTACGAAGATGAGGATGTTGAGAAAATGGATACATCTAGTGGGAAAGATGGTACAGTGAGAATTCCTCTTGATGATGAATTATTTTTTGACTTTCCTAGTGATGGACATGTGGATATACTCGTGATACTACTACTCAACCTCGAGAGATAGGTTGGAGAGGTAGAGATAAACCTTTTGGTGCTAAGAGGATTGAAGTTGCAGCAAGGAGAAAGATGTACCATGGGATATATTTTCACCAGAAGCCGATCACCTGACAGAAAGCTCCCTAAGTGGTTTGAGAGATTGATGGAGAGCCCTGACATGGTTTGAGAGATTGATGGAGAGCCGCAACATGGATGACTTTCTTGAATCATCTATCCAGGGAGAGCTACGAAAATCAACAAGAGAGAGGACACAACGAGCTACCTGAATTTAGTGGCCAAGATCCAACTAGGGTTCTACAAATCTATACAGAAGTGCATAACACCTATGGATTTAAATAGATACTTGCATCTCTACCTTCACAAAAAGGCAAAGCAATAGATTTTCCAGATACACAATATCAAAAATAATACCAAAGGACCTTCAACATATCGAGAAATATTACAACACATAGTAGTCTATGCAACAAGCCTCATACCAGCATTCTACAGATATAATCCTATTGTTGCAACCTTGCACTGATTCATTTCTCATGTATTGCAGATGAGTGTCGGGCGACAACATCAAGAAAGTAGATGTGCAATCTTCAAACTTATATGATGTCCACCCACAAAGTGAGGGCTGACTCAGTCATGATGAAGGCTAGCAAAAAAGAGAGAATCCAATCGAATGAAGTCCTTCATGAAAGAAGAAGAATTAAGAACATTGAAATGTCATCACTTCAGCTTGCTCAAAACATAACCAAAAAGCATAGCTGGTGGGCAAAAATGGACAACTGAAGATGTCCATCTTCTTCTTTATTTTGCAAGATAGTGAACAAATGACATAGAAGAGCATAAGTGATTACAAGCTGAAGATATTCAGCCACCTGTTTGTTTCATTTTCAGGGTTGAAAACCCTTACAATTCCTCTCAATTGAAGAGCTAACTTGTTGAGGAGAATTTCAGAGCTGATCTACAAATTATTTGGTGCTTGAACCCAGCTCAAATGGTGACAGGTGTTTTTTGAACTCCTATTTTCTGCAAAAACAAAATCATGCACTGTTTTTGCCGTCATCGTACTGTTTGTCCATTACCACCTATATGTAAATTTGCCACATTATTCTAGTATGAATGATTCTTGATTACGCCTTAGCTTACTTTTCTAAAATAGTGGTTCTCAAGTAGGCATCATGCAAAGCATATTGTTCCCAGAAATCTTCCCACATCAACATCCTAAAAGCCCATAAAACAACACTTACACTAGAAAGGAGGCCTTTCAAACAACCACCTTGTGCAAAGCTAATTTTTTGAATGCAAAAAAATTTCAAGAGCTTAAGTTTTCTATGCAAAAATTTGTGATGGAGCAATTCTCGTTTGGAGAAAGTTTCAAGAGCTTTTTGGTCTCTTTGAACAACCTGCAGTGGATATAAGTTTCAAGAGAAAGCTCGGAACTCTGGTGGAACAATTAACTTCATGTCACTTTACCAGGATTCAAAAGGTCCACAGACCAACTTAAATCCCCACCACGGTGACATTGGGCAGCAATAAAGGATTATAGTCGCTCACAAAATCCTTCCTCATCAGTACTTGATGTGACCTGCAATAAGAAGATGCCACTTTAAAAACAAAGACTTTAGTTACGTTCTTGTCAGTAGTAGCTACTAGAGGTATTCTTTTGCCCCTCTTGCTCAAATTTCAAGCTGAATCCTAAACAGATATTTCCAATTTTGATAGTAGATGTTTTAACTTCATTAATACTCATGGCAATGACAATGAAACTCTTTAAAACTTACAGCTCCATGAATCTAGGTAAAGCATTCACTGTGTTAGGGACACCTCAATTATCTGCATTCCCGTGGTTCAATCCCACAAATTTTAGTGCTGGTTTTTGCTTCTTATACAAACTTCTGCTCCTTATACAATCCAAGGGTTGGAAAAGCAAGCACCAGTATTCTTACAAGGAGTTTCAGTCTATAACAATTTGGGATGCTTCCACCAAAGCACGTATGAGTCCAAATAACTTCCCACAGCGAAAGGTTTAATGACAATAAGCTACCTCTACGAGGTAAGCTGAACTTCCATGCTATGTCAAGCTTCACTCTCGTCTTTTATACAATCTGAAACCTACAAAAAAAACCTTTTATTTATCAATTTGCTAGTAACTTACATGGGATGAAGTTATTATGAATATTTAGGAATGCAAATGATTTGTCAAAGTCAGAAGATATACAAAATAATTGATTGCTTCTAATGTTTTTACCTAACGCTTATCCCCAAATGCAACCATGGAACTAAGTATGCCTATCCAAGTGATTATTCTTCTTTCAGATTCAAAAACTTCATTGTAAGACCTACAGGGATGGATAAAGCCTTCTTTTGACAGCAATTGTAGCTAACAACCAAAAGGAAGGATGATGTGACCAAGTGCCTGATCACGTTTGCTTTACCTGCAAGAGTGAAGAATAATTATAGGTATCTTAAGTCAACATACTAAAGAAAAAAGAAAAAATACCCAACCTAGCAGCATAAAGATCCAAATATTAATTGATAATGTTGGACCCATGGTTCAGATACTCCATAACACAGTTATAAAAAATTTCAACTCACAGGATTCCGAACATGTTTGGATCTTTTCACTTCTAAGGTTTGAATCTTTGCTTTACTCATAGCAAGAATTTAAAACTTGTTTGCATAATTCTTCAGAATTGCAACTTAATGAAACTAGGAATATATGTAAGAGGCAGCATCGAGGTGCTTTATAGCAAACTTACAGTAAGCAAAAATTGTCCTTGCCATGTTTGGCATGAAATTTATTTGTTTATACTTTACTCAATTTGAATCTTTTGAAGGATTTTCAAATTGTTGATTCTCAGTGTGAACCTCTTTCATAACAAATCAAGACTATGGTCCATAACATCCATACTACATCTCCCCTTGATCCACAAAAAACTGTTTACACTATTGGTATCAAAATGAAGAGACTGAAAAATAATGTTGTGAAGGAAAAATGTTGAAGCTGCAAAATCAAGATGCCTTACAATGAGGATCTTGATGTCATAAAAAATAAAGATGATGCAACAAGAAAAAGGGATGAAAGCGATGCAAAAGGAAGATGTTGATGCTGCAAAAATGAAGATGGAAGCTGCAAAGCTAGAGCTATCAAAGAATGTCAGCTGAATGATAAAGTGAATTACACTGCTAGGCATGTGGACCAAGAATGCCACATGAAGACGTGAATGAAATCATCATGGCTAACCAATTTCATGATAGAGCTTTGAAGGATATGATTGCGGTGGCAGAAACATATAAACGCAAGCCAGACATATAGAATAATAAGTAAAATCAGCCATAGAAAGCTCGATATTGCAAAATGTCATAATGGAGTGGTAGAACAATCAACAGAACCACCAACCATAGAAAGAATATAATGCCAGCACTGATGAAACAATAGTGCTGAAACATCTTCGAGATTAGATTGACAGTTTGCTAGCTACATCAAATAGGTGCCTCAGATCTGTAAAATCAGATTCTGATAAGCTTCTATATGACTTCTATTCACTATGAAAGAAAGAGCCTATGCAAGAGAAACCACTAGCAAAAGATCCTATTCAAATCTGACAATCTATGAAAGAGATAGGATGAAAATTGGAAACCAGATCCAGCGCCCTACTCCAGATTGTTCGGTGGCTGCCCTGCTTCCAGAATAGTGGAATTCGAATGGGAGAAGATCAGAGAAGGAGCACCCTCCTCTATGGATCAGTTTGCAAAAGATCTCATGCAAATCTGACAAGATTTGAAAGAGAAATGAATGATTGAACAAAACAGAACCAGCGCCCTCCTCCAAATGGTTGATTGCTGTCCTGGCTCAGATCTGCTCAGAATTCAAAGTGGGAATGACCTGACTACTAGCGCCCTCCTCCAACCAACAAATTGCAACTGTTCTCACCGAATTCTGATGAGGGAAGAGGGAGAAACAAGCAAAAAACCAGATCAGATCCTCCTGCGAGCTACTACCAAAACTGAGATGAAGAAGAGAACAAAATGATGAAGAATGGAAGATTATCCCAGAATTCACACTCCTCCAAATCGTGGAGGTTCTATTTATAAGAAATGATGTATGTACAGGGCATGGCATGCTATTGCCAAGTGTCCAAAAGGTAGGTGGCAATTTGCATTTCTAATTGCATGTGTCTAATTTGTCATGCATGCATCTTGCATGTTGCATGCAAACTAGGATATGTGGCAAACTAACTTTTTCTCCCCCATGCACATGTGTATGGGGGTCTACCAAACTCAAGTGGGTATGTGGCATCAACATGCACGTGGGCCTCCCATGAGTTTTTGCCTAAGTTTGGGCCTCAAAGTATTTTGTACCCATGTATGACCATGTGACAAGTTCTTATTTAACAAGGTTTACAAGTTCAACAACTCCCCCTTTAACCTGTTTAAATAAATAACTCCCAAAGCCTCCTGGTGCTTTTCAAATAAGCTCTTGTCCAAGAAATATATTGCATCCATAAGATCTCATTGCATGCCTTTGCTGCTGCTACATATTTTGATTCACAAGAAGATTGAGCAACAATTGATTGCTTTTTACATACATACCCATGAGATGGCTGCACCTGCAACTAGACAAACACATCCAGAGATGCTTTTTGAATCATCCAGAGATGCTTTAGGCCATATATGCTCCCCCTTAGAGAGCAAACATAATTAGGAAATTCATGGGATGTAAAATCCCTCGGGCTGCTCCATATATAACTCCTCTTGTAATTCTCCATAAAGGTAGGCTGTTTTTTCATCCACTAAGTGGACAGTTAAACCATGTTGGGCAGCAAATGCAAAAATATATCTCACTAGAATGTTTGATAACCAGGGAAAAGGTGTCAAAGTAATTTATACCATACTTTTGAGTAAAACCTTTTGCCACCAATCGAGCTTTGTGTCGATTGATCTTGCCGTCTGGTCCAAACTTGTATCGAAATATCCATTTGCACTTGATTGCTTTCCTTCCTTCAGTTAGAGGTTTGAGATCCCATACCTTCCTTCGATGCCTGGAATCTATTTCATCTTGCATGGCGGCCAGTAGCCACTTGTCCTTTTCCTTTCCTCCTATGCTTCTTTATAGTATTCAGGTTCTCCTGCAAAACAACATGCCTCCACGAGGTAGTTGTGTTGATTCTCCCTCATGGGCTCTGTTAGAAGTAATAAATGATAATGTTAGTTTCCCATAGGTTACTTTGACCCAAAAGGTCGAGACTTGTGTAACCATGGGTTAGGTTTATTATTTAGACCATGTTAAGTCAGTTTTAGTTGAGTTGGATCCAATTTTGGTCCAGTAGTAGTTCGTGGGTCCAACTAAAGTCTAATTATGTTAAGGGACCCTATCTTGACTTTTGGGGGTGCCCTATAATTAGTAGTGGGTCTTGGAAGGTTCTAGAACTTAGGGTTTGGAAGAGTCTAGGCCCTTGGAAGGCCTATTTATATGTACCCAGTGTTCATTTGTAATTCATTCCCTTTCAAGCATTGCTACTACATTCTCTCTCCTTGAGGGCGCCTAACCCTCTCCCTCTTCCTCTTCTTCTTCTTTTTCTTGTATATGGAGATTGAATATGAGAAGGATCTTGGCACTTTGATTTCCTACAGGCTCCTTACCAAGCCTTGAGGATCTTCGAAGTAGTTCTTCATGTATATCTCCATGCTGAATTCTCCTTGGTCTTGCTGAGCTTCCTTGATCTTGCATGTCATCATGTAAATCTACATATGGTTCTGCACTTGGTTCAGGTACTTCAGAAACAAATGGATCATAAAAGTCGAATCCCATCTAATCTATGTTATCTAGAAATTTGCCTTCTTCAAAGATAACTTCTCTACATTCCAAAGTAGTATTTTTTGAAGGGAAATAGACTTTGTAATAAGAAATGCTATTTACATAACCAATAAATATACCTACTTTGGAACATTGGTCCAGCTTTGTTCTTTTGTCCTTAGGCACAAACACATGTGCTAGGCATCCGAAAACTCTTGCATGAGCAATACTTGGCTTCCTTCCCCACCATAATTCATATGGAGATTTTGGATAAAGAGAAGTTTTGAATACTCGATTGAAGAGGTAATTGGCTGCTCCAACTGCATCGGCCCAATAAGTTTTGGGAAGATGTGCATGTGCAAGTATGCACTTAGCTGCCTCCACCAAAATCTGATTTCTTCTTTCGACAACTCCATTATGTTGGGGAGTATAAGTTGTAGTCACCTCATGTGTAATGCCCTTTTGTCTGCAATAGTCTAGAAACTCATTAGATATGTATTCTCCTGCTCCGTCACACCTTAAAAGAATGAGTTTGTGTTTTGTAGTCCTTTTTGCAAAAGCTTGCCATCTTGGACTACTTATATGTAGCCATTCATTTGTATAAGACACACTTTTGTTAAGCAATCTACTGTTCATATTGGCTGTCCACAAGTTTCTACAAGAGGGTCATCTAACCATCTCTCTCTTCTCTTTGAGAATACTTTGTGTTAATGAATAGTCTTGATTCTGGATTCCTACATGGTATCAGAGCCATTTTTCAAAATTGATTGCTTGCTGGAGGGCACCCAATAGGCAGCCACATTTCTCCTCTTTTGGTTCATAAAAATCAAAAAAAAATTTATTTTTGTGGAGAGAAAACTGTTCGGCTCCTCCTTGTTTTTTGTGCAGGAAATTGCAGGGAAAAGCTTGGAACCTCCACTCATTTGGGAGCCAGCCGTAGGGCGCCCATGCTCAACTAGTTTTCATGCTTCAAATTTCAGATTTTTTTCTTGGAGGAGGGCACCCATCTACCTTGAAGACAAATGTGTTTTTGACACATTTTTAATGGCTAAAATTTTTCTGTTTTTGAGCCTGGAAGAAGGTCCTACCATCTGCTTCATTAGCACATTGAGTGCACACCATTTTACCACAAGTTTTGGTTGTGGTTTTGGCTTCATTGGAAACCTGCATATTAGTTAGTATTCTGTTATTTCAGCAGAATACAGCCACCTATATCTTCTTGTGAATGAGCTATTGCATGTGGTGTATTGCAATCTATAGTGCTCATTAATTCAACTTTGATCTTGCTGATTTTTTAGTAGATTTTGGCATGGAATCTGTTTTTCCCATTTACTATTAGCTGAATTTTCAGAAATGGTCAAAGAATTTGAATCTATAGGTTCTTTGTTCAATGAAGATAGTTGGATGGAACTAATTTCTCCTTGTGGTGCTACATGATCAAAAACCTCCTTATTGCTAAAGGTTTGTTTGAAGTTATAAGTGGTGATGAAGAGAGGCCACCTAGTTTGGCACCTACTACACCGTCAAGAGCTACTTCTTCAACATATGTTGAGGTGTCTTCCGAAGAACAAAAGAAGTGGGATCGACGTGATGCACAAGCACATTCGGTCATAGCGCTATCCGTAAAAAGATCAATCCTACCTCACATTCGATCATGCAAGACTTCCAAGAGTGCTTGGGAAGTACTTGCCAAGATGTTCCAAGTGAAGAATAAGGCGAAAGTGCTTTTTCTACGTAATCAACTCGCAAGATTGAAGATGCAAGAGGGTGATACGCTTTCAAATCACTTAATGAAGATCAAGGATCTTCGTGAAGAGCTTCTTAGCATTGACGAAATTGTCGAGAACTCTCAATTTGTTTCAATTACTCTTAATTCACTTCCTCATCACTATCTTCCATTTGTGTCTACTTTAAGCATATCTCTTAGGGGACAACAAATCTCCTTTGAAGAGCTTGTTGGCTTACTTCTCCAAGAAGAGCAAACAAGGATTAATTTTGGTGAACAAGAAGATCAAGCCTTCTTCACCAAAGGCAAAGGCAAGGGCAAGTGGAAAGGTAAGCCTTCTTCTTCCAAGGATCAAAAATCCAAGGAAGGCCAAGATCAAGGATCCAAAAAAAAGGGTAAGTGCCATTATTGTAAAAAGTTTGGGCACCACATAAAGGAATGTAGGAAGAAGCTTACTAAGGATAAAGAGAAAGGTATTGATACAAATACAGCCATGATTTCATTAGAACATCAAAAGGAGGATGATTCTTTCAATGGTGATTTTGCTTTTGTCATTAACAATCTCATTTCTAATCAAAATGAGATTTCTACCACTTCTCGACTTGTTGGTTTTTCAGCAGAAAACAGCACTACTTCAGCTTTGCAGGTTGCTGTTTTTTCTTCCATTGATTGGGAGATTGATAGCGGAGCTACACGCCATATGACTCACCATAGAGACGTCTTCACAAAGCTTATGAAAATCAAAGATGGAAGCAAGGTTCAAGGTGTTGACAACACCTCCTATCCAATTGAAGGCATTGGATCTATACCCCTCATTCTTCCCAATGGAGAAGAAAAGTACATTCGAAATGTACTTTATGTTCCTAAGGTTAAGAAAAATCTCATTTCGGTCTCTACAATCATGAATCAAAGATTGATTGTAGAATTTAAAGAAGACAAATGTCTTATAAAAGACCCAAAGAGATCGCTTTTAATTGTTGTTGCGGGAACATTGCGAGGAGGTTTGTTTTTGTTGGATATTTATGAACCTAAAGCTTGGACATCCTTACTAATTCACATGCATTGGAGTTGGCTAAACTATGGCATGCGAGGTACGGGCACCTCAATTTTGGAAGTTTGAATATGTTGAAGAAATTCAACATGGTGGAAGGCATTCCAAATATGGAGCATCCCGAAGAACATGTATGCGAAGGATGCATACTTGCTATGATAGAAAATCAATTTGGGCATACTTTGAGGATACTACGTACCAACCGAGGAGGGGAATACAGTAAAAGTACGTTTGGCACGTTTCTTCAAAGCAAAGGCATTCTACATCAAATGACTACACCTTACACACCGTAACAAAACGGTGTTGCCGAGAGAAAAAATCGCACAATCATGGAGATGGCTCGTTGCATGCTTAAGGCAAAGGGCGTTCCCCACAAGTTTTGGGCTGAAGATGTGTTCACTAAGGCATTGCCTAGAGTTCGATTTAAAGCTCTTTGTGAAGCTTTAAATTTTAAGCAAAATGCTGATTTTTTTACTTAGTGAATACATGTCATTTCTACATGTCATTTTCATTTAAGGAGGGTGTTAGAATAATAAATGTAAATGATGTAGAAGCCATAGGTTACTATGACCCAAAAGGTCAAGATCTGTGTAACCATGGTCATTTATATTTTAGGCCCAAGTTAGTATGAAACTAATGTGAAGGATTTCAGATCATTCAAGATCCAATCCATGTCCTTGATCTTTGGTTACAATTAGCAAACCAACAATCTTGCCAATGTAAAAAAATCAGCATCTACATACAAAATGAAATGCAAACTCTAAGAGATATTGATCAAACATGAAACCAAAACATAAAATATGTTTGTTGTCCGTACAATTACAGTACCCTACTGTATTTCACACGTGTGGAACCGAAAATAACAAAATATGAGCATTCTACACACAAGATTGCAAGATAACATCATGAGAGTGCACCAATGAGTAGTAGAACCCAAAGAGAACCATGTATAATGATGAAATGAGAGAGAGAAGGTAGGTGGCAATTTGCATGTCTAATTGCATGTATCTAATTTGTCATGCATGCATCTTGCATGTTGCATGCAAACTAGGATATGTGGCAAACTAACTTTTTCTCCCCATGCACGTGTATGGGGGTCTACCAAACTCAAGTGGGTATGTGGCATCAACATGTAAGAGGGCCTCCCACGAGTTTGCACTAAAAAAAATTTGCCTAAGTTTGGGCCTCAAAGTATTTTGTACCCATCTATGACCATGTGACAAGTTCTATTTATTTAACAAGGTTTACAAGTTCAACAAACACAACCCCAATGACTACACCACTTGCATCAATTTCCAAAGTCAAAGTCTTTTGGGGTTCCACAATTTTCAGCATTGGCGTAGTAGCAATTGCTTCTGGTAGCTCAAAACTCCTCTATGACTCTTCATCCCAACTCACCTCTAGGCCTTATCCATGCCACTAGTTTGTTAAGCAACAACTAGCCTGGAGAAGGCCTGCATGAATCTACAATAAAAATTGTAAAATTCTAGGAAGGACCGATGCTGCCTAATTTGTATAGGCCTAGCCAATTCAATACCATGGCCACTTTGGTTGGCTCCATAGAAATTTCCCTCGGTTGAATGTGACTGACTAAGGCATTCCACCTGAATCTGACACAACTTGGTTTTCTTAGCATTAGCATATGACACATGATGTTGCATCTCTCTAAAGATTTGGAGATGCTCTCCACGTTCCTCTACTATCTCACTATATACTAGGATGTTGTCAACGAAATTCACTATCAAGTTCCCATACTTTCTGAAAATATCATTCGAATTCTAATCTGATGGTAACCACTCTTGAGATCCACCTTACTAAAGAGCCTCACACCCTGTAAGGCGTCCAACAAGTCATCAATGTGTGGCATCAAGCAGCGATACGTTATCGTGAGGTACTCTAACATCTTCTCGCCTCATCCTCCTCCCTAAAACTCATCCTGTACCGGGGTCGACAAAATGGACCAAACCTCGGAATGAGCTCAAACTTATGGAGAGATGAACCCATGAATTTCATGTTGTCTTTGAGAAATTTTCTAGTAATGACAAATATATGGAATTGAATGTGTTGCTACTCTCTCAATCTAGGATCTAACTTGGAATGTTGATCCAACCTATTGAAATCTTACAACAAAATATGTGAGATCTAGCTCACAACAGAGAATCAATCAACTTGAATTTGAATCTAGCCTCTATCAGGTGATGAAGCACTAACAAGTTTGATGTCAACTTCTTCCACGAGCTTCAAAAGTTTGAAAAACACTCTAGAATCTCACATGCAACTCAAACACAACTCATTTGTATGAAATGATGTGACTATGACCTCACAAACTTGTTCAGAACAATTCTATCTATGATTGACAAATATGGATTTTGAATCAAACTAGCAAATTTATGGATCAAATCAGTAGGCTCATCAGAATGATTTGAAATCGATTGCAGTGGAAAGTAGACATCTCTAGCTTTCCAGCAAGCTATACTGTCAATATCTTTGGATGAAGCATAAGGGAGAACAAGAGGCAAGAGATGGGCTGGATTTCACACGTGTGAATAGTCTGAAATCCATACAGCCTCTGTTCAGACCCAAGGCTAGAACACAATCCATAATGCAAATAATCAAAAGTAACTTTTTTTTTTAAATTTTCACAACCGTGAACTCTCCAGATTCTCATTATCATCATTTTGAAGAACAAAAGCTCGCAAGTTATCCACTTGCAAAATGTTTGCACTCTCCAACATGTGTCTCGAGCATTCATGCCAAAGCTGGCCTACCATTCTTCTCAACATTAGTGCTTTTGCCTAAAACACATTCTGGTTCTGAAGATCACCACATCGTGATCCATTAGATATCTCAACTATTTCTCCAAGATCATTCTTGGAGTATGTAGGAAAACAAGAGCCAAGGCACCAGGATCTATCAAACAATCTCCGCAAGACAAATGAGAGAAGAGGATAGGAGCCCTCAAGGAGAGAGAGAAAGCATAAATGCAAGCAGGAAAATGGAGATCAATGCGTAGCAAATGTAAAAACTGGTATACACAATGAGCATACAAGTACTCTACCTGGATGTGGCCAAATGCCAACAAACCCTAAGCTTAACTATTTACTAAATGTAGGGCACCCCCAAAAGTCAAGATAGGGCCCTTAAACAAAATTAGACCCCTAAGGACCCACAAGTTACTACATGAACAAAATTGGGTCCAACTGAACTTAAGACAAACTTAAGGTGGCCTAAATAACTAAATACCCATGGTTACACAAATCTCGACCTTTCGGGTCAAAGTAACCTATGGATTAATTTTAACATAGCCATTTATTTCTAACACCCTCCTTAAATGACAATGCATAAAAAGAAATCTTCATTATGTAACAAACCCACCACGTGGTCTTGAATTTAAAGCTTTGCATAAAGCTTCAAATTTCTCTCTAGGCAACGCCTTAGTGAAGAGGTCCGCAATATTATCCTCTGTAGGATAATACTTAAGTAAAATGTTGTCATCATGAAGTCTCTCCCGAACAAAGTGATAATAGATCTCGATGTGCTTCGTCCTTGCATGAAAAATAGGATTCCGTGCAATGGCAATAGCACTTTGACTATCACTCAAGATAAGAGTGGCTGAGGGCTCGCCAAACTTCATGTCAACAAGTAGTCTTCTCAGCCATAAACACTCCGTTGTGGCTGAAAATATCGCTCTATATTCTGCCTCACTAGAAGAAGTAGCAGCAGTGGGCTGCTTTTTACTTGACCAAGATATTGCAGAATTTCCATAAGAAAAGCCATGTCCACTTGTAGAGCGTCTAGTGTCCTGATCTCCACCCCAATCCAAGTCACTAAAACCAACCAAACATGCATCATCACAAGCAGGAAAAACCAATCCATGACTTCTTGTTCCTTGAAGATATCGAAAGATCCTCTTCAACGCTTTCCAATGTGATGTCATCGGGGCATGCATGAATTGACTCATGAGTGAGACACTATAAGAAATGTCCGGTCTTGAATTACATAGGTAAATGAGACAGCCAATAGCTTGACAATATAAAGTAGTGTCAAACACCTTGACTACTTAATTTCAGACCTGTCTCCATAGGTGTAGCAACCGGCTTGCAATCTTCCATCTTGAACCACTTCAAAATCTGCCCAATGTAACGTTCTTGAGAGATGAAAATTCCAGCCCCTTCTTGTACAAATTCAAGACCAAGATAAAAGTGCAATAGGCCTAAATCTGAGGTTTCAAAAATCGTAACAAGATCAAGTATCAAGGCATCAATCTGCTGCTCATTACTTCCCGTAAGAATAAAGCAAAATAATGATGATAAAATCTGAAATATGCTTGACATAAAGAGTAGATTCGCTAGGACTATTAGTAAACCCACGATCACAAAAGTAGGCATGTATCTTTTGATACCACATCCTTGGGGCTTGCTTCAGTCCATAAAGTGCCTTCTTGAAAAGACAAACTTTATCTTCTTGACCTTCAACCAAAAAACCAGCAGTTGTTGAAGGTACACTTCCTCATTCAGATCACCATTGAGGAATGCTGTCTTTATGTCAAGTTGCCGCAAACGCCAACCAAAATGGGCAGCCAAAGAGGTTACTACCCTCACAGTAGTCATCCAAACGGAAGGAGCAAAAGTCAATCCCCTTTTGCTGAGCATAGCCTTTGGCAACAAGCCTTGCCTTAAACCTTTCAACGAAACCATTTGCTTTGTACTTGATATTGTATACCCATTTAGAACCAATTGCCTTCTTCCCATGAGGAAGATCAACAAGAACCCAAATTTGGTTCTTCATGAGTGAATCATACTCATCTTGCATCGCATCCTCCCAACATTATACTCCCTTGGCTTGCTCATAAAAATCAGGTTCTTCCGAGCATCCTCAATTATCTCATCAATATTGAGAAGCTCCTCATGAAGATCCTTGATCTTCATTAAGTGATTGGTCACTAGATCCCCTTCTTGCATCTTCAACATAAAAAGTTGATTTCGGAGATACACCACTCTTGCTGGATTTTTGACCCTATACATCATATTAAGTGTTTCCCATGCACTTTTAGATGTTTTACAGGATCAAATATGAGGTAAGATAGATCTTTTCACCGCAAGAGCAACCATAGAATGTGCTTGTGCATCCCTTCTATCCCACTTCTTTTGTTCTTCCGAAGATGTAGAAGATGATGATGATGATGAACCACGAGGTGTAGTAGGTGCCAAAGAAGGAGGCCTTTCCTCATCACCATTGACCAAATCTCATAGCCCTTTTGCTATGAGAAGATTCTTCATCATGTCACGCCACAAGTAGTAGTTTGTGCCATCCAACCGATCTTCACTAAACAAAGAACCGATAGCTTCCGATTCTTTAGCCATTACCTCCAACAGAATTTCAGCTTGTAGTAGATAGGAAAGAGAGCCTTTCCAAAGCCAAATCTACTCAAAAATTTGCAATAAACAATGAGCTGAAAATAAGAGCACAAGATGTCTTCCAATCTGCAACCAAAGTGCCCAAAAGATAATGGATAGATGGCTGTTTTTCTGCACAAAAAAAACCTGCTTCTTGAAAATTAGGCTAGCTTCGATTGAAGCCTACACCAAAACCCAATTAGGAAGCCAAATAGTGTGATCAACACACACTTCAATAGGGTTGTTGAAAGCGCCCTACTGCTTTGCTGAAAATCTGCAATTTTCTAGCCACAAATTTGCCCTAACCCAAATCAGGGTTGGCTGTATTTTGGGCGCCCTCCTCCACAACTGCAAACCTGACAAATCAGCAAAGTAAGAGGGTTCCAAAACCCAAATTAGAAGCATACTTTTGGGCACCCTCCTCAAGACAAGACTTGCTGAAAATTGGCTGCAAAAAATCAGATTTTAGATGCTGATTTTTGGGCGCCAAAAATTGCTCCTCCAAGATCCATAATGGGCGCCCTCCTTCAACCTAAAAAGAGACAAAAAAAGCTGATCCAAACTCCACTTGGAAAAATCAGCAGGATGCTAAATTTTCAGATCACAAAGTAGAGTAGCTCCTCTTTTGGTAGGGCGCCAACTTACAAGCTTGCTGCAGATCCGGTTGCTCTGATACCATGTAGGAAACCAAGAGCCAAGGCACTAAGATCTAACTATCAAACAATCTCCACAAGACAAATGAGGGAAGAGGATAGGCGCCCTCAAGGAGAGAGAGAAAGCAAAAATGCAAGCAGAAAAATGGAGAGCAATGCTTAGCAAATGTAAAAACTGGTATACACAATGAGCATACAAGTACTCTACCTGGATGTGGCCAAATGCCAACAAACCCTAAGCTTAACCACTTACTAAATGTAGGGCACCCCCAAAAGTCAAGATAGGGCCCCTAAACAAAATTAGACCCCTAAGGACCCACGAGTTACTACATGACCAATTGAACTTAAGACAAACTTAAGGTGGTCTAAATAACTAAATACCCATGGTTACATAAATCTGGATCTTTCGGGTCAAAGTAACCTATGGATTAACTTTAGCATAGTCATTTATTTCTAACAGAGTAATCCTCACACCCATCTTTTTGAAACAAGGCACAAAAACTGACATCAACAATTTTGTGATGGAAATTGATCTCAAGCTGGAACATGCAACTTCCTTTAGAGTTCCTGTGTCCTGGATGCTAGGGTGACCTTCAATTCACCCATTCAAACTTTTCTTGCTTTTTCAAGGGTAGGAGCCTAAGATGCTGCTATACTCATGTCTCATTCTAAAAAATTTAAAACGTCAATGTGGATGGTAAAAAGGAAATGTAAGAGAAATGCTTACTTACCGGTGAGGTCCCCAGTCCCCAGAATGTGCTGAGAAAATTGCAAATATATCAGGGATTAGGTCCATACTCAAATTTGTTGGACTGGCCTCCTACCTAGAATATAGGAGTTAATCTATTAGACCGATACAAGCATTTCTGGTGAGGTCCCCAGTCCCCAGAATGTGCTGAGAAAATTGCAAATATATCAGGGATTAGGTCCATACTCAAATTTGTTGGACTGACCTCCTACCTACAATATAGGAGTTAATCTATTAGACCGATACGCGTTCTACGCTATGTGACATTTTGTAGACTACACGAGAGTTGGAGATGTGTGAAGGAACTTCAATAGAACTTCTCTGGCAAAGGCGCAAATACACGCATGTCACAGGCAAAAAAACAGCAAAGGAAATTGCAAGAAAGCACAATCATATTCTAGAACTACCAAGGTGGCAATATATACTCGATATTGTGCTGATCGCATAGACCAAGAGAAATTTAGTAAGATTGCAAACATGATGAAATTGCTGGTCAGATGTTCTGTTGCAGAAAATAAAAAATGTGCTATATCAGATAATTCAACTAATGTTCTTACTCTCAATTTCGTCAATAATAGATTACATGCAGGTCAACCAAAGATTACACAACAATAGACAATATTCAATGTCCAAATCCATGAGTACATTAGCATCACCTGGAATAATACTTTACGAAGCGGGCATCTCTGTGAATTTGAGATTCAAGACCTAATCAGCATAATCCTTGCTTGGCCGCCAGCATGATAGCAGAATCTGTGGTAAAGCATTTTCTGGATCCAATTGGAGAGCTTAAATTGAGGGGTAAACTCCACATTCCACATCATCGTAAACTCTGCAGGCAGCTGGCTCCACATTCCAATGGCATATTCTTTATTAGGTCCTCTGCATCATCCAACCGACCTGCACGACCCAGAATGTCTATCAGGCACATGTAGTGTCCCCGAGTTTGTGCTATCCCGTGGTTTTCGTTTATAGAAACAAAATATTGCCTAGCTTCATCAACTTTTCCTGCATGTTTACACGCCGTGAGAATGCTGAGGAAGGTAAGGTGATCTGGCTTCACTCCTTTGGACCGCATCTGATGAAAAAAATCCAGAGCCTCTTCACCATGCCCATTCTGGGCACATGCTCCAATCATGGCATTCCAAGAAACCAAATCCCGGTGACGCATTCGACTGAAAACGGTCCTGGCATCCTTCAGATTTCCACACTTTCCATACATATCAACAAGTGCATTTCCTATGCCAGTCTCTCCCTCCAATCCACTATCCACAATAGAAGCATGAAGCTCCTGCCCCTTCTCAAGAGCAGCCAGGCTTGCACAGGCATCAAGTGCCGAGGCATAGGTGATGTGATTGGCCTTGAAGCCATCACTCTGCATCCGACTGAACAAATTTAAGGCCTCCTTACCATGCCCATTCTGAGCACACGCTGTAATCATGGCACCCCAGCAAACCACATCCCTTTGGTGCAATTGATCAAATACCCTTCTTGCATCCTCTAGCCTCCTGCATTTCCCATACATATGCACAAGAGCAGTGCCCACAATGGCCTGCCTCTCATATCCATACAGCACAACGGAGGTATGGATCTTCTGCCCCTGCTCTAGGGCAGCCAGACTTGCACAAGCATCAAGAGCAGACACAAAAGTGAACTGATTTGCCCTAATTCCATTCTCTTCCATTCTATTGTACCACTCCAGGGCCTCCTTGCCATGCCCGTTTTGTGCGCAGGCGGTGATCATCGCACTCCAAGTTACCACATCTCTATTGGGCATCTGCCTGAACACAATCCTTGCATCTTCCAAGCTCCCACATTTGCCATACAAATTGAGCAATGCGGTGCCCACAACAACATGTCCCTCATACCCAGCCTTCACAGCTGCAGCATGGATGAGCTTGCCTTCCTCTAGGGCAGCCATGCTTGCACAAGCCTCAAGAACAGACACAAAACTCACGTGGGTGGGTGCAATTCCGCACCTTTGCATCTTATAGAAGCACTCAACTGCCTGTCTGCACAGCCCATTCTTGCAGTAAGCCTTGATGAGTATATTCCATGAGTATGCATTGGCATTGGGCAGGCAATCAACCACAGCTCTTGCTTCTGCCAAGCTCCCACAATCTCCATACATTTTCACAACCCAGTTAGCGAGGTATGTGCTTGTGTCATAGTTGTGTCTTGTGAGATGAGCATGGATGAGTCTGCCATCACACAAAGCCTTGCTGTTGGCGCAGCGCTGCAAGAGAAAGGCGAAAGCCGCAAATCTGCTTCTTTGATTTGGCAGCGCTTCCACATTCCCAAGTGCAGCTCCAATATCCTTGATCCTGCTGCCGCCTCCTCTGCATCTGCCACCAGCTGCCAACTTCCGAGCTGAATCCATCGGTTTGTTGTTTTTTACTCATATGGCCAAGTTCAACCTCGTATAAAAAAGTTCAATCTGTGAAAGGTTATGGTCTACATTGCAAATTATATACCAATATCATTCACATAAAAATGTTTCTGCTACCGGCTAGCTAATGTTTGTATGCCTTAGGCCATATAAACATGAACGATCAGCATTTATAAGAGATTTCATTCCGATACTGGAAATAAAAGGCCACGAGAGCTTGTCCGTTTTTAGAGATTACAGTAATCCGTTGCTGTTATCGTGCACCTCTTAGATCTTGTAAGATAGCGTAAAAAAGCGCAACAATATCAGGCTATTATTCACAACTGAGAGTTTCTCATGTAAGCTATTCTGTAATTGGAATCTGCCGCTGATGTTGTTTGAACTTTGCCTTTTAGAACTTAGAAAGTGGATCTTCAGCAGTTAAGAGAGATTCCGGTGAGAAAGTACAATCATACCAGCGTATCATTCGAACGGGAGGGGCTGCTGCTGTTATAGGCTGAGAAATACGAAGGAGAAAGAGAGATAGTAATGCTTGCCAAGCCCTCGTCAGAGCGCCATAGCCATACGAAATCGAAGCTTTTTTCTTCAACAAAAGCGCAGGAGAAGCTTTCTCCAAAAAAAAGTGAAAAACTGACAAGAAAACAAAAACAAACCTAAAAATGAAATGGGAGAGAGAGAGAGAAAGAAGAAGGTAGGCTGCGGAGAAAAGGGTATTCTTGGATTCTGATTGGCCATGTGTCTTTTAATGCATTTTTGGTGACTATTCTGCCCATTTATGAACAAATTAAAAAGCAGAATAAAATTTAGTGTGCAGATTTTGCCTGCGTCTGCCACATGGCAGCATCGGATTGGTCTCAAATTTTTTTAGTGCTGATTTTGCTTGCACCTGCCACGTGGCAGCTAAGGATTGGTTTAAAAAGGGTCCAAAAATCCATTACGCAATGGAAGGGACCGGGCAGAGGCCATTCTGCCCGGTTAGGATTTCCAAAAAATTTTAGGCTCAACCCCTCTGAGCCTGAGGGCCTATAAAAAATTTTGGAAATCCGAACCGGGCAGAATGGCCTCTGCCCGGCTCCTTCCATAATACGAAATGGATTCTTTGTGATGCCAATGCCTATTTTTTGGCCTTTTTAAAAAGCAGAAAATGTCACTGGATTTTTAAAAAAAAATTGACAAAAAAATTGCGCGTCAGGCCGCGTCAGTCTGCCACGTGGTAGTTTTTGACTGGTTCAAAAAAGTTGAAAAAAGTCGGACTGCAAATTATGCTTTATTAAATGGCATGTGGAAAAGTCAAAGAATCCATTACGCAATGGAATGGGCCGGGCACAGGCCATTCTGCCCGGTTCAGCCCATTCCATAGTATGTTAATGACAGTTGAAGGGCGACGAGCAATTTTATGAAACGTTCCAAAAAAGAGGCTGGAACTTTAATAGAGAGAGAAAGATTTGGAACTTTTGTAGAGAGAGAAAGAGATATATATGCGTGTAGAGAGAAAGAGCGTGCACAGAAGCGCGATCGAGAGAGAGAGAGAGAGAGAGAGAGAGAGAGAGAGAGAGAGAGAGAGAGAATTTGGCTACAATCTATATATACTAAAAGTATTTTGGTGTCTGGGCAGCTCACGTTGCCTGGTCACGCTCGGGCAGGGCACCATGAGCTGCCCGGAACACTCTTCTTTTTTAAAAAAAAAATCATTCATCGAAGAGAGAGAGAGAGAGAGAGAGAGAGAGAGAGAGAGAGAGCACAACGAGCTGAAGGGCGTCAGTTTGGACTGGGATTCGGAGAGGGGGAGCGCATTCTATTTTCAATTGTTTCTACTCAGAGGTGATTTGTGTTGGTGATGCGAAATGCTCTTTGCTTTGCTCCTACAAATGCTGGGAGTTGAGTGTTTGCTCTTTGCTCTCTCTCTCTCTCTCTCTCTCTCTCTCTCTCTCTCTCTCTCTCTCTCTCTCGGCTCGGATTCATTTGCTCTCACGGTTGTTGGCAACGGAATGAGACAGGCCATTTGGAGTCCCTGTATGAGGAAATGTGTTTGCTCTCAGCTTTCTCTACCGCCAATGTGTTTGGCTTCTCTTGGAAATGTTGGCAGCTGAATGAGGTGGAGCATTTGGAATGCTCTCTACTGTGAATGCTTTCTATTGCGAGCGGTTTTCTGCGGAATGAGGTTTTGAGAAAGCTCTCTACTTCGTTTGATATGAGCTGTCCATTCCCACACAATAGTTCTGCAGTCCACAGATTACTATGAGGAGGGAGAATATTGTGGCAGTCTGTAGGCATTCACTTTTGAAGAATGACCTAATCTTTAATTCTAAGTTTAAAAGTTTCATTCTAGAATTTTACTGCTTCGATTGAAGGATCTTAGCTAAGGATTGAGAGAGAGAGAGAGAGAGAGAGAGAGAGAGAGAGAGAGAGAGAGAGAGAGATGCATGAATAGAGTTTCTCGGGTTGCGTAGGATGAAAATCGTTACAATGCAGGCAGAGGTGCTCGTGTAAATCTAAAACGTGTAGAGAAAGCTCGATCAACCGTACAGAAACTTCCTGGTATCAAGTGTGAAGCTGGTGTTTTGGATTATCTGAAATTAGTTTTGAGTTTTAAAATATGTTTGCTTTATACAGCAGAAAACATTCAGCATGTGTTGGCCACAAGTTTAAGTTTAATCTGATATTGCTTAATGTAGCTCTTTTGGAGGCGGTAACTGCAAAAGTTAAAGCTTGGGAAGAGTATTGCTTTTTGCTTCAATGATCATTCATTTTTTTGCTAATAAAGTAAATCAATGCCCATTGTTGATCACTTCGCTAGCAATGATCATTTTTTTGTTCGCTAGCAAAGTAGAAAATTTTGCCATTTAAGGCAACTTTCAAATACACTTGAAAAAAAACTGTAGGTATTTACCAATATTTTATGTTTCTTCAATGTCCATTGAGAATTGTTTCGATCGTGATAGTGGACCGGTTTGGGTGGAGAGTTTTGTTTCTAGAAGCCTCACTACAAATGATGATTCCATAGGTGAATCAGAATACATTGTAAAGTATATGCATGGCAATGTTTGTCGTTTGTAGCTAAACCTTGATCAAACTATTAGCTTAAGATTGAATTCTAGAAAAAAAATTGAACAACAAAGAATTTGAAATTGCCTTTAATTTGTAATTCAATTATATGGCCGTATAAGCTAATTAAACTGCCATTGATTGAATGCAACGCTTTGTTTTGATCGAACATGTAGGTTATGATTGCTATTTTGTCAAGAATAGGACTCCATAATGGGACAGACAAAGCTCGCGCATGCCTCTGCTACAGTGGTAGTGCTGATGATTTGCCTTTTCGTTGCTGCATTTGCTTGGTCATGGGGTCCGTTGGCATGGCTTATTCCCAGCGAGATTTTCGCTCTGGAGATCAGATCCACCGTTCAGAGCATAACAATATCCACAAATCTTCTTTTCACCTTCGTGATTGCGCAATCCTTTGGTGCTTTTGACTGGTAAATCGTACGTTTATGCTGCTTAATTAGTTTCGTGTCTCATTGATCGTTGAGCACTCTTTTTCTGCTTAATTAGTTTCATGCCTCATTCGTTGTTGAGCATTCTTTTTTGCTTCAAAAGTTTGTTACGATTTTCTGGAAGTTGGATTGAGGTCGCTGATGGATCTACTTTGTGGTGCACATTTGGAAATTCCGTTTCTTATGTATTTGATATTGTCTGATGCTGAACTTAATGTCATTTTAATCTTCACAACTTCATTATTGATGATGACCTGTTCTAGAGTTATCTGAATACAAAAGGGCTGCAGGCCGTAATCATTCTATTAGTTTGAGAATTATTATTTTTTGGTAAAATAATGATGTATCTGTTTCTGTGAATACTCAAGTGTAGGAATCACGACGCAATTTTTGTATAGATCCTTTGCGATTTGAAACTTAAATGCTTCGTGAATCATTAACTCATTTTGATGTCAAATTGCAGAGGATTTCGTTCTCACATGAGTGTATCACAAAGAAGTTCTTACCCATTTCATTATTACCTGAATGATTGTTGCATAGGATGAAATGACTTGACACTCTAAAGTAGAGATGTTTGGTTTCATAGCAGGTGATCTTGTGCGCTTATCCAATGGAGTGAGGCAACGATGAGTATGAGCATTTCCATCACCATCATCACCACGGTCTCCATGAAGGCCACTACGACAATGGCCGCGACGAAGGCACTCCCAGCTTTGATGTTCAACGAAGGCCCCCATTTTTCTCAATTCAAGTAAATGGGAGGGAGCGGGGCGGGTGAAGGAGGGCACGAGGGGAGGGCACGCCGGGAAAGCGCGCTGGGAGGGTGTAGGGCAGGCATGGGGAGGGCAAAGGGAGCGCATGCGGGGAGGACACAAGGGCGGGGGCATGGGGAGGGTGCAGGGATGCGTGCAAGGGATGGGACATCTCTCTCTCTCTCTCTCTCTCTCTCTCTCTCTCTCTCTCTCTCTCTCTCTCTCTCTCTCTCTCTCTCTCTCTCTCTCTCTCTCTCTCTCTCTCTCTCTCTCTCTCTCTCTCTCTCTCTCTCTCTCTCTCTCTCTCTCTCTCTCTCTCTCTCTCTCTACGTCGCATGCCCCCGCACACACACACAGACACACCGCCCATCATCGACGTGCACACTTTGCTATCTATCTTAATTAAAAGATTGGTGCTTCACGAGCAGCTCACACTGCCCACTAACGCGTGACAGGCAGCGTGAGCTGCCCAGGACCTCTCTCTTTTTGAGTTTTTGGGAGAGAGAGAGAGAGAGAGAGATAGCGCGCGCAAGCACCCAGCTATGGTGAGCGCAGCACAGGAGGAGGAATAGGAATAATATGCATGGTGGTAGATGGCGATCTCTACAAGCACCATCAAAAGCACTCTCCATGCCATCAACAAGCGGCCTTGGTGCTCCAACAGAGATGGAGAGCTCAGGGAGCTCAAGCAAGAAGGCATGGGAGCTCTCACTTCTTCCCATTGCTCTCTCTTCAAATCAAAAGCCACCACGCCATATGGCAGCTTGGTGGTCCGAACTTCACTTCTAGCGGTGGGCAGACTCCTGGGTCTGCTGATCCGAACTTGGCTTCTAGCGGTGGGCAGTCGGCCATTGTCCATGAATCTGATACGAAATGGTAGATTTATGTGAAGAGGTTGTAAGTGTGAGGATTTGTGAAGGGATCTTTGTCTTCACTTGCCACCATGATTCTTTAGGAATTTGTGGATGGATGGAGGGAGGGGGGAAGAGGAGAGGGTCGTGATCGCGAGGGTGAGCGATGGCATTGTTGAGCCCCTTCCTGGTGCTGGTTCTGGTGCCCGTTGCTATTGTCATCAGCATCGTCTTCGCTTTGGTGCAGTGGCTCATTGCCCGTCTCTGTGCGTGCTAGCCCTACCAATGACACCCTCGTCAGCAACAATGGCTACGGTGAATACTTGCTCGAGGAAGAGGGCACAGACGATGCCAATCTGGTGCTCAAGTGTGTTGAGATTCAAAGCGCCATATACGAGTGTAGGAGTCCTCCTAATCGATCTTGTATTTCAGATTTTTAGTTTTGGTTTTTGCTATTATTTTGAGCTGTCGATCCGCCTTGTGTAGTATTTTCGACAAATGTGATATCTATTTCGTAGTTTAACATCAATGCAAATCTGATTTAGGGCTCATTTTGCAAACAACTTTTATGAATGTGAGCACGCATAGGGCTGTGTAGTTCGAATGAACGCGAGAGGATTAGGAACAGTTTATCGGTTGTAGTGGGTATAGGCCAGCAGAGTTTGCGGAAAGCTCTTGGAGCAATCAAGGATACGACGACCCTTAGCCTTCCTAAGATCAACAATAAATACAAGGTGCCTTGTTTTCTTGCCCGGCCTTTTTTTTATTTTTCCTTATGAGGGAATTGTTTGGCAATGGATGCTAGATAGTCTCATGCAAAGTTTGAACTTATTTAGACTTATCAATGGTGGTATCGGTCAAGCCTATCAGAAGTCAATTTGCCATCTGGAAAGACAGATATTGTATTTTCATCAATGAATCAGCGAAGATGTGTTACAACTGAAATAATTTTGAATGAGGATTTGGACATTGTTGTAGTCAAAGCAACAAATCATATGGAGTGCCCTTCCAAGAAAAAACATGTTTCGAGTAAGGAGCTTTCATTCTTGGTTTGTTGGTGGCAAATTAAATGGGATATGTATTGGTCCTAGGACCATTGAGTGTGTCTTTATATAAGATATTATATAATATTGATAGCTCTGAACTGATTCTTGACACAAGAGGCAACCACTAGAGTTCATAGTTACAAAGAATATCAATTCATAACCTTTTGAAGAGCTTTAGATTTAAAATTAACATTTTAATTTTAGTTGCACTGCGTTCCAGAATGTAATTAAAACGCTTGTCCCTATATAGTTCAAGATTTTCCGAGACTGCCAATTGGAAACATTTTGAAAGTAGGCCTGATTTGAGTTTCTTTTATCATATCATGATAGAGTTGTTTGCATTATAGCCACTGGGGGTGAAATAAACTATAAAGACAAAGTTCAAAATGTTGCACAGACAATTTTAAGTCCATTCACCTTTGAGACCACAAGTAGCAAGTAGACTCTAGAATAAAGTAGGGCGGTACAATGGGAGGGGAGGGGGGCATTGTACCCATGCCCCCTCTCACCTTTTTTTTTTTCATTTTGGGCCCTCTCTCTCTCTCTCTCTCTCTCTCTCTCTCTCTCACAATGGTTCTTTGCAGCAGATTTGTTTGAATTTGTTTTGGATCGATAATATTTCGTAGGAGCATATCATTTCTTGGATTCGTTTTGAATCATAATGTTTCTTGGAAGCAGCTTTGATGATGATATATTGCATTGGCATCGACATGAATTGATTTATTCATGTGCAATCTAAAATTTTGTCAGGAACTGCAATCATGAAGTAATGTTGTTTCAAATCTATGGCTAGGGTTGATTTAGGATTAGGGCTATATTTTTTAGAGTAGAAATAGCAATAAAGTGAGGTGTTGGAGAGAGAGAGAGAGAGAGAGAGAGAGAGAGAGAGAGAGAGAGAGAGAGAGAGAGAGAGAGAGAGAGAGAGAGAGAGAGAGAGAGAGAGAGAGAGAGGACGAAGCTTCCAACATATCTCCTTTACCTTGTCTTTCATTTTGTATGCTTCATAATTGCATGATGTCTTTCTCTGAAAGGCCATTTCCCGAGTCTATCTCCCCTTTAGCAACTATCAAACCTGACTAACCTGTCATTTCAAAAGGTGGAGGAGCTGTCACAAGGCTGCTGAGACTATCTCCGAGTAATCCAATTTTAGGGTGGGCAGGTTGTTAAAAAGAAAAGAGAACTCTTCCCAGGGCCCCCGCCGGCGTCTCTAGATTCAGCCAGGTCCCGGTTTGGGAATATTAACCCGATTCCCTTTCGCGCATTGTGCCCTTGACACAGGATTGCCTGTAGATGGGGCAAGTGGGCAGTCCCCTAGGGCAGAGATCCCTTCATCTAATGATGAAAACCGCTTTGGCATATTCTCAGGCACTGCGGCGTCCGTCAGATTGACTTGGAAAAACCGTGGACTGTTAGCAATGGTGCTTCTCGTTGGGGATAGATGTTCTTGTTTGAGAAACACCACTAGCGACAGCTCTAGGTCGTCATTTGGCAAATTTCTCATCGACTATGCCATTTTGATATCCAGGTAAAGGAAACTCAAGTGGCTTGAAGCATGAATACAAGTAGCCATCATTGAGTACTCCATCTCTCGCCCAACTGGATTTGTATGGCAATTTTGAAGGACCAATCCCAGATGATTTCTAGGAGCTTACAAATTTGAGAATTCAAGATTTGATGGACAACTCTTAGGGACTTTGTCTCAGATAGGGAAAGTATCCAATTTGACATTGGTGGATCTTGGGTGGTATATTCATTCTCTCCTTTCGCAAAAGGTACAAAGTCCCTTTTTGGCTTAGTTGCAATTTTTGGAAATGCCAAGCTACAAATCGTTAACAACATTTGACCTTCCATTGGAGCTTTGAAGCAGCTTAATCATCTTGACCTCGATGTAAACAGCCTCAACGATAGCATACTCTCATAGCTCATGCAACTCCACAAGCTAAACACAATCTTCCTCCTTCAGAATTATCTCTCTGGTCCTTTACCTCCTACCTTTGTAATCGTCACCTTCTCATGGATTTGTATGTTGCATGGAACAACCTCATTGGAACCATCTCCAAAGAAATCGACCAACCACATCATCTGAGCATTTTTACAATTTGATCCTATGGTGAAGATGAGGCTCCTTGCTCAAAGATAATAGCCATATGGCCTATTGTTAATCGCAGATATATACTAAATGGAGGGTCAGATATCATACATATGATTCTCTCTCTCTCTCTCTCTCTCTCTCTCTCTCTCTCTCTCTCTCTCTCTCTCTCTCTCTCTCTCTCTCTCTCTCTCTCTCTCTCTCTCTCTCTCTCTCTCTCTCTCTCTCTCTCTCTCTCTCTCTCTCACATCCATGTCTTGCATGAAGGATTTGGGATAGTCCTTGACATGGATATTTGGTACTATGAGATTATTAGTTACACCACGTCATTCCGAACTAGGCCAGTAATGTAATCAATAACCTTGTGAGGACCTAGATGCTCTAATTGGACATGTGGAGCTAGTGCATGGTGATTGACAACTTTTGGTGCAATAATAGGAGGTCAAATGCTTTCGGAGTGGTCTTGGATATCCTAGAGAGAATATTTCTCAGCTTTTGGGATCTATATCTCCTATAGGAACTCACTCATCTCCTCATTGAATATAGACTTTTGGCGAGCATGAAAAAGCGAGCAAGTATCCACTTGAGCGAACATGGAAAAGTGAGCAGTATGTTCGAAAATCCAATTGTGAGCGAGCCTTGATAAACTTTTTTTAATACATATGACTCTTATGTGATGCAATATTGTACAATACTACCATAATGGTAAAAACAAATTTTTTTTGTTGGATTTCAATGCTCAAGACCAAATCCATTGAGTAATGAGCATCCTGAAAAATTAGCCGAAGTCGACTCCATCGACTTCGAAGTCACCGAAGTCCGAAGTCGCCTTTATCGACTTCGACTTCGACTTCTCCTTGCATATACTCCATCAACGTACTTCATCAACTCAGTCAACTCGACATCGACTTCATGGACATCAAAGTACTCGACTTACTCCATTATCCATCAACTCTACCAGCACCTAATTTGTACAGATATTGATAGTTGGAAAGGACGACCATCTAATGCATACCGGCCGGCCATAGTAAATTAAGTAGATAGATTTTATGCATCCCAATGCATTGAGCACTAACATGCAATCATAAATGTATAGTGTTAGGAGATCTAACATGCTCAGTAGGTTGTATTATAGTTAAGTAACTAAGCTGCTAAGTAGTTGTAAGGTAGATCAATGATTATTAGCTGAAGCATTTTTGCGCCCACTATCTCGCGCTGCTTCACGCTCTTGTACTCATCCTTCATTCAATTAGAGTGCAAGTTTCTTGTCACCACTACTGCTCTGTTCTATTACACATTGCTACTCAGTTTTCATCTTTATCATCTCTTTGCTGGTAATTGTTGCATTTCAATCCATGCATCATCCACTTCTCCACTTTCGTTGCTATACTACCATCGTCGATCCGATATTAGAGCATCTGTTTCTATCATAGCTCCTCTGATCCGATATCAGTCGATCATTTCTGATAATGCATAGTTTTTTGACATGGTATCAGAGCGGGTGGTTCAGTCATCTGCATTTTCTATTGCAAGTTATCAGTCTTATTTCTATCAAGATATCATCTCAGCAAGTGTGCAACCAACAATATTCCAATATCATTGTTTCTACCCATGATCTCGCTCTCTACACCAGAATGGATCCATCTTCTAGTTAATCTCTGATCGACAAACTCGATGGAGATAACTACCATCTATGGAAGTTCAAGATGAAAGTAGTTATACTTGCCAAAGAATTGTGGGAGATCGTTGATGACATTAAGGTCAAACCAAAGGTTGATGCAGCCAACTTCACCAAATGTGAGAAGCCCCTCAATCTAAGTGGTAGTATACATGTCTCAAATGCCAACCTTTCTTAATGTCTTATGTTATCCATGTTCACTTTCCAATGGTTGTTGAAGAGCTCACCATTATTGTTTCAATGATAGTAATATCTTATTGTATGTTTCTAAATTCTCAAGCAAGTCCCATTGACTTTTTTTGAACGCACATATTTTTCACTTCTTCGAGCTTGTGGTTGTTGTCTTTTCTCAAGCGCACATATTCGTCAAGCATCTTCTACTCTTGAAGGTTCATCAAAACTTGACATAAGAACAAAAACAAGTGGATGGATTAACCTCGGATTGTTGCCCCTTGCTTTGATATGTGAGCCTTGTTGGCTCCATTCTTACCTTTGATGATCTTCTAGGTGTGGTAGGTTGACTTGGTTCAAGCTCCTCCTTACTCAAAGTCAAGATCATCTTGATTCTCGGCCATTATCCTCTTGATTGTTGGGATGGTTGAGCCATCATCAAGCTTGTGAATCTTGAACTCATCAAAGATTACATCTCTAGATACCACAAACTTATCCAAGGATGGAAGATATACCTTGTATCCCTTACTTGAGTTGCCATACCCAAAGCATGATCCCCTTTGTTGATGATGGATCTTCCTTTGTCCTTGTCTACAAATGTTCATGCACATAACAAGTGCATCCAAAGACTTTCAAGTGCTTGAGGTTAGGCTTTCTTCCATGCAAAACTTCATAAGGGGTATTATCAATAGATTTACATGAAACTCTATTGATCAAATAATTGGCACAAGTGAGTGACCCACCCCAAAATGACTTTGGCAAGCATGCATCTAATCTCAAGGCTTTAGAGCATTCACATAATGTTCTATTTCTCATCTCGACCACCCCATTTTGTTGAGGGGTGTAGGGACAAGATAGCTCCTTCTTGATTCCCTCTTCCTCACAAAGATCTTTGAACCTACTAGAGATATACTCTCATCCATTATCATTTCTAAAGATCTTTATGCTTTGATTATGATGCTTCTCAACAAAAGTTTTGAACTTGACAAAGGTTTCAAATACTTGAGCCTTGGAAGAAAGTAAGAGAACCCAACAATATCTTGAAAAGTCATCTACAAATGTTACAAACATTGAAGCTCCACCATTTGACTTAGTGCTAGCAAAGTGAATATCCAAATGTATTGGCTCAAGAGGATGAGATTGTTAGAAATCAATGATAAACTTCATTGTTACTGTTTACGATGCACATTAATATTGACAGTTGTGACCAACTGTCAATAGTCGTAGGCTAGTCTATTAGTCGTAGGTTTTCTCTCTCTATCAGGGTTCAGGATTTATTTGTACATTTTACATTCTGTATGAGTTAGTGTGATAGAGTGACAGTACGTGTTCTTCTTCCGCCTTCTTGTGGTGATTGCTTATGGTGAATGCTTGATGTTGCATATCTAATTTTTGACATGGTATCAGAGCAGCGATAGTCCTGCGTGCCTGATCAATGGATACAGCTTGTCACAAGCTCCGCAATGAAGTGAGAAAGTCCTTTACGGGAGGTGAAAGCTTGGAGAGACAAAAACGGTTGGAAATTGTTTTTCTTTGGTGTATTTTGTAGGGTTGGAGCTTGGAATCATCAGTGGGGAACAAAAGCACAGTCCCAGAGGCATCAGAAAGGCCAAGGCAGCATCAGACAGATTGAAAATCTGTTGAGTGGGGGAGATTTCTACAATACTTTCTAGTTATTGTGGAAAGTGCTATTTGTGTGAGAGGTTTGCCAAGAAATCTCTCATTTGTCTGTTTGGAGTACCGCAAATCACACTAGACAGTGTCTAGTACTACCATTCAGAGTTAGAAGTGCTTCATACTTTTCACATTACTGATCTCTGTCTTTTGAACGATCACACATTTTGAAATCTTTGCAAAGAGGAGGTGGCGTAGCCGCCGCACCGAAGTGGAGAATCTAGAATATTCCCTCTGAAAGTTCTTATATTCCCTCTATTTTTAATCTTTTCCTTACCAATATTGGATCAACGCACCAGAGGTAGGAAAAATCTTGAGCAGTCGTACATCCGCGTGTCATACAGATATAGCATATTCGTACCAATATTGGATCGATGCGCCAAAGGTAAAGAAAACCAAGAGCAGTCGTACATCCACGCGTCATACCGATATCACATATTAGTACCAATATTGGAGCGACGCGCCAGAGGTAAAGAGAATCCCGAGCAGTCGTGCACCCGCGCGTCGTACCGATATCAGGTGTACAACCAAAAATTTACAGTTATGTGGTGTGAATAAATTTTGTGATCCATACTCATCTATCCAGTAATGGCAACTCTAAGGGAGAGTGTTCTTAATGAGTCAAGCAAATTGGAAGGTGCCGGCAACTATGCAGTTTGGAAATTCAAACTGAAGAACATTTTGATGGAAAATGAGCTATGGGAGATCGTGACAGGTGAAGAGACAAGGCCAGTGATTGAAGAAGATCAGCGGGCATTTGATAGGAGAAGACGGAAAGCCCAAAATGTCATCAACTTATCAATTAGAGATGCAATTATTCCCTATATTTCATATTCAGAAGGACTAAAAGAAGCGTGGGATACATTGAATGCATTGTTTGAAACGACAAATACATCTCGATACTATTTTTAAAGACAAAGTTGCATACATTGTGGATGGATGATGGTGCAACTATTGCCGATCACATACTAAAGATCAAAGAGATCCGTGATCAATTAGAAGCAGTTGGAGAGCAAGTACAAGATCGTGAGATCGTGCAGAGTGAGTCACATCAGATGTTTGTGACGAGTATAGCCACAAGAGAAAATCTGCCAACCTATGAAGAACTAGGTGGATTGCTTTTGCAAGAAGAGCAACGTCAAGAGAACTTGAATCATCGTAACAGGAGTTATGATCAAGCTCTTGCAGTTAGAGGACGAGGTGGAAGATTTGGCCGTGAAAAGTATCAATCGAGAGGAGAAAACTGAAGCCGAGGATCATTTCAACAATTTCATGAGCAAGTCAATGATAGTTCGAATCGAGGTAATTGGAATCAAGACCGAGGTCAAGGACGCGGCTATTCAAGACAAAATAAACCTGGAAATTGTAGGTACTGCAACAAACCTGGTCACTGGGGGTGTGAATGCTTCAAGAAACAGAAGGAGATGGAACAAAGAAAAGACAAATGGCAAGCGAGAAATTATGCTGATCAACATCAATTTGATGACTATTATTATGAAGACGATTATACTGATCAACATCAATACGATGATGATCAATATGAAGATGACACAAGTGAGAGTTCAAAATTGTTCATTACAGCATTAATGACAAGTGATGAAGCCAAGGATACCTGGTACATTGATAGTGGTGCATCCAAGCACATGACTTCAAGGAAAGAGTGGTTTTCAGAACTCAAGAAAACTGACAATGGTGATGAAGTTGGACAAGCTGATGGCAAATTGCTATCTGTTAAAGGAGTTGGAGTGGTACCAATGAAGTTAGCCAACGGGAAGCATATAAGCAATGTGCAATATGTACATGGCTTAGCTAACAATCTACTATCTGTTGGGACGATGGTTGTTTAACAACTCAAGGGTGAGTTTGACAATGACAAATGTCTTGTCAAAGACATCAAGAACCACTACAAAGTAATTGTTGTAGGAGCTAGAGTCAACGGGAATCGACTCTACAAATTGATGGCGAGATCTTTTACTCAAGCTATGGTAAGCACTGTCGATAATCGAAGTGATCTTTGGCATCAAAGGTTTGGTCATATCAGTGCTCAAAGCTTGCAAATCCTTAAAAGAGGTAATCTAGTTGTTGGATTGCCTTATATCTTTTTTGAAGGAAAAATTTGTGAGGGTTGCATTTTGGGAAAACAGCATAGAGAGAGAGAGATTTCCCAAAGATGGAGCAAGAAGAGCCAATGGCATTCTTGATCTTGTTCATAGTAATCTATGTGGACCAATACAAACTAGGTCCATTAGTGGTTGTTACTATTTCATCACATTCATTGATGACTATAGTAGACATATCTGGATTTATTTCATAAGCAAGAAATCTGATGCTTTTGCCAAGAGTTCAAGGCTCTAGTTGAAAAACAAACAGGTTGTTATATTAAGACCCTCAGATCATATGGTGGCGGTGAGTATTTTTCAACATAGTTTATACATTTCTGCAAGGATCAGGGGATCAAGAGACAAACCACTACACCCTATTCACCACAATAGAACGGAGGTGCAGAACAAAAAAATAGATCCATTGTGGAGATGGCTAGGGCAATGCTTAAGAGCAAGGGTTTGCCAAATACTTTTTGGGCAAAAGCATGCAACACAACCACTCATATCTTGAATCGGTGTCCTACGAAGTCCGTGGAGGGTAAGACACCTTACGAAGCTTTTACTAGAAAGAAACCTAATGTTTCTCATTTACGAATATTTGTTTGTGATGCTTACGCTCATGTACCTGATGAAAAACAAAAAAAGCTGGATGCAAAAGCTGTTAAGTGTATTTTCCTTGGATATGATGAAAGAGCCAAGGCATACAGGATGTATGACACAGATGCACAAAAGATCGTGATTTCTAGAGATGCTACTTTTGTTGAGATGGGTAAAAATGACCAAATAAAATTGACAATTGATCTCTTTGATGATAAAGCTAAAATGCAAGTAAAGAAAGAAGTTGGTGTCGATATGGAAGAGCCAATGGAAAAAGACAGGGGCAATAATGAGATTCCTAGGAGAGTACCTAAGTGGTACTTGTCAGTAACAAGTGATGCTAATAAGGGAGATACTCCTGAATCAAGTGACCAAGGAGAGCTTAGAAGATCAAGTAGAAATCGAAAACCTCCTGCAAGATTAGAGATGAATCTAGCCCTACTGGGTTCTGTGCTCAAGGCTCAGGAACCAAAAACTTTTGATAAAGCAAAGGAGCACAAGGAGTGGCATGAAGCTATGGAAACAGAAATGGAATCTATATCAAAAAATAGGACGTGGAACTTGGTTGAGCTACCTGATGGTAAGGCGCCTATCACTTGCAATTGGATATACAAGATCAAATATGGAGCTGATGGGCAACTCAACAAGTATAAAGCACGGTTGGTTGCGAGAGAATTTGAGCAGCAGGAAGATATTGATTTTGAAGAAACCTTCGCACCCGTAGCTAAGATGGTAACTATACGTTCTATCATTGCTATTTCTGCTTTCTATGGTTGGAAGATCCAGCAAATGGATGTTAAATCTGCTTTTCTTAATGGAGTGCTGGATGAAGAGGTGTACTTAGTACAACCTCAAGGATTTGTTGAGCCAGGGAGAGAGCATCTCGTTTGTAAGCTCAACAAAGCCATTTATGGATTGAAGCAAGCACCATGGGCGTGGTACTCTTGCATTGATGAACACTTCAAGCGAAGGGGAATGATAAAGAGTGATGTTGATCCTAATCTTTACATTATAAGACAAGATTCAAATATAATGTTCATTGTGTTGTACGTGGATGATTTGACTATTACAGGAAGGAATGAGAGCTTAATTGATGAAATAAAATCAGATCTTTCCAAAGCTATGATCTAGGATTGATGCACTATTGTCTTGGCATTGAAGTATGGCAAAAGGAAGACATGGTCTTTCTTACACAAAGCAAATATGCACGAGATTTGCTTTATAGCTTCAATATGCAAGATTGTAAGCCTTTGAGTACACCTATGGATGTCAACATGAAGCTTACTAGATATGATGAATCTGAGAAAGTGGATGCTTATTTGTATAGACAACTAGTGGGTAGTTTGATTTATTTGACACACACACGACCTGATATTTCTTATGTTGTTGGTGTTGTTAGTCAATTTATGCAAGATCCTAGTCAAGCACACTGGAAGTCCGCTAAACGTATTCTCAGATACATTCAAGGGATTGAATTTTGGTTTAAGTATGATCAGCCTGAAACGCCAATGTTGGTAGGTTATACAAATGCCGATTGGGCAGGTAATATTGATGACAGAAGATCTACAAGTGGTCATACATTCAGTTATGGTACAGCTGCAATTTCATGGAGCAGCAAAAAGCAACCTACAGTAGTCTTATCATCGACGGAAGCTGAATATCGAGCACTCAACAATGCTACACAAGAAGCGGTATGGTTATGAAGATTGCTTGTGGATTTAGGTCAACCACAGGTGGATGCAACTACTATATCTTGCGATAATCAAAGTTGCATTCACCTTGCCAAAAATCCAGTTTTACATGCTCGAACCAAGCACATCGAAATACACTACCATTTTGTTCGAGAGAAAATTCTTGATGGAGCCATTGATCTTGTTTTTTGTAAATCTGAAGATCAAAAGGCAGATATTTTTACTAAGTCATTAGGTAGATGTAAATTTGAGAGGTTTCGTACTCTATTAGGGATAGAAAAATGTAATTTTATCATTGAGGGAGAGTGTTAGAAATCAATGATACACTTCCTTGTTACTGTTTACGATGCACATTAATGTTGACAGTTGTGACCAGCTGTCAATAGTCGTAGGCTAGTCTATTAGTCTACTCGTAGGTTTTCTCTCTCTTTCAGGGTTCAGGGTTTATTTGTACATTTTACATTCTGTATGAGTTAGTGTGATAGAGTGACAGTACGTGTTCTTCTTCCACCTTCTTGTGGTGATTGCTTATGGTGAATGCTTGATGTTGCATATCTAATTTTTGATAGAGATGTTTTAGAGATAGGACTTGGAAAAGCCTTCTTATGTGTCTTGGATAGTGCACATGCTTCACAAACCTTTTCCTCCTTTGCTAATGACCTTGGAAGGCCTAAAGCAAGCTCCTCCTTGCACATAGCCTCCATGGAACTTGGATTGATGTGTCCAATTCTTTTGTGCCAAAGATAAAAACTTGACAACTTGTCCCCCTCGGCTAGCATCACAACATTGGTGTCAACAAGCATCTAACTTGTAAAGCTTTTAAAGTCTAGTGCCTTTAACAATAACCTTGTCTTTCTTCTTCATGTAACAATCATTGGAAGTGAATTCCACACAAAAGCCACTATCAACCATTTGCCCAACATTAAGTAGATTCTTAGCGATGCTAGGATGTTGGAATTCGATGCTCAGCCTCAAATCCATTCAATAATGAGCATCCTGAAAAACCAAAAACAAAAGGCTCGAATTGCTGTGCAGAGGATCGAAAAATTCAGGATCAAAGTTTCTAAAATTTTTTGACACTGGATCGACTCAAAAATATATATATATTTTGAGTCATTGTACATTTTTTGATACTTGTAAATTTTGATACTATCGGTCTAAATCCAACCCAACGACTTTGCGTTGACAGTTCGCCCACTTTGTACATGCATTAACTATCTGTAATGAGGCAGTTGTAATAACTACAACAAAAGGTAGTGGTAGATATTTTGTAGGATATCAATCATAGAATTTTCATCAGAATACTTCTTATGATTATTCAAGTTTCTATAGCCAGTGTTATCACGCTCAACGATTGTAAGCTGAAGTTATCACTTCAAGCATTGTACTCACTGTTTGATATTAATCAAAGTGCAAATTTCAGTCTCACTATTGTATCCGTTTCATTTGCGCATTTGTCTGATTCATTAATTTTGAACATTCTGCTGCTAACTATGGTGCTTATGATCCTACACCAAGCCCACTCACCAGCTTCCACACATTCCCACTGATTTTCGACATAGGAATGTACAAGACTCCATCAACATTGACCCTTTTTGAGGATCCTTAGCACAAGGGGATAGAACCTACTCCTTCTATCTTACAAACATCATCATTTGCTATAAAAATAGACTTGATAGGCCCTTCATAAGACAAAAGAATTGAAAAGTACTCCCTCTTGCTTGTCATGTGGGAACTTGTCCCACTATCTATCCACCATGGATCTTCTCCCCTGAAATTTGATGAAGAGAAGGTTGACATCATTAGTGTGGACTCTCTTCCTCCTCTTGGCTGATGTTTGTGTGTCCTTGTGCTTGCTTCTTCTTGAAACATTCTGAGGCATACTGCCTCATCTTGCTACAATAGTAGCATTCGATATTGGACTTGTCCTTCTTGGTCTTGCTTGGAGTTGAACTTGAAAATCCGTCTTGATCCTCAATCTTTGCTTGGTTTGTCTTGAATGTAGCTCCCTTGCTCTTGGTCTTGCCCTTGCTCTTGATGAAGAGTGCTTGACCATCTCCATCATGGATAGAAAGTGCCATGAGGTCACCTTGGAGGTCTTCAAGTGATGGCAACTTGCTCAGAAAGACATCTACTGTGTCTATCTCTGATGACATAATACATGGACAAAATACATGGCATAATGTTCATTACAAGCACTATATCTATATACAATTTACAATTGTATAGATGTATGTACAAGAAGGTGGCATGGAGCCGTTGCGTCATCTGGAGTAGATCATGGCGGCTACTGTCATTGTCCAAGTAGTTGCACAGTATAGGAAGTGGGCGTGAGAAGGCTTTGGCTATTCGGAGTCGAGCGTGTCACTATCGATAGTCAATAAAGTCGAGATAGTCGTTTGACGGTCCTCGACAATAGTCGGTTGAGTCGACAAGTCAAACTCCCTGATAAGTCGGGCAAGTCGGGCTTTCCTGGTAACTTAGCTAACTCTGACAAGTCGGGTAACTTCGACAAGTAGTTCTATGTAAATGTCTCATTTCTTATATAGTATAATATGATAGAGCATCATGAACCATGCAATGCATAAATATATGGCACTGTTTACGTAGACAATTCTTCCATATAATGCCCTAACACCCAACGGGGTTGGCTCAGTTGGTTGGCTTGGCATCCAAAGTTTCTTTGGTCCCAGGTTCGAGCCTCCCCTTGGAAACCAAGAAGCATATAATGCCCTACATTGATACTCATTCGATTTTGTTTTTTTACGAGTTGTTTGTATTACAAAATATATCATATAGAGTCAATTGAGCTCTATTGCTATATTGAAAATGTCAAGAAGAATATGACTGCCAAGGTTATTTTCATGTGATTATCATAAGTGAATATGTTATTTAATTCGGTTGAAAATATACTAATGCCTTTAGTGAGAATCGAAATTAAATATCTTGGGATGAAGTGCTTGCAAATGACCAGGAGTGAGAACTTAAAAGCATTGAGCATCTATGAAGTAAGAATCCAAACTTTTTTGAGCATTATGGTGAGTTGAATTTTCAAAATATAAATCATTACAAAATAGTATTATGAAGTTTAGCTAAATATGTTTGTATCTCTTGAAATTAATACAAGCACAAAAAGAAACTGAAATTTATTTTGACTCCTATTAGTTTTAATTTATGGAAATTGAATATTATTTTTTAAACATGTACTATGTTATTGAACTTTTTACCTTTTGTTTGAATATGTTTTTTAATGTTCCTTGCTAGTAACAAACTTAATATGCACTGATCACTCTTATGTACCTTATGCTACTATACTAGATTAATAGGTTAGACCAATTTTTACACTCAATTTTTTATGTTTTATTTTCTATGAAGACTAATTTTTTTTAATCGTTTTTATGTCTCTCATATATATTGAGAGAGTTGAGGAAGAAGTCCCCCTATCATTAAAACAATTAGTGGTTCTCTCTCTCTCTCTCTCTCTCTCTCTCTCTCTCTCTCTCTCATTCATGCTAATAAATCTCAAGAAGAAGTCTCATCTCTCTCTCTCTCTCTCTCTCTCTCATATGCTAAGAAATCTCAAGAAGAAGTCTTCCGATCATTTAAACAATATATAGGACACACTCCCTTTGGTCACCCCTTCACCCAAGAAGTGTGTCACACACTTTTCAGGTGACTTGTTCTCGCCTTCTCTCCGACACCTAAAAATTCATTTTTCTGCAAATCCGTTCACCAGTGAATCAACTCGTTCTTACGATTTACATCACTTTTCATGGGTGAACAGGTCACATGGAAGGCATTTCTTATTAAGGTAATATTTGTGACCGAACCCAAGGTGCGTGCTAAAGAACATTGATAAAAAAGTCAGGTTGGAGCGAGTTCCTCATCCTCATCCAATGGTGATATCATCTTGCTGTCTCTTTTTAATATGCTCCACCGTCGGATGAGGTTGAGCCTTGCCTGCACCCTTAGTTGATGTTAAAATTAAGATCATCATGCGAAGGTCCTCGGTTTTTTTGTGTTTGTATGTGAGTGCACGCGCGTGTGAACAGACAACCTCTACCCTAAACCCTATGAATTCACAAGGCAAGGCCAACAAAAGGGTAAAGGCCACGAAACAGCCTATGCGCTAAATATGTGACGGGTCAAAACCTGACATAGCCCGTCACACGTATTGTTTTTTCCCGGTTTGGACGTGTGGAATGCCCGTCGAGTTTCAAACCGAAATGTCCGCGGCCGTCCCCGAGCCTCGGCCAGCAGGTTTAATTTTTATCTATTTTTATTTTTTTGACGCGGGCTTTCCTTTGACTTGATCACCCGCGACTTCTTAAAAGCACGGAGATTCTTTTAATCGCCACCATTGGAAATTGTTAAAGGATTCAGATTTTGCCGCGTGTTATTATATCCACGGATAATTATAGTACACGTGGATGAATGACTCGTGGCGAGCATCTAAGTGGTAGGGCCTAAACCGTGTCCTGCTATGTGTCTGTCTGGCTCTCTCTCCTTTTTTACTCTTCTCTATTTTTTCCTTCTCTTTTCTCTTCGTCTTTTCTGTTCTCTTCTGTTCTGGTCTGTGGAGTGAGGGAGGAAGAGATACAATTCCATTAGCTTCCATGCGCCACGATCGCATCTCGCAACACATTTTCTGGCCGCGAAGGATTGCACAGCAACATCAATAACCTGGAGCAAGTGATTGTTTGATGCAGAGTCACAACAATTGGCTTCCTGTACCTGGAATTCAGAGCAAAATTGATCAAGAATAGTCTGGATTTTTCGTTAGGTCCGTATCTAACACATGAAAGTTTTTTGCGTTGATTTATTCGCTGTGAGTTCAGGCGTTGTTGGTTAGCTGTGAAGGATTTAGCAGCTTTTCTAATAGCCCCGGTGGATCAGAGCAAATGATTCACTGATTTTGTCTTAGAGCACGTTGAAGGCACTGTAAACCCTAGATCTGTATCCAACATATTGATCAAAGCCTGTCTACTTGAACTTATTTGCTGTCAGTTTAGCCGCTGTTAGTGTCGGTGAAGGATTTGGCAGCTGTATTTTTGGTAGCCGTGGAGCAGATAAAATGATCAGCTGATGACTGTACAAAAAAAAAAAAGGAATCTTACAAGAGAAAACAAATCGAAGGAAAGGATATTGTGAATTATTGAACAAGAGTGCGATGTATTACGGAATATAGTTCAGGCCGGCCTTTTTAACGGGACTCAGAAAATTTTAGGGGATAAAAGATAGATAGATAGATGGTTGAAAAGCATTTTAGCAACTGAATCGAAGTCGCAAATTATTTTGAGTCTGAGGAAAATCAAAGCGTGAACAGGTGATTGATTTTAATTATTGGCCAGGAGGAAATCAAGGGAGGAAGGGGCAAAAAGGAGATGCTACTTGGTCATGGGATGTGCTCTGTTCTTGAGGGTGCTTATACATGCTGCATTAGTTTTGTTTGTCCTAGGGTTCAGACCTAGTACTGTAAGCATAGTTTCTGGTTGCTCACCTGATGTGGGCGGAAAAAACATCCATTCCTGCATCTCTCAAGCCAAGAAATTGGGGATTTTGTTGAAGTCCGATTGGAGGAAAAATTGCTATTGCCAACGACAAAATGTCAATATTGGTACTGAAAATGTAGGCAACGCTCAAGGCAGCACCTATGAGGTGAATTATTTTCTCTCTTAGCTATTTTAGTAATGTCAATTATGCAAGTGATGATCATTGGGTATTTTCTACAGCAACTACGGGACAGCACGTAAGCTATTCGTCTTTTCTTCAAATCCACACGGTTTTGTTACTGTAGAGCAAAATCTAAACGTAGATGAGTACCAAACTCAGAAAAGAGTAGTGACAATCTGACACATAACAAGGGAAACTTGATTGCAGATAATGATCAATATCATTGCATTCGATGCTCATGTACTTTTGCAAAGCATATCATACATGCCAAAGGTTCCAACACTATTGCTTTAATGATAAGTAACAACAGAGCTCTCCAGAAAATTAAAAAATAATCATGAAGGCCATCTAAAGAATTTCGTGACAGCTGAACTCTGAATTTGTGCGTTGCTTTCACAATCTCTTTGTCAATTTAGAGTTCATGCTTCGTCTTCTCAAACTAATGGCTCTTCTACCTCAATCTGATGGCGACTGCTGCCAATGTGAATATGTTCTACAAGTGGGATTCCTATAATCAATGTCCTCAACTCGATCTTATTTTGCAAATACACAAGTACTGCTATCAGAACTAATATTGTCCAATGTGTGGATGGAATGAACAGGAGAACTCAGAGTTGTGCCTAGGGGTATCAAACAAAGCCTTTCAAAAGGTGCTCCCAAATTTAATAGCATTGCCTAAATATTGACTTTTGGTAATTCATGGTTCAATCAGTGTGCCCATTGTTTTTTAGCGAATTCGCAATGTATTCAATACATCAAATGAATAGGTCACATTGCCCCTTGTCATGTAAATAGTCTACTCTGGTCCTTCCTAACTGTGAAAAGAATCGAGGCTAGCTGACGAAGAGACACAACTCTCTACATAATTTCATCTCTCTCTCAATGTAGTATTGTGCAATTCGCTAATGCAGGCTTTTTGTGTTCCCTCTCCCTTCCTTGTCTTATGTCTTGAATGCATTGCTAGATGTCTGATCTTCAACAGTATGAACCTAAAGTTGAGGTTTTTCTTGTTGGCAACAATACCCACAATTCTTATGAACAATTGATCAAATGGTTGGAATGGAATATGATGATGAAAACTATAAAGTTCAACACACAGGATACTATCCTAAGCATGCCAATACAAGCAACAAACAAGGGAACGGATGGTGGACAAACCAACCCAACCAAATCTAGATCGAACGGATCTAGCCCCCAAGCTATGGATCAATCACACCGAGGAGAGGAATCACTCTAGCAGCATGTAGCTACCAATCACAAAATCAAGCATACACTAGTGAGAGCCCAATAGGTATACTTATACCCTCCAAGGCCCATGAAACGCTACCCGAGACCAGTTTCTTCCCCCCTTATTCAAGTTCTGTCCTCAAAACTTAAAACTAGGGAAGTTCCTCCTTAAGCTCCCTTTAGTAGGGACCCAACTCCCTTGGGTCCCAAACCCAGACTCGAGACCAGACGATGAGTGGTCCTGTAGACTTGATCGGTGACTCGTGAACTTGCATGGTTGCCACATGTCATGATCCAGGAGTGCACATGGCTTGGAGTCTCTCTCCTTGGAGGTATACAAGGGGAGGAGGACTCATTTGCCATCCATTCTGTCTACCTAGGAGGAGGTGGATGGAGAGCGTGTGCACGGCCATGATGTATTGCTAGCGTGAGGCAGGAGATGGCTGAGAGCCTAGGCGGTGGTATGGGACGCCGTCTGGGATGGAGGTCGGATCCAGCTTGATACGGTCACAGGCCAGGGCAAGGTGGGTGGACCTGGATTAGTTCCTATGGCGGGGTGGAACATGAATCGTTCGGTCTCTTGTGGTTAACCGGCACCTGGAGGTTTGCAGTAAGTAAGTTTGTAACATATGGTATCAGAGCCACTGCATGCTGAAAGTAGGTGCGTTGATCCGTAGAGCTTGTCTTGTAATTTACGACGCTTTTGATAGTTTTCAAAGCAGGTTTAAAACGCATTTTTTATGCGTGTTTTTCTATTCTTCCTTCCGCTGTTTTTTTTGAAAAATTGAAGTAAAAAAGTTTTTAAAAAAAAAATGGTTGGGGCCCTAAGGAGGACCTGCCACGTGGCACTGTCCGAGGTGGGACAGGTGTCGGTTCTTCCTACTGAGAATCCGCTCAGAAATCGTGGATTCTTAGTCGCGATGGAGCCCTCCTCATATCCTAACAAAAACGAGTTTTCTTCATCGCTGTTTGACCAGCGGGAGTGTCAAGAAAGCTGGTAGGAATTCTGCCACGTGGCATCATATGGGCCAGGAGAGGTGGTAGTAGGAAGCGCCCTCCTATTCCGATGAATGTCAGATCTCCAACTGTAGAAATCGGGGCCCTCCCTGGAAACTTACATCAATTTTCCTCTCCCTATTGCTGTCTGCCAGCGATGGACAGGTAGAAGGAAAAACTAAAGCTAGAAGGGAGAAAGGGAACTGTAGGCCACCTGGCAGGTTGCTGGAAGTGACCAGTATGCTGAGGTGGAAGCTAGGTGGCAAGGCAAAGCCACTTGGCAGTTGGTAGGATAGCATGAAGAGGGAGGTATGCCTCTTCTATGCTTCTGTGTTATGTGAAAAGAGGTGGAGGTGGTGGTGCATCCTTCTCTTTGCTTCCTCTTATTCCTCTTGGTAGCCATGGACAATACCATTTGGTTTGTGAAGAGGCAGCAAGAGTAGCCTTGTATCTACCTTCCTTGAGTAGCTTTTGATTCTCTTCTGTCTTCTCTTCTTAAGTCACCTCTCTTCTCTTAGTAAAAATGCAGCCTACTCCTACTACACAGCCTATGTCCCCTGTTCATGAGGCTACAGTATTTGCCTCTGTCTTAGACCCCGATGCTTTGATGTTGGCTATTAACAGTCTACAACAACAAATTGTGGATATGCAAGCAAAGCACAGTCGGGATCAGCAGGACCTCAAGGAATTGACGCAGCTAAGGCAATTGGTGCATCAACCCTTGTTTACTCCTGAAGTACTTGTGAGGTAAAGCATTTACCTGGTGGCAAGATATAAGGGGTAAGCTTGAAGTTCCTAGGAATTGGGAGGATTTTTGTAAGGCCTTTAAGGCGGCCTTCCTTCCTATTCTAGATGATTTTGAATTTTACCGTCAGTATGCAACGATCCATATGGGGAACCGGCCCCTGGATCAGTATTTGCAAGAATTTCAAGAGGTCTATTCTCGTTTTGCAACTAGAATAGATCCTTTGCTAGTAAAGTTGCATTTCATACTGGGGTTGCCAAGAGACTACCAGCTAGAGGTCAGGAGGAACCAGCCTCTTACCCTCGAGGATGCTGTTCGCTTCGCCATAATCTACAATGATACTCGTACGATGGCTAAGCCTGAGACTGGTGTCTTGCTCGGTGTAAAGGGTAAGAGGCCTTTCTTTCCAAAGAAATCGAAAGATAAGGCAAGGGAAGGGGCTTCAGGTTCAGGGAAATCGAAGAAAAGATCTACCTTGGACCAGGAAAGCTTCATGAAAGCCAGAAGCGACAATCTGTGCTTTAATTGCATGGAACCAGGTCATGTTGCGAAGGAATGTCCAAAGAAACGGAAAGCTAAAGGGGCATCTTTTAAGACGCCAGGTAACTCTAGCATATCTACTGTAGATCTTTCCTTTGCTGGTAATTCTGTGTGTGAGCATTGTTGTCTTAATACGGCTATTTTTGGCCCTCATGACCTCATTCGGATGAAGGGGTTTGTGGGTGGCCAAGCCGTAACTGTTTTATTTGACGATGGTTCCACACATAATTTTGTTAACGCTAATTTGTTTCAGAAGCTAAAGGTGGAAACAAGGCAAAGTGACCACCGATACACAATGAAGTTGGCAACTGGAGCAGAAAGCCAAGTTTGGGTCCGGATAGTCCCATGTCTACCAATAGAGATTCAAGCCTATAAGGATAAATTAGACTTTCATATTATGAATCTAGATAGGGTAGATGTTATACTTGGTAAAGAGTGGTTCTATGAGAGGAACGAGTCTATGAAAAAAAACTATGTAACACACAGTTGTCGTTTTTACATAACGGCTCACTCATAGAATTGAATGAAAATGTTGATATTTCTACTCTGTATATGCTTTCTGCTTTGGGAACTGTTAAATGTATGGATATTGTGGATTGCAGTTCTTATTTATGTTGGTGAAAAGATTTTACTTACCATGAAGAATGTAGTTTGCAATTTTACAATCTCCAAATAGAATTAATGTCTAATAACCTAAAACAAGAAAACTCGCCGGAAGGTGAAATTTTTAGGAAACTTAGACAAGAATTTAACGATGTATTTCCTGAGCAGCTTCCTGAGGGTCTTCCCCCCACTAGGGGTGTTGACCATGGTATTAAACCGATTCCTGGTAGTTCTCCTATATCACTGTATCCATATAGGATGAGCACTACTGAAGAGGATGAAGTTTATAGGCAACTGCAAAATTACCTTAAGATGGGCCATATTAGGCCTAATAAATCTCCCTGGGGGGCACCTGTGCTCCTTGTTGATAAAAAAGGCGGAGGTACTTGTCTTCGTGTGGACTTTAAAAAGTTGAATAAGTTAACGATTAAAAACCGTTATCCTTTGCCGCGAATGGATGAACTGGTTGATCAATTGCATGGTGCAAAGTACTTCACCAAAATCGATATCATCAGATTCGCATAAAGACTGAGGATATTGAAAAAACCGGGTTTAGAACTAGGTACGGCCATTACGAGTTTCTGGTTTTACCATTTGGCTTGACAAATGCTCCAGCGACTTTCCAGCAGATGATGAACGATCTTCTTCGTCCATATCTGGGAAAGTTCGTAATAGTCTACTCAGATGATATTTTCATCTATAGTAAGACCTTGGAGGAGCATGAGGAGCAACTCAGGACTGTCTTCAAGTTACTTAGACAGGAGAAGCTCTTTGCCAAGGAATCCAAATGTGTGTTCTTCCAGAAAAGGTTGTTATACCTTGGTCACATTATTTCGGACCATGGGCTGGAAATTGACCCAAATAAAGTCCGACAAGTACGTGAATGGCCTATCCCTAAAACCATCCGTGAGGTTAAGTCTTTTTTGGGCTTTACGGGGTTTTTTCATAGATTCATCTTGAACTATGCGTTAATTGCATTGGCCTTGACGAATGTCCTCAGAGGGGCTAAAAGAGTTAGCCAGCACAGTAAGTTCAGTCCTCCAGTTACTTGGACTGAAGAGCTCGCGGTGATCTTTTCAAATTTGCATAATGTCGGTCCCTATCCTGGGAACATTGGACATTTTCACGTGCAATCCGTAGCATTTCCTGCATATCATGTAGGAAGTTTGCTACCTTCTGAAACTTGATTGTCCGAGTTTCTACTACAATGGGTGACCTAGGCTCAAAACCGTACATAAGCATAAACGGGCTATAACCGGTAGTTGAATGCTTACTACTGTTATAGGCAAACTCGATCAATGGAAGATACTTCTCCCAATCAGATTGCCGTCAGGAAACATATGCTCGTAGCATTTGTTCCATCGTCTGATTTTTTGTTTCCGTCTGTCCATCTGTCTCAGGATGATCAGAAGAACCCACGCTCAAAGTCGTCTCTAATTAAGCAAACACTTATTACCATACAGGTAATGTCTCCATGATTTCAAAGCATGGATCACCGCAAAAAGCTCTTTTTCCTGCGTGGTATATCTAACCTGTGCATCTGTTATCAAGCGGCATCCGAAGCTCTAAATGTGAAACTTTTATATTCCAAACTTCCGTGGCCGACCCTGAGGCAAGATGAACCACAACAGTGATCACTAGCCATGGTGGGCACTCGGAGCTTCTGCAGAAGTCGAGCATTCAAAACATTGTGAGTACTTCTAGAGTCTAATAGTACATTTACGTCTTTCCCTAATATATTGCCTCTGACATGAAACAACTGATTAGGCTTGAAAGAAAGTGTACTAAAATTACAAGTACAATTACAATTATTCAATAAATTGACTTCTAATTTACCTGCCGGTAAATCTACCGCCATGAAACTTGACGACTTAGTTTTCCGTTCGGGGCACTACTTAGCACGGTGCCCGGGTTTATTGCAGAGAATACACAAATTTTGCCTAAGTGCTAACCGTGCCTTGTCTTTTACCACCATCTTCTTTTTGTTCTTTTTCTTCTTAGATTGTTGGTACGCCTCTGCTTTCAATTCGTCGAAAAATTGCTTCTTCCGCTTATTTGTTGATTTTTCCATTTTGGGTTTCGGGGCCGTTTGGCCGTGCGCACTTTTTCGCGAGGCAACAACGGTGCTATCGTAGGCCTTGGCCACACGGATAGCATCTTCCAATGAATGGAGGATATTCCGTTTACACTCGTTTTGATAATCGGTTGGCAGTCCTTAGATGAACTGCCACTGTGCCAACTTCCTATCAAATAGCGGCACCTTGGCCAAAGAATCCAAGAACTCTTGGACATAAGCATCCAGTTCTCGGTTGCCCATCTAGCAGTTAATAAAACGGATATGTAACTCAGAATCGTCTATCGTGACGAAAGCTTTACGGAATTCTGCTAGGAATCCAGCCCAAGTCACCGGTTTCGTGGAAAGTTCCCTCCACCATGAGGAGGCCTTGCCTTCCAGAAATAATAGAACCGAGGATATCCGCTTATCCTCTGGGACATTATGCAAGCTAAAATAGCTTGACCAACGATTAACCCAGTCCTCAAGAACTTCCGGGCGCTTGAATTTTTTATCGCCGGAAAATACTTCCGGTTGGTAGCCCAAGTTAGTTGAGGTGATAGCTTGTAATTGGTTAAAAAGGTTCTGCATTTGGTTATCGCGTTGTTTATTACTTTGGTGAAGTTCCAATACCGCTTTGCCCAAAGTGTGCAATAATTTATTAGAGTCGAGGGCCTCATCACTGTCTGGTGATGCCGGTTGGATTTCCGTGTCATCACTTCCTGGTGATGCCGGACAGATTTCCGTGTCCCCCGTCACTGGAACATCATCTTTGTCCATTGCAAGTAAAACTGAAAAATTAAAAAAATTTCGTTCAGTTTAACTTCATTACGGGTATAATTATTGTTAATAAGACAATGTCCAAAAAAACATAGTTTTTAATAGACCCACGTACTTATTAAATTATACCAATGAAATCTGCAATTTTGACTTAAGTAACTGAAAACGCGGCATAACCACATTAATGCCATCAAAAACCAATTAACACTTAAGCTATTGCAAGACAACTGCAATCATAAGCTATTGCAAGACAACTGCAATCATATTTATGTTGTCCACTATGGCTTGGAAATGCCCATGGAAAAACAACAAAAACACAAATTACGGAAAAAAATCCATTATTCATCTATAAGTAAGCACCCCCCCCTTTACACCTACCATGCACCCACCACTCAAGTTTTTCTAAAAAAGAAAACTTAAGTTAACAATGCCACGCGCCCCTCTCTACCCCCCCCCCCCCCCCCCCCCCCCCCCCCCCCCCACCCTCCAAAACTCGACCCCGGGCAAGCCCGAAGCTAACCCTCTACACGCGTGGACAGGAATAGATGGAACCCAAGAGAGAGAGAGAGAGAGAGCGGCTATGGTGACTTTCAAGAAGTTATGAGGCCTTCCCTCACCACTTTAAGGGTGTGCTGGAGGGCGCAAAAAAGGCGTGGTTTCAGCAGCTTGGCTTGTTGATATTTCACAGTTCTTTCTTATGTTACTTTCTGGAAGTTATGAGACTATTGCATCTGCTGTTTTTTGCAGATTGCAGCTTACAATAGGGCGCATTTACTCTTTGTTTAGCTTTACTAAGTTCTTCAGAAGCATAAGCAATCATTTATTTACAAATTTGCAGGGTTTAATTTCATTATGACAGAGAAACAGGGTAGATGCTGCCCAAATTTCCTCTGAAACTAAATTTTTTCAGGCTGCCTTCCCTATTCCATAGAATAGGATTTGCTGTGAACCAAACCATTCAAGAATGGCTTTACTTGGCTCCTAAACCTGCAGCACACAGTTAGTTCCCTGAAAAATGCAACATGAACCTGTAACTCCATAAAAAAAATTGCCATGCAAACCTGTAAATAAATCACCAACGCTCACAACAAGTTGTTAGTCCATTTCTGCATCTATTCTTGCCTTTCTCACCGATTTTAAAGCAAAACCGGTTCCACAAAAAGCAATAGATAACAACCAAAAATTAATAAACCACTTTTGTAGAACAAGAAGCAGGAAAAAAAACCAGCATATACTCTAAAGAAACTCTTGCTACACAAAAGTGCAAATAGCAAAGCAATCGGCAACAATGGAATGAAAAATGGAATTACTTCCTAAAAACCAATCCGAAGTGCTTAAAAATCGAACCGAATGTGATCCTGGTAGTGCACTTACCACACAAACGATTACACTTCGAAAAACTAAATCGACGGGAAGAACGATCCGAAATTCCTTCACTTTGTTGCTTACTTCACCGAAATCTCGAAAAAACGTCGAGATTCTCCCTAGCACTTTCAATGGCAATTCGTGCTTAGAATGGCTTTGATACCAATATAAAGTCCAACACACAGGATACTATCCTAAGCATGCCAATACAAGCAACAAACAAGGGAACGGATGGTGGACAAACCAACCCAACCAAATCTAGATTGAACGGATCTAGCCCCCAAGCTATGGATCAATCACACTGAGGAGAGAGGAATCACTCTAGCAGCATGTAGCTACCAATCACAAAATCAAGAATACACTAGTAAGAGCCTAATAGGTATACTTATACCCTCAAAGGCCCATGCACCACTAGTAGTGCACTGTGACACCTCACTGGACACCTCTGCAGCCTATCTGGGCCACATCATCCAGTTCCCCAATGACTCACTGATAGTCCCATACAAATCCACCATCATGAGTTTAGGCCTACAACCATTAACTATGACCTTATACACATAAGGGCCCCAATTCCCTTATAGTCACAATTAACTTACGGGTTGTTGGTCTACTGATCCCTAGCGTGGACACGCTACCCCCGAGACCAGTTGTGGGCATGACAAAAACATAGAACTTGAAGAGCATTTGAAGAGGTTTTCCAACTTGACTAATCAATATGACTATGTGGATGAGGATTTTAACCTATTAGTAACCGAGGCAAAAAGCTTTTTGAACTCTCTACTCGAAGAATCAAGTTGACTCCATTCATTGATGGACCTACTTGAAGAAGGGTGATGTAATGAATCTAGAACATTATCTAGAGATCATGGTTGACCATCTGATGGCTGGACTTATAGTTCCCTCCTGGACATGGCATTTCGATAATCTAGTCCGTTTGTCATGATTAGGTGTTGACCTTCGAAAAGATTATCGCTTGGACTACATGTACTTTGGAGTAAAGGTCTCTAGTGTGAATATATGGAGATCACAAGAAAGAAATGGGATAAGCATATTCAGCACCACCAATGCAGTGATAGTGGTGGGCACCCACACATCTAAGGGTTGGAAGATATACCATCATCTTGGAGAGATGGTGGTATCAACCGCCATCACCATGGTTGTTGCAGCATGATGCCATTAGCATCACCAGTTAGCACTAACATAAGAGGATTGCTGCCCCCATCACACGTCAATTTGTTATCGCACCTCTCAAGGTTATTTATCTGATTTGGTTTCTTTCATATTTCCAAAAGATCCACATGATGCTAAACATCTCCCCTCGTAACGGCCAAATCTCATCCTCAAACCAGTCTTAAATACATCATTCGGATGTATCCTAATTTGATGATATCTTGTCTGAAGATCGATTTTCGTGAAGAATTTTGCTCAATTGAATCGATCTATGAGATCATCCATCCTAGGTAACGGGTATTTCTTTTTTATGGAAAGTTTATGTAGACCCTGCATAACCGGAAACTGCCATCCTTTTTATTCTTAAGAAGAACGGGCGCTCCCCATGGTGATTTACTTGGTCTAATATGTCCCATCTTAAGGTATTCCTCAATTTGCCTGCCACTTCCCCCTCTTCCCTTTCACTAAACCTATAAGGCTGTCTAAAAATGGGGCGGCTACCGGGCATCAACTCAATCTTATGGTCAACGGACCGTGCGGGTGGTAAACCATAAGGTAGTTGTTTAGGAAAATTGTCGTTAAGTTCTTGTTTTAAATCTTGCATTAATTGTTGTTCATGATGAGAATTTTCGGTGTTATAAAGAGAAAACACATTCACATCAGAATCGTTATCAATATCATAATGTAAACGAGACTTCAAACAAGGTGAAATAACTCTTAATCATGGAATTTTTCCATTAGTTCAGTCGAGGAAACCATTGGCGATGGGAGTACATCGGTCTCTCCAAAAATAGAGACATTTTTACCATACATATCTTTAAATACCAACGAATGGTTATATCTAATGAATCGAATTTGCTAAAAAACCACTCATAGCCTAAGATGACATCAGTGCGATTGAGATTCATGATATTGCATGATCCTACATCTGAAGCTCCAACTCAGGGACTTTGACATACCAGATTTCTGTGTCCAACCCTGAGGCTAAGTGGACCACATAACAGTGATCACTGGCCATGGTTGGCCAGAAGCTTCTGCACAAGCTGAGAATTCAAAAAATTGTGAGTGCTACCTGAATTAAGCAGTGCGTTAATGTCTTTCCCTAATATCTTGCCTCTAACTCGAAACAATTGATTAGGCTTGAAAGATAGTGTACTGAAATTAAAAGCACAAGCACAATTTCCTAATAAATTGACTTGAAGTGTAACTCCAGCGTCATGAGATTCGAAGACTTGTTCTTCTTTTCGGGGCACCATTTCGCACGATTCCTGGGTTTAACATAAGAAACAGAGGCCCACATATTATTGTGATGCTTTGCTCACACAAGTAGTGAACAAATATGATAAGAGTTACGCATAGATAGATGGAGGTTTTAGCTTTTTCTTTAAGGTTTTTGTCTGACATTAGAACAGCATGTTTTTTGGTTGTCCTTCTAGCTATGGATCTGATATGTTGGATAGAAAGATAAGATTTGTAGTTACCCCTTCAATCTTTTTGGATTTCAGCGCTTAAGTTGTGTTAAGTTTTCTTATCTTGATTGCAAATAATCTCAGCTCTTTCATCTGACTTCCAGGCATCAATAAGGAAGTTGAAGGATGAGAAGCAGCTAATTTCTAAACCTGATGTTCCAAAAGCAACTATAGCTTTATTGAGAACTGTCAGTGACAGTTATGGAGTGCTTTCCATGGAATCAGAAGAAAATTTGGATCAGAAACTTGTTGAGAATCCAGTCATCCAAGGACCGTCAAGAGCACCCACAAATTTTCAGAAAGAGAGCTATGCAGGAGATTTTACTCAGCATGACAGCCAAGGGTCAGCCCCATCGCCTGTTACCTTTCCATCATCATTTTTAAGATTTTCCGAACCCGAACTGCTAGAGTTGATGTTCAGCTCTCTTCGAAGGAGGTCTCTTTCTAATCATTTGCCCTGTCTTCATGAGAGTCTAGCGTCATGCTTTGACAACATCTCGGATCATGCAAAATCAATTTTTGGAGCTCCAACGCTTGTGGCATTTGCTCCAATCTCATCTCCAGTCGGTTCTAGAGGTCGTGCACCAAAGGTTGCGCCTGCTGCACATTCAAGCCCTTCGCCAAGTCTTCCCCCTGTTTTACCTTCAACTATTCCGACATTGGTACCAAGTAAATCATCAAGTTTGAAAGCAGTGGCAGTGGCAGTGCCTGTGACTGCTATCTGCACTCTGGTTATAGCTGGGCTGGCCCTTCTCTTGTATCGCAAATTCCAATTGTCAAAATCGTCAGAACAAAAGGAACATGACAAAGTAAGGGATGACAAGCCTTTGCTTTGTCCATGGTATTGTGACGAGGATTTATCGCTTAAACATCATAAACAATTTGGGCCTGATCACATACTAAATTCTCAGGCTGCTTCTGCCCAGGAGTCAGGTGGCAAGATTTTTACAGAGACCAATCGGATCAAACCGGCAGAGGTACAGCATGTGCATGAATTTCCAGGAACAAATGACATAGCTTCAGAAGGTATCGGTTGGCAATTTGGTGGTGGCCAGTGGGAAGGGGCTTATTATAACAACATGATATATCACACCATGCTTTCAAGTGGTTCGTCTTTTTCAAGATCCGGATCCTTTTCACTTTCACATTCTTTCAAACGGTCAGACTCTTTCGAAGACCTCCAACACCCTTCAGCTGCTATACACGCTCCACCAGCAATTGCAATTCCCTCCCGCTCACAGGAATCAGCAACTGTGCGAGCATTGTCATCAAACAGTGAATCTGTTTCTATTGCTGCTTCTATAGGTCATAGGTTACCTGTGCCAGCATTTTCCACATCGCTGCCACCGCGGCCACCACCACCAACACCACCTCCTTCTGTCCCTGCTTTACTGAATCATCACTCACCTGTCACAGGTCCACATCCACCGCTGCCACTACCGCCTGCCTTTGTCCGCTCTCAATTACTTCAAACATCTCCAGCTCAACTGTCTCCATCTGTTTTTCATGATCCTCTGCTCCACCCTTTTCCTGTATCTGTTCCTACCCCATCTTCTGCATCTGTTGCGCACGCTGCTCTGCCCCACCCAAGTTCTCAAGCTCCTCCTGTGACATCCTCCACATCTGTTTCACATGCTTCTCCGCTCCACTCTGGTTCTCCTCCACTCCCTCCTCCACCACCTGCTAAATCTAATTCACATGCTTCTCTGGTTCACCCACGTCCTCCTCCAGTTCCTCCTCCACCACCTCCTACATCCATCTCGCATGCTTCTCTACTCCACCCACATCCTCCTCCAGTTCCTCCTCCACCACCCCCTACATCTGTTTCACATGCTTTGCCGCTTCGCCAAGGTCCTCCTCCACCACCCCCTCCAGTTTTGCCTGGCTCTTTTCTCCGTCCAAGTCCTCCTCCCGTCCCTCTGCCCCCACCCACTCCTAACCCCCCTCTGGCCCCAAGTCGTCCACCTCCTGCACCATTAAGAGGACAGAATCCACCACCAAAAATGCCTCCTCCTCCTTTAATTCCTCCAAGCCGCACAGGGTTAGGAAAAAAAAAAGATCAGGCACCAGTTTCTTCTCAGAAGATTGGAAAAGAGGAGAAGGACGAGGCAAATCTTCCCAAGCTTAAGCCTCTTTTCTGGGACAAAGTTAAAGCCAATACTAATCATTCAATGGTTTGGGACAAGCTTGACAGTGGCTCGTTCAGGTTAGCAGCTTTATCATACTTAATCATCTTGCACCTTTCTTTCTTCTCCTTGGGTATTGCAAAACATGTACTTTCTGCACCTTTCCATGTATTAGTTGGAATTTTAGCAGATTTATTCAAATATTTGCACATAAAAGTAGAGCACTCATTTAATTTTTATTTCAGAGTGGATGAGGAAATGATGAATACACTATTCGGCTATGCTCTTCCTGCTACACCTGTCAAGCAAGTCAAGTCACAACCATCTACTGCACTAAAAGGGCCACGAATTCTAGATTCCAAACGTGCTCAAAATATTGCTATTCAGTTGCGTCCTTTGGGTTTGACAAAGGATGAAATACATGATGCTTTGCTGGAAGGTTAGAATTTCTGTGTTGATGCTTTAGTTATACAGTTGTTTTGTTTCTAGAGTTGTTCACATCTGGTCAATGTCGTGGATATGCTTTTTGATTATATGATATGTATAATGAGTGAGAACCAATGCAAGATACAATTTGGAGGTATCTCGTATGGTAAGCAGGTTTGTCTCAATGATGCTTCATCTTTTGAAATAATCGAATCATATTTCATTGGACAACATAAAGAGATTGGATGATAGCTCCAATCCAACAAACATTATACAACCAGAGTAATCTGTAGGAAGCTATATCACTAGAAAATGTGTGATCCTGGCTGTCACCTCAGGGGTGCTAATAAGTATGGAGCTGTTTGACTGCTGTATGATATGTTTTTGTCAAGGTATTAATTCTACTGTTGACGAAGTAGTTGTACACATCCAGAGATTTTAACTGAGCAAAATTTGGCTAAGAAAAAACTAGCAAAATCTGAAAAAATCAGCATTGTGTAGCTTATTTGTAGTTAGAATTTAGCAGAATCAACTACTAGTACTAGTTGTTTCTGCCTTTTTAAGAACATACTACTGTGCAGAACTGGAAGATGTGAATATTAATTTTAAAATAATTTTAGTAACCTTTTACATAACAGCATTAAAAAAATTCACAGAATGAAGTTGTTCTGAAAAACGGTAGAAAAAAAAGGATGGCCATTAGTTTCTCTATTCAAATCATGAAGTAGTTCTATTGAAACCTTTCAAATCGTGATTCTTTGGAACTATGCTGTGGCAAGTTACATTTAATGTATGATCTATAACAATGGGAGTGCAGAGTTTTTTTTAAAATGAAATTAAGCTAAAACTAAACATTGTAACAACACTATAACTAGACAATGGTCCCATAATAGAAAGGCTGACTATCAGCAATATTTTCCACGTCTACATCTACACAACTGAAAAATAAATCATCTTGTAGAGTTCTGGAATAGAGGTCCAAAGTGGTGGTTGACGTCATTGTACATTGTGGTGGGTGTATATGGTGCGTACGTCGTGGTAGGCATGTAAGATGATGAGCAGTGTATAATGTAAGATGATTCGTAGGTGGTCTGTCTCTGTCTCCAGTCCCGGTGATGAGAAATCAGGAGCTCAAAGGAGTTCCAAAGTCAAAAGTCAGAAGCGACGGGGGGCGAACATTTCATAGAAAGGCCTCTGTCACCAGTTAATAAGGTTCTTGGGTATTGTGGTCATTGGAAGATAAAATGCTCCTCAAATGCAACCTCTCCCCAAAATGTTTTGATTTGAAGCAATAAAACACAATGAAATACCTATTGAACAAAAGCTAAAAATGATGTAGAGGGATTCGGGAGTAAATCTTGAAGAAGCTTTTAGTGGAATGAATCTAAGGTGCCACATCCCAGAGTTTTTGGAAGTATAGCCTACTCTCTCATTTCCCAAAGAACAAAAGGCAAAAGTTGGAGATGGAGGTTCTGAAGGTTTTTATGTTCTTGGGGTACCAGGATATTAAGGCCTGAAGACATTGCTGAGCAGGGATGCTATTTGTTATAAAGACCATATACTGAAGATCCAAGACAAAGAAGAAAGCAAAATTTTTGCACAAAACAGTGAATGAGAAAACAGAGCCATGAGGATTCACAAAGTGAGGAATCAACAAAGGGGATATAATATGGAAAGAGTTAATTGGACATTAATGTATGTGTAAAGAGACAATGTCTTCATTGTGTTGCTTTATGTAGTCACTATGGGAACATCGTTAATAAAAAAACCACTATTGGAAGAGTTCATTATGAAGGATTTTTTTGGGTATGGTGGTAAAGAAAGAGAGGAACAGTATTGTTATTTTCCAATCTAAAGGTGCAAAAGAAAATTTGAAAATATGTGCTATGCAAGAGTGCAAAACTATCGCTGCTCCTGGTGACACTAGGGACAAGCTATGCAAAGAGCGTGAATTGCCAGGTGCAGACAAGACATTGCATAGATAATTAATGGGTAGCTTGACTTATCGTACTACCATGAGCCCAAACACATTGGGCATTGTTGGGGTAGTAAGCCATTGAAAATCATCAAAAAGTATTAAGTTACTTTAGAGTCACACAATACTATGTACTGGGATATAATAGCTTCCACGAAATGAACTGCACATGCAGGTTGCGTGAGGAGACAAGGATGATAGAAGATCAACCACTGGGTACCTGTTCAACTTAAGATCATACAATATATCGTGGCGTAGCAAGAACTAACCAATGGTGGCGTTGGGGCCCACGGTGGCCTGGTACATGCCTACCAGAAAAGCAGCATGTGAAGTTATTTTGTTGGGGAAACTTCTAGAAGACATATAACTTAAGCTAGTTTCACTGTGACAATCAGACATACATACAACTGGCTACGATATCATGCAAGGGCGAAAAGATGAAAGTCAGATCAACAGTTCATACAAGATGTAATGTTGACACCAACAAGCACTTGTACTGTAACACCAATACTGAAACTACAAACATATATAGTGATTCCATATGAAGGCTCCAAGCAGAGAAAATTTTGAAACGCCCAGAAGTTTATTAGGAGTTGTACTTAAAAAAATAACCATTATAAGTGGGGGGGCTGTTGAAATGTGATGTCTATACTGTACCCCGATAACTTGTACTGTTACGTATTTTGAATTGTCACATCTGTTCATTATTGGTTAAACTCAAATCATGTGTTTATATACCTTTCCTATATCAATGAGGAGATGGTAAATGAGGTAGCTACTCTGCACTAGGACCCTAAGAAGCTTGGTGAAAGCTTCAACACCTCCTCTAATGTGAGGTTGCAACAACAAATGTCCTAGAAATGATTTATCATATGGATCTTTCCTTGCTGATATGGGTGGGTTATATTGCTACATTCAACGTATATTCCTATCCACCTCACCAGCATACAATGTTGAGCTTTGAAATGTGAATTTGTTTTTATATTCATATTGCAGTTCTAGCTTCAAATCTGAGAAAAATCTATCTGCACAATGCTAAAGTGCACTTCTAATTCTTACTGAATCTTAAGTGAAATTGTACTAAACAAGTTGTTTGTACTCCTAGTCATGAACCTTTTTAGCATTTGCACATAATGGCAGGTGAAGGCCTGAGCATTGAAGTGTTGGAGGCTCTTCTGAAAATGGCACCTACTCAAGACGAAGAAAGAAAATTGAAGGACTACACTGGAGATGTAGCTGAGCTTGATCCTGCTGAGCGTTTTCTCATAACATTGTTAGAAGTTCCTCTTGCATTTCAAAGGTGCCGTGACATGCTCTATAGAGCTTCTTTTGCAGATGAGTTTCTTCAGGTCGAAGAACCTTTGAAAATCCTGAAGGTGGGTTCTTGTCACATATTCAGGCTGCATATAATGTACTAGAATTGCTCAAAAGCTTAAAAGGTTTTCTTTTATGTAAACACGAAAATTGTTTGAAGAGGTTATGACTGATATGTTTCAAGGCTCTTCCAATCAGCATGTGTTTGCTTCAGCTTACACTCTGTGATGGCACCCACATATTTATAGCTGAGTTTCTTCTGGATGTATATTTATGGTATAAATCATGGTAGAAAAAAGTACAAGGTGTCATCTAGATTCTTTAATTTTGTTGCAGGCAGCTTGTATTGAGCTTAAAGGCAGCCGATCTTTCCGAAAGATGTTAGAGGCAGTCTTAAAAACTGGAAATCGGATGAACATGGGTACATATCGGGGCGATGCTCAAGGTTTCAAACTCGACACTTTGCTAAAGCTTGCAGATGTCAAAAGTGTGGATGGAAAGTTTACACTACTACATTTTGTCATCCAGGAAATATTGAGGAACGAGAATTCACGTAGTGCCCATGTAACAGAAGAAAATCTGTCTCAGAAAGGCTCTCTTAATGGCCTTTCGTCAAACCCGACTGATGCGTCTGCAGGTTCATCTGGAAGATCAGAAATTCAGATGAATATTGCTGATAGTGACCAAAGTCAAGGGAAAGATGATTTTGTTGGTATAGGTTCAAAAATGGTTTTGGGGATGAGCACAGAGCTGGCCAATGTCAAAAGGGCTGCTGAATTCGATGTTACTGCTTTGAAAAGCGGGGTTCTCAAGCTTGCAAATGGACTGCAAAGGATAAAGGATGTGGTCAGCGTTGAACACTTTGATAGACGTGCAAGTAAATCGAGAAACAGGAGTTTTAGCTCTTCTGAAGATTTATATCAAAGTTCGATGCTGTCTTTTGTGAATAAGTCTGAGGCGGATATCACTAGGATACAGGGTGAGATGAATGAAGTCTTGGAAATGGTTAAAAAATTGAGCATTTATTTTGAGAATGAAGCTTCAAAGGATGAGGCAAATTTCTGTCGAGTGTTCCAAATTGTTAAGAACTTTCTTGCCTTGCTTGACAAAGCTTGTAAAGATGTATCAAAGTTGAAGGAGAAGGGTCCCCAGAGACATTAGTTCTTGTCTGTTTCCCTCCTTACCCCTCCCTCGTCATTTGGATCAACAGTGCATGACTACGGAATATGTAAGCTTAAATTTTTGAAGGGGCCCCACATGATGCTACATTCGATTTTTTGTTCTGGACTGGTGGCTATTAACAAGTCAGCTCGATGCAATCTGTCTGTCACATGCCCAGTATATGCGCCACAATCTTGACAAGGTTTTCATTGGTAGTGCTGTAGTCATCATCAAGATAGGATGGCTGTTAAGTGGCCATTTTGATAACTCATTGTACAGCAGTTTCAACAAATGGCTGCATGTATTATTTATTCATATTATTAGCCCTTCACAGTCCGTGAATCAATCATAGTTTTCAAGTGCTACTTTGGAGATTCTATTTGCTTTCTGTAATAACACAACTATACAATTGCTCGGAGGTTGCTTGCTGGATGTTTTGAAGGCTACAAACTGTGTATGTTTTATAGCTCATTAATCTTATGAGTTTGATGTTCTTGCAGCACTTGCATGTATATGGCTTAGCTTGCCGTTGGAAAAAACGATTCATTTTCCATCATCAATCCAACATTTTAACATACTCGTCTCATCTGAAGAATTTAGTATTTCAGGATAGAATCAGCTTTGCTGCTATGATAGCCCCAATGTCATACTTTTGCTGAAAATTCTTGGTCAGGCAGAATACTATCATGAGTTTGATCCAAAGTCAGCTGCTGTTTATCCAAATCGCAAGTGGTTGACGATGTATACATAAAGATCAAAGTTTTTCAGACAGCTTAAAGGATGAGAGAACTGGGTTGTGTTAGATGGGGAGCAAGGTGGGAAAAGGATTAATATCAGGAAGAGAACCCTGAGAAGCAGCAGTTAGGGTGCTCGGGAAGTAAGATGAATACAAGAGAAGATGATTACAGCCCATAACTCACAGAGGAAAGATTTAAAATGACAACTTTGTCAATTCATTGATCGATAGAGCTCAGTGTCGGACAAAGTGATGAATTTGAAGGTCAGGAGATATCTTAATGTTGTCTGTTGCTAAGCTTTTGAATCAAACTCTATCTGAAACCTTTTATTTTGACTTAAATCAGCCCAAGTGCTTACAATCTATTCGGGTTTTTAGAGCCTATATCAAACGGACGTAAAGGATTTGCTCTGAAGATTCCTTCATGTTTTTAAACACGATTAAATCCTGCAAAGGTTGCCTTTCCTCAGGAAATTATGTGCTGGGGTGCACTTGGGAGAGTTTGTGAACTCATAAAACATTAATATTAACTTTGAAAGTGACCTGAATTCAAAGTCATAAAAAAAGTTTCATATGAACATTGTGCTGATGGAAAGGTTGTAAAAAGATTTGAAAGACATTAATTAGGATTCATAAAGGCATAGTCTTTGATTAAATTCAGGGGAGATTTAGAGCATGAATAGGTCTTAAATCAGATGCAGGATGGGATTCGGAGCATGAGCTTGTGTTGATGTTTAGGTTCATTGGCGTCGGTTTCTGCTGGTCATTACTATTCGTGAATAAACAAAAAAAAAAACAAGAAAAAGTTGGCCTTTGTCACCATCCTTTATGCTTGGGAAAGATCTTCTTATCGATCTTTACACTTGGCCATTCAATTATGGCTCAGTCAAATGCCTCGCCATAATTTTACGACCATTTCATTGGGTGTGAAGGGCAATAGCAAGAGCATCCCCAATACCTTTAAGTCCAATGATATTCAAGAAACCATCGTCCTGCAAGAATTTAAATGGTTGCTAAAAAAATTGCAGGCTGCAACAGTCCAAATAGCTGTTATAGCCCAAATGAGTGCCAAATAACCAGATGTTACTCTCTCCGACTCACAAAAGTAAGTTTTTCAATTGTTGATATAGAAACAAAGATAGTGAAAGCTGATGATAGTGAAGGTTGATGTTGGGAAGTAGAAATGCTGAAAAGTGGTGTTGCACAATGAAGATGCTGGAAGCTGATGCTGCAAAAACATTTCGGAAAATAAAATTGCCCAATAGGAGGTTTGGAAATTGATGCCAAAAGAAATTTGATTTTTGAAAGGTATGTCACAAACGGAGACACGATTCCAAAGTTACTTGGGAGCCAAGAAGTGTGGAGGTAATCAATCTCTATTGTAGCCTTTTACGTTGGATTTCGCACTAGAAAAATATCGAGCATAGATAGAACATTCATTTTATTTACTGCCCACATTGACAAGGTGTTTTTTTAGGAGAATGGAAAGTGCTTGATTGGATTAAACTAGAGTAAGAGTATTAGAATAAAAAACTGCCAAAGACTTTTATAGCATGGGCTATTTTGCAAGAGAAAAATGAGCATTCCACTTGTGTATGCAACAAAATATCTTATTAGAAATACTTTCGCTTTTGCACTAGTGTATATAAAAGCCAACAAGCTATAGCTCAAGGACTATATATGAATGATTCTAACATTAATCTAACCGATTGAGACTATTTGTTTATCATTCTTTGGGCCAATACTTGACAAACACTTATTATTTGATTTGGTGGTTTTTCATTTGCAATTTTTATTGTTTTAAAAAGAATTTTATAATGCAATTAATGAGGAATTTCTTAAGTTTCAATTTTTTTAGAGAAAGTAAAATTAAGGTGTTTAGGAGACATCATACATATATGGTTTGCAAGAACTAGGCCATTCTATCAAGCATGTTCTTGTGATGATGCATGATCTATACATAATTGAATAGTGTGCCCTTGTAAACAATTGTTATGTAGACTACTTTTTACTAGGAAAGGATAAGATGAAGCTTAACTTTCAGGCATTGGTTTTTGGCCATTTTTGTGGCAGATCACGGGTCCTGCCACAATCTAATTTTTGCTATTTGTACAAACGTTGCCTCCACGCACCTGTCAATGTCCCATGCACCGGTCAACAAAACAAACACAAGAAGTAATCACAAGCTATAGGAGGATTGGCCTTTCGTAAGTAAATATTTGTGAGATCAATGAGTTTTTAGTGACAAAAAATAGTGATTGTCGCAACGAGTGTTTTCATACCCCTATTTTTGCTTGACCGCAATCTTGCAATGATATAGATTATTTTCAAGCAATGTCACGTATATTACAACTAACAAATGCTACTACTTATTTTTCGTCTCCCATATCAACAAGACAAGAATGACTCAAAACAACTTTTGGTCAATGAGGCACGTGGTATCAAACCCCTAAAATTGAACAACAATAGTAATGATGAATGAAAGAGATAAATGTAAGTATACACTCAACCATCCAATTACAAAAGATGCGGTCAATTTCTCACCATCACACTGGCAAAATTCTCAAGTCCAAATCACTAGAAATATACATTTCTGGTTCAAAACCACATCATTTGAGATGTCTCCCCTTTTGTTATGAGTGCAGTTTCCATAAAAACTTGGATGTGGGCCTTTGTAGAAGTTTGTTGCATCTAAACCTTCCCGAATTCTTCATCCCTTGGCATTTCACTCGCCGACCATTTTTAAGTCTTCAAATGGCCACCAACTATCGTGGACATCATGTTCAATCAACATTTAATTTGTTTCAATCATGCGCAACGCTCGTGTGAAATCCAAAGCATGACCCAATCTAGGTGCCATATTGTGTGTTAAGTAAATATTGAAGATAATGTATTTGTTGGATTTCATTTCTTAAATCATTTTGTAATGTGGAACTACTTACTCTACAGTTTTACTCGCATTGTCAAGACAATGTCAAAGACCGTCTACAGAAATACATGCATTCTCAACACAGAGTCGAATCATTTGGCGAGGGTTACCAAATAACAACTGTAGCAGATTTGATAGTGGAGTCTTAGCCACTACATAATTTAGGTCCAACCCCTTATCTCTACGTGGCACATGCCAGGTGGATAATGATGCATTCCGTTAGAACTGTGCCATCAACCACTATAAATAGAGTAGTAGATCAGTTCATTTAAATCAACCAAAAATAGTAGTCAAGTTGTTCATCAGAAGTATTCATTCTTCTCCTCTCTGTTCCGCCATAGGCATAGATTGATTGTTAATAAGCTCTTGCTACTTTTTGCCTTTTTATTTAGCAAATCCACGTCTTTTACCAGAGACAAATATGAGATATGCATGGATTGAAATGCCATTTTCATCTCATCATTACTAGTAGTAAAATCACATAAAGAAGACTAACATTCTTGAGGATCTCATGTTCCTCCAACCAAGTTTTCAACTTTATAGTTTTTTCTTGACTTTCCCTTGATGTTTTAATAAATTCCTCTTCTAAAAAATGTATTCTTTCCAATGAATTTGCACTACCATAGGCTTTCAAATTCTCACAGTAACCTAAAAGACCATTTTTTCCATGACACATATAAATTATCAATTGAGTTACTGAATTAAAATCAGGATGTTGCAATGAATCTGGATCAATAAGATACAATGTTCATGATGACCATAAATCTAAATGCTTTAGCTTTTCCTCCTTGTAACGGATCATATTAGAAGCTGATAATTTAGATTCTTTTGAATTTCTTGTTCTAAGCGGAGCATACTTTGGTGAAAGATCCACATGAAGATGATAAAGCTTAGACATAAGCTAAAATGGCCAAAAAAAATAGTACCAAAGAGCACAATAACAATAATGGAGCTAGAGATGGCGCTAAACACTATAATACTCTTATCAGATACAATCTGCATTAGAGGAGCTCTAAATCCAAAAAAGACCCTTTGTAAAGATTCTTTTTATATTTTTTCTTAAATTTTTCTTACACGTGGACCAATCAAAACACTCAAATTTGAAATCTACGTAACGTAACTTTTTGAGTCCACATTTTGATTCCACACTAAAAATGACATAACTTTTTAGTGGTAAGTCCAAATTTAGCGGAGTTTGGTGCATTGGAAAGCGCTCAACAAGGGCTTTCCAATGATATGTTACATGACATACTTCTGAGATATGATTAAAAATTTATGCCAAGTCAAAAATATTAGTGTTATAATATTTTAATAATATAAAAGACATCTTGCACGAATTCTTAAAGGGTCGTTTTGGAGCTCAAAACTCCCCTAATGATTAATTGAAAAGAACCTCACTCACCAATGGATCTAGGCCTGCAATTGTCGAAGGACCAATATCCTTAGACAAAGCTAGAGAAGGAGCAAATGAGAGAGTATCCTTATCAATCGATCCTTGGATGTCTCATGTATGCAATGGTCTGTAGAAGACCTGACATTGCTTTTGTAGTTAGCTCACTAAGCCAATTGTGGCTAATCATGGCATCATACATTGGAATGATCTTAGCAGAGTCACGATGTACATTCAAGCTACAATGGACCTGTGCATCTGCTATGGAGAAGTCGACAACGACAATCTTCATCAGCTAAGTGGATATTCATATGCAAGCTGAGGAGGAGATGTAGATACTCGTAAATCTACATTAGGATTTACATTCTTCTTCAACGACGATCCTATCTCCTAGAACATTTGTAAGCAAACCTCCATTGCTCTCTCATCCACAAAAGCATAATACATTGCTGCTTCTCCACTTTGAAATTTGATATCACTATGCCAGGACTAAGGTTCTCGACAGAGAGGTAAGCCTCACGTACTGTCGAACGCAAAACATGATCGTAGATGTGTTTACCAAGGCTTTGAGCATTGATGCACACAAAGAATTTTGTGCATTGCTTAGTCTAAAGATCAAGGCATTCACGGATCCAGATTAAGGGGGGATGTTGGATTTATTCCTCTACTCTCCTAAATTCCATGTTAATCTAGTTCAATTCATATTGTTGTAGTTTTACATGCATTGTCGCACAGTATGTAGAAATATGCTATTATCGAAGACATGCAAGAGAGTGGCAGTCCAAGTTATTCAAGCATAGATAAGTTATCCACATCTAGCATTGAATTATTCTATGTGGTAGAGCTCCAAAAAAAAGGGCACTCTTGTGTTATGTAGCTCCTCAATGTGAGGTCGTATGTTTAATTATGTAAGTCATAAAAACTCCCTTAAAAATAGTTGCCATCATGGCTCAGACATATGAATTTGTTGTTGAATTGGTCGAACGAGTGAACATCCACCCTTGCTAGCAACATGGAGCTTATATCCAAGCCACCCATGTTGCCCAAAAAAAATTGGCAAGTGAGAGCACTCAAGATAATAAAAAAAATTATCATGCTCTCCAAGATACCAGAAAAATTTGGCAGCATGGAACTCTTTTTGTCAATGTGGGGAGCCCAAGCAAATAACTCAGGCTCCCGATGATGCCCAAAAAAATTGGCATTGTTACCAAATGTTTTTGTCAACATGGGGGGTCCGAGATAATTGCTTCACTCTTTTACTTCCCCTTTCTGCTTTGCCTTCCCTCCCCCCTTGCATAACAAATGATTGGGTAGCATAACATGGGTGCCTTTAGTTCTAAAAGCATCCACAACACATTCGATGGCCATCAAAAAGTTCATACTATCTTGGGCTCCCCATGTGGCCAAAAAATCTTCAACTTGAAACTTGCCAAACAAGTTCCAAGTTGCCAAAAAATTTGGTGAGGTGGAGAGCTTGAGATAGTCTTTGGCAAACCCAAAGTAAGTGCTCAAGCTTTCCACACTCACGAAATAATTTGGGCTTCCCATATTTCCAAAAACATCTTACAGCTTGGTACTTGTAGGCCAAGCTCTATGTTGCCAAAAAAAAATTGGTAGTGTGGGGAACCGAGCTCAATGAGTTGCCAAGTAAATTTGGCAGCTCCAGCTAAATTGCCTCACCTACCCCTACGACTAAAGGGTTTTAACAACATTGAACTTAAGCAGATGCTAAATATATATATATAGTCACAGATTGAGTTAACCATCTTTGCCAGTATGGGTAGGCTGAGGTTATGGAGCTTAGCTAGCGAGATACATGTCGCCAAAAAAAATTTCCAACACACTCATGAATGTGATGCTTTGTTAATGCGTATGCATATGAAAGTTGCCACACTAGGGTTTTCGAAATCTATCATATCCACCAAGTTTGAGAATGTACCTAAGATTATTGTAATATTGTAAGCTTGTAGAACTATCTAGAGTTAATAGATATGTTGGATAGAACCTTTTCAGTTTTAGGCAAGGGATCTTAGTTGTTTTATTTAAAAAAAATTGGTTTTCCTAAATACATATCCTTTGACTTGCTTGCAAATGTGGAAAAAGTAGGAATACATTTATGAGCTGAAAGCACAAACTAACATCAATTGCTCTCAAATTACAAAGGATTGATTCATATGTCAAAGAAAAGCTCAGTCTCTCTAAATCTTTATAGTGACTTTATATGATTTATGTAGCCTCGCGTTTTATGGTGGATATGGGTGAATAGGTTGATTTTTTTAACGGTTATGACCAAGTCCTCTAGTGCGATGGGATCAGCACGCAGAGGGGAAGGAATAAAAACTGTGTTCTTGAATGCGTCATCGTCTAACGGTTTGTCAGACTCGACATTCTGAACGGTGGGAGGATCAAAAGGGGAAGTAGAAATAGATGCCGAAAGGTGGATGGGAGGAGGGAGGGGTGTTCAAAAGAAGGAACGAAGCAAGGCATGGAAAATTGGAGGGTGGTGTCCAAGATGTTTGGGGAGCTGGGTGGGGTGAAATTGATGAGATTCATGATGGCAAGGGTGCTTGGGTCGATGATGGCTTCGATCATATACCCGTCATTAGTGTGACTTCGAGGCACTCACGCATCTAGAAAAGGGTTGACTGTGAAAGATTCAACTAGTTTCCTCATATTGCTACATTTCCATATTTGGCATATTGAGGCCACTTTGCAAGTGAGTGCTACAAAAAGAAGAGAGATCAAGGAGACAAGCAAGGTAATCTTACTCTTGATGAGGATGGTTTGGATGTTCAAGATGCAAATGATGATGCTTTTGTGATGTCTTCATGTATGCTTGCTAATGATGGAGATCTAGATCCTTGGTGGATTGATAGTGGAGCAAGTTCACACATGAACTTTCACAAATAGTACTTCACTTCTTTGTTGGCATATGGAGATGACAAGAGGGTGATCTTCACGGCCAATGATGGTGAGTGTGCAATCAAAGGGATTGGCACAATTCCTATTTCTCTCTCTACAAATAGGATGTTCATTTGGAGAATGTCTTGTTTATTCCATCTATTACCAAGAATTTGCTTAGTGTGCACCAAATGCTAAGTAAAGGCCTCAAGGTGGAGTTTGATGGAGATGCTTGTTTGATCAAAAGGAAGGATGTCTTGATTGGAAAAGATAAAAGGCAAGGGAAGTTGTTCAAACTAGATGCTTGTGTTATTGCTAACCAAGTTGGATGTGTTGCAAGGGAGCAAATTTATATTCAAAAGGTTTGGCACAAAAGGATGGGACACCTCAACTTCAAGTCATTGGAGGTAATGGCAAGGAAGAAGGTTGTGATTGGTCTTCCAAGTTCCTTAAGTGATGTCAAGCATGTTTGTGAAACTTGTACATTCGGATATTCATGGATTTATTACAATTAGCAATAGTGGAGCTAAGATGTATGTAACATTCATTGATGATTTTAGTAGATTTTGTTGGATCTATCTACTAAAGAGCGAGGATGAAGTGTATGATGTCTTTGTCAAGTTCAAGAACACAAGGGAGGACCAAATTTCCACAAAGATCAAGTGCTCAATGGTGGTGAGTACATATCTAACAAGTTTAAGGCCTTTTATGATGAGCATGGGATCAAGAGGGAGTATACAACATCAAGGACCCCACAACAAAATGGAGTGGCTGAAAGGAAGAATAGGATTTTATGTGAAAGTGCTAAAGCTATGAGGTTAAGTGCTAATCTTGACAGACCATTTTGGGATCAAGCTTTTTTGTGTGCCAATTTCTTGTGAAATAGATGGTCGAGTGCTATTTTGTTTGATGGAAGGACACCTTTTGAGATGCTATTCAAGAGGAGGCCGAGTTTCAACTTTCTAAGAACCTTTGGATGCACATGCTATGTCAACATTACTCTTGATGATAGGACCAAGGAGGATTCATCTTCAAGAAGAGGTATTTTTGTTGGATATAGTGAGGTAAGTAGAGCCTACAAGGTTTACATTCCTTCTACTAACAAAGTGATTGGTGGTAGAGATGTCATTTTTTATGAGGGGAACATTCCAAAAGTGTCTTCAAGCATGATTGATGGTAGTGTGGATGGATCTAACATTCTTGATGTTTATGAGAAGGATCCTACTTTGGATGGTGATGATGATGGACCTTCATCAAGTCAAAAGCCAAGGAGAACATCAAGAGAAAGACAAGTACCTTCAAGGCTCACATATGATCAAAAGGATAAGCAAGTAGTTTCTGGAAATTATGTTGCTTTCCTAACCTCTTTGGATGAGCCTACAAGTGTAGATCAAGCAAGGAAAGAAGAGGAGTGGATCCAAGCAATGGATCTTGAGTATTAATCTCTTATGAAGAGTGGAACATCTTTTGGAGGATCTTCTTGTGTAGATGGTGCTATGCAAGTGGATGGATGTTATCTTTCTGTAAATCAAGGAATGGATCTGGAAAACAAACTTTGTTCAATGACTTTGATGGTCAAGTTGATGATCAAGAAGTTGACCTCAAAGCGCTTCAACTAGTCAAAAGGCTTGGGCCTATCACCAGACGCAATGCCGATGGTAGATAGGGAGGCAGGGTTCACATGCACTCTGTGTGTGGTACCCTCTGGTAGTGGATATAGAATCTAGACTTGTCTTCATCCCAAGTCTCGAAGGCCTCGATGACGAAGTCTAGACTGAGAGCACACGTGAAAAGCTATGGGTAAATGCCCATTCTTCAAAGAGAATTTTTTAAGGCTTTTGGAGACAGTTGAAAAGTCAGAGTAAAAAACGGCAAGAGCTTCGCTAGGAAAAGTGACGAATGACTCGAATTTCCTACTTTTATAGCGGATGATTATAAGACATATTATAATAAGTACACTTTCCATAGCTCAATTCAATTTCAAATTTTGCAGGTACCTTCCTCATGATTTTCTAAGATCCCAGAAAAGTTGGTGAGAGTTCATAAGCTATTTTGCATGCCTTGCGAAGGTTCTGAAGGTCATGCGTGTTGGATTATTTTATCATTAGGAATAATTCATCCAAATAATCGATCTTTAATCTACATCCATTTCATTTATTCAGTTCTGCAATTTTATATGTATTTCTACACAGTTTGCAGAAAATACTCGAGAATTGCACAACAGATGGCACCGACATATCGGAGCACCTTCAACGACACCGACATATCGGACAACTTAAATGACCTATCGGAGAAGTCGAAGTCGGACAATTATTGTTTCCACTTGTTGTAAAGCTTACGACTTGCCCTAGCTGTTTTGCAAGTAAATTTCTGGGAAGGCCTTATTGAATGGATGACAACGTACTGGCTAGCTATCAATTGCGACCTACGACCTAATTAAGCTGACCTAATTGGATAAGTTAGATTGCTTTAGTTAAATAGTGATCATTATAGAAGAACAATCATATAAAAACAAAATAAATCAGAGAAGGACTCAGAGAGTTCCAATAGTGTCATGTTTGAGTATTGCTAGCGCTTACTACTTATCAGCTTTAGTGCATCAAATAGAGTTATCAGAGATAGTTTAGAGTACACGATTTTATCCGCTATTGTTTTGTGCTCATCATTATCTAACTTTGTACATGCTACTTACTGAATCAATCCATCTTCTTATTGCGTTCAATATTATGTCAGAATGTATGCATGCTTCTATGTAGTTATCAATAGCTGATAAATCTCTTATCGTTTTGTCTGTTGCTGCAATATTCTTCACTCTGTAATTGTTTGGCTATGAAATCACTTTAGCGCTAATGAACAGAAGCTGGACACATCTAGTGGCAAAGATGGTACAGTGAAGATTCCTCCTGATGATGATCAATTTATTGACTTTCCTAGTGATGGACACGAGGATACACCTCGTGATACTACTACTCAACCTCAAGCGATAGGTTGGAGAGGTAGAGATAAACCTTTTGGTGCAAGAAGGATTGAAGTTGCAGGTGACAAATGCAAGGAGAAAGATGTACCGTGGGATACATTTTCACCAGGAAGCCGATCACCTGATAGGAAGCTTCCTAAGTGGTTTGAGAGATTCATGGAGAGCCGCGACATGGATGACTTTCCAGGATCATCTAGCCAAGGAGAGCTACGAAGATCAACAAGAGAGCAATATTGCCTTGGAGTGGAGTTGTGGCAAAAAGGACACAAAGTGGGTTTAACATAGGTGAAGTATGTCAGAGAGTTGATGCACAGGTTCAGGTTGCAGGATTGCAAGCCAGTAAAACACTCCTATTGAACCAAGTAAAAAGCTTTCTAAGCTTGACGAGTCACAACCATTTGATGCTATGCTGTATAGGCAGTTAGTAGGAAGTTTGATTTACCTTACCATGACTAGACCAGATATATGCTATGTTGTTAGTATTGTAAGTCAGTTTATGACAGCACCTACGGAAACACATTGGAAGGCAGCCAAGTGCATTTTGTGATATGTCAAAGGCACTTCCGATTATGGCTTGGTTTACAGGAAGCGTGAGGGTTTACCTGAGTTATGTGGCTATGTGGATGCGGATTGGGGAGGTGACTATGACGATCGTAGATCCACCACAGGGTATGTATTCCAGCTTTGTGGCAGTTGCTTTTCTTGGTCTAGTAAAACGCAAAGTACAATTGCTTTATCCACCACAGAAGCAGAGTATAAGGCAATGTGTAGTGTAGCACATGAAGCTGTATGGTTGAGGCAAATCTTGGATGAAGTTGGCATGAAACAGGAAAATCCCACAACTATACATAGCGACAGTCAGAGTGGCATTCAGCTAGCAAATAATCCAGTGTTCCATGCAGAGAACCAGATACATTGAGATTCACTATCACTTTATACGTGAGAGGCTGTTGAGTCGTGAAATTCATGTTGTTCATTGTAGTACGGACGAACAACTAGCTAACATTTTCACTAAGTCACTTATTAGAGAAAATTTTGATAAGTTTAGATCAAAGCTTTATGTACTTAAAGTTTGTTGACTTTAAAGCTATGTGTATGCTATATAAAAAGTAGACTCTACTTTAAGGGAGAGAGTTAGAATTAAAGTAGAATTACTGTGTTACTGTATTGTGGATCCTATCAGTGGATAACGATCAGTTGGCCTCGCCACGAGGCGAGTCGACGGGACATGCGTCCCCTCAACGGCAACCTGGGCCATGCATGGGTTGCATGAGTGAAGAACATATGTATAGTATATTTTCATTTTGAGAAATACAGTTGCTATGTGAGCTTGATGTGGAGAGTGTTTTCTGTCTGTGTTACTGTGTAGCATGATCTGTGTTCCTGTTCGAAGCAAATTCTGAGTATTGGATCCATTTAGCTTGTCTATGATTAGACTAGCTTTACTTTGAGAATCCATCTGGAACTTTAATTTGTCGATATATCGATGACGTTAAGAGAGAGAGATACCGTGCTGCCTACAATAGGAAGTCAATTATCTAATACTGAAATTTGATACCACAAATTGAAGAATATGATACTATGAAAAGTATCTAGTGATATCGATTTGATATCATGAAAGATATCAAGTATTAGAGGTCTGATACAACAGTCGCTATGATATTATGAAGGTAAACTATGATATTCTATGTTAGAGCTCTGATATCAAGCTTACAGCTCTGATACCATGTTGGAAAGAGGTGATAATGCAATAATGACAAGTCGAAGGCAGTAAATGACTTATCGAGTGCAGCAAAATGGAACCTGCTTTCCTAATACATGATTACACCTATCAATATTGAACAAAACATAATGACAAAGAGTCACATTCAATCTTATAGTGGTTGGATTAGTTTTAAAATGTTGAAAGACAATAGTTTTTCTATGCAAGATTTTTTACTGTCCCTTAAAAAGCATTCATTCAATTTGTTCAAAGCAAGCTAATGCTCCATGACTTAACAAATGTTGATAGACGTGGATATGCACATTACATTTACATCATCTAGAGTCATTGACATGTGTATAAAAGATTTGAAACCCGTGAGAGAAAGTTTTCACAGATTTAGCAAGTCTTAAAGTGTTGTGAAAAATGCTATAGAGGCTATGGCGAATGCTACGAGTTTACAAAATTTGGCCCATGATGTCATGTACTTTTAGTACATCAGTGCTTTTCAAGGCAATATAATATCCATTGTAAGCTTTGTAGGCCCAAAAGGAGCTATTAGCCTTAAGAACAATGTGGTTCCCTCTTTAGGCCCTTCAAAGTAACTAATAAGGATAACAGGCCAATAAGGGCCCAATGTAGTTTGAATAATACTTAACAAGGGCTAACTATCCCTCAAGATATTTAAGTTAAGTTAAAGAGCATTGTCTATAACTAGGCAAGAGACATCATTTTGTGAATCTTTTGGCTCATTTGCAAGTGAGAGGTTCTAGCTTCCTTGTGAATGTGAGCCATAGGGATCTTCATTGATAGGTCTCATGTGCCCTATCCCACATGAATCAATGGATCCATTTCCATTGATTGTACTCTTTCTTTCATTGCTAATGTGATTCCATTGTGATCTCCATGTTTTAGTTTCTAATTGATATGCTATCATGAATGTCTTGTTATCTTCTTGCTTCTAGCTTTACTTCCATTGTAATTGCTATTAGTTTGGGATTTGGCACATGAAATTTCTTGGTATCAGAGCATAGATCCTTGATTCATGACGATTCTATGAGAATTCCATTAGATCCGATGAGGATTTTTTTTGTAGCTTTCCTTTTTGCTAATTTTTAATTTTGAATTTTATCAGTTCTGATCAGACGAATCTTTAGCACTCAATTTTGTTTTTTTAATTTCTAGTTCAATTCCATAGCTTTATAGAGTTTTGTTTCAGCTTTAATTTGCACCAATTTTTCAAGCCATTTGGATAAGAGATGCAAAAGTTATTGCACTTTTTCCAAAAGCTGTCAAAATAGGTGACTAGAATTTTGCTTTCACTTGATTTGAATTTTTCAGATTTGATCTGAGTTTTTATTTCAAGTTTCTTTTCCTGAGTTTGTGTGATTTGGATCAATATTGAGAAAATTATGATCAAATTAGTGGAGATGGGTCAGACCCTAATTCACCCCTCTTTCTCTCTCCCACACCATCACTGACGACTGACTGACTTCTATTGGTTACTTGCTTGGAGTACTGATTGCCCAGCCATTATTGCGGCAGATGAAAATAACCGGAACTTCGTGACAATACAAGCTTCATCCTTTGCCATCTTTAAGGAATAAGCATAAGCAAGCACCAACCGCATGTGGGAGCTGTGTCCCAACAATAGATGACACAAGTAATTTAATTCAGCTTTTTTGCGTGGTGAGCTTGAGAATAGAAACGAGAACTTGCCAGTACTCCTTCACGTTTAGTTAAATGCACATCACAGATCTTATGTGGAAGAAACAACAGTCCCATAAGGACAATCAGCCTGGTGTGTTGATCCAAGTCTACGAGGGCGAGCAATCTAGAACCAGAGACAATTAATTTGCTTGGCAAATTTGAGTTGTCCCGCATTCCTCCTGCCCTAGGGCCCAGTTGGCAAATTTGAGTTGTCCGACATTCCTCCTGAGCCCAGAGGCATACCTCAGATTAATCTTTGCTTTGACATTTGATGCAAATGGCATATTGAATGTCTCTGCTGAGATAAGACCACTGGGCAAAAGAACAAGAACAACGAACGACACAAAGAACTTTGTACTCTATGTAACATTGCGTGGAGAAGCAGCCTACATTGTGTAGGAAAGGAGCTATATCTGACATTCCGTCTCAGATCTCATTCGCGACAATCAGATCTTGCAGAAACTGCCTAACAGTTCACCTGTAGTAGTTCCTTGTTATTACTGTGAAAGAGCCTCCTGTATGCGATTCCCAAAATAATGTCATGATCATTGTCATTGTGCTTGCTGGTAACCACCAC